>CATIUR010000007.1:65955765-66618265 GCA_949592205.1 Helichrysum umbraculigerum | reverse complement strand
ATATATATATATATAGTGGGCGACTCTTACGAGTCTTGGGCGACTACGAGTCTTGGGCGACTCTTACGAGTCAGAAACCGGACACACGTTTAATGTAATCTAATAAAAAAACATAAAATGACAAAATATAATAGAAAATGACTAATAATCCATTATAAATTACACATTTGTGTTATCTAATGACTTTCATCATGTTTTATTTCAATTTAGGATAGAAATCTAAACAATAATATACATATAGATATAAATATATGTATTTATTGTAAAATTATGACTCTTACGAGTCGAGCCGAGTCACGAGTCACGAGTTAAAAAATAACATTCCGAATCACGAGTGGAGTCACGAGTTAACAACTATGGTGGAAGGTTCAAATGATATATATATATATATATATATATATATATATATATATATATATATATATATATATATATATATATATAATTAACCAAAGGGGTAAAAAATAGAAGTGGGTTTTGTAAAGAAATTGAAGAATCCTATTGGTTCTCCCATTCTCTACCTTTTTAGCATTCTTAAAAGAACTCACCTCATATATATATATAACGGGATCAAAAAAGAAGAAAAATTAGGTGGGTAAGAGGGAGAAACAATATAATACAATATTTTACTTACTATGATTCATTTTTTTATTATTATAATTCATCAAACATTGTCACAAGTCATAAGTCTGTTAGATAGGTCAACGTTTGTTGTTTTTTTACATTAATATTGTTACGGATACGAATGTGGATCGATCAAAGGCGAAGATAGTCATTCACACAAATAGGACGTCGTGTTTCCCATTTTGAGGTTATTATGTGGATATTATATGTTTGAATTCTTCTTCATTTTTTCCCCCTTTTAAATGGTATTCCCGTTTTTAACAGGCTCCCTCAGGTTGGCCAAGCTTTTGCTTGTGATGTACGCGGTCTAGCTGTTACCGTGGCCGTTTCCGAACCTTCTCGTGGCCACCCCAAGATTTTTTTGCTTCTAGTGAGGTTTGAACCTGAGACCTCTTATCATAACGACTTATTTTACTATATTTGTTATTAAAGATATAGATTTCCACGTGATAAACTATTTTAGTTTAATAATTGAATAGTTTTACTTGTAGTAATAATTGATTAAATGAAAAACCTTTTAACCTTTTATCTGATAAAAATCAATTAATTTATATTTTGTTAACTCAAGGGTGTGGTATCGGTGTTTTGGCCTTTGGGATAGTGTTCGGGAGAATGTTGAAAGTGAGAATTTTGTGGTGTGGTGAAACCGAATTCTCAGTGTTCTGGACAGTGTTCTGGAGTTTTTTTATTATTAATTGTGTTTAAAATTAGAAGACCATAATTTCTGTTGTATTATTATTATCTTTAATATATATATATATATATATATATATATATATATATATATATATATATATATATATATATATATATATATATATATATATATATATATACATATATATAGGATTAGGTTCAATGGAGAAGGAAATTTATATATACATATATATAGGATTAGGTTCAATGGAGAAGGAAATTTAGGTGGAGAAGAGGGAGAAACAATTGTGATTCGGTATTTTATTACTATGATTCAACTTTTTATTATTTTAATTATGATAATAAAAAAATGAGTTATAGTAATAAAAATATTGAATCATATTGTTTCTCCCTCTTCTCCACCTAATTTTTCTTCTTTTTTGATCCTCTTACTATATATATATATATATATATATATATATATAACAGAATAGCATGGAGGAATTTGAGCCTTTGATTAGGCTCACTAATTAAATATCAATGGCTTATATTAGTTTGAAATAAGTACATTTAGCACCCCTAATAATAATAATGGAAAAAATATTTACTAAAAGATAATTACTTATATAAAGACCCAAAAACCTAATTATTATTATTATTATTATTATTATTATTATTATTATTATTATTATTATTATTATTATTATTATTATATTATTATTATTATTATTTCCGTATTATTATAAAGTTTCGAAGGTGAGGCGGTTTAAATAAAAACCGCGCCAGACAAAATTAAATATATAGAAAGACCCAAAAAAAGGGACATCAGTTTCTCGATCAAAACCTATCTCAAAAAATTATTCTGTAACATTTGTTAGCATTATTAACATGCAATATATGGCTTCTTCCGGAGATGAGGTCACTAGCACCGTGTCAGCGAACAGGAACGTCATCGTATCCGCTCTAAGGTGTATACTTTGATAGATGCTGATACTGAAATGATCGAAGAATTGCAATATCAAGTTACCAAGATTACAAGCACGATAAAAAAGATCATGAAAGAAATTCAAAAGACCCGCAAAATTAAAGAGCCTTCCACTGATGAGGTTGACTATAAGGAGCAACTTGACTATAATCTTAGGTTTTACGTGAATCAGAAGGAAAGGATTGAAGCACAAATCGTTCGGTTCAACCAAAATGTGGAACAAAATGCAGTTTTTAATGACTTGTTGTAATCATGTGTAATCTACATGTATATCAAATGAATTAGCAAGTTTTTCTTTCTTTTATGAATCTGCTCCTCTTATTGTTTAAAATATATGTTACTCCACCGTGTTATCATTTCATCGATCTATTATTATGTTAGTATTATTATTCATCAATATATTATCATCAATATATCAATATATATATATATATATATATATATATACTGATAACAAATACGGAGTATTAATTTATGAGAATCAAATTCCGCCAGTTTAAAGTACGTTTTTTATTAAAAAATTATGTTGGAGCGGTTATATATGATGTAAATGAAGCGGAGTATTTTAATAAAATATTAATGCTTAATTAATTCGTGTATAAGTATTCTAGTGTAATATGAAGCGGTCTATTTAACACAAAACCGCGTCATTGAAGTGGGATTTGATTTGGTGGTTGGGCATTTAAGAGTCCATTTAATTTAATTTCTCATATGTTGTTGACTTGTAGTAGGCCGAGTAGTTTCCTTTAATAAGTGTAGGTCATTTACTTTTTTGGGGGGAGGATATTTAGAATATTATACGTAGTATAAAAAATATTCTAGATATTTAGAATGTTAATTGGAGCGGTCTGGTCATTTACTTTTTTGGGGGGAAGATGTTTAATTAGAATATTATGCAAAACCGCTTCTTGCTACATATATCGGTGTGGTAATTGTACATTTGTACGTTTGACAACATTTGTATAAATTCGAACAAATAAAAATATTTTGGCAAAACTCTTCGGCCGGCCAGTTTCCACAGTAAATTAAAACAGGTATAGTTTAATGGAAGAATCTTCTGGGTCTACAGAACCACCCTCTAAAAGAGGGAATACAGCGACGCATCGATTCCGAGTGTATTCCGAATTGTACACCAATTGTGTGAAAGAAATGCTAGATGAGGATAAAAAACAAAAAGAAGAAGTAGTAAAGACGATTGATAAACTAAATCATTCAATTGATGATAAACAACAAAAGATTCGGCATATTGAGCGACGGAATATGATGATTCATATAATTGAATCTTCATATATGGATTGTCTACATGGATCTATTGCCAAAGAAAGAAAGTTACTCGAGAACTGTGAAAAGATGGTGGAGACAGTAGATCAAATGATCGAACAGAAAGAAAAGTGGATTAATGATGATCTTCCTAGTTTAGCGGATAGTTAATTTTCAATTTTGTATATTTGTTCTTTATTTATATTGTTCTTAATTGTTCTTACTTATTGGATAATAGAATGACTTTAGCTTAAAACCGATATATCATATCGCTCCTATAACATGTATCGTTCATTTTTGAGTACTACTGTACTAGCTAGCATTACACCCGCGGTAAAATTGGTGACGGAGGATGGAGGTGCGAGTAACGATTTTAAAATAAAAACGTAAATGTAAATATATTGAAGATTTATTGTATAATGCTTGTGTTATGTATTATTTATCCATGTGAAATATAATAGAAACAAATATGATTTAACTATAGTGATCTACATATTAATGGAAATAATTTGGCCATGAACATGAGGGATTTGGGTGTAACACTCTAGGCAAATCCCACATCGGCCATGGACATGGGAGATCTGAAGACTTATAAGGGAAAAAGTCATCCTTATACGACACAACGCGTTTTCGGCCCACAGTGGAAATAGATTGCACGAGAATGTCGTGGTTAAGCGTGCTCGTGTGGGGGAAGTGTCCAGGATGAGTGCCTCCTAGGAAGTGGAAGTGGTGGTTGCCAAAGGTTGAGCCGTGCGCCTACAGGCAAAGCGGACAATATTGTGCCGTGGTAAAGGGCATTTACATTGGAGCTTATAAGGATAATATCATCCTTACATGACACAACACATTTTGGGACCGTAAGGGTAGTAGATCCCGTGAGAAAACTACAGTTAAGCGTGCTCGAGCGGGGTAGTTCCAGGATGGGTGACCTCATGGATAGTAGTGTGGTCGCCAAGGAAAAGTCGTGCGCCTGCGGGCAAATCGGACAATATTGTGTCGTGGTAAGGCGGGATGTTACCGTAATGTTAGATGTTGGTGGCGTGACGAGTATGATGATAGTAGTGGGGTAATTAAGGAAGTCAAATGCTTGTGCTTTATGGTTATAATGTTGGACGCTAGTGTTGTAGGAAGTCACCATGTGTTTAATTTTGTGGTGATATTAATATGGCATTTTTGTCATAGTGAATCGAAGTAGTGAATGTATACGTTTGAATTTATAAACAGTCAAGATGGTGTTGCTTGCTTATGAAATTCGGACATATAAGTTTTGGCGCACAAAAAATTTGCAGGACCACACGAGAACTTCCAAATAGCTGATCAATGTACGTACTTCCACTAAACGTTTAACTTTATAGTTCTCACGGGTCCAATGACCTTTTTGGCCACAATAAGAGCGTTTGTGATTTGTAACAGGAGATTACCTTATACACCCAACACGTACCTCTCATGTCCCCAAAAATCCTCAGGGAATTTTTAGATTCAACTTGTCATTATAAACCTTAAAAAATCGAAAAATAGACAATGGAAATAGGAGGTTGCCAGCTAATGCATGTTGACCACAGTTATTTTCAAACCGTTACCAAATAATGTGGGATAAGCTAAATGCCTACAAGTCATAACCCCATTAAGACACATCGTCTTCCATGTAACTTTATAGTTCTCACGGGTCCAATGACCTTTTTGGCCACAATAAGAGCGTTTGTGATTTGTAACAGGGGTTTACCTTATACACCCAACACGTACCTCTCATGTCCCCAAAAATCCTCAGGGAATTTTTAGATTCAACTTGTCATCATAAACCTTAAAATATCGAAAAATGGACAATGGAAATAAGAGGTTCCCAGCTAATGCATGTTGACTACAACTATTTTCAAATCGTCACCAACTAATGTGGGATAAGCTAAATGCCCCCAAGTCATAACCCCATTGAGACACATCGTCTTCCATGAGGTTTTCATTAATATATATTTTCCTGAATGGCACATGAGTCCCTCGATCTCTGTAACAACCCGTCCCACATCGGAAACTGATAACAAATTGGAGCTCTTTATTAGTCTAAAGTTGTGTCTAATAGTTACCTTTCACTATGGTTTTTCGTTGAAAGTTGAAAATATCCGGTTAGTCACCGCTTTCGACTTTGAGGGCATTACAACTTAAGCATGCACATCAATTAAGAAAACATAATTTAATTGATTCTTTATTTTAGTTAGTTTTCAAAAACACTTGCACTATATCTTACATGTATGTATGTATATAATAATAACAATAATAATATTATTTTATTATTATTAATATAAATAAACCAAAATCCTGTTGAGCAATCTGCAGGACCTTTCAATGAAAATTTACAAGGTGATCCGACGATTTAGATTTAATTAAATAATTACACTTACCATTTTAAGTATTAAATTTAAATTTAATGAAAAATTAAATATTATTAAATATATTAATTAAAACAAAATATTGAAAAATTACACAACTTATATATATATAGTTATATGAAATGAATTATTGAGTCTTACTCCGTACTTCTTAAACTTTGCAACAATAAAATAGCAATATGCTTTATAATATATATATATATATATATATATATATATATATATATATATATATATATATATATATATATATAGATTATAAATATATAGATCTATATCTATATTACTATATATAATTACTATTACTATATATAATATATATGCATTTGATAAAAACTAAAGCACCAAATTTCAATTTTTTTGGTTCCCCGCCAAACGTGGGCTAAAAATCAAAAGTTTCATTAGTCAATTGAAGCGGTTGCTTTATGACGTGGCGGTTGTCTTTGTAATTTGAAGCGGGTATTGTTTTTAACCGCTTCAAATGCGCTGAGGTTTTATTGGTGAAAAAGCACTTTTTGGTCTACATACAGACAGAATACACTTTTGATCGCGATTTTCTGCTTCATCGTCTTCGGCTTCGTTCTACTTCTGCCACCACCGTATCCCCAAATATACACCGGTAAATCTAGGTTAAAGTTTGTTATTGTAAACCCATTGCACTTTGGTAAATTTATAACGGTATAATTTTTCCGCAGCTCATATCCAAACAGTTGCATTAATTGCTAGGTTTTCCAATTTTGATCGGCTTTTGAACTGTTGTCATGTAACTTCGATTCATCCATTATTGGTGGTAGTTTGTTAAATATTGTAAATTAATTGTATTTTTCTATGTAAAATTTTTCTTTTAGTGTATGCCGGATTGAAACATATATTGATATATTTGTACATAATTTTTTAGGTAAATATATAATTTATATATAAATTTTTAACCATACAGGCATACACCACTAATGTGCATCAGTCTGTTGTTCAGTACAACAGTTTAATGCATAACTAGTGGTGTATGGCTAACGGTTGGTGGTGTACAAATCACCACCCATATGTTATTGATTGTTGTGAGTACATACAAAAGGGAATGTTCTTTATGAAACAACGCTTTTTTTGGTCCCCACCCTCAGCTCGTTATATATGTCAAAATTAAAAGATATTGAATTCAATACTGATCTTGATGATATTGATGTAAAGATGTGGTCCCGTAGTTGTTGATGCTCCAATCCTGAACCTGTGAGAACACTCTAAGATATGCCAGCAAAGACCCTATTCAATACTTGAGAAAGTGCATCCATCACTGTCGTTTTTATGTGGGAATTAATATTTGTGTTCTCCTGGTCTGTAGCTGGTTCTAATAAAGGGAAATATATATGTATGACAATTCGATCAGTTTCTTATTTGCACGTGTGTAATGTTTGCTATCCGTTTTGCTTAGTGTTTGTTAGAGCATCTCCAATGATAAAGTCATTCCAAAAGGCAAAAGCTTTATACAAAAGCCTTTGCTCCAATGTAAAAAGCTTTCCAATAGCTTTTTTAAACCACAATGAATGGTTAAATGTATAAATAATTGAGCTAAAAAGCTTTACCTCCAAACGTTGATAAATCTCAACCTTTTAATCAAAAAAGCTTTTGCTCCAATGATCAAAAGCTTTATCAACCACTTTTTTGCACAAAAAAGCTTTACATAAACCCTTCGAGTTGCTCTTACATATTATCTACCAATAATATAAAGAGAAAGCATAAAATACTGTGGACAACTCAAACAATTACATATCAGCACAAAATAGTCTCAAACTGTTCACCTTTTCCTTCCCCATCTGCAACCAGCATGTTCATGACTTCTTTTTTCCTACAAGGTCATCCCCATTTGCGTGCCCACCTTTCCATCCTCACTCTCCTCCTTCCTAACTTCTCTATTTTTAGATAAAAAATCAGCTATTAATTTTCCATACATTCATTCTAGAATTTCTCTATTTCTCATTTATGCAAGTTAATTTTAGAATTTCAAGTTATTTCTCTAAACAGGGACTCAGCATTCGTAATGAAGACTGCTGTATACAGGGGCCGACTTCAAATTTGTAAGTTTAAATTCTGCCTCACCTTATCTTAGTTGATTTTCACTTTTGCTGGGTTTCTCTTCTCTGACGTTTTTAGAGATTATTCAGTAAAATGTTGTGTGTGGATGTTTATATTGTCTTTGTATCCTTCAGGTTCTTCATGGACACCAATTTCAATTCCTAAATAAATAGCTCTTAGTAGAATATCTACCAAGGAATTATTAGCAGGTATGTTTCCATATAAAATGTTGTTACCTAAGAGACCTAAGAGCATGTGTTGGGATTCATTGTGGGAGTTTTTGGTTGGTTGAAGCTTTCGTTTATTTGGATTTCATCTTTTCACATCAAGTGTTTGATGTTTTGCCTCTCAGAAATTTACTACAAATTAGTCGACTTGTTTTGTCTGACCTGTATAATACTTGTGATTAGTGCACATGAGTAACTGGATCTAATGATGGTGTTTATTAAGCTTCATTTCTTTCTAAAAGCATCAATGTACATGTTGAAAGTTATGTGGAGTTTACCATATGCGGTGAATATAACTTTGATTGAGGCGCGTCTGTTTGTGCTGCAGTCATTTTTATAAATCATATATGCTTAGTAATATATGCCATACAGTTTCGGTATGTATGCCACTAATTGCTTTGTATCTTTTATATCATTCTGATGTTATTTCCAACATTAAAAAAATAAAATACCATATATGTCCAAAGTTTGTTTATTCATTATAACAAAAGCTGCATGGATGAAAAATTCATGGGCTCATGGCATTCTTATTAATGGCCTACCATTGCCAAAAATATTCTCATCTTAATTATGTTGTCATTTTTGCTTTCTACATATATAATTCTAATTCTGATACCACGTATATATTATTAGACTTGTTCAGTTAATCATGCAAGATCTTTATTAGTGATAATTTGATAATTAAACACGGAAGATTCACGACTGTTCTTATAGATAATCTATATACGAGTATATGTTTAATATATCACACCTTTTTCATTTGAGCAGGGGATCTTGCACATTTTAGTGGCATGCATTAGTTTGTTCAAATCATTCTATCATTTTAATGAGCATGTATGTCATCATATGTAGGTCTTATTTGCTAATTTAGAGTTTCAATAAGTATATACGCTAACCCGGCCCTGCCTTACGAATGGACTCACAAATGGCATGTGGATCTCTGCTACTTTTTGATGGTAACATGTCAACCAATAAACTCGAACATCAATATAAATGTGTAGATTATGTGTACGAAGGACTTTTAGATTGGTGAGGCTGGTATTTCATAATGAGAGCGACATTATCAAGGAGACTAATATGTGTATGATGGATGTCTTTAATTAGTTATGTATAACTTATACAGGATCAAAGAATCAACATTCAGTTTTTTTTGTTTCCAGTGTATATTCAGCAAGGACGTGTAGCATAATTCAAGCACAATGAAAAGACCATAAGGGGAGCTACTTGCATACGGTAGGGTGTTGGGATCACAAGAGAGTCTGAGCACTTGAGATTAAGAAGTTTTTATGCAACAGGTGTAACATAGAGTCATAGACTAAAGTTTTACTTTTCGTAACGAAAGATGCTTGTAGGGTCCAACTTTCGTTCCTTTTGATTATACGAGTAATGATATATGCTTGTAATAAAGATGGATCTTTGTATCACACCATCTCTAATTTGATTAAAGCATGCTTTAGTAGCTGATGCTTTGAGTGTTCTGTTAATGCCATGAAAGTTTTGAACCCCACTCGTGGTAGTATAGCACGAGCTTTTTAAGTTTATAAAACATTATCTCAAACCGTAAGGTTCGTCTTCTAATTGTATTGTAGGGCTAAATTGCTAAAAACACAAGAAAATGGACATTAGCAACGGTGGGCTGTGCTATGCACAGCCTTAAAGGCTCCCTATACTCTTAATAAATTATAATGTCCGTAGTTAATTGCTAATTTCTCATTTTAATTGTTAGCCAGTGTTTAACGTACGTGTTAATATTTATATTGCACATGTTCTTTATGAACTTAATATCGATAAATTCCTTTTTTGTAGGACATCAAATATAAACGACATGGCCGAAAAAGGTAGACTGGGGAAGGCAAAGGAAAATGACTACACTCCCAATCCAGACCGTCACATCGAGTTCAACGCCCAAGGAGAACCTACTGGAGACAATAGGAACTCGGAAGGGCGGACACGGGCGGTGTCCAGTGTGGTGGGGATCAAAAAGGCCCTTGGAACTCGGAAGGGTCAAAAGAGGAAAGCAATTGTTCAGGTAGAGACAGACGTCGGTAATCTAGACGATGAACACATACACCTTTCTACAACTCGTGGATCACCATACCGGCCTGATGATGATGATGAGGTAATTGCCTTCTCTTTGCAAATATATAAATTTGTTAACTTAAGATATATATATTTGTTAACTGTGATCATTGTGATCATTATGATCATTTTAATAGTGAACGCTTAACGTAGCCCATGACTTCCTTGAGGTCACGGGTTCGAATCCTGCCATGGGTATTATTTAAAATAAAGGTACCTACCACCAATGAAGCGCATGGCTCACAATGTTAATGTTTAGTCGGTGCGAGTTTCGGCTTGGACGTTGTGGTATATGTGATGGAGGTGTTTTACCTGGGGATGTTGGACCTTGATAGAGGTATTTGTATACGTCTATGCGTAGATCCATTTGGTATTATATTGTACTTCGTAATGTTTTATCGGCATAATTGTTCTATCATTTTGTTAGCTTGGTCCCGTTATCTCACAACACGACTTTGTGTATTATATTCTAATTTTATCCTATACATTTTTTGGTCTTTATTTAGGTACTTGTATCTTTGCAGACCGAAGCTGCGCTTTCCCTGCAACTGCGCGTTCCTTAATCCTCATCTAATCTAGGAAACAGTGTCCGACTCCGTTGTCATGAAGCACGTCACTGATGTGTTCACTGCTCACAGTGATAAGCGTTTTTTCCTTGCTCCCTATTTCGCAAGGTATGTATTATATCTATATATATTTGCTACTTACGTTGCCTTAATTATTATTTAAATCTGAAATGTTGAAACTTTTGGGTAGTAAACATTGGGTGCTTATCATTCTCGACAATGTCGAGCATCGCGGACACATATTGGATTCGATGAAGATGACAAAGACTTGGACGTCTTATAAATTCGCGGAGCATGTTTATGGGTAAGTATATATGTTTACTTGAATGACAATGCTAATTAGACAATTGTGTCAAGATCGGCCTGGATCTTAACCAAAATTACAACTTAAACACACTAGCTTTGAATGATTAACAAGAAGTGGCGGAAACACACTTGTTAACAAAGAAGATAATTACTTGTAGCCAGTGAACAATAATATGAACAACAAACTGCTCCCTTTGCACTCCCTCTGCTAACAACCTATTTGACTCTTCCTTAGTCATTCCCTTTGGAGCATGACTACCAGACCCACTAGCTCCAGTGAACATATATTGATCATCCTTCTCTTGATCATCATCATTGTTTGAGCTTGAGCTAGAAGATGAGACAACCCGAGCTCTCCCTACCTTTACCAATCTTGAGTAAGCTAGGTTCACATGAGTACACCAATTTTCTGTGAGAATGAAGGAACCGCTAGGAATGCACCACGTGTCACTACATTCTCTTTCCTCCGCGTTTTTAAAAATTAAATATCTCTCAAACGTTAAGTTCAAAAATCACAAAGGCTTCTTTCAAGTTACTTCCCTTTAAGAAATCAATTATTCCATAAAAATCCTCTGCTCCTTGTGTTTCGAGCAGATAAGCTAACAAATTGTCAGTGGTTTTTGATCGGGTTTTAACTTGAAATTGATATCTCCAGCAGTACTTGAAATTGATAGCTCCAGCAGTACTAACACACTTAGAATAATTTTCATTCTCCATCACTGTTCATTCTTACCCAACAAATTGTTTCTTATAACTTGTAGTTAACTTCACACTACTGAATTTTCAGGAGAGAAGGCGAGAATTGGCAATGGAAGATAGTGTTGGTAAGCATATTATTAATATACTTTGAAAAACATGATATATGCAAATTGATCATAAATTATGTGTTAAACTAACTTTGTGCTTCAAATCAGTGTCCTCAACAACGAGACAGTTGGGAATGTGGGTATTACGTAATGATGCGTATGCAACAATTCTTTATGAGTATGCAACCAAATTTCCCACAAAATGTAAGTCCATAGTACGTAATAATCTCTGTAATGCATTAACCTCGATCTCTTTTTTATGTTTTAATTTGAATCTATTATAGGCTTGGAGCGACTTGTCACCTTATTCACCAAATGATTCGGACAAGTTGGTAATTGAGGGCACAATTGAATTTGCAAAGAGGTATAGTACATTCTTGACGATCAGAACAAATAAATAAACACATTTTAAGCATTATATTTAGGTTATTTTTATAGTTGTACATTATATTTAGGTTATATTTTAGCATGTTTTATATGTTTAGGTTAGATTTTGTTTTAAATTATTTGTCATTTGGTTATTGAATTCTGCTAGTTTTGGCATAACTGTAGTCTACTATTTTGCATAGGAAATCAAGCAATTCAATAACGGAATAACCGAATAACCCCCACATCCGCTCCAAATTCTAAGCGAAAGCACCGCTCCAAATATATATATTTTTAATATTTCAATTAAAAAACCGCCACAAATGCAATGACGAAACCCGCCACAAGAAATTATTATCATTATTTTTTTAAAATTTCCATTTTTTTTAATATTTCAATTAAAAAAACCGCCACGAAAACTAAGTAATGACGACGCTCCAATTACACAATTTTTTATTTCTTTTCACTAGAACCGCTCCATAAGTATCTCTATTTACCGTCTCAATTGAAATCACTAAACCGCTTCAAATCTCTATTATACCCGCCAAATTTGTTACTTTTTAACCGCTTCATATGTTCTTTTACCCGCTCCTAGTGGTACAATTTATAGCGGTCGTTTGACCGCTTTAAACAAGTTTCCACTTTTCGTGGCGCCGGCATCAGGGGCGGGCTGTTCACAGCTTCAGATGGCCTTTTTCACCGCCATATATACCCGTTTTTGTACTAGTGTATATGTTTGACTTTATTTGTATACTTTGCTTGAATCTCATATGGTCAGTTTGTAAACTCATCATTTTTGTATTTTAGGCTCACTTTATTATTTGATTTACTCCATTGCAGATGGCTAGGGGACCTAGGGGTGCATACAAAACCAAAAGTTTATCAAAAGGTTCATTTGATTGTAAAGTTATATGTATATCTCAACGTCGCCATGGATATTGTCAATGAACTCCTTATATGTGTACGAATCAATTTCGTGGGGGTATGAATTATCTGTCTTTAACTATTAAATTTTGGTTTTTCTTTGTCTCTTATGTTTGGTCTTGGTGAATTCTTAAGGTTTCTAAATTGTGTTGAATGATTAAATTAAATCCTTGAACTTAAAGAAAGAAATAACTTTTTTCCACATTACGCGACAGGTATTGTTATTCGAGGCTATGCATACATATTTATGATATTTACTCATCTGATGGCTGATTTGGCTTTGCAAGCAAGGGAGCTCCAACCCAACACAGTATGTCTTACTTTTTCCCCCTTTTACTAGACTCTGTAAGTTGCTAATTTGGTGTTAACTTCAATATTTTGTGCTTAAAGTTAGTGAGCTTATTGTGTTATATTTTATAACTTGGTCAAGTGCAAAAATTGGTACAAGTTTCTTTGCTCTTAAAAGTTGTTTTGAACTGAAACATCTTTGTTTATAAATTCGATTTAAGAAAGGCTTGTTTGTTTTGTATTAAGTTCTAAGTCAAATAGTAGCATATGATTTAATTATTATTTTTTTAATCATCATATAATGTATTTTCATTCATCATAATTTCTATCATGTTCATAGTTTGCATTTGCTTGGAAATCGCAAAATAGCATCTCTAACTAATAATTTAATACACTTAGTTTAATTAATGTAGACACGAATATGAAAATCTATTTTTTAATGCCCAATCATGTTACGTTCTAAATGCTACTGAATATATATAAGTTGTATTGAAACAGAATGATACAAGATGTGTAAACTTTAGAAGTGGTAGTGTTGGATGATACTTGATAGTGTTAGGTGACATGTTAAGACACGAAAAAGTATGATGATTTTTATTCTTCCAATTCTTGATTAGGGATGGCACCCGCGGGCAACGAGCACGGATACCTCATATCCATCACCTGTACCCGCGGGTTTTTCTATAGCCGTTTACCCGCGACTACCCGCCAATGGGTAAAAAACTAACCCATACCCGTTACCCGCGGTGCCCGTTACCCGCGGGTAAACCCGCGGGTACTTGAAGAAGTCTTGGATACCGAGTCATGCTTGGAAACACTACTTTATAAGAGGGTAAACAGGTCTACAGGTATACCCACGGGTAATACAAACATAACTTTTATCTTTGAGTTTCATCACTTTCATCCTTGGAAACACTGCTTAGTTATAAAATGGTAAACGGGTTTACGGATATTTGCGGGTAATACAAACGGGTGTGTCGGGTTCACGGGTACGGTTTATCCGCGGGCGACACACCATACCCGCTACCCGCCCGTTACCCACCAATGGGTTTACTTTACTACCCAAACCCGCCAATGGGTTTACTTTTTTCGGGTTTACCCGCCCGTCACAGTCGGGTACCCGCGGGTTTACGGGTTTTTCGGGGCCCATTGCCATCCCTATTCTTGATCAAGCTTTTAGTTTGAGATGATTATCATACTTTTTATAGTAACATTTTATTTTTATATCTATTTTGTAGAATTTCACAGCGGAAAGGATGGCAAAAAATTACGTTTCAATTTCAAACTTTAAGGCTATAACTCTCTCGTCTTGGTATACTTTTAACCTTCATCCTTGAACCTTGTTGGAGTGCTACTATACGTTTAATGTCTTAATTACTATTGTACTCATGCCTACATTTTTGTTCTCTGTCATCATTTTGCAGCACATTGTGATTCTATAATCTATATAGGGATACTTCTCATCAAGAATGTTTGAAGATAGTCATGACTTAGAAGTTTTCAACAATTGACTCGATACATACCTCAAGTGGAAGACATTTTAGCTGATAAGTAATTTTTGAGATGAAATCTTAGGGCAACTTTAAACCTATTGTAAAGTTACAGTATTCGATATGTTCGATGACTTTTTCGTTGTAGCCATATATGATGAATGATTAATGCAATTCGGCACTTGTAGGTATTGTTGCTTTTGTGTGTGGCTTTTGTAATTTGTAAATGCAGGAAATAATTTTTAGGAAAAATGCAGTTTTGAAAAAATATATATTTTTAGATACGACAGTGGGAAGTTCGTGGGAAAAGTATTCCGCGGGAAACCTATGGGGAATGTATCCATGGGAAATCTATGGGGAAAATTTAAATTACCCAAGGAATATTTTAGATACATAAATCAATTTTCCCACGAACTTTCTATGGAAAATTCCATGGGTAAAAATTATTTCCTACGAACTTCCCACGGAAGTGAAATTACCCAGGCCCATATTAGCTTCGAACCAAATCTGTGGGAAATCTGTGGTTATTCACGTTTACCCACGGGCCTCTCACGGATTCGACCATGGGCATTTGACTGTTTTCTTGTAGTGTATTATAAATTAAAATTTTGTATTGATTGGAGATCAAAAATTTAATTATCTACCATCATCATATTTTACTTCACCTAAAGAGCAGAAATCTTAAATAATAGTATATATATACATATAAATACATATATTTATTGTAAAATAATGACTTTTACATATCGAGTCGAGTCACAAGTTACAAATTAAAAATCGAGATTTCGAATCACAAGTTAACACAAAGCAGCTACACACTTAATACAAAATTAAAGATGTACCACGTTCAAGATATATGAACAAAATCAAACACACACTTTACATAAAAACGTACGGGACATTTTCCCCCAAATGGTGCTCTCTGTCTAATATTTTTATTTTCAAATTTTAAGACTATGACACTTATATCACCGGCCTTATCGACACTGCTTTAGATCTCCAAATGAAGCTAATATCGTATGACCAAGACAATCGTTTAGCGTTATGCTGAAATTTGAACCAATCTCGTATATATTAGGGTCATGCACATATCGTGGATGTTATATTATCAGTAGTATCAAACGAGAGATTTAACATTTTCAAGAATTCGCAAACTCAGACATACTAATTTTTGTCGTTTATTCCATTAAACTAGCTAGTTTCTTGAAATACCTAATCCATACAAATGAAATTAGCATTATCTACACAAAAATATCTAAATTTTGACAATCCCGGCCAACCGGCCCACACCAGACCGTCTTAGAACCATCACGTGAAAGGTAAATCAAAGATCACCTAGCGACCCGTTCAGATGTCAAAGGGTGACCCAACCTATATATCCAACAACACCAAAGAATTTTTTCTACTAAATTATGTTTCTCTTTGCCGATGATAACTCGTATCCGGAATCAACTAAGCTACACGCTATCACTAACTTCAACTCCACTTGATTGTCACTCCATATGACATCCGATGAATTAAGCTACCAAGAATAAGTCTCCACCCATGTTCCACTTCATGTTAATTTATTAGGTTTTATGATTCTTCACGTTAAGTCATTAGTGTTGAAATTTTAAGAGATTGTTTAACACACGCGGAAATTAAGTTGAATTAATATATCGTTGTACGTAGTTGACCTTTCTTCTATTCAAGTAAATGGGTAAGCACGTTAACCATGACGTACGATATCAAAAATTATTCGATGACACCCTAGCTCACTGCCTCCCTCCCTCAAATGACAATTCATACGGTTGGCTTTAGTTGTCAACTTGTAAGATGCGTGAAATAATAATGTTCAATTATGACTTACTCTGATGAGTGATGACAAACAGGTGATTAGGTGAACTCCAAAAGAGTTGAACCGTTGACTTCACTTGGGATTCTCACCGGCATCTTAGTTTAAATATTGTATCATTATTAAAAGGGAAATGCTATTGACAGCCCTTAGGGCTGTCAATAAGATACATCCAATGCATTAATTAAAGTTAAAGTTTCATTTTTAATCAAATATATCATTTAATACATCACAAATAAATGGAAAGTTTCAGTGAATTAAATGCAAACATAAATTAAATTATATAAAATTCTGAATGAATAAGGAAAGTTTCAACTTTAATTAATGCATTGGATGTGTCTTATTGACAGCCCTAAGGGCTGTCAATAACATTTCCCTTATTAAAAATTTACTTTATTAACGGAAACCACCTTATTGGGTGTTCAATAATTTCTGCTGATAAATATAATATATGTTTTGATTCATGCATCAATTTTTATACGTTTTGATGCAGTACTGTACAATCCTATAATGCATACTTTTGTTGTATGAAACAAATAATTTGTTGTATATATCAACACCCTTCACTAATTGATTTGAACCGAAAAACTGCTCAATCCAAATAGATTTGACTTAATTGGTTTCGGCTTATTTGAATTTGATTCTATTATTTAGTTTTAACCGATATTATAGCCGGTTTTTGGTTCGAATTTGAATTCGAAAACTTCAATTTGGACCCCACCCGAAAATCCGATATAGTAATAGTAAGCTTGTTTTTATATATGATGGATATATAAATCCATCACATACTTCTTATTTTTTTGAAATATCTCCTTTATCATTGTATTTATTTTACTTGTAAAATGTTTTTATTTATCAACTTATACGTCTTATAGTTCACTTAAAAATTTAAGTTAATCCACATTTTTTATTTCAATTGAAGTCAATAACCATTAAGTAAGACAATGATTATTAAACGATTAAACTGAAAAACTCATGAAATCTCTGTTAACGGAAGCCTTTAGGGCTTTTATTAAGACTTTCGAACATGCATAAAGAATTTGTACCTTTATCAAAATTCAGGGGTCAAAATAATTTCAAGGGAAGACAAAAGTTAGTTATGGTTATGATAAAATTTAATGCATGTCTGAAGGTATTAACGAAAGCTCTAAGAGCTTCCATTATCAAATCCCATATTATTATGAGTAAATTATACTTCCATTTACCGAAAAGATTGGAGTTATTTTATTAGTATTCTTAACCCTCATCATAAGTTCGGATTTATGAGCCTCAAAACAACGATTAACCCGATTGTTATTTGTAGTTTTGGATTGGGTTTGTGTACTTTCAGTTTGGGTATTAGGTGGTTTTACCTTTATCAAAAACGAAACAAATCAAACCGAATAAATCCACAACCGAAATCCGACCATTTGAACACCCCCGGCACCATATCGAAATATCGTATCATGAAATCAAAGAGCATTTAGTTTGATGGTACGAGAGAAATTAATCAATCAAAATGTTACATGTCAAAATATCTATTGATACATCATTACTATCCTAGAGACCGATCTAATAATGTTGAAATTTCGATTCTATATAACGTCGGTTTAAAAGTCTTGTAATTATTATATAGATGAAAATACTTGAAATTATAAAATCAAATACACAAATAGCTCAACGATGAGGAGTCATTACCCGAATAAATATATTTCAGGCATTGATATGACCTTTTGTTAAAATAAATAAATAAATAAATAAACAAATGATTAAAAAAATAGACAAATAGCTTAGTACTACGGAGTATTACTCAATAGTGCTGTACGTCTGTCAAGCGTCACTTAATTATATCGTGGTTACAGTAACATGCCAATCCCTAACAATATTTTAATTTGAGAAAGTCATGTAACAAAGAGATGGAGGTTACTACTGCTCGCATATATATTAATCCTATCCTATCCTATATACTCCGTATATCATACCTACTCCTCCATTTCTAACTCATTCATTGTTTTTGTACTTCTTACTTTTCACTTGATAAACATAATCATGACATCTACTATTACTACTACAATTACAGAGTTCGCTCACCTACAAATTCCACTTGCAGAAATATCACATGCCACCAACAACTTTGCTGATAAAAATATCATCGGGAAAGGTGATTTTGGGAACGTTTACAAGGGTAAACTCATGCGTGATGGCAAGTTAATTAAAATTTCGGCGCGGAGGTTGGATCGAAAGGGTGGGCTAGGAGACGTTGAGTTTTGGACCGAGATCTCAGCGCTTTCTAGTCTCCGGGATGACTGGATTATAGTCAATATAATTGGGTTCTGCAATGAGAAAGGTGAGAGAATCATTGTCAATGAGCATTATGCCAAGGGAAGTCTCTTGGCGTATCTAAGCAACCCGATCCTCACATGGTTTGAGAGATTAAATTTATCTCGACATATTGTGGATGCAATAATGTCCATTCATGATGTTGAGGGTGGGAGTTATGAAATTATACATCGTAACATTAGCAGCTCCACAATTTTACTAGATCCTGATTGGACCCCGAGGTTATCGGGCTTTGAGTTTTCCATCAAACGATCTGCAGATCGAACACACCAAGTTTACCTTTGTGACGCTGTAGGGACAAAAGGTTACATCGACCCAGCAATTTTAGAGCGTGGAGGTGTGACGGTAAAGTCGGATATCTATGCATTGGGTGTAGTTCTATGTGAGATTATGTGCGGGAGGAGAGCAAACGAAGATAACAAGTTGCTAGCTCCATTGGTCAAATCTCATTTTGAAAAAGGAACTCTTCTGGATTTAGTCCATCCTAACCTGCGGAATCAAATAAAGAACCCCCAATCATTCAAAATGTTATCACAAGCAGCGTATTATTGCTTGGGAGAGGAACCACTACTTCGCCCAAGTCTCGAAAAGATTAGTCAGACAGTTTGGACGGCAATATGTAGAGAGCCGGTAAGAGGATTCTGTCATTTTGGTTTTTAATTATTTTCCTTTCGATCATCAAAACTGCCATGACAAAATTATACTATCTTCATCATAAAATAAATGTCCACTACGACTCTACGAGTATATAAATTGAACATGGTTTTAGACATATGCAATCAATATCTTTTATACAGTAAGAGTAAAATGTCAATTTTAGGGAACTTAATATCTTATTAATCTTACTTAAATACGTTGACATTTTATAATAAAAACATTAATATTGAAATTTATATTCGACATAACCGGCAGTAAATTCCATGAATGGTCGGTATATCTTTATAGTTGTTGTCCCTACCTAGTCTATTTATGGCACTAGTTCATATAAAATTAGAGGAATACCCGTACAATGCGGCGGGAGATAATATATGTTTCAATAACATAATATAGTTCATTTTCCACTAAGTTTGTTTTATACACGTACAAAGTTCGCTAAATAGTAGTTCTATAGTTTTTAGGAAACTAACATGTTGAATTAAATAGATGAAAATAGTAATTTGAGAGACCTAATCTGCATGAAGATATATTAAAAGTGAAAAGTAAAGACATTTTTAATGAATTTGTAAATCACATTATTAGAGTTATAGCATTCTCTATATTATAAGTTAGCAGTTTTTATGTATAAATGTTTAAAATATATTATGTCATAATTTTTATTGAGTATAAATTAGATAAATGTTTTAGTCGGTTTTATTTAAGGGTAATGATAAATTTTTCATTTTACATAAATTTGAAAGGTCTAAATATAGGAAAACTTAAATAATTATAAATGTAGTTATTATATAATAAAAGACTATATATGAAGATATAGTGTAGACATGACACAGATTTGTAGATACATTTTTCACATTCACTAGTTTATATCAAAATAATTATAATCAACGACTTATAATTGATTACAATATGTCATTTCAGTTAGATATGTAGCAAAAGAAATCAAATTAACTTGGAGTTACATATTTTGTAAGTGAAATTGAATATGATATATTCACATATATAATTAATTTCATTAATAAAGTGTTTGAATTGAGTACCAAAAGGTTAGAATAGTCATTTATTAGTTCTCCTTTATACGACTATTATCCAAATCCAAACTTTTTATTATACGTGGAATAGATATGTTAATTGCATTAATAAAGCGTTAAAGTTGAATAAATACCAAAAGGGTAGAATATTGTTATTATTTTTACCATTAAATATTAACCAAAGTTTATGTTCTAAAGAATATATTCATGGATAATTTTTTTTTAAGTCATAACATCAATTGATGAATGTTAATAATTTTAAAATTTAATATTTATCAATTGAAATGATGTTATAACCCTTAAAAAAATTCATCAAGAAATGTTAACAGTCACAGTCACAGTATTGATTATAGTCGACATGTATTAAGATTCACTCATTTTTATTTTTTTTGACATTTGAATTAACGAAGTTAAATAGTTCGTAATAAATGTTAACAATTCCCCCTATACACAAGAAAATGATTCCCTCTACTGATAGTTTAAATCAGTTATATAAGTTTCAAAACTATTATTTATTTTTTGGATTATATATTTTGAAACCGAAAATATTTATGATGCATTAAATTCAATAATTAATTGTACTTATTCAAGTGTTAAATATGGCATTTTAATTATAAAATAATAAAGAAGTGGAGGGTAAAATAGTCATTTACTACTACTTCATTTCAAGACTTTTCTCCAACTACATTATATAGTAAGGTTAATAGACAATTTCGTTACTGTACTTTCCGAAAAAGTTCAATTTAGTTACCGAACTTTTATTTGGTTCAATTGAATTACTGAACATTTAAATAATTGATCAAATTGTTACTCAAGTTTCTAATCATACACATATTAGTTACTGTAGTTTACGAAAATGTTCAATTTCGTTATCGAACTTTCATTTTTTTGGAATAAAAAACGAGGATTTTACACTTGTAAACCGGTTTTGTAAGTTCAGTAATTCAATTGAACCAAATAAAAGTTCGGTAACTAAATTGAACTTTTTCGAAAAATACAGTAACGAAATTGTCTATTAACCCTATATAGTAGTATAGATGACCAAACTACTCCATTTTCTCTATTCATTCTTCTCAATTTTGGATTATTTTTAAAATTTTAATTTAACTCCCCATATGAACACTTGAATGGCTTTTTGGTTTATATTAAGAGCATCTTTGATGTGTGCAGCAATTGTATCTTTACTAAAGGCATCTCTAATGTGTGCATCAATTGTACACAAGGTTGTTAAGATCGAGATCTTACATAGGATCGTTTACGTTTTTGTAAGATTGGGATCGTAAGATAGATTCGAGATTGTAAGGCCCTACTCATAT
The DNA here is from genome assembly GCA_949592205.1 of Helichrysum umbraculigerum. Taxonomy (NCBI): domain Eukaryota; kingdom Viridiplantae; phylum Streptophyta; class Magnoliopsida; order Asterales; family Asteraceae; genus Helichrysum; species Helichrysum umbraculigerum. The sequence continues at coordinate 66,596,106 of CATIUR010000007.1, read as the reverse complement.
ACTATAGTCTAATACATTTGTGTTATAATACATCTAGAAGACCAAATGCATGACTAATTAATTAAATTTTTTATGGTTTAAACAATATAACAGTAATTCAATACTACTCATAAAAATATGAGTTACTATACCTTTTTATTAAAGATATAACTTTTCATGTGTTAAACTATTATAGTTGAAAATTTGATTAATTTTACATGTGTTAATTGACTATAAATGATAATTAAGCACATTAGCCTTTTATTGTACCAAAATCAACATATATATAATTTGTTGATTAATTAATTCATGTCGAGTAAGATAGAATCAAATCAAGATCGTAAGATCCTATGCTCATAATCAATATAAGATTGCGATCCAATAAGAGCCTATGATTTTTAAGATCTTATGCAAGATCAGTATCGTTTTTGTTCACAAGAATCGTAAAATCGTAAGATCCTACTCATATGCTATAGTCTAATGCATTTGTGTTATAATATATCTAGAAGATCAAATGCAAAACGGATTAATTAAATTTTTTATGGTTTCACTCAAATATAGATTTAAATTCAGTTAAAATAAATATCAAAAGATAAGTTATTCGGTTATTTAAGCCTAATCTACCAAAACATCTCATCACATGTTTTATTATTTAATATTAATTTATTTATCATTTTCGTGATTAATTTGTAATAGATACGTTGGATACCCTTTACTTTATTATTACTAATATAGGGTAGGGTTCAAATGAGAATAGGAATTTATGTGAGAATGAGGAAACCAATGATATCAAGTCATGTGTACAAAAAGAAAGTTCCACATTTACAAAATCCATTTACCCCCAACATCAATTATCTCACAAACGACAAATCCAAAAATTATGAAAATTGCACCATTAAATTCAGCGTTTTATCCTCTTCGATTTGCCGTCCCTCAAGGCATACTTTCGACGAGTTTTTTTTTCATTTTTTTGGTGGGTTTTACATTTACTAACACATGTGTTAAAGTGTTGCGTTTAGGGTTTAGGGGTTGGGGTTTAGGGTTTAGTGTTTGAGGTTTGGGGTTTCGCTTTATAAAACTCTAAACCCTACTAAACCCTAAACCTTAACCCTAACCCTAATCCTAAACCCTAACATTAACCACAAATTAAATGTACAACCAATCACTAACACATGTGTTACTAATTTGTAAAACCCACCAAAAAATGGGGAAAAAAAAAGTTGTCAAAAGTATGCCTTGAGAGACGGCAAATCGAAGAGGAGAAAACACTGAATTTTATGGTGCAATTTTCATGATTTTTCGACTTACCGTTTGTGAGATATTTAATTTTTAAAAATATGGAGGAGAGAGAATAAAGTGACACATGACAGAAATACGTTGGTTCCCTCATTCTCACTCAAAATTGGTGTACTCATTTGAACCTTACTCTACTAATATAATATTAGTTATATTATATTAATTATTATCATTATTACTATTACTATTACAACTCTATAATGATAGACGAACAAAATAAAAATAAAAATATCTAATATGATAAAACTTAGAACATATTTACGATGAACAAACATAATAAACAAAAATATTTAATATAAAAAAACTTAGAACATATTTACAACGAACGTAGAAAAGGTTTATTTGATAGAATCAAACTCTTAATTAGTCATTCACAATTAACAGAACGTATTCATTTAAATTAGATAAACCTTATGCTTAGACGGGTTCAAAAGTCTATATATTATTAATAAAAGAAAAATTGTACATAAAATAATCAAACTGTGGGTGTGTTTGGTAGCAAGCTTTTAAGAGCTTTTAGAAACTTTAACTTTTAGTTTTTTTTTTTTTAAAGCTCCTTGTTAAATTAAAAGTCTTGTTTGGTTGTATGAGCTGTAGCTTTAGTTTAAAAGAAAAGGCTAGATTTTGAAACGCTAGAAAAAGTAGTGTTCTAGTTCTTGAGGAGCTTTTGAAACTTAAATTTACACTATTGCCCTTGAAACAAATAAAAACCACATCGCTATGCTTCCTGCTAAAAATAAAAACCACCTCACATGCGCTACTCCTTCATTTAATTATACTCCGTAAGTTTTTTTCATTTCAAATTGTATACTGTACAAGTGTATAGATATATGTATGTTAGAAAACCATAAAAAAAATTAAAAGAATCGTGAAAATATTTTCTTTTGCCAAAAACAAAAAGATTCTTCAATATTAGCTATACCATATTTATTTTTACTTTTTACATCGCATCAAGGATACTTTTGAAAATTTACCTTCGTGTATACTTAATTGTGTTAATCATAAGTTCAGACAGATAAAAAAAGTTATCATGTTTAAAAAATTGTGATCTATTTAAGTTTGACTTGTATATAAAAAATGACTACTATGTTCCATTCGATCAAGTACTTTATTTATACAGTGAATATTATTTTTTTTTAATTTGCTTTTAGCTTTGTTTATCATTAATTTTATATTGACGTCCTTTTCTGTCATTTTACATATAAAAGTTACAATTACAGCTAATTTGTCAAACATTTTTATAGAACTAAAGCTACAGCTTACAGCTTCAGCGTACAACTAATTTTGCCAAACAGACCCTATATAAATATAAATATAAATATACATATACATATACATATACATATACATATACATATACATATACATATATATATATAGATATATATATATATATATATATATATATATATATATATATATATATATATATATATATATATGAAGTAACAAAATAGGGGAAGGAGAGAAACTATTCCCAGTCATAAATTCCGGTCAACACAAAACTCAACGTGATGGCAAACTTGTAAATAGTTTGAAATCAATTCTCAGAACGTTAACGTTCATTTGAAACGCATGTTAATTAAAACTACAATTTAATATTCATAAATATTTTACTGACGAATGTTAACTTATATATGTTATTTTATGTTGATGAATATTATAACATAACATATTACTGTATAATAGTGTGTATTAGTTAACATTAATCTTAAATTAACTGTTGTAAATAATTTGAAATCAATTACAAATGAAAAAACAAATACCCAACAACTAAAAATCATGATATTTAAGTGAGATTCATCTAATTTAAGCTAGATACTTTAAGAAAACAAGTGAAAAACAATGATACATAACTCGTTGAGCAAAATTGACGAACAAGTGTTAGATTCAATAAAAAATGTTGAAACTAAAGTTAATGAAGAAAAATTTAGAAACTTATAAAAAATTCACAAAATCATTTAATTGAGTACAAGATTAGTATATATATATATATATATATATATATATATATATATATATATATATATATATATATATATATATATTAGCAAAATACAAATAAATTTACCAAATACATAATTAATCGAACAAATTTATGATTATTTTACGTTTTAAACAAAAAACTCTTGAATGTAAATGTTTCAGCCCGTTAACATTCATTTGAGATGAATGTTAGTTAAAATTACAACTTAATAATCCTAAACATTCATTTATGATGAATATTAACTTTTATATGCTATTATATATCGATGATTTCAATGTATAAAAATGATTGTTAATATCTAAATTTTTTTAGTCTTTAAGATTTATTTGTGATGAATATTAACTTATTTGTGTTATTGGATGCTTATGAACATTATAACATTCATTTACAATGCATATTAACCAATATATGTTATTATACGTTAATGAACGTTATAACATTTATTTACGATGAATGTTAACTCATATACATTCTTATATGGCATTAATATTATTAACATTTATAACATTCATTTACAATGCATATTAACTAATATATGGTAAAGGTATTATATTAACATCAATTATGATGAATGTTAACTCATATACATTATTATACGGCATACATGTTATGTTATCATCTTCAATAGTGTATAATTAGCATTTATATAAGTTAATTATATTCATCACAAATGGATGTTTAAGAATATTTATTGTGATTTTGATTAATATTAATTTCAAATGAATATTAAAGATCTGAGAATTCCTTAAATTTGTGAAATTCGATGAAAAATGGTGACCATAATTCGATTATTACTTGTTTTTAAGATTTGTATGATGAAATTCGTTTACTTTTATTGTTTTCGTTAGCAAATTAAAATTTTCATAAAACCCAAAAGTTATAAATTCATATTTTTGTCGAATTCAAGTTATGACGAATTGAAGATATGTATGAATGCTATTTATGAATTCAAAAATTGACAATGCTTTTGATTGATTAATCGTTGAATTACATACCTAAATTTTTAATTTTCAATTAAAATGAATAAAATGGGTATCGTAAATGAATTGTAGAAGATGTGACAAAATGATTGGTTGAGATTTGCTTCCCTCCTTCCCCCAATTTTATAGTTTCTCTCTTGGATTAACCTTCCATATTTATATGGAGTCGGTTCCATGGAGAAGACTATTTAGGGAGAGAAGAGGGGAAAAATTAAACAAACTGATTTATTATTTTATTACTATGATACAAATTTCTATTACCTATAACTTTTGTATCAAAGATAATAAAAAACTAAATCTTATTAATAATATATCGAACCAAAACAATAAAATATAGAATTATAGTAATAAAAATTTGAATCATAATAATAAAATAGTGAATTAGTTTGCTTCCTTCTTATGTGTTTGGTGATATTTCCACCAAGCTTTTTGATAAATCCACTATACTTGTGCATGCATTAAACACTTGTACTATACAAATAGTTACTGCACGTACAATTTTGGTGGATTTATCAAAAACTTTGATGGAAATATCATCACCGTTATTCTGCCCTTAAATTCCCATCTTTTTTATCCTCCTAGTATATATATATATATATATATATATATATATATATATATATATATATATATATATATAGAGAGAGAGAGAGAGAGAGAGAGAGAAAGTGAGTGGTGATTAGCTCCATTCGGCAACATGTTCTCACTTAAACATTTAATGTAGAATGAGGAGATCGACACCAGGGATGTGAACGATGCAACCGAGGATGAGAACGATGTAATAGAAAATGCCGAATCCAATCTTTGGAAGGTAAATTAACTTGTCTTAACTTTTGGTAGGAATCTAATTTATTTTTTTCTTTAAGAAAAAAGTGAAATGCTACACTCGCTCAAATCTTACAAAAAGAAATAAACAAAATGGCATGGTAACGGAAGTTAACCAATCAAATCAAATTATTTTCTCTCTCTCTCATGTTTCCCCCTCATAATTCTATTAGTACGAGTCATTTTGTGGACAAAATTTTGTATAATTTCTGTGATTCGATCATTTACTTTAAAGAAATTGTCAAGTTCATTTTCTCATAGAATATTGGATAAAAGTTTCACAAAAGGCGTCTATTTTTAACAGATCATTTCATTTTTCACTCAAATAAAAAAAAATTTGGTAGAAACTCGATGGGTTGACCCGACTCAAGACCCATTTGACCTGAACCCGTTAACACTCATCTTCCTAAATGACCCATTTAGTCGCTTGACCCACCTGATCCGACTCATTCATTTTGCCACTTATAACTATGCCTCTGCAAAACTAAACGGGTGATGTTTTCTTTGGGGCCTCGTTGCTAATTTCTTGCTAGTTGCGACCTTAATAAAACTTTACTTAAAAAAAAGGTTAAGAAACTGCGAGTCTTTAACTCAGATGTAAAACACCTGAAAACTAGAGGTGGCAAAATGAATATGTCGGGTCGGGTCGGGTCACGGGTCTATATGGGTTTGGATCTAAATGGGTCCGGGTCTAGATGGGTCATTTAGAATGATGGGTCTAAACGGGTCCGGGTCAAATGGGTCTCGGGTCGGGTCATCGGGTTTACCAAACTTTTTTTTGTTTCCATTTGAGTGAAAAATGAAAAAAATGAAATGAGGTGAAAAAAAAAAAATTACCCGCTAGACCCGTTTAAACCCGTTGGTTAATTATTACACAATTAGAGGTTATATTAAAAAATCCATTTAGACCCATCCAAAAAATGGAGAAGAGACCCAACAAACCCATCCCCTCCTAAAAATTAACCAATGGGTCTAAAATTGCCACCTCTACTGAAAACTAGACCCCATTAATAAATAAAAATATATATGATTTTAATTAAATTAACTCTAACTCAACTCAAATAGATAAAATCCAAGTCCCATGTCACTTATATGTAGATGCAATTTTACTATCAGCCCTTTAGTTGATGTCCTAAGTAAATTAAGTCCAATATTATTTTGTCAGGACTCAGGGGAACATTTCTTGTGTTTCTTAATAGATTCGACAAAATACTGATCGACGACGTCATTTATTATCAATCTCATCTTCACTCTTTTACCAAGTATATATAATAAGTTGTAATCCTCTTTTCCCCTCTTATCATGAAGGTACATCTACAAAAGTGGGAACACTTGCGTATTGATCACAAAGGCATAGAAAGAACAATTCTTTACAATGATTATAGATCTACGAATCCCGAAGGTCGTCTGAATGCCAAAGCAATTCTCAAATCTTCTTATAAGAAATATCTTTCCACCAAAGAAGGAAAATTTATAGTTGAACTGCCCACAACTGTACTGCTTAAACTTATTAAATATAGGGAAGACGTGGTCCTCGGAGAAATAGAAATTCTTAGTAGATGTAGGCATCCCAACATAAAAAAAATTCGTGGGTTTAGTACGAAAAATGATACGCTTATCCTTTATTATGAGTACGCCTCTTTTAAATACCTTCATGATGTTTTGGAGGATCCTATTCTTACGTGGGAAATACGTTTAGGAAACTGCATTGGTGTTGCACGTGGGTTGAATTACCTGCACAATGAGATGTCGGACCAAAAGACGGTAATCCACCGTAACATAAATAGTAGTAATATTGAGTTAGACCTTTCGGGAGCAAAGATTGTTGGATTTGACTACTCCGTATTCCTGCCTACAAATCAAGATGACGATGCTCTCCATCTTGATGACATTGTCGACAATACATGTTATATAGATCCAGAGTATGCTGAGACCGGTAAGCTAGGAAGAGAATCGGACGTATTTAGTTTCGGAATAGTTATGCTAGAAATTCTATTTGGGAGCCCTGCGGCTTATGTAATCAAAGATGAGGGTTGTGAAGACAGAGGGTTGGCACCTTTAGTCCGTCGATGGTTTGAAGAGGGAACATTAAAGGAAAAGTTAGGTCCTACAATGAAGCAAGAAACTTATGGAAACAATTATTTTCTAAGTAAAGGACCCGATGAGAATTCTTTGGATACATTTTTGAAGATTACATATCAGTGTTTGGCACCAACCCAGAACGAGCGTCCACGAATGGAAGTCGTTGTCAACGAACTTCAGAAAGCATTGTCTTTTCAAGTAAGTGAATATTTGGAAAAAAAATAAAAATAAAAATCCTTTTATCGATCTCTAGTGGTAATCAGTGCATGTGTTAATTTATGATCATCGGTTCATCTAAAACAACAATTTATGCACAATATTAGTAGTATTTCAGAGTGTCCAATTGTTATATAACATTTCAATTTTTGCCAAAAAACAAAAACTTCAATTCAAAACAGATTGTAATGAAGCTTTATCTCCAAGTTTGGGCGGTTGTTAGAGTTGCTGCATATAAAATTTGATATATTATCAAGTATCAAAGTATTTTTTTAGCATGTTACTTTTTTACTATTATATTATTTTTCACAAATATATTACTCGAAGTGCTTCACGATTCACAGGAAAACCACAAGGACCCTTTCAGAATGTCATTTGAAGATGTTAAATTGGCCACAGAAAATTTTAGTCTTGCCAATAAGGTTGGCAGTGGAGGTTTTGGTAGCGTATACAAAGGCAACATTGCAGATGTACATGGTAATAGACATAATACCATTGTTGCAAAGAAGCTAGATACAAGTCATGGTCAGGGAGAGAAAGAGTTTTACAATGAGCTTCGTATTCTTTACGAGTATAGGCACGAGAATGTGATTGGTCTTGTAGGGTATAGCAACGAAACTGATGAAAAACTCATTGTTTATGAATATGCATCTAAGGGAAGTTTAGATAAGTATTTGAACAATGCTAGTATTAAATGGAGAAACCGACTTGAGATATCCATTGATGTTGTAACCGGGTTGGATTTCCTTCATGGAGGTACTCGAGGAAAAGAGGTGGTGATACACAGGGACATCAAAACTGCCAACATTCTATTATTTGATGATTGGAAGGCAAAGGTTGGTGATTTTGGACTTTCTTTGATAAGTACAATAGATAAGGAAACAAAATTTGCCATTGATCGTGCTTGTGGCACAATGGACTATGTGGACCCGTTGTATTTGACATCAAGTGTTTTAACTATAGAGTCTGATATTTATTCACTTGGGGTTGTTTTATTTGAGATCTTGTATGGAAGAGCAGTATATACAATTCCCAAACATGCGAGTTGGTCTCTACTCAATTTCATCAAACACAATGTTGAAGAAGGAAAAAAAGATGAGATGGTGTTCAAAGGTATTAAAGAAGAAATTGTGCCAGAATCGCTGAATGCATTTCTAAACGTTGTGTGCAAGTGCTTAGATGATGCTAGGGAAAGACGACCAACATCACAAGAAGTTTTAGTAGAACTTAAGAAGGCATTGGAGCTCCAAGTAAGTGTTCATACATTTACGTACTATAATTAATATAATGAGAATTGATTCATTGCTTCATAAATCTTTTAAATGTTCAACTTATACACAGGAAGATAGTAAGATATAGGAGTAGGAGCTCAACCTGATGGCCAAAGACTAAACCTGGAAAAGAAGAAAGGATCCTGTCAGATTTCAATTTACGTTATTATTCTGAGTTATTCCCTTGTATCTACAATTGTACTAGTTCATGGATTGTATCAATTAGAAATATTATTGTGGTTATGCGCTATAAATTTAAAGTGAATGATTTTGGCTCTTACGAATATCAGTGTGTACTTGTTTTTATCATCATCCAAATTCTTCTAATCAAAATGAATGCTTACTATATATCATCGTAGTCCAAATATCATATATGCATTTACATATGATCGAAATGATCCTAATTAGGCTCATAGCATAATTAATTCGTTATTCCTCTTTTAACACTGAAATTGAATGATACTCTAAATATTGGCATCGAATATAGGCCAGTATTTGTTGTTAAGTAAAACCATCAGTTGTCACACTTATTTATAACAAATTAACTAGTCGTGAACAAAAAACCCGATCCCGGAACCGAACCCGAAAAAAAAAACCCGAAACCGGTTTTTTTAAAAATCGGTTTTTTTTAACCCGGTTCGGGTTTTTGAGTACCCGGCGGGTAGGGACCCGGGTTGGGTTTTTGAAATTCAAAATCGGATTGGAACCGGGTACACTACTGGTCGGGTTGGAAAACCCAGTATAAAAGCCGGAAAAACCCGGTTTAAAACCGGTATTCATGGGTCAAAAAACTCGGTTCGGGTTTGGGTCGGGTAGGGGAAAAACCGGTTTCTCATTTGGGGACCAAAAACCGGTTTGGGTTCCGGGTTCGGGTCGGGTTGGGCAAAAACCGGATTTTGTTCACGCCTAAAATTAACAATGACAAGAAAGGCCAAAAGGGCCCATCGCCTAATGGTATGTGAGCAATTCATCAACTAAGAGGTTGTGCGTTTAAGTCTCGTGGGAGGCATGTTTTGTTTATATATGTGTGATGTACTTATAATATGTAAGGTTGTTTTGTTGTAGAAATGTCTTTCTAAAAAATTGTCATTTCATCGTCCATCTCTCTTATCTATTAAAAGAGAGCTTTAATTACTTAATCTTTAAGAAAGTCAACCCTTAAAAATTAATCCCCACCCTTCATAGCATAATCCCTTTTAATCTTACCCATTGATTGTCATTAGTAGACTAATTAATTAATCATAAGAGTTTTACTCCCCTTAATTTCCACAAATACCCTCCCTTAGCCACTCTTCCCATCTGGATGAAAACTATCGGCCCAAACTCCAACCACACAAACCATTCGATTCAAATGGAACGCTTCATGAATCGAACCCGATTTCAGTTCAATCAATCGATCAATCATACCTAATCAGAAGACATTCAATCAACTGGCCCTTATGAGTTATGTCTATGGGTTTGGGCGACGGGAGCGAATGGTACGAACAAAAGGTACGTGATATTGAAGAACTGGTTAAATCAAAATTCGGAAAGGCAAGATGATTAAAAGGTATGATTGATGCGAACTATGCTTCTTACATTATCAATTTTATTGATTCAAACTATTCTTGCTTGATTATTAACTATATCGATCCGTAGTTGCTGGGAAGCACAACCACATTCGATGGATGGATTGATTGAATGGATACATACAGAGACTATAAATGATAGTGGATATAATCTTTGCTGGGAAAGAGTGCAAATAGTCTTAGTCTGAGGTTTTTATAAATAATTGCAAATAGTCTTAGTCTGAGGTTTTAATAGATTATTTGACATATCTGTAGTGTTTACCATTATCATTAAATGATTATTTGAACTAACGCATTGAACTATATGTCAGGCTTACTGCCGTGTTTTGTTTGTTTTTGAAATTTAAATTTGTCTTTTTTAGTAATAAAATTTACATTTTTTATCAGTGTTGCATTGTTCCCGCAATGCTGATGTATTACGCAACTATTTACAAATTCAAGCAGGTAACTTCATTCCCTGTTTATTGTATTTATGTGCTTTGTGTACGCGCATTGACATATCTAACATATAGTTGGAAACCATACAGTAGTCCTTCATTTCTCTTGGCTGATCATGTTCGTACTGATCTAGCCCGCAAACACTCTTTTTATCTATTTTAGTCTTCATAGTAACTAACATTTGTATCGATCCATAGTTGTTGTGAAGCATAACCACATCAGATGGATTGATTGATTGGATACATACAGAGACTATAATCTTACTGTAGTGTTTAAACATGTTAATCTGTACCTACGTTTCTTGAATCTTTTCATTTGCGAAGTTATGATATCACTTATTGATGATCAAGTTTATTTTGATATCATTTTTCACTCAATGATACGAGTTTCTGATTTTTGCAGAGATGTATTGGGTAAGGGTGTGCATTAGTCATTACTAAAGAAGTTGGAAGGAACGGTATGCTTTTAGCTTGTCTGTAATTATAGTGTCAGTTCTTCAATACTTTGGCCATGTCGAAACTGTATAGAATTATGAGTATATATCTGTGACGTTTATGTTAGGTTTTCAATGTCCCTTACAAAGTTAGAAGGGACAAAAGCATCCTATAGGAGACAATATTGAGGTACACTCCTGTATGAACTGATACACGAAAGCATTCCATTTGACATGCTTCATTAAGCTATTTTACGAGCGTTACATGATATTAGCTCGACACTATCTCTGGTTCAATAGTATGTATACATTATCATGATGTGTAGTGGCAGAAAAATGAGCCGGTTGGGTAGTGGGTCGAAACGACCCACTTGGGTGGAGGGTTCAAACGAGTAGCTTTTATATGCGAGTCAAGTGTGTGACAAACAACACTTATTTTCAAAAATTTTATTTATTTATCTTTTTTTTTTTTTTTTGTATTTTCTATGACAATAAATGTATGAAATATGATTACAAACACTATGTCTCTAAAAAATAAGATGACCTTATATAAATTGGACATCATAAGCACTTGAATATACGTTAGGCTGCTTTTGACCTGTATAACCCGTTTGTCCCTTTTGTCTCATTTCAGATAATTTCCAACATTGGACCTGTTATGAGCAAAACTTGGAATTTTCGAAAAACATTTCTGCCCCGTTACTAAATGAATGGGAAAAGAACGTTACTTGGTCCTATATTGAGTCCTCTGTTGAGTGTTTATATCAACGGGTGGTTTTAAAATTTATAATTGCTGGGGTCTAAGTGTGACTTACTAGTACTGAACCAAAAGGTTAGTAGGCGGTAAGTTGGACCTAGAGTCGTTCTTAAAGAGAAACTGAATTGAAACGGAGGTGATCCAATCAATCTTTCTTTTCTAGTAAATGTTTTAAAAGAGTGCGTTGGGGGTTTTGGTTCAGTTAATTAAGTAAACTAAATAAGCGAATAAAATGTAATAAGATGTCAGATAATGCAAAGTAGTATTTGTTGTGAGTTCGTTAGTTAATAATTTTGGGATGATGACTCTTACGGGAAAACGATTAACTAAATTGGGTTGCTTATGAGATTCAATAATTTATGGTATAACCAATAGATTCCTTATTAGTCGGTTATCAACTAATATGTCACGAGGAACTAAGGTATCATGATTCTGACCAGACAGACAATGCTCAACTCTCCACACTCTCCTGTGAGGGAGTCAGTTGCCCATATTATTGAACGTATTTGCTCGTGGGCGAAGGAACAGAGTAGCAAGTCCATAATATGTCTAGCCGTTCTTAATACCACAATGATTATGAATCCATTAAACAACTAACTTAGAATTTGTGTCCGGACTTATTTAATCAATTTCTACCAATGAAACTTAAGCGTGATAAGCGAGGGAAAGCATTTAGGTTTCTTGCGTATCATACTTTAGGTTTCATGGTCTTAATAAAAAGCATCGGTTTAAGTTGAATTTTAAACTTTCCTTTCTCAATACAATTAACAAATCCCTAGGTTTTCGTAAATGGTCATTTAGCCTTTAGCCTACCTAATCTAATCTAATTTAAACTAAAACAACTAATTAAAATGCTGGCGGCTTTTTACAGAAAGTTAAACCCAGACCATGTCGGAAAATACTATGGTGGCTCATGTAACATCCGCCAAATTAGGACTAGTAATTAGTGCCTAATCAGATGTTAATACATGTAATTAGTTCTGTGTTAGGCTAATTAATGTATCGAATTATATATATTGTTGAATATATACGAAAATGCGATTTGATTAAATCGTACGCAACTCAAATCGAATGTATTTCGATTCAATTTAATACGGACGTTGGTGACCAATTTTATTAAATAACAATTTATGTCAAAAATATTATTATGATAATATTTCGTATTCAATCGTATCGTACAAACAGAACGTACACAATTTAAAATGTTTAAAACGCACAAACTAAATAAACAAACTTACATTTTATAACTCAAATATAAATCGAATTGTAAAATATTTAAATAAAATATCGCGTAATAATTTGTATTTTAAAACCTACCAATTAATATGTAAAATAATTATAAAACGTTAAATGACGGAGAAAACGAACACCACGCGGACCGCCAGTCGGAGACTGAAAAATGGGAGGATAACCTCCCATTTCGCTTTCATTTCTCTCATTTCTTTTTATCTCTCTCTCTCTCTTACTCTCTTTTTCTTTCATTTTCCAAAATACCACAAATCACTAAAACCGCAAATAACACCATTATACGCGCTCGGATCCTCAATATTTTTAGAGATTCACGACCACCTCGCGACGATCTACAACGCTATCTTTCCGGATTTTCATTCTGTGACACCCCCAAATTTAATGATTTGCGGAAGCTTGATTTGGGTGCCACTAATCAATATACAAAGCACAAAGATAATAATGAACGACCACTATATGCGTCGTTTTAAACTTGTATTAATAAAGTTAACGTTTACATCAAAAATAATATTGCACTAGCTCGGTTCCTGAAATTGAGAGATTACAAGGCATAATTACTTTTACAAAATATAATAATGCAGTCCAATCTCTAATTGTATGTATGCTGACTCGAGCTAGAAATCCCTGCTTGTGCAGTCAACCTACTGCTGGGTACCTGTGATATATACTAAAATGGGTCAGCGAAAACGCTGGTGAGCTCACAGGTTTGTATGTCAATGTATAATTGTCAGAACCGCAAGATTTATATTGAATTTAAAATGCAATTAAGCAAAATAAAAGTTATACTGTCCATGAGCACATAGTCTGAGCTTAACTGATTTGTCAGGCCCAATTAAGGAAACCTAACTTGGAGTGCCTCCTACGAGTGCCTAATCAACACTCGTCTTCCCAAATGCTAATACATCCGTTTGACCGGTTAGTGCGTGCTAACCCGGATGAGGATTGTCAATCCCATATGATATCATATACTAACATTCACGCTATAAATACTAGAGACTATGCTTATGGAGGACTTTAAATTGATTAGCTTGAAACTCATGTAGTATTTGAAGTTTGTCACTTGCGTTCTACTTGTAAAACAAAATGATGCAGTAATATCACACCCCTGGTAAAAGTAGTGAAAATGGGGCTATGAAACTCACCTGAGTCTTGAAATGTTAAGCAATTAAACTTGAAGTAATTAGCAGTGTGTTGGTGTCCAAAGACTTGAAACCTGAATGTGTCCACGACACTTGAATTGTTATTAATTGTATTGGTATCTCGAAAGACTACCATTGAAATTGTTTGTCTAACTTAATGTCCAAATTACCCCGATTTGGTTGATTGTATTGTTACAAGTTACTACGACTCGTTTGATTGAATTGACACAAGTTACAACGACTTGTTTGAATAAATTATCTAAGTTACTATGACTTAGTTGATTCAATTGTGTATTTGAAAATGTGTACGGCCCGTTGGTGATTTAGTTGATATAATAAAAATTCTAAAATGTTGACTTTGCTACAGTACTGCTACAGTACTGCTACAGTAAATTTGACTTTTTTTGAACAGTAACTTTGACTTCGAAAATTTTGAGTTTTGAAGATTCTGTTTTGTGCGACGTAGCCTGCGACGTAGGCTGCGACGTAAGAGTTTTGCGACGTAAAGGGTCACGTCGCTAAGGTCAACAGTGCTAAGTCAATAGCGACGTAGGGTGCTACGTCGCTTATGCGACGTAGGTTCGTTTTTGCGACGTTAAGGTCTGCGTCGCTATGTGCGACGTTCGCAAGTCAATGCGACGTAATAGGCTGCGTCGCTGTATGCGACGTTGGGGATAAAATGCGACGTAGGTCTCTGCGTCGCTATATGCGACGTTGAGGATATAATGCGACGTAGGTCGCTGCGTCGCATTTGCTCCAGGCCAAATGCGACGTACGGAGTCTGATCGGAGTTTCAACTCCAAAAACGCGTTTTCCGGCCATCGATCGGCCTAATATTTTTACCCAACCCATTTTAGGACATTACAAGGTTATACAAACAACTAGCAAGTTATAAATCTTAAAAACGAGAGTTTTCGGAGTTGTGTCGGAAACTTACAAATCGCCGAAATGAAATTCCGGAAAGGTAGGATTGTAGATCGTCGCGAGGTGGTCGTTTATTTCCAAATGGGCTTGAAGATCCGAGGTTGTTTGAGGTGCTTATTTTGTGAATTTGTGAGTTTTTGGGTGTTTGGGGTTTTGAGAGAAAAGAAATGAAAGAGAGAGAGAAAGAAAATAAGAAATGAAAAGAAAAGAGAAAGTGGAGGGGGTTTTGGTGAATCCCCACCATTTTCAGTCCGCGCACTGCGCTCCGTGCGGTGT
Source organism: Helichrysum umbraculigerum (assembly GCA_949592205.1). Lineage (NCBI taxonomy): Eukaryota > Viridiplantae > Streptophyta > Magnoliopsida > Asterales > Asteraceae > Helichrysum > Helichrysum umbraculigerum. The sequence continues at coordinate 66,580,687 of CATIUR010000007.1, read as the reverse complement.
TCGTTTGCCCCGTCATTTAAACGTTAAATAATTGTTTTAAATATTAATTGGTACATTTTAAAATACAAATTATCACGCTATATTTTATTTAAATATTTTACTAATCACTTTATATTTGAATTATAAAAACGTAAGTTAATTTGGTTGCGCGTTTTACATTTTAAATTTGGTAACTTTCTGATTGTGCGGTACGAATGGATACGAAGTATTATAATAAGAATACTTTTGACATAAAGCGTTATTAAATAAAAGTTGGTCACCAACGTCCGTATTTATTGTATCGAAATTCATTCTATTGAAACTCGTACGATTTGAACAAACCGCATAATTGTAGATATATATTCAACAATATATATAATAATTGATACATTAATTAGCCTAACACAGAACTAATTACATGTATTAAAACTTGATTAGGCACTAAATTATAGTCCTAAATTGACGGTTGTCACACATTTCGGCAAATTGTAAGTTTCCGACAAAATCTCGAAATCTCCCGAATCTTAGTATATTTCACTTGTGGTTGTTTATATAACATATATATGTCCCTTACTAAGTATATAACACGATTTCATAGCTTAAAAACGAGTTTAAAACGGAATTTTGGCCGGAAAAACATTAACAGCCGGACTTTCTGGGCTGGTGTTCATCCATGCGACACAAGCCTTGTGTCGCATGTTGTGTCGTATTTTGACCTTTGTGTCGCATAAAAATCCCTTGTGTCGTACCTTGTGTCGTACCCGATAATCAGTGTCGCAAGACCTGCGACACAACCACTATGTCGCATACCCCATACGACACAATCACTATGTCGCTGTTGAATCAGCATCTCGCATCTATGCGACACAACCATTGTGTCGCATAGACATTGTGTCGCATTCCTATGCGACACAACCCTTGTGTCGCATAACCACTTTTGTGTCGCATATTGTGTCGCAAAACACAGAAAACTCAGATTTTTACTAAGTGTCGAGACTCGAAATTTATCACTCGATTTTACCCGAATTCAGATCCCAGATGCGTTTTTCGTCAAAGCAATATAGTAGAAATAAAAATTTTCCAAGCTGACCTGGCAGCTCGACCCCAGCCAGGGGCTCTGCCCCTTGGACCCCGCCAGGGGCTGCCGCCCCTTGGACCCCGCTACCAGGGGCGCTGCCCCCGGACCCCCGTACTTAGATTCCGTAACGGCTTCTAAAACACAATCAAAACACATTTTTCAAGTAAAACGCCACGAAATCAAAATAATAATAGTCAAGATTATTATTACGAATCCGTCACCAACGGGCCGTACATGTTTTCAAACACTTAACAAATCAACCAAATCGTAGTAATTTGGACATATATATAGTTGTGTAACAACTACAAGGGTGATCTTTTGAGATACCCAATCACGTTTATAACCATCGCGTGTCGTGGACACCCTCAGGTTACAAGTCTTTGGACTTCATACTCGGCTAATCAACTTACGTTTGTTTAAACGCTTTCAGACTCAGGTGAGTCTCATAGCCCCTCTTTTTACTGTTTTACTCAGGGGTGTGATATATTGCTCAACTTTTAACATGTGAACGCAAGTACAAACATTTCATATACTACATGAGTTTTTCGAAACTAATCATTTAAAGTCCTCCGTCAGCATAGTTGTTAATACGTTGTAGCGTGAATATTAGTATATGGGACCATATAGGATTGACCCACCTCGTCCGGGTTAGCAAGCACTAACCGGGTAAACGGACGTACTAATATTTGGAAAGACGAATGTGGATTAGGCATTCGTGGAGGCACCTCGCCCGAAATTCTCTATAGGGGACCCGGCCCTCGAGTTAAGCTCAACTATGTGCTCATGGCTGTATACACGATGACTATCATTTAATTGCTGGATGCAATTCATTATTTAATTGCTGGATGCAATTCATTATTTAAATCTTGCGGTTCACACTATATTAACTGATTTCAAACCTGTGAGCTCACCAGCTTTTAGCTGACCTTTTAGCATATATCGCAGGTACCAAGCAGTAGGATGTTTCTGCTTCAGGATTTTAGCTCGAGTCAGCATACAGAAGATTGAGATTTTCTTGCATTAGTATATTTTGTACAAGTACTTATGTACTAAAATCTCCTTTTATTTAAACTCGAGCTATGTAAAGCTTTAAATGTTGTAAACATTTCTATTATCAATATATTTTGTTAAAACGACGCATATAGAGTCGTTTACTATATATCTTTGTGCTTTGTTATTGATTAGTAACACCCAAATCAAGCTTCCGCAAATCATTAAATTTGGGGGTGTTACAGCTCACAACGTATTGAATTGTTTACCAACGTTTCCGTTGTGAGTTTAATTGCTTCGCGATGTTTACATGATAAGTACATTGTGATTGGAAGTGTACAATACTCATGGCAAGTCCACGTAATCACACTGCATTTTATAATGCTTGCATGACGTTACAATTAAAGACATAGTTTTTACACAGATAACTATTGACCGAGTATTGAGGTTCGCGACTCCTCTTTACAAGGTTACAATCACGTTTGTTAATCGAAAGGCGAATATAAGTTTTAGGTTTAAAATCACAAGATAAGTCCGTTCACAAAGTTTCCAATTTTATAACGTCGATCAATAATACAACTACCTTCGGTCGTTACCGGCTTCCATATATTTGTACTATGCTCAAAAGCATTTCCAATACTATACCGAGTAATCAGTCGAATAGGGGCCGTCATATTATCTCACGACGTATTCAAAGTCATCCCACAATTATGTACTAACTACATCACAACAAATACAATAGTAATCTACTCGCTAATCATTGTAATAACGATCGCAAACATAATTAAAGCAAACATGTTTAATTAAGATAGATAAGGATAGAGATAACCGAGATTAATATGCGAGAAGGAATAGACTTGAATTAATGAGCGTAACTCCAAGCGTACACCAAAGATTACAACAACGTTCCTAGCTTTCTTTCTACTCTAAACAAAGTGCTAAACTAATCTAATGCTAAATTTAAAGTAAGAAAGTAGAATGAGAAAGTAAGAAAGTGATATGACTAGTGCATATGGGACATTTTGAAATGAAGCCTAAAGCCTCCTATTTATAGGTGAGCTTTGGCTCACATTAGCACCATGAGGTGCATATTAGAAAGCTTGCCAAAAGTGGTGTGTACAACACGAAAAGTAGGCGCACCGGGTACCGTACAACACGAAAAGTAGGCGCACCAGGTACCAAAAGTTACCAAAAACGGAAACCGAAAAGGGTACAGGCCAGCCAGCAGCGGTGGTGGTCCAGACGGCGGCGGTGGTCAGGTTGCCGGCGGCGGTGGGCCCACCCCCGCCCCGTTGCGTTGTTTGTTGCTTCGTTTCTTGATTCGTGCGTGTTTTCTTCGTTATACGTCCGTTTGAGTTGATTCTTTTTTTGTTGGATTCGTAATTCAAAAACGAAGATTTTGACGTAGGATAGGCCCTGAAATGAGGTACCTAGCTCCAGATATCGCGTTTGGATCATTTGGATCTTCCGGCGGGCGCGAAATCTTCATTTTTTACCCGTTTCAGTTGATTCTTCTTCTGTTGGATCCGAATTTTGAAAACGAACATCTTGGAAATAATGGATGTTGATGAAGGGCACTTTGGTCTTGAAATCTCGTTTTTATGCCTTGAATCTTCAAACGTGTGTGGAATCTTCGTTTCACATCCGTTTTACTTGATTTTTATCGTGCAACCTCGTTTTGACCTTCTTGGCATAATGTTACTGATTTGTGCTGTTTCTGAGTTAATATGCCAAGAATCGTTCCAGAATGAGAGAGATATCAGTAGTAAAAACGTGACTTTTTACGCGATATCAAGTATCCCACACTTAGAACTTTGCTTGTCCTCAAGCAAACTAACGTTCAACATGGTTAAAGATATGTAGATAATGAAATTATTTTAAGATGGGAACTTTTTACTAAGGGGGTTTCGGAAAAATAAAGACATTTGATATTTTAGAAAGCAAGGTTGTAATCTTTAGGAGCATGCTTTTGATCATTGATCGTTGATACATGACTAGGCGATCCTCTCCAGGTGGTCACTCCAATCACTCAAAGTGTTTAGGGTTTCCTATTCTATTATATCAATCGCTCAGAACGCCAGTCATGTATTGTTTATCGTCATAGGCTTGATCGAGTATCAAATCGTTACCTTTTTGGTGAGCGCGAAGTCGATCTAGCCACAATCATTCTAAGGGAAGTGATGTAGGGTTTTGGAGTGGAATGTTGGTGATGTGAGAGGGGTTTTGTTGGGTTTTTTCTTTTTGGTGAAGCGGAAAGCTGAGAATTTTTGGGGGAATTGACGCCTTTTTTCTATTTTGGGCGGAGTCTTCTTTCTCCATTTGACTTTCTTTACTTCGAATTTTCTTGGGACTTTTTCTATCCTTTTGACGTCATATCCTTGATTTTTCTCTTTTTTCATCTTTGGAACTTTGTAGGAAGTTTGAGGGATGTTTTTGAGTAGGTAAAGGGGTAACGTACTTATTTTTGGGTGTATGGATGGGTTCAAGAATGATGTGATTCGATCTCCTTTTTAACTCACAAGTTCGGATTCGAAATGCATAACAATAGCAAGTTCTGATTCTAAACGCATACATCGGCACACTCAAGAATCGAAAAAGTGAAGCATTAAAAGTGAATGCTTTTCATATGGCTCAAGATACCTCACGAATCGAAAATTGGGTTGTTGTGTGCTTAGTCATGCGATGCTCTTTATGGGATTTTTAAACCTATTTTTCAAAAGAATTTATATTTTATTCGTCCTTATTCCCCAAAGTAAATCATTCTTCGCTTAAAATTTTTCATTTTCAACATATTTTTAACTTAGTTTTGAAAAATTTTGTTTACTTTTATGGAGAAGCAAGGTCTAATAAAGAGCAACGATTTAGAATCAAGTATATACCAATATCCATTTAACAGTAGTGCAACTACTGCTATCCCACACTTAAAGGAGCATCGTCCTCGATGTTATACTAAGCTCTGAATGGGGTAAAATCCCACACTTAGGGTTTTAAACATCTAAGACTCATTCTTCCAGTGTGAGTGTTGGGTTTGAATCCCACACTTAGTGATAAGCATAATGGATATTGTATATTTAAAACGAATGAAAGAGGTGGCATAGAAGTACTCCCCGATAGTTGCAGTGTTCTTTTGGTTGCATCTGCCGGTCTTTGTCTTCTTTGGTGCTTCTTTGATCAAGTCTTCTTGTGATTGGTCTCGTGAGTGTGAACACGTCGGATATACTATTTTCCGGTTGTTGATGCTTCCTTGCAGGCTGGAGCATTCTTTGTATGATCCGAGTGTGAAAGATAGTCGGAGATTTCATCACTTCTTGGAAAGTAAAATTGCAGTAATGTAAAAACAAACACGGGTTGCCTCCCGAGAAGCGCTCTTTTAAAGTCGAGAGCTCGACTTAGTCCTTTTCTTCTTCAGATGATGCTTGATGCATCAGTAGTGGTGGCGTGGTCACTGTGGTTCCTTGGTAGAGAGTATCGTGGTGGATAGTACTGTAGGAATTGCTCTATCATGTCAGCAATGAGAGTTGGTGGGTTGGTGGATAGCATTCTAAAGCTTTTGAAGTGATCGGTGGCGAGTCGGTCGAGAATTGCCATTCCATAGCAGATGTATCGAACTGCCCTTGTGACTGGTCCGTTAGGGTCAATTCGAGTGCAGGTGTAAGTTCGAACTATTTCACGCTGTGGGTGGTTTCTTCCTATCGAGGCGATTAAAGCCATGAATTCGGTTTTCACTTCTTCAAAATCATGAGCCCAAGGGTCTCCTCCAAAAGATCTAGTTGCTTGGCACACTTGTCTGATTAGTTGATGTTGTTCGCGGTTGAAGGGAAAATCCGAGTCGGTGAATATGCAAATCAGTTTGGCGAATAACTCGCAATATCCATCGCGATAAGCATCGACCTCTTCCACTTCTTCAGTGTACATTCCGCGAAGTCGACTTACTACATATGATGCTAAGTTGACTTGTGACATATGTGAAAAGACATTTGGTATGTCACGAGTGTCTTCTTCAAATGTCGACTGGTTCAGCTCGTCAATTATCAGCTCCACATGATGACCAATGGTGGAGTGAATGACGATCCTATAATTCTCTGTGGCTGTGATGTGCTCTCCAGTCTCGATGAGATCTAGAAAGGTTCTAAGATCTCCCACCATTCTGATGTCGGCATAGTTCTGTGGATTTCCAGTTGCTCTTTCAAGATGAGTCCTCAAGGATGCCAGTGTAGCCTTCTGACTAGCGGAATAAGGAAAAGCCGATCCGGCTAAAGCGCAATATACTTTTTGGTATATTTTCCTTTAGTTGCTGTAGAACTCGATTTCTCCCATTGGGTAGTTGGGTCTTTCTCGCTGTCGAGCTTCTCTGGTGAGTTGTTCTTGAAGCAGATCAGAGAATACTCGAATGTTTCTCCGAAGAGTGCTAGGTTCTGGTTCTCCATAATTGGCAAGGTATGAATCGTAGTCTCGTATGATTGCCCTTATCATGTGTCTCTGTGGGTGTTGTAGTCGTTAGTTGACTCTTTGATAGCTTCTACGATGATTCGGACATCGTCGTATTCGTCAATCATTTCGATCATGTCTTGATGACTATCTATCAGAGGAATTTCTAGTCTCTCAGTTGTGACGGCAGGGGAATTTGGTGGAGCAAGAGGAGGTTGTGGAATAGAGTGCTCATTGAGAGTGATGTTGACGTAGTCGTCATCGCATTCACTGTTGCAGTCGGAGTCCTTATCACGTGAATCTGGAAATTGGTGGAGTTCTTCGTCTGAGGGCGCGTTGTTGAAGGGTCGAGAACTATCGATTTTGATGGTCCGGACTTCGGTTGTTATGTCATGAATGTTCTCTTCGGCAAAGCTTCCTGGTTGACGTGCCTTATATGCTGAAATTCTCTGTAGTAGTTTGGCATACTGGTCTGGGTGTGGTGATGATCGGAGTCCTTCTTCAAAGATTTCTATGTCTCGGAGTCGGGTTCTGGTGAAAGGTTTTGATGGATCGAGATAGGAATTTAGGATGTTTCCCATTCTTTTAAGATGAGAGGATCTGAGCTCTTGACGGATGACTCCGTAATCAACTGATTCTTCTGATGAAGAGCAGTCATCACAGTTTTGTATTCTTTTAACTTCGGCCATTTGTGGCGAATCAGTGTGATCTTCATCTTCTTCCATTTCTTCCTCTTCCTCTTCCTCTTCAAGGTCAGATTCAATTTCTTCATCTGCCTCCTCGTATTCTTCCTCATCTGGGTCGTATTCGGTGTCAGAAATGAGAACTGATGATCAAGTGAATTGCGGTTCCTCCTCTGGTTCTGATTCATCATCGGAACAGACTTTTCCTGTGGATATAGCACAACATTCTTCCTCTTCTAGGGTGCATTCCGGTTGGTCGATCTTGTAAGTGATGCTTTAACCATGCAATCGTAAAACAATCGTGTGGTTATACACATCAATCACTGCTCTAGCTGTATTCATGAATGGTCTTCCAAGGATAATTGGGATGTTTATGTCCTCGTGGATATCCATTACCACGAAATCCGTTGGAAAGAAAAATTTGTCAACTTGAACAAGGACATTCTCAGCTATTCCCTTGGGGTATCTAACAGATTGGTCGGCTAGCTGGACGGTCATCTTAGTGGGTTTCAAGTTTTCAAGTTCTAGCCTTTTAAACAGGGAGTAGGGCATAAGGTTAATGCTGGCTCCTAAGTCGGCTAAAGCGCTCATATTTCTGGAATTGTAGATAGAACAAGGGAGTGTAAATCTACCAGTATCTCCTAATTTTTCGGGAAGGCTATTTTTAAGTAGGGCTGAGGTTTCAGAACTAAGGGGAATGTTGTTCACTTCAGGCAATTTATCTTTGGTGGATAGCAATTTTCTAATATACTTATTACGACCAGGAACTCTAGACATGGTATCAAGGAATTTTCCATCTAGTTTAAAGGATGATAGTTTCTTGGGTTGAACTTTAAGTCTAGCGGGGTAAGGGATTCTAACCTCTTTGTTCATGGTTTGAGTGGTTTCCACAGCTGGTATCTTGACCTTTGGTTCTTCCTTTACTGGAACAGCAGCAGGTGGAGTAGTAGCTGCTTCCTTTGGTGTTGTAAGTTGCTTTGCTTCCTCAACATGCGGATTTTGAACCATGTTGTTGGGCAAACTTCCTCGGGGTCTATTCTCAAGACGTTGTGCCAATTGTCCAATTTGAGCTTCCAAATTCTTTAGCACAGCCAATTGATTTCTCATGAAGAGGTCGGCTTGATCTTGTCTAGCAGACGTCTTTTGGTTGAGCAGGTGCTGACCTTGCATGAATTGGGTGAAGGCGTCGTCTGAACTTGAAGCTGGGGCATTTGTCTTGGTGGTTTGTTCAGTGGTTTGGTTTGTGTCGGAAGTGGGTGCAGGAAGTGCAAGGGGTTGATTATAAGAAAGTTGTGGCTGTTGTTGGTAAGGTGGGTATCGGGGTTGGTATGGTTGTTGGTTGTTTCTCGGTGGAAAGGGAGGTCCTCTAGGTTGGTTGTTGTTTTGGTTGAAACCGGGTGGTCGAGCTGGAAACTGAGCATAGTAGACGGTGCCATCTGCTTCTTCGTATTCAACTTGGTATTCGCCAGATGGTTGCGGGTTGGTGCAGTGTTGACAGACTTGCACTTAGTGTACTTGGTGCTGTTGTTTCTTAAGTTCTCCAAACTGTTTGACGAGTGAGTCCATTTTCTCTGTTAGTGTCTTAATTGCTTCGACTGGAATTGGGTTTGCAGCAGCGATAGGTTTGGAAGATGTTGAATGATCTCCAGAATTCCAATCGTGGTGATGCATAGTCATATTTTCTATTAGGTTCCATCCTTCTTCGTCGGTCTTTGCCATGAAGCTTCCTTGTGCAGCAGCATTGAGGGTAGTTCGGTGGTTAGGATCTAAACCATTGTAGAAGGTGCACAATTGTGCAGACTTATCGAGTCGGTGATTAGGGCATTTCTTCAAGGCTCCTTTGAATCGTTCCCATGCGGTATATAATGACTCATCGAAAGCTTGTCGAAAGTTCATGATGTCATTTCGGAGTTTGGTTTGTTTAGAAGGCGGAAAGTACTTGGTTAGAAACTTTGTCGCCATCGCAGTCCATGAATGGATAGAGCCGGTCTCTAAACCTTCAAACCATGTTTGCGCATGATGGGTGAGCGAATAAGGGAAAAGGTATAAACGGATTGTGTCTTGGCCAATTCCGTTTTGCTTGTAGGAATTTGAGAGAGAGATGAACTTGTCGAGGTGAGAGTTTGGGTCATCACTGGGCAATCCATGGAATTGACAGTGGTTTTGGATTAGTTGGATTATGTGGTGTTTAAGATCGAAAGATTGTCCGGGGGTTTCAGGGTAGAGAATTGGTCCTCCTCTTCCTTCGATAGAGGGTTTACTGTTGTCAGCGAGAGTGATGCGTTCAGCCATTGCTTGCTTAAGTGCAGATTGCTTCTTTTCTCGTCGAATAGTGCGTATTATAAGTTCTGGATCAGGAAAGTTAAACAGTGGTGCAGATCTAGGGGAACAGGTCATAAACTAAAAGAAAAGACAATAAAGAAAATAACAATAAAGGAAATGTTTTTGTTGTTTTTTTTTAGAAGGTTTTATCCTAAGGGTTTACTAGAATTGTGATTGGTTGGGCCTCTGGATCGGACAGTTAGTCTCCCCGGCAGCGGCGCCAAAAACTTGTTGAGTGTTTATATCAACGGGTGGTTTTAAAATTGATAATTGCTGGGGTCTAAGTGTGACTTACTAGTACTGAACCAAAAGGTTAGTAGGCAGTAAGTTGGACCTAGAGTCGTTCTTAAAGAGAAACTGAATTGAAACGGAGGTGATCCAATCAATCTTTCTTTTCTAGTAAATGTTTTAAAAGAGTGCGTTGGGGGTTTTGGTTCAGTTAATTAAGTAAACTAAATAAGCGAATAAAATGTAATAAGATGTCAGATAACGTAAAGTAGTATTTGTTGTGAGTTCGTTAGTTAATAATTTTGGGATGATGACTCTTACGGGAAAACGATTAACTAAATTGGGTTGCTTATGAGATTCAATAATTTATGGTATAACCAATAGATTCCTTATTAGTCGGTTATCAACTAATATGTCACGAGGAACTAAGGTATCATGATTCTGACCAGACAGACAATGCTCAACTCTCCACACTCTCCTGTGAGGGAGTCAGTTGCCCATATTATTGAACGTATTTGCTCGTGGGCGAAGGAACAGAGTAGCAAGTCCATAATATGTCTAGCCGTTCTTAATACCACAATGATTATGAATCCATTAAACAACTAACTTAGAATTTGTGTCCGGACTTATTTAATCAATTTCTACCAATGAAACTTAAGCGTGATAAGCGAGGGAAAGCATTTAGGTTTCTTGCGTATCATACTTTAGGTTTCATGGTCTTAATAAAAAGCATCGGTTTAAGTTGAATTTTAAACTTTCCTTTCTCAATACAATTAACAAATCCCTAGGTTTTCGTAAATGGTCATTTAGCCTTTAACCTACCTAATCTAATCTAATTTAAACTAAAACAACTAATTAAAATGCTGACGGCTTTTTACAGAAAGTTAAACCCAGACCATGTCGAAAAATACTATGGTGGCTCACAACGTATTGAATTGTTTACCAACGTTTCCGTTGTGAGTTTAATTGCTTCGCGATGTTTACATGATAAGTACATTGTGATTGGAAGTGTACAATACTCATGGCAATTCCACGTAATCACACTGCATTTTATAATGCTTGCATGACGTTACAATTAAAGACATAGTTTTTACACAGATAACTATTGACCGAGTATTGAGGTTCGCGACTCCTCTTTACAAGGTTACAATCACGTTTGTTAATCGAAAGGCGAATATAAGTTTTAGGTTTAAAATCACAAGATAAGTCCGTTCACAAAGTTTCCAATTTTATAACGTCGATCAATAATACAACTACCTTCGGTCGTTACCGGCTTCCATATATTTGTACTATGCTCAAAAGCATTTCCAATACTATACCGAGTAATCAGTCGAATAGGGGCCGTCATATTATCTCACGACGTATTCAAAGTCATCCCACAATTATGTACTAACTACATCACAACAAATACAATAGTAATCTACTCGCTAATCATTGTAATAACGATCGCAAACATAATTAAAGCAAACATGTTTAATTAAGATAGATAAGGATAGAGATAACCGAGATTAATATGCGAGAAGGAATAGACTTGAATTAATGAGCGTAACTCCAAGCGTACACCAAAGATTACAACAACGTTCCTAGCTTTCTTTCTACTCTAAACAAAGTGCTAAACTAATCTAATGCTAAATTTAAAGTAAGAAAGTAGAATGAGAAAGTAAGAAAGTGATATGACTAGTGCATATGGGACATTTTGAAATGAAGCCTAAAGCCTTCTATTTATAGGTGAGCTTTGGCTCACATTAGCACCATGAGTTGCATGTTAGAAAGCTTGCCAAAAGTGGTGTGTACAACACGAAAAGTAGGCGCACCGGGTACCGTACAACACGAAAAGTAGGCGCACCAGGTACCAAAAGTTACCAAAAACGGAAACCGAGGTGGGTACAGGCCAGCCGGCGGCAGTGGTGGTCCATCCGGCGGCGGTGGTCAGGTGGCGGTGGGCCCACCCCCGCCCCGTTGCGTTGTTTGTTGTTTCGTTTCTTGATTCGTGCGTGTTTTCTTCGTTATACGTCCGTTTGAGTTGATTCTTTTTTTGTTGGATTCGTAATTAAAAAACGAAGATTTTGACGTAGGATAGGTTCTGAAATGAGGTCCCTAGCTCTAGATATCGTGTTTGGATCATTTGGATCTTCCGGCGGGCGCGAAATCTTCATTTTTTACCCGTTTCAGTTGATTCTTCTTCTGTTGGATCCGAATTTTGAAAACGAACATCTTGGAAATAATGGATGTTGATGAAGGGCACTTTGGTCTTGAAATCTCGTTTTTATGCCTTGAATCTTCAAACGTGTGTGTAATCTTCGTTTCACATCCGTTTTACTTGATTTTTATCGTGCAACCTCGTTTTGACCTTCTTGGCATAATGTTACTGATTTGTGTTGTTTCTGAGTTAATATGCCAAGAATCGTTCCAGAATGAGAGAGATATCAGTAGTAAAAATGTGACTTTTTACGCGATATCATCCTCCTAAGTGAATTGACCCGTCATCATATAGAGGTCTATAAAGATATGGGTTGGGTAATGGGTCACAGCAGGGTTGGCTCAAATTATATCATAACCCAAACAGTTATGATGTCACTTATTGTTGATCAAATTGTTTTTATGGGTCAAAACTCCAAACGGGTCGTACTGATCTAGCCTGCAAACACTCTTTTTATCTATTTTAGTCTTTATGGTAACTGACAATTGTATCGATTCATAGTTGTTGTGAAGCATAACCACAAAATGATATCAAAATAAACTTGATCAACAATAAGTGACATCATAACTTCACAAATGAAAACCGTCATCATATAGAGGTCTATAAAGATACGGGTTCGGTAATGGGTCACAGCAGGGTTGGCTCAAATTATATCATAACCCAAACAGTTATCATGTCACTTATTGTTGATCAAATTGTTTTTATGGGTCAAAACTCCAAACGGGTCATACTGATCTAGCCTGCAAACACTCTTTTTATCTATTTTAGTCTTTATAGTAACTAACAATTGTATTGATTCATAGTTGTTGTGAAGCATAACCACATCAGATGGGTTGATTGATTGGATACATACACAGACTATAATCTTACTACAGTGTTTGAACATGTTAATCTACAACTACGTTTCTTGAATCTTTTCACTTGTGAAGTTATGATGTCACTTATTGTTGATCAAGTTTATTTTGATATCATTTTTCACCCAATGATACGAATTTCTGATTTTTGCAGTGATGTATTGGGTAAGGGTGTGCAGTAGTCATTACTAAAGATGCTGGAAGGAATGGTATGCTTTTAGCTTGTCTGTAATTATAATATCAGTTCTTCAATACTATGACCATGTCGAAACTGTACAGAATTATGAATATATATCTGTGACGTTTATGTCAGGTTGTCAATGTCCCTTACAAAGTTAGAATGTGTGTGTCTATTAGCCTTGCATATTCCTTTTACGCTTCTGGTTGTTGTAACACCCCCAAATTTACGGTTTAGCGGAAGCAAGCTTTGGGGTGCTACTAATCAAGTAATCAAGCACAAAGGGTACAGTAAACGACTCTATATGAGACGTTTGAAAACGTTATATTAATTTAATAAGTATTACAAAATACATAGCTCAAGTTCGAATAATATCTAGTGATTCTGATACATAACATCTATTACAAAAGTCATGTAGAAAATCTCCAAGCGTGTGAATGCATGCGACTCGAGCTAAGAAGTAGTCCTGCTGGGCAACCCTACTGTTGCTGTGTACCTGAGAATGCATCACTAAAAAGGTCAACCAAAAGGTTGGTGAATCTCACAGGTTTGTAGTAAATAATCAGTTTGAACACATCAAGTAGTAAAGTGTTTGTACAGTTTTAACCAAGTAGTAAGTAGTGATTACACGAATGCAATCGGGTTGATATACATTGCCGTGAGCATCATAGTCGAAGCTTAACACGTCAGTAAAGTACAATCAAGTACCAGTAATTTGCCCCCGTGAGTGCTAATCCAAAAACACTCAGAAGTAACGTGTAAGAAACGCCCGTTTATACAGTACGGTTCGTGGTAGTGCGTGCTACCCCGGGCGGGGATTGTCAGTCCCATATGGATCCATATACTAAAACTTGCGCTTATCCTATAATTAACAACTATGATTCAGAGGCCTTCAGTGGATTAATCTTAACTCATGCAATTTAGTATATCAGTAAGCCTGTAAGTCTGTATGGTTTGTATAGTCTGTAAAGTCTGTACATGTGTTCAAGTAAAACAAGTAATGCATCTCACCCCTGAGTGAAAACAGTAAAAATAGGGGCCGTGAGACTCACCTGAGCCTAGTAAGTACGTATGGAAATCGAGCAAGTAACGCGGATGTAAGTCTGTAAGTAAGTCGGTTCTCTGAACCCTGTAACCTTCTGGCGTCCGAAACGCACAAGGTTGTAAGTAAGTAAGTACATAAGTTGGTGTCTTGAAAGATCACCCATGCTAGTTGTCCACTCAACTAGTTAATGTCCAATGTTTGTTTGTTCAGTATTTCGTTTGTAGTTTGAAAACAAGTATGGCCCGTTGGTGACGGTTTTGTAATAATAATCCAAGTATTATTATTATATATCTCGTTGTGTCGTATCCTTGTAAGGTATATTTGTAAGTCTGTCATTTGTATCGCGATGTGAAAGTGTTTTTCGAAAGTAGGTTCGAGCGAGTGTAAGCTCGTATAAGTGTGAGCGGGTAATCTCATATGTCTGTAGTGTATACTTTTCAAAGTATAAGTGTTTGTATGTCCCGGTATTATCGTAAAAAGTTCGGTTTTCGTATGCGTTCAACACTTAGTGTAAAAAGTATTTACAGGTTCCTGGATGACGGGGGTCCGGGGGCAACGCCCCTGGTAGCGGGGTCCAAGGGGCGGCAGCCCCTGGCGGGGTCCAAGGGGCAGAGCCTCTGGCTGGGGTCGAGCTGCCAGGTCAGCTTGGAAAATTTTTATTTCTACTATATTGCTTTATCAAAAACGCATTTGAAATCTAATTTCGGTGTAAAATCAAGTGATAATTCTTAGTCCATATTAGTGCTTTTATTATTGAATTCGGGTTCGAAAAACAAAGTGGGCTGCGAACCGAGCTGGGAGAACTCGACTCGCAGGCCAACTCGACTCGCAGGTCAACTCGACTCGCAGGTCAACTCGACTCGCGGGTCAGTTCGGTTCACAGAGCAACTCGACTCGCAAGTCAACTTCTACTCGCAGGTCAACTCGACTCGTAGGTCAACTCGCGGGTCAGTTCGGTTCGTAGGTGATTCCGATTCGCAGGATGACTTCGCGAGTCGAAACTCGACTCGCCTCGTTGGACGAACAGATCTCGACTCGCGAGATGAACTGTCAGCGATTTTTAGATGGGTTTCGATTTTTAAAGCATTTTTAACGGGATTTTCGGGCATAATCTTGTTGAGTGGACTCATTAACATGTAAATAAACATAAATCAAACGTTTTGAAGGTGAGAAATCTCTTACAAAGCTTGTGAACACAATGGAGGAAGGAGATGGTGATGAAGATGCTTGTTGTAGATGATGATGATGATTCCGACGGTGGTGGTGGTTCGGCGGTGGTGAGGTGGTAGCAGCTGCTGCTACTCGCCGATTTCAAGAGGGGGAGAGAGATGGAGAGGTTTGAGTGTGTTTGGTGTGTGTAAAATGAAATGAAAAAGGGGAAGGAATGGGGTTTTAAGGAGGTGGGTCGGTTGGGTTGGATCCGCGGGTCAGGGTCGACCCGCTTGGGTCTCGGCTCGCGTGGTTGTGTTTCCGAATTTTGTATCACGAGTTATAGTCGGTTAAACCCCGAAATCGTTTAATCGTGAAATCTTTTTAAGATTCAAAATATATATTAAAGTATATCCGAAATATTTCCAACCGAAGTATTTTATCAAAATACTTTATTTCAAGTTATAAAATTATAGGAATATAATTTTTGTTATTAATCGTTCATTGGGGTGCGCTTCGTGCGGTTTCGTCGTGTAGGATATGTTTTTATCAATAAGTAACACTTGTAATATATTCTCACAATATATTAAGGTGAATAATGTTTGTTTGGATAATTCCACATTATTTATGAATTTGTCACCAACGTCCAAAATGTGTCATTAGATTTCAATCTAACACCGTTTGTACGATTTGTTCAAGTAGTATACGTGTATATATATATATTCAATCATCATATATATATATATATATATATATATAATTAAGTAAGTACTGTACTTAGTCCTATTTCGTACTAAATACACGTAATAAGCACATAATTAGGCACAATAATGATAGCCTAAAATGTCGGGTGTTACAGTTGTCACATCACTTTTGTCTTTTTAGTTATTGACATTTACTTTTGTCATCAGGTATGCATGGTACCCACTATGCTGATGTATTACGCGAATATTTAGAAATGCTACCAGGTAATTTCATTCTTTGTTTTAGCGAGTATTTCATGCTGATGTTGGGTATTTATTAGCACACTATCTGTTTTTTAGTAAACACATGAAGGTTTCTTTAGAGTTTAAATTTCGCAGTCTTTAGACTAATCAAAACAATCAAGTAAATTAGCACAATCGAAACACAACAATTATTGATAATGCTAATGTTTAGATACTACTGTTTTTGCTAATGCCATTGTTAAGTGGACCATTTCTGTATACTTTCTGATGGTCGTTAGATGTGGCATATAAGCCTGGTCATGTGCAATGAAAATGATATTTGCAATAAAATGGGTCATTGTAACTCACGTCTATTCTCATGCCATGAAAAAGGGTTTGCTGTATTTTTGCTTATAATACATTTATACACCACTTTGGTTCAATGAAATTTAATAATAGCTTTGTATATGTGCAGGTATGTAGACCAGGTGAAAGTAGAATTCAAATTCGCATCAAATACCCAAAGTTCAGTCTGGACTTGACCCATTTCGTTTCTAATATGGTAATCTGCACTTTTTCCCGTATTAATTGGGCAATTTTCTGTTAGCATTTCATGGAGCCATTGGTCATGGTTCAAACAGACAAATGTACCTTTTAATATGGAGCCATTAGTCGGTTAGTCTTAGTATAATTTTAAATCTTAGTATCATATTTAAGTTGGGATTTGGATAATTTTTCTCATGGGTTACAGTAGACTCTAAAAGTGATTGGGTATGAATTTGCTATTTAAAAACGTATACCAGGCTTGACAATCTTTAGCACATCCATATAATAAATGGGTCAACTTGGTTTATTACGTAAAGACATATGCTTGGCCCAGATTCTAAACGTGACAACATATACCCATTTACTTTTCGGTTGAACTGAGTTGTGATTTATCTCAAATGGGTACAATGTATTGACTAATTGTTGTTTATAATCCCACATAGGTAAATTATGGCTTCAAAGGAAATGGGTCAAATGGGTTGAAATTTTCTCAGAGTGATTTAGTAATACATGGGACCTTCTAAAACCGTTTTACTCTAGATATTAGATTATTTCTTTGAAGTAATATATTTTTTATTATCAAATTTGACGCACTATTTGTTCATAACAAATATAGTGTTTTTTGGAAAAGTTTTTTGGGTTAATCCAGCGTAGGCATGAACAAAACCGGGTATTCGCCCAACCCGACCCGACCCGAAACCCGAACTGGGTTTTGGTCAAACCCGGTCAAACCGGGTTTTGACCAACCCAAACCGGGTTTTTTTCGGGTTTCAACCGGGTTCAAACCAGTTTTTTGGGTTTTTGACCGGTTTTCCAACCCGACCCGATTTCAACCCGGTTTCGAATTCAAAAAACCCAACCCGGTTTGGTACCCGCCGGGTAGGGTAAAACCGGGTAGGATCGGGTCGGGTATTCGGGTTTAAAATCGGGTAGGGTATAAAACCCATTTTTTTTGTTCACCACTAATCCAGCGTGATCCCCATTTACCAGAAAAAAAAGGTTTAGTTTTGATGCGTTTTACCCAACCAACTTCCCTTGCTCAATTTACCAGTTTCTCGATCATATATGACGCAGATAAGTTAGTCATAAATCTGACTTTTGCATAGTCAAAGTCACGATGTATCTTGCACTTGATTGGGAACTAAATTCAGCCTCTCTTCCCCTTTCTAGCAGATGAACATGAATAAAGTTTCTAATATCATGGGAATTGATCCTAAACCATTTGATCCAAAGACATTTGTTGAAGAGGATGCCTTTGTTGCCGCTGAATCTGTGCACAGCAAATGAATTCGCTTAGAAAATAATATTGTTCGTTTACAGGGCTATTAGAAAGTTTAATGGAACGACTTAGGTAAGTCTATGTTGTTATGCTTTTGAATAAACAGAACAAGTTCACATGATTTAGTAACCTCATTGCCTGATTCTGAAGTGTGGTTTAACACATGTTTAGAATAAATGTATACATGTAAGCATTAAAATTAAATGAACAATTGGTCTACATTGTCAGGCTTAATGCAGTCACTACGACTACAGGTTTCATGTACATTCGGTTCAATATTCGTATACATGGGTGACAAACACCCATTTGTCTTTTTTGTTATTGACATTTACTTCTGTCATCAGGTATGCATGGTACCCACTATGCTGATGTATTACGCGAGTATTTAGAAATGCTACCAGGTAATTTCATTCTTTGTTTACATGAGTATATCATGCTGATGTTGGGTATTTATTAGCATACTATCTGTTTTTTAGTAAACACACGAAGGTTTCTTTAGAGTTTAAATTTCGCAGTCTTTTGACTAATCAAAACTAATAATAGTTCAGGAGTATCATGCATGAGTTTCGTGTTCATCAACTCTCATTGTAGTAAATTTTGCATACGTATATTGAACTACATATTAAAACTTAAACTACACATGCAATACTTAAACTATTGCATACGACACCATATCAACTATTTGAAACGCTTCATCATATTAAAACTACACTACTTCTCACAAGTTCTCGCATTTTCAAAGCATTAGCATCCAGCATATGCATAAAGCGTAAACTATGTTTTTTGCCGCGTTCCATCTTTTGTGCTTCAATAACTGAACGACACAGAAAAAACAAACCTATTTCTGCATTAAGATACCATTTACATGCTTTCATGCCATTAACTTTGCCTGCATTAAAAACAAATTTGGTGATTATCATCACAATCAAAGAATAGCAATAACAATATATGCTTACTAAAATAACACAATAAAAAAACTTCATCTCCACTATCTTGTTTCTCTTGCACCGCCATTTTCCCCACTATTACCCATTAGATTAACTGCAATGGATTCAATCTCCAGACCTGCAACTGCAGAAAATTCGAACTCGAAGCAAGTTAACGCGGACACAGTTATGTTAGAAGAACAAAAGGTAATCAAACAAATTTAATGTATTTGGGTAAACTAGGTGTTTTGTCTTGGTCTATAACGCATTTTCTTACAACTAAACAAATCAACGGAAGTCAATAGTGGACACTAAATTGCATCTATGCTAAGATGAAACTTGGAAGCACCCGAAATAGCCTTTGACTACTATTGGTTAATTGCATACTGATTCATTTAAATATTGACACGTTTATTGCTTATAACCTCAAAGTAAATGTATTATGGACTAAAATGCATTACCGACTGGATGGGAGGGTACTGCACCGAAAATTAAAGAGTCCTTCATCTGTATGCTTGCAGTTCGGTTATGAAAATGCAGTCACCTTATATGTGTTTAGAACCGCCATCAATTGTTATTCATATTCTTTGATGCAATTTTGTTGTATTAGAGCTTTCTAAATAGTTTCCTTTGTGTTTGTAAAAAAAAAAAAATACTGGACAGTCAAAGTTTATCCTTTGTCATTCATATATTCATAGAATTTACATGTGTTCAGTTCGGAAATGCAATGTCGTTATACATAATATGTTCTACTATGCTTTATCATTGCTATTGTGTGTTGGATCTTTATCATGAAACATAAATTGATATGTTGTGCTTTTGTCGCTTGAATTCCAAAAACACTAAAATAGTCACAATCAAACTAGCCTCTCTAACTAAGTGTAGTATGAATAAAAAACAATGATCTCGCCCGCAATTTTGCGGGTTATGATCTAGTAACTCTAATAAATCAGCTACGGGTCATCTATGTTACCAAACCACCTAAATGATGTATATGTGCAAAAATACAAGTCTTTAATACACAAAGTACCATAAAGTTTTTTATCCTGTGTGTTTGATCGTATTATATTTAAGAATTTACCATTTCCATATTTAAAATGATAACTAGAAAACAAATGCACCTTTCACAATATCTCAAAATTGAGATGAGCCATTCACAGGCCCAAATGTTTTTAGTATTTGTGCTCTGATTTGAAAATAATTCTATTCAATCGGGCCCTTGAGATATGGGTTAAGTAAACCCAATAACCAAACATCTTATATGATACACATTCCCATATCCTCTTCTCAAAACTGACAATCCAAACACACCCTAACTATACATTCTATTTCTATATATATTCATTGGTGGCAGGGTTTTCTACTGTTCATTCAGTATTTATCCTTGTTAGCTTAATAAAAGCCCACATCGTTTAGACCCATTTAGCCCATTTGTCTGATTAGGGTTTCTTCTAGTTTTATGTATATAAACGCTTGTATGTTTCTTTTCATTATATAGAAATATAAGAATTCGTTCTCTTTCGGTTTCTTCATGGTATCAGAGCCCGGTTAACTAGATTGCCGGTTAGGTACAACAACAAAATATGAACTCTAGAAACTGCACCAAATTCGACTGACTGCTGCGACCTGTACACATGTCCGATTAAAAAACCCTCCGGTGAGAATCTAGATTTATGTGTCTTCTACCTTCTGTAAAAATTTTAGAAAGATCCAACGGTTAACGAATGCGGGATCGAAGTTTTCCCAGAAGTACTCCATGCTGGCCGAATCTGAAATAAAACCCTTGTAAGTTCGGTATTTGATTTTGTGCTTTTGATTCTGCCCTTGTGGTTAATAGTTAGTTGATTCGATTCTATTACTCGCTTCTGATAGTGATATTGAATCTCCTTCTGATCAATTATGATAAGGTTTTCTTTGTGCAATTTGGATCTAATCGTATCGTGCTAGTTTGGCTATATGGTTGTTTGATTCGGTTGAAGTGATAGTTGTGTGGAATTCTTTTGGTTTGGTTCATTGGTTCGATTTTTGATTGGTTATTGGACTACTTATTCGTTTCGTGATTTGTAGTGATCGCTTATTGGCTTGTTTGGGTATTATTGGTTAGTTAACATTGATACATGTAAGAATGATTTAAAGTTCGATTCTTCATTGTTTGAGCGGTTCAAGGAATTTTTAATCATGTATGAGGAGTTTCAGATATTTTTAGACCTTTTTGAGCAATTTAAGAAGTTTCTAGCTCTTCAGTCTCATGCTATGTCAATCTCATCTGATAAAGGTTCGGTATCATCATTTTCTAAATGGATATTAGATTCGGGTGCC
Source organism: Helichrysum umbraculigerum (assembly GCA_949592205.1). Taxonomy (NCBI): domain Eukaryota; kingdom Viridiplantae; phylum Streptophyta; class Magnoliopsida; order Asterales; family Asteraceae; genus Helichrysum; species Helichrysum umbraculigerum. Next base: position 66,559,557 of record CATIUR010000007.1, on the reverse strand, counting down.
ACTCATCACATGTCTCATCTTTTGTCACAATTCATTTCGTTGAGTCATAATTCTTCGAAATCAATTGTGGCCGCTAATGGTGATTCTATGCCATTAGCAGGTATTGGTTCAGTTGATACACCATCTATTGTTTTATCTAATGTTTACTACATACCAAGCCTTACTTTGAGTCTTGCTTCTGTTAGTAAAATTTGTGATTCTGGATGTGATGTCACATTTTCTATTTTCGATTGTTCTATATATGACCGAAAAACACAGGATGTGGTCGGGACAGGTCATAGGCAAGGGGACCTTTATGTTTTGGATCATTTTAGAGACACTCATGATACAACATTGTCTAGCGTGGATTTGTCTTCTTTCTGGTTGAACCGTTCTTCTTCAGCATGTTATTTATAACATTCTCGTTTAGGTCATGTCTCTGGATCTCGTTTACGATTTTTAGCATCTACAGGAGCGTTGGGAAAATTGGACACTCATGATATTTCTGATTGTAAGGGTTGTAAACTTGCAAAGTTCTCAGCGTTACCGTTCAGTAATAGTATTTCCTCTTCTAATGCCCCATTTGATCTTGTGCATTCTGATGTGTGGGGGCCTTCTCCTGTATCTACAAAAGGAGGTTCCAAATATTATGTTTCATTTATTGATGACTTCACTCGTTATACTTGGGTTTATCTGATGAAACGCAGGTATGATTTTCTTACAGTTTTCAAAGAACTTAGAGCTCTTGTGAAAACTCAACATTCGACGGTCATAAAATGCTTTCGTTGTGATTTGGGGGGTGAACACACTTCTAACGATTTTGTTGGTTTACTTAAATCGGATGGAACTATCTATCAGACTTCTTGTACGGACACTCCTCAACAAAACGGTGTTGCTGAAAGGAAGCATCGTCATCTTGTTGAGACGGCCAGATCCTTTTTGTTGTCTGCTGATGTTCCTAGTATATTTTGGGGAGAAGCGGTTCTTACAGCCACATATGTGATTAATAGAATCCCAACAACACATAATTCTGGTTTATCTCCTTTTGAAAAATTGTATGGAACTTTGCCTGATTACTCCTCACTGCGTGTCTTCGGTTGTACTTGTTTTGTCCTAAAACCACATGTTGAACGTACGAAATTATCTTCAAAGTCAACTTTATGTGTGTTTCTGGGTTATGGAAGTAGTCAAAAAGGATATCGTTGTTATTATCCAGTCACTCAAAAGTTGTATACATCCTGTCATGTTGAATTTTTGGAGCACATTCCGTACTATTCCGTTCCTGCCAGTTCACATAATATGACACAATCTGAACTCATTAAAGTTGATCCCTTTGATGTCTTTTTTGAAGAACCCGCTTCTGCTGTGTCACCCATAATATAGGAACCAGTCTCAGAAACAACCGCAGAAACCACAACTACCAAAACACCACCGGTATTGAATACACCTCCAGAAACCACCACCACCACTGAAACACCGCCGGTTACAGTTTTCGAAACTACACCGACCATTGCTCAACCTGCTCCTATGAATACCCAATCATCTCCTGAAGTTGCATATGTTCCTCCTGCAAATGTTCGACCCACACGCAATCGTAAGTCCACTAAAAAAGATGACTTTGTTTACTCTTGTTATTCTGGATCTTTTGCTTCTTTTGTTGCTTCTGTACACGGGCTTCATGAACCTGTGTCCTATGGAGAAGCTATTTGTGATCCACTTTGGCAGGCTGCTATGGCTGAGGAACTTACTGCACTGCATCAGACTCACACGTGGGATTTGGTACCTTTACCAACAGGCAAGCGTGCTATTGGCTCTCGTTGGGTATACAAGATTAAAACCAAATCTGATGGGTCTATTGAGAGATATAAGGCTCGACTTGTTGCTAAAGGTTACACACAAGAGTATGGCATGGATTATGAAGAGACATTTGCTCCTGTTGCGAAAATGACAACTGTTCGATCTCTGATTGCAGTGGCTTCTAGTTGTCAATGGAAGATTTTTCAGATGGATGTCAAGAATGCTTTCTTGAATGGGGACCTTGATGAAGAAGTTTATATGAAACCACCTCCTGGTGTAGCCCATCAATCTGGTGAAGTTTGCAAGCTTCGGAAAGCTCTTTATGGTCTCAAACAAGCACCACGTGCTTGGTACGAGAAGTTCTCCACGGTTATCACCTCACTTGGTTTTACCTCCAGCCATCATGATTCTACTTTATTTGTTAAAAGTTCATCGAGAGGTCGTATATTGTTATCTTTGTATGTTGATGATATGATTATAACTGGGGATGATTGTCAGGGTATTGAATCTTTGAAGTCTGAATTATCTCTTCGTTTTGCTATGAAAGATTTGGGATTACTACGTTACTTTCTGGGTATTGAAGTTGCCTCTTCTCCAAAAGGATATCTTCTATCTCAGTCAAAGTACATTGCTGATTTGTTTGAACGTGCACGTCTTACTGACAAGAAGACTGTTGATACTCCTCTCGACCAATGCAAAGTACACTCCTTCTGACGGTGCTCCTTTGCCTGATCCTACCTTGTATCGCACTATTGTTGGAAGTTTGGTTTATCTTACTGTGACCCGTCCAGATATTGCTCATGCGGTTCATGTTGTTAGTCAGTTTGTTGCTGCTCCTACTACAGTTCATTGGGCTGCTGTTCTTCGTATTCTTCGGTATCTTCGTGGTACTCAGTTTCAAACATTATTGTTTCCCTCTACGTCTTCGTTAGAGTTACGTGCCTATTGTGATGCTGATTGGGATAGTGATTCTACTGATCGTAAGTCAACCACTGGATTTTGTGTTTTTCTTGGTGATTCTCTTATCTCGTGGAAAAGTAAAAAACAAAATGTCACTTCTAGATCTTCAACAGAAGCTGAGTATCGTGCCATGGCTGTTACTACTTGTGAGATTGTTTGGTTACGTTGGTTGCTCGCAGATATGGGTGTTAATATTAGCAGTCCTACTCCATTGTATTGTGATAATCGTAGTGCTATTTAGATAGCTCGCAACACGGTTTTTCATGAAAGAACCAAGCATATAGAGATTGATTGTCATTTCACTCGTCACCATCTACAAGCTGGGACCATTTCTCTGCCTTTTGTTCCGTCTACTTTACAGATTGCAGATATTTTTACCAAGCCACACAATGGCCCACGTTTTCGTTTTTTGTCTGACAAACTCTCAATGTTTAGTGCTGCAACATTGTGAGTTTGAGGGGGGATGTTAGCTTAATAAAAGCCCACATCGTTTAGACCCATTTAGCCCGTTTGTCTGATTAGGGTTTCTTCTAGTTTTATGTATATAAACGCTTGTATGTTTCTTTTCATTATATAGAAATATAAGAATTCGTTCTCTTTCGGTTTCTTCAATCCTATGCAATGCATTTCATGACAATACATGGTGCATATGCAGGGGTGGAGACAGGGCGATAGCAGCGGCGTAGGCAGATATCCCCATAACAATTTTTAAATCACATAAAAAATAAAAAAATTTAAGGTATTAATGACATTTTAAATTTTTCGCACCCAATAAACTACAAATAAATAAATAAAAAATATTTCACCCCCTCTACTTGGATTTTTTGACTCCGTCCCTGTGCACATGTGGCTCTCTAATTGGATGGTTCTATTGAATGGCGGCTACTTCCTTTTCTCCGTTTCTCATTATTCAAATTTATAAAAAAAAAAATTAGAATAAGCAGACTATGAATTTATTACCATAGAAACCAAAGTAAGTTACAACAACAAACATAAAGTTAGACCAAATTACGAGTAATTAGGAGAAAAAGGCAAGAGAGAGAAATTAAAGGTATATGACACACCCATCAAAATTTTACTAAAAATGTTTTACAAAATGACATGGACCAATAATATATAGAGAGAGAAGCAAGAGAGAGAAATTAAAGGTATATGTGATTGGTCCAACTCATACTCTACATTATTCTTTCAATTTTCATTTACATAGTATTTCTCATTTTGCTTTCATTTCAATCCTTAAAGATTCATTCATATTTAGTTTGTCAGCATCTAAGGTACTACGGAGTGCTTGTTTACATCTTACTAATTAGCTACACAATTACATAACTTGCTTTAATATGTTTTATCACAGTCAAATAAACTATAAAACATGTTTTTGACCACTGAAAACTACTATTAAATTGTTAACATATTTATTCATCGTTATCTTTATAAGTTTGTCTATTCCATCATGAAGTTACAAAACATATATTTTTTTCTATTTTCGTATTTTAATTTTTGTTTAACACTTGATATAACTACGATGGTATTCACAAACAATACAAAACATTTATGAACTACAACATACATAGCGAAGCGCAGTTAACAACGGTGTTTCTTTAATATAATGACAACCGTGGGAACCCCAAAGAGTTGACCTGTTACTCTGTTAGTATTGACTAATTACTGTCATGGAATGATTAGAATCTACTACTACAATCACATAGTTCGCTCACTAACAAATCCCACTTGCAGATATATTAGAGGCAACCAACAATTTCGCTCGGATAAGGTGATTTTGGGAACGTCTACAAAGGGAAACTCATTCGTGATGTAACACCCGTCAAATTAGGACTAGGAATTAGTGCCTAATCAATTATTAATACATGTAATTAGTTCTGTGTTAGGCTAATTAATGTATCGGAATATATATTGACGAATATATACAAAAATGCGATTTGATTAAATCGTGCGCAATTTAAATCGAATGTAATTCGGTTCAATTAAACACGGACGTTGGTGAAATATTTTTATTAAATAATAACGCTATTATATCCAAAAATATTATTATGATAATATTTTGTATTCATTCCGTATCGTACGAATAAACGTCTCCACGATTACAATGTTAAACGCGTAACCAAAACAAAACAAGTTAGAGTTACATCTTATAACGCAATTATTAAGTAATTGATAAAACACTTCAACAAAGATATTGGGTAATTATTTGTAATTTTAAAATTTATATTCAAACGTATAAATACTAATTAAACGTTTAAACGACCGGGAAAACGAACACCGCACAGAGCACGGGGCGGAGACTGAAAATGGGAGGCTTAACCTCCCACCTCCTCTCTCCCCTTTTCATTTATCACCTCCTCATCTCTCTCTCTCTTACTCCCTTTTCTCTAAAAAATTTCACCATCACCACCACTTCACATAAATCGCAAAATACTACCACTAAACGTCATCATCTTACTTCACTCGTTTGGAAGAAAAGAACCACGGCTTCACCATCTACATTTCTATCTTTCCGGTTTCTTCCCGCGCGAACTTGTAAGTTTTCGAAAAAATCCCGAAACCTCTCGATTCTTAGTATTTTTACTTGAAAGTTGTTTATAATAACTTAGAATGTCCTTATATGGGTTGGGTAAAAGAATCGGACCAAGTGGTCGCCGGAAAACTTGTTTTAGGCTCAAAATTCGTCAAACAGACTTAAGTGTCGCAAAGACGACCAGTATAGAGTCACTTCGTGCGTCACTTAAGTGACGCATTGAGTGTCGCTAAAAACCCTTATTTTGCCTAAGTATCGCTAAAAGCCCTCTTCTCCCGTCACTACCTAAGTGACGCATTTTCAATATCCGTCACTACTAGCGTCACTTGCCTAAGTGACGCCTATAATCGAAATATAATTTTATACGACACTCCTGCCCGACACTACTCTAGTGACGCCTAGAACCTTAAACCGACACTTGTTACCGTCACTGCCAAAGTGTCGCTACCTAATGCGTCACTTCCCTAAGTGACGCCCTAAACTCATTTTTTGCAATTTTATGCGACACTTCCTAAGTGTCGCCTAAACTCTTGAGTGTCGCTATAAGTGACGCATAAAACAGAAGGTTTCAAACCATTTTTACTAAGTGTCGAGACCTAAATTTTATCACTTAATTTCACCCAAATTCAAGTCCAGATGCGTTTTTCACCAAAGCAATTTAGTAGAAATAAAAAATTTTCGAGCTGACTTGGCATCTCGACCCCAACCAGGGGCCAGCCCCTTGGACCCCACCAGGGGTTGCCACCCCTGGAACCCCGCTAACCAGGGGCGCTGCCCCCGGACCCCCGTCACCTAAAGTTTGTAAATAATTTATAAGAACAACATTTCAATATTATAATAATAATAACTTAGGATTATTATTACAACTAATCACCAACGGGCTGTACATATTCTCAAAGCTTAACTCAATCAACCAAATAATGGTAATTTGGACATTCTAGTTGAACGAACAACTACAAGGGTGATCTTTTGAGATAACCAATCATATTTATAACCATCGCGTGTCGTGGACACCCTCAGGTTACGAGTCTTCGGACCATCACTTATCGGCTAATCAATCAAGTTTACTAAGCTAAACTCTCAAGACTCAGGTGAGTCTCATAGCCCTTCTTTTTACTGTTTTTCACTCATGGGTGTGTTCCGTTGCTCATTTTTAACATGTGAACGCAAGTACAAACTTTTCAATATACTACATGAGTTATTTTCACTAATCATTTCAAAGTCCTCCATCAGCATAGTTTGGTAATACGTTGTAGCGTGATTATTAGTATATGGTATCATATAGGATTGACCCTCCTCGTCCGGGTTAGCATGCGCTAACTGGGTAAACGGATGTACTAATAATTGTTCAGACGAGTGTAGATTAGGCACTCATGGAGGCACCATCGCTCGGAATTCTCTATATGGGACCCGACCCTCGAGTTAAGCTCAGACTATGTGCTCATGGCTGTATACATTATTATTATTATCATTTGCTGGATGCAAATCATTATTTAAATCTTGCGGTTCATACAATATTACTTGATATTCAAACCTATGAGCTCACCAGCTTTATCTGACCCATTTTAGCATATATTACAGGTACTCAGCAGTAGGTTGGACTGTCATCAGGAATACTATAGCTCGAGTCAGCATGCAGACATTAGAGATTTTCTTGCATTAATATATTTTGTACAAGTACTTATGTACTGAAATCTCTCATTTAATCGAACACGAGCTGTGTATTGGCTGTAGATGTTGTAAACAATTAAATATCAATATATTTTGTTAAAACGACGCATATAGAGTCGTTTACTATATATCTTTGTGCTTTGATTATTGATTAGTAACACCCAAAGTATGCTTCCGCTAAACAGTAAATTTGGGGGTGTTACACGTGACGGGAAGTTGAAAAAAATTTGTGCAAGGAGGTTAGATCATACGCGTGGCCTAGAAGATGTGGAGTTCTGGACGGGCATCTCGGTGCTTTCTGAATTCAGTCCTGATGCCAGTATAGTCGATATAATTGGGTTTTGTGACGAAAACGATGAGAAGATTATCGTAAACGAGCATTACACCAAGGGAAGTCTCTTGACGTATCTAAGCAAGCCGACCCTCACCTGGAATCAAAGATTGACGATTTCTTAGGATGTTGCGTTTGGAATACAAGATATCCATAATAGGAAGGGAGTAAGTGATCGATTATGTTATACATCGTAACATTAACAGCTCAACGATTTTGTTAGATGATGACTGGAAGCCCATGTTTTCTGGCTTTGAATATTCTGTGAAACAATTAGTAGATCGAAGGAATGAAGTTTTCCTTTGTAAAGCTATTGGGACAAAAGGGTATATGGCCCCGGAAATTGAAAAGACCGGAGGTGTGACAGACAAGTCAGATATTTACTCGGGAGGAAAGCAAACGGAGAGAACGGGTTACTAGCTCCATTGGCCAAAATGCATTTTGAAAAGGGAACACTGGATATAATCCATCCTGATCTGTGGAATTTAATGGACCCTAAATCACTTAAAGTCTTCTCAGAAGTAGCGTATTCTTGCTTAGAAGAGGATCCAGCCAAACGTCCAAGTATGAGAGAATTTATGTTCCAAGTTCTGCTAGCAGAAACATTAGCAGATCCAACATTTTGGGTGAGTAAATATCCCGTAAGACTTGAGTAGTCATTTTGATTATATTATACTTATCTTTTCTCTTTTATTAAATCAGTCATAAATAATTTTATACTTCAATTCCTAAAATAAGTGACCATTATATAATTAAATAAATTGAACATGGTTTTAGGCATATAATGAATGTCTTCCATAAAAGTGATATGTGTCCATTTTAGGAACGTTAACGTCTTTGTTTCAATTTTGAGTTGTCCAATTATAGGTGTCCATTTGAATCTGAAGCATCTCACTTTTATATAGATTTCTAAATTCTTAATCATATAAATTATATACATACGTAGATTAAGGTTCAAATGATTCCATGATTTTTGAGTGAGACTAAGCGAACCAATGATATCATGCCACATGTACAAAGAGAATGTTCCATACTACAAAACCCATTTACCCCAAACATCAATTATCTCACAAACGACAAATCGAAAAATCATGAAACTTGCACCATATTTTTCAGCGTTTTATCCTCTTCGATTTGCCGTCCCTCAAGGCATACTTTCGATAAAAAAAATCGGTTTTTTGGTGGGTTTTATAAATTAGTAACACATGTGTTAGTGATTGATTGTACATTTTATTTACGGTTATGGTTAGGGTTTAGGGTTAGAGTTCAGGGTTAGGATTTAGCAGGGTTCATGGTTTAGGGTTTAGATTTTATGTTTTAGTAGGGTTTAGGGTTTATTACGGTTTAGGGTTTAATATGATTTAGGGTTTAGAGTTTTATAAAGCGTTTAGGTTTAGGGTTTAGGGGTTAGGGTTAGGGTTAGGGTTTAGGGTTTGGGTTTTGGGGTTTCGGAACCCCAAAACCCAAACCCTAAACCCCAAACCCTAAAACCTAAACGCAACACTGTAACACATGTGTTAGTAACATATGAAACCCACCAAAAAAATGGAAAAAAAAAAAATTCGTCGGAAGTATGCCTTGAGTGACGGCAAATCGAAGATGATAAAACGCTGAAAATTATGGTGCAAGTTTCATGATTTTTCGATTTGTCGTTTGTGAGATAATTGATGTTTGGGGTAAATGAGTTTTGTAGTATGGAACATTCTCTTTGTACATGTGGCATGATATCATTGGTTCCTTAGTCTCACGCAAATTTTTAGTCTCATTTGAACCTCACCCAACCTACGTATATATTTGTCGATATACCCTTGTGTGACTTTTTGTGTTTATAAATCAACACATTCAATATTTATTTTTTAAAAAAATATATATAAAGGAAGGATGAGGAATTGTACATGTTTTTTAGTTCCTTTTTTCCGTACTAGTGATTTGCTTCATTTGGCAACAACGGGTTTATACTTGTAACCTTTAGTGTATGTAGAAATGAGAAGATATGAATAATGACGATGCTTTGGAGATTCCAATAACAGAAAGTTTAGGAGATGCAACTGAATCTGAAGCATCCAACCGACCTACCCTTGGAAGGTAAATTAATTGATCTTAATTTTAAGGGATTAGTGCAGGGGAATGCACTTAACTTTAAACCGATTTCTATAGTGTGTCAATTTCAATTTGGTCTATTGTGTGTTCTTTACGAGTATAGGCATGAGAAATGTCATCGGTCTTATAGGGTATAGCAACGACACTTGAAAAAATCATTGTTTATGAATGTGCAGCAAAGGGAAGTTTAGATAAGCATTTGAGTAAGACTAGTCTTACATGGAGAAACCGGCTTGAGATATGCACTAGTCTTACATGGAGAAACCGGCTTGAGATATGCATTGATGTTGTAACTGGGCTAGATTTCCTTCATAGAGGTATTTGAGGAAAAAAAGTGGTGATACAAAGGGACATCAAAGCTGCTAACATTTTACTGTTTGATAATTGAAAGGCAAAGGTTGGTGATTTTGGGTTTTCCAGGATATGTACAATAAATAAGGAAATAAAGTTTACCATCGATCATGCATGCGGCACAATGGAGTATGTGGATCCGGCATACTTAAAAATCTGGTAGTTTAACCATAGAGTCTGATATCTATTCACTTGGGGTGGTTTTATTTGATATCTTGTATGGTAGAGCAATATATGAGATACCCAAACATGCGAGTTCGTCTCTACTGAGTTTCATAAAACAAAGTGTCGGAGAAGGAAAAGAAGATGAGACGGTGTTTAAAGGTATTAAGGAAGAAATTGTGTCAGAATCACTAAAGGCATTTCTAAACATCATATACAAGTGTTTAGACGATGATAGAAAAAAATGACCAACATCAAAAAGAAGTTTTAGCACAACTTACGAAAGTATTGGAGAGTAAGCGATCATATCTTTACTTGCTAAAATTGGCTACCTTAAAATGATTTTTTATACTACCAAATAACGTGTAATTAAGCTCGGATCTAAGTATGTGCCGTGTGCTATCGTGCATGACCTCTGATTTTCTAAGGCCTAGAAAATCTGAAATCGTATGCTTATGAACGATAATATGATTTTAGGATGATTTGGTCAAACCAATTGATGTTTTCTTATGGAGAGTTGGAGACAGTGCATTTTATATAACTAGAAACCTTTCATTGAAGCCCCCAACTAAAAGCAAAGCAAAATATGCGTTTTAATGGAGTAAATTGTAAACTATTTTTTTCTGTAACGTATATGTTTCCTTAAATAAAAAATATATTGAATTTTCTCTTGAGCCTAGAATTATATACAAGTTCAAGGATTATATTAGTTAGAAATTATTACAGTTAGTGAATTAGAGAAGAAAGATCATCACTCGAATGACTATTTTAATTAAGAAAAATTGTAACTCGATAAAATGAAGTAGAGGTGTGCTATTTTTTATGAAGATCGTTAAAGAAGTCATCAAAAACATCTTTTCACAACCTAGTTTGGTTTCCATAAAAAGATGGAGATTTTGTTTATATCAATACTAATTTGTTTATATCATCATCCCAAATCGTCTAATCAAAATGAATGCTTACTATCATCGTAGTCCAAATATCATATATGCATTTACATACGAAAATGATTAGGCTCATAGCATAACTCTTTCTTCCTTTTTAACACCAAAATTAATCGAAATTCTTAAAATCGGCATGCAATATAGGCAGTTATTTGTTGTTAAGTAAAACTACTACTGTAGTACTTATACTAATCAAAACAGTTACGGACCTTCTCTGTTACTAAACCACCTAAATGCTGTCTATAATCAAAAATACAATACGAGTTGTTAATATTGGAATTTATATCGATGTTTCATCATCGTATGATATTTAAGAATTTACCAGTTGCATATATAGAGCAAAAAAAAAAAAAAATGCACCTTTCAGGCTTTCTTATTATTTCAAAATTGAGATGGGCCATTCACGGGCCCAAATGTGATGAGTCTTTGTGATCTGATTTAAGGACCATTCTATTTAATTGGGCCCTTTGATCTGTTTGATGTCGGCCTTGGATAGTTGGATGTCAAGGTATTAGCCCATTTCGATAATCAATAGATTCCATAAAGTTATATTTCTATTTCTACATTTTTGGAAACGGCAAACGGATCAACGGTAGCCGCTCTCCCGTTTTTGGGAGAGACCCGGGTTCGAGCTCCACTCAAGGCGGGCAAACCTTCACCACGGGTATTTCCAAGGAAAACTCCACCACAATGGGTTCAGGGTCGAACCCCTGACCTAATCCCACGTGGGTACAAACCCCGATGCATCTGACCAGCTAGGCTGGACGTCATTTGCATTTCTATTTCTACATGATGATGTATATTGATGATAGGAGTATGGGACCTTACTCGATGTTTTGTGAAAGTAAAAAAGTTATGGGTCCTTTATTATATACTAGTTCATTACCCGCGCACTACAACAAAAATGTTCATTCTTCACACATTTTTCTTCACACTTTTAAAAAATGTGAACTTTTTTATTATGTTCATCACTCTTATATATGTGTAGAAAATATTTACATTCTTAAGTGTGAAGAAATTTAATAAGTCCTAATATTGTTCACACTTATAATAGTGGAAAATATATATTCACACTTGTAAGTGTGAACAAATGTAAAAAAAATTCATACTTTAAAGAGTAGAAATTATTTTGTGACACTCAATTTCTTCACGCTTCCTCTTGTGTGAAGAACTTAAGTGTAACAAATGAATTTTACATTTATAAGTGTGAACAAGTTTGAATTTGTTCACGCTTGTAAGTGTGAACATTTTTTCCCCACAATTATAAATGTCAAGATTGTATATTTCTTCACGCTTGTAAGTGTGAATAATTTATACACATTAATAAGTGTGAAAAATTTGATTATATATTTCACATTTTTTAAAAGCGTGAAGAAAATGGTGTGAACAATCAACATATTTGTTGTAGTGGCGCATTGCAGCGGTGAAAATTTTAACAGTGACCAAAAATGATATTATCAAGTACGTGTTTGAGAACAATGTGTCTTAAAGTAATGAATAAATATTGTCTAAGACAATAGAGTATATTACTGTATTTCATAGATACAATTGTAAAAAATAAACAAATATCAATGGCATAATATTTAAGGTTTATTTATGATATTTTATGACTAATTTATGTATAAATAACAAAATGGTAGTTTTTAAAAGAATCTGTGTTTATTTATGGGAACATGCATGGTTATTTATGGATAAATATCATAGGAAGTTAATAGTTTATATAATTAGGAAAAGTTAATTTGGTCTATTTCATCAAATATAAGGGTATTTGTGTCATTAGAATTCTTTAAAAACATAAGTCAATGAAGAAAACCTTAAACAATTTATAAGGGTGTATGATATATATTTGGATGGAGAACTGAGACTAACTTATGAGGGGGCTTATTTTGAAGAGGATTATTATGATGTTAAATATATTAAATAAAATAACAGGAACTGGAATTATTAAATTTAAATTGGTAGTAATGTTATGTTTATTTTGATATAAAACACGTGGAATTATATAAAAATTATAATTTATAGTAATCGATTACACATATGCAAGTCACCTCTTATAGCCCGTCTCGTACACACAATGGTCGCATTTAATAATTACGTACACACAATGGTGGTTAATATAGTTTTGTACACATTAAAGAAGTCAACGCACAGTTGTATATATTTACAAACACTTAACACTTCTACTAGATATAATACTCCACGTTCCGAAGGTTGTGACATAGTCAACGGAATACTCAATAGGGAATATTTTTCCTCCGTCAACGGAATACTCACATATTCTGATAGGGATTATTTTTCCTCCAAAAAAAGGGAAGAATCAACTTGAACTACCCATTGGTATAACGATTAAAACTATTCATTATAGTAAAGATTTTGTTCTAAGGGAAATAGAGTTGTAGTTTTGTTCAATCGTTTTTGCTCTATCAGATCAATTATTATTAAGTTTTTTTGCACATATCATTGTGCATTAAAAGAATTCGCATGCATGTTTACTTGTGTTGAACACTTTGGAGCAATAACCTATTGGAGGATTTGCTAATCGCAGGATTCAACTAGTATTGCTGCACTATAGCTGAACGCTGTTCCAAATGCTCAGGTGCAAGAAAAACAAGTCTTTGTTAATTCTCATATGCAATTCGTCTATTGGTATGTACAAAAGGCCAACTAATTGAAACTATGCTTATTGTTAAACCATAGATTGGAAACATCATTCAAGAATCTTCATTATTTTGAAACTGATGCATGTTTAAACCTCACCTTTTTCAGGCTACTCGATCAACTTGTCTTTTTACAGGATTCGCTATGGCATGTGGCATTATCTACATAATGACTTGCTGAATTTAGATTTCATTGGAAATGCTTAATGATTTTTTTGAGTTGCTGAACTAATTGGAAGTGTACGTTATTACTAGGTATCATTAGAAATTATGATAGTAGTTTTGTTGCTTTTAGACTTCATAGAAATAATTTATCATTCATCTTAGTTTTGTTGACTTGATGGATAAATTGTTTTTTAATGCATACATATTGTCTTAATATTGATGTCATAGCTTGATTAGTTATTTTCTGGATAAATTGAATAAACAAAAAAATTATATAGAGACTGTTTATATTGATTCAAAGCAGGTCTCGGGTATAACCCATAAAACCGGTCTATATAAGGCACAAAGAGACCGGGTATCAAACCGGTCTGTATATAAATTCGCGACCACTCCTCATCTAGCCCGGTTCAAAAATCGGTCTCCTTAAGCTTTTTAACCGGTCTTGTTCACACACGGTTTGGAGTAGTGTCAATTTTTTCATCGTGCTCCAAAACAGCTCCAATTTGCTCCATTTTAGCCATTTTTCGTTCCTTTTTATTCAAGCTCACGTTAAACATCCTATTTGCAAATATAAGCGAAATAAGAATCTAAAATCAGATAAATGCAATAGAAAAATGTATAAATATAAAAAAATATTATTAAATAAATATAGTCGTATTTGATGCTATCAATTAACTTAGCTATCATAAGTAATATAATTTGATGTCTGGGATACAATTATAGGGAGACGGTAATTGATAACAATCATAACATTATCACTGATGGCTCTTCGAAACATCATATACAAGTGTTTAGACTAAAAAGTAAAGTAAAGTAACATCCCATACCGCCTTCCGCGGGTTATGGCCCAATACCGTCTAAGACAGTCTATGGGGGAGGTTAGATGTAGACAGCCTTACCCCTACCAAAGGTAGAGAGGCTGCTTCCATTTCTACCTAAAGGTAGAAAGGACCTCCGACCTTTTTGCAGGGGAGAGTTCCAAGTAAGTGATCATATGTTTACTTGCTACCTTAAAATGATTTTTTATACTACCAAATAACATGTAATCATGCTCGGATCTAACTATGAGTCGTGTGCTCGATCGTGCATGACCTCTGATTTTCTAAGACCTAGAAAATCTGAAATCGTATGCTTATGGACGATAATATGATTTTAGGATGATTTGATCAAACCGTGATGTTTTCTTATGGAGACAGTGCATTTTATATAACTAGAAACCTTTCATTGTAGCCCCCAACTAAAATCAAAGCTCAATATGTGTTTTAATGGAGTAAATTGAAGATTTGAACTTTGGAGGGGATAAGATAAGTAACGTTAACAATCATGGATTTTATCCTCCTAACAAAAAATGTAAAGTTTGATATATTTTCAAACAATAAATGCGAATATAAACTATTTTTTTCTTTAACGTATATGTTTCCTTAAATATATATTGAATTTTCTCTTGAGCCTGGAATTATACAAGTTCAAGGATTATATTAGTTAGAAATCTGATTTTTGTAATTATTATTATTATTATTTGGAAAAAATGCAACGAAATCATTAATGATGAAAGATCATCACTCGAATGACTATTTGAATTAAGAAAAGATGTAACTCGATAAAATGAAGTAGAGGTGTGCTATTTTTTATGAAGATCGTTGATCAAGAAGTCATCAAAAACATCTTTCTACAGCCTAGCCAGTTTGGTTGCCATCCAACGTGATTCCCAATGAAGCACCTAAAAGATGGAGATTTTGTTTATATCATCACCCCAAATCGTCTAATCACAATGAATGCTTACTATCATCGTAGTCCAAATATCATATATGCATTGACATACGAAAATGATTAGGCTCATAGCATAACTCTTTCTTCCTTTTTAACACCAAAATTAATCGAAACTCTTAAAATCGGCATGCAATATAGGCCGTTATTTGTTGTTAAGTAAAACTATTACCGTAGTACTTATACTAATCAAAACAGTTACGGACCTTCTCTGTTACGAAACCACCTAAATGCTGTCTATAATCAAAAATACAATACGAGTTGTTAATATTGGAATTTATATCGATGTTTCATCATCGTATGATATTTAAGAATTTACCAGTTGCATATATAGAGCAAAAAAAAAAAAAAAAAATTGCACCTTTCAGGCTTTCGTACTATTTCAAAATTGAGATGGGCCGTTCACGGGCCCAAATGTGATGAGTCTTTGTGATCTGATTTAAGGACCATTCTATTTAATTGGGCCCTTTGATCTGTTTGATGGCCTTGGATGTCAACGTATTAGCCCATTTCGATAATCAATAGATTCCATCAAATTATCTCTCTATTTCTACAATTCTACATGATGATCAATATTGATGACAGGAGTATGGGACCATATTCTGTGTTTTGTGAAAGTAAAAAAGTTATGGGTCCTTTATTATATACCTAATCTGTTTCTTTACATTTTTTTTCACCCTCTTACTTAAGTCTATGTTATGTTCTAATGCAACTTAAGAAGATTATAATCCTCTTCTTATGATTGATTTTAGCAATATTAGTCTCGAGTTCTAGAGCAATAATACTTATCTAGAATGGAAATTAACAAGCCATGAAATCTATGAATGCATATTATCTATCTGTTTATTAAGGGTGTAAATGAGTCGGGGCTGCTCGCGAGCTACTCTAGCTCGACTCGTTGAAAGCTCGATTCGAGTCGAGCTTAAACGAGCTTGAGCCCGAGCTCGAATATAGTTTGGAGCTAGTTTAATAAATGAGCTCGAGCTTCTTATATCGGGTTCGAACAAGCTCACGAGCCTAAACAAGCTTTTCATATATATATATATATATATATATATATATATATATATATATATATATATATATATATATATATATATATATATATATATATATATACATTAATAATTTATTCTATAATAACATAATATAATATATAGTTATATAATAGTACTAATTTAACTATATACTACTGAATATAATAACGGTAAATCATATAATATATAGCTAATAATTAGGAAAAAAAAAATTATATATTTAATTATATATTAATTAAATAAATATTATTATAGAACAAACGAGTCGAGCTCAAAATTTATATACTAGGCTCGATATGCAGTAAATTTTAAATGAGTCAAAGCTCAAACCTAACTTCACTCGGCTATATCTCGATCTAGATGAATCTTTGTCATGTGGGTGTTCAAAAGTTGATGTTAGTAGATATATGAAAATATGGATTGCATTGATTTCAAGCAGTTGACTTTAGACTTGCTCCTCAATGACAACCACATTTTCCCTTCTAAAAAAGTCAAATGTGATGAATGCGATATGAATAAAGGATAATGTCTTATTTAATACACAATCTTGTAGAAAGAAAAAAAAATCCCCAATTTAATGAATTTAAAATGGCTTTTGATTATTGATATATGAAAGAAAAAAAAAAGCATATAAAGAAGGGTATTGTTAATGAATAACGTGCATCAATTGGTTGTACTAAATTGATATATATGAGAGGTCAACTAAAATTCAAGGAGTCATAGAGTTTATTATGGTATAAGTACAAGTATTAATCCGTGTTCTAAACTCTTATTGATAGCCCTTATATTTATTAGGGCTGTCAATATCATTTTCCAAGAAAGAAATCAATAATACCACGTTTTCGTTTTTAATTAACTAACCATACTTCGAGTTCTTATATTTCATAAGATAAATACTAAAATTCTAAGATAATAAAATTAATAGATAAACATGCAAATAGATAATATAATCGGTCCTACAAGTTTGAATACTGATTTGTAGGACCGATTATATTGTTAAAGAATAATAATAATAATAATAATCCCATTAACAATTGGACCACTTACCATAAATAAACTAAAAAAAAAAAAGATTTAACTTATATTTTTTATTGGTTATAAATGAAAGAATTTATCTAGGGGCTAAATAGGGGTACTATGAATATGCTTTTTTATCATTACATAAAGTCAATATGTTCGGTAAAGCCTTTTATATATATGGTCCATATATGACTTTCATACACTAGGTAAAAGTTTAGATGTCATAAATTTTTTATTTCAAACCCCTTCCTTTACAAATAACATTGAAACATCTTTAATCTTTAAATTATATCAATTTTTTAATTTTTTGGGATCTAAACCTTTAAATTTATAATTACATGTAATAAATTTAACACTCTTCACGTAACTACAAATTACGTTAAAAAGACATCATCGGGTTCTATCACCATTTATAAAGTTAATTAAAATTTTTATATTTTCTTAGTCATATATAAACCATCCCTTCTATTATTTTAGAATGTAACCTCAGCTGTGGTAAATATCTTTATTACCCTTCCTTTAATAATTTAATTAGTTACAATTCTTATATTCTATTACTAGACTTTAAACCCGTGTATACACACGGGCCGTTAAATTTTAATATGAAATTTTGTATATAATACATTGTTTCTAATATTAAGTGTGTAAGTTAAAATGTATAATAAGCATTTAGTTGGATTCATGAAGATATTACTTTATATAAATGAATTTATATAAGTAGAGATTAAAACATTGAAAGTTTTTGAAACCAAGTTTGTGAAAAAAATTAATTAACCTTCTCAAGTAATTTCATTCCTACGGTGAATTGAAAATAAGTTTATTTTTAGTAATATTAAAGATTTATTAAAATAACATTATATTATTTTAGTTAAACAAAATAACTGTATTTTAATGACAATAAAAGGGAAAAAGTTAAGTTTTTATTTTTATTTTACAGGCATAGACATCATATTGTTGTTTACCAATTAATAATTCCATTAATTTGATTAGATAGGTACTCATTTAAACGGAGTATAATAATTCACAATAATATAAAATCAAATAAGTACTATACAATCCTTTATAACTATGGATTCTAGATTAATTGTACATACTTTTATTATTAATTATTATTTATGATGTCATTGTCTCCTAAGTTTTAACCAATTTAACAAAATTGAATAACTTGATTGGTTGATTAAATTTTTGATGACATCATGAGTTGTTTCTTATATATAATTTATTTAAGATTATATTATAAGATTATTTTACCAAAATCTACATTTATTTATTATTATCCTTAATTACATCTAACGATAATTATCACATCTCATCTCATAGTTATATAATATTTAGTACTGTAATATTTTGATTGACAATCCTATTATTTAATACTAACAGATATATAGTTGATTTTAAATCCTCTTTTAATTGTTTAGACAATAGACTAATTCAGACTAACTAATATTATAAGTAACTATGAATTTAAGTAACGGAAGTATACGGAATTTGAAGAATTGTTAATCATGTAGCCCGAATCCGTACAACTCAATTTTAGTTTATATAACTTACAAGACTAAATGGAATATATATCTCGTTGCTTTTTACACGTATTATGTTAGTTTAAGTAAAGAGGTATTTACTTTAAAAAAAAGTTGGAAAGGGAAAAAATTTTATTATTGTATAATACGGAGTATTAGATTTTTTTAACAAGACAGCTCAAAAGGGATTTCATTAAATTGTTCGAACACGCGTAAATGAACGTAGATTACTCAATATTTTTGAGCAAATAGAATTTGTTAGGATATGAATGTTGATATACGAGTAATATAGATGTTCTAACATTCGGGAGTTCTAAATTTTGCCGTTGCCATTTATCATAATATTATATTTCAAACCCATGTATAAACACGGGACCGTTGAGTGTATATTTCTTTGTTTTTAAGTATACAAATGACTTAGTATATGATAACGTTATAACGTTTTATATGCTTTGAATAATAAGCAACAATGAAGTTTTAAACTAAATTATTTATAGTAACATGTGTAATAAGTATCTAGTTGGTGTCATTTTAATGTTAATGTCTGTGTAACTTATGTGTTGCTCATATAAACACATAAGTTACTGATCGAAGAAACGGATTAAGACCCTTACAATTGTACTAAAAGTTTGATATTGATCATAGGAACACAAGAATATTAAAACCTCATGTAAAACTTATTAAAACTTTTACTATAGCTTCAAACTGGTCTCGAAATTGATTGTGAGAAGATGTCGAAGTGAAGAGTTGTTGTCGCTGACGATGAATATTTGGAAAAAGAGGAAAAACCATTTATGAGAATAATTAATCAAAAGGGTTTACTGTTTCAAAGTTTATTATACTTTGACTATTTTACTACTCTATGGGACATACTCTTTTAAGTAAAAAATGAAACTTTCCATTTTTGTCTATGCTAATAAAGGAAAATGTACATACAATAAATATTTACAAAGCTTATCACATACAAAAGTAAAATGTGTAAAGTTTATTACACTTTCAGTCAATAAACCCTAATCAAAAATAGTATTATTGTTCTAATCAAAAACTATTCATTTTAATTATTTTTATTATTATAAATTATAAATACATATTTGTTTAAGTACATTTAAACAATCATCCCAATTATAAATTGTGTAATCATCATACGATCATTAATACAAACTAAGGTATATGAAAAATATCATTGTTATCATAATCATCATGATTATACATGAAAGATCTTATCTTATATATAACTCATAGATTTTAACCCGTGTATATATACACGGGTGTTTAAATAGATTATTAAAGAAGAAAGAGAACATGTAAGTGTTCTAACGCCGTTAGTTAATTTGAAATTGGAGATGATAAATGTAATAACATGAAAATCAACATTTTTAATTTCAAATTCAACTTGTTGTAACACTACCGACTCTCATTCTTCCTTGGTATCCTTAGCAATTTCTAGAAACCAACTTATTATTTACTTAATAATTTATGGGAAGGAAATCTTAAATAAATTTAAAGAAATATACACAGGTTTATTAAAATCATCCATTATCAAAATATATTGGTAAACATAAATAATTTACTCAAAAGTATGTGATATTTTTTATTATTAGAGTGACTGTTTAGAAAGAGCATATAATATATCATAAATATATTTAAGGTTACACCAATATAAATTGTAAATGGTAGTTATTGTACAATAGGGATTTTAAATTTGACCGATATAACATCAATAGTAAAATATAGGAGCTTAAACGTTTAATTAAGGGTTTATTTAATACATTTAGAGTAAAATATATGGCTTAATTGTTTAATTAAAAAGTATATTAAATTGATGACATCATCAATGGATTTCCTGTATATAATTTAGGGTTTTGCTAATGTGTGACCACGTGACACACATAAAGCCGCATTTAATAAAGTCTTAATTTTCTTAAATATCAGAATTTGTAATTAATATGTGTATAAAAAAGGTAAATATTATATTGAATTAATGAGTATTAATGCAAATGATAATATTTAAAGAAATTAAGACTTTATTAAATGCGATTCAAAACCCTATAATTTAATATTATATTCGGTTATATTATACGGAGTATTATTATTTCATATGTGGCATAATATGAAAAGTGAATCGTCTTCTTTAAACAATTAAATTTGATTAATCCAAAGATCATATCGTAATAGATGGAAGTATACAGACAAAAATTTGAAAGAGAGGATCTTGACATGAAAGGGTCAAATTGTCGAATCTTTATGCCACTTTTTATTATTTTAATTTTAATTAAATTTAAGTATACTACTATATTAAATATCAAAAGGTCATTGGCCTATCGGTATCGAGATGACCCTTCACCTTGAGATTGAGGGTTCAAGTCCTGGAGGCAGGACAAAATGTAAATATTCTTAGGTTATTGTATATATTCGTGTGGTAGTAGTGTGGTAGGATTGCCTTTCTTAAAATAATAATAATAATAATAATAATAATAATAATAATAATAATAATAATAATAATAATAAATAAATAAATAAATAAAAACAAAAATTACTGTACATATCTGTATTCTAGCTTATAGAAATATGTTGACTTTCATGATACTAAACTGAATTTTACTTTGATTTGCGTGATTTCAACATTTTATTTAGAGAAATTTACAAAAACCGTCCTTATGGTTTGACCTGAATTGGACATTCAGTCATTTAATGTTGGAAAATATCAATTGAATGACAATTGATACCCAAGGAAATTGGAAAGTTTGCAAGTTAATGTGTCATTTGTTACTACTAAATGTGACTTTCCAATATTCCATAACCTATGAGTATTATGATATTTTATTAACAATGAAACTATGTTTAATTGTCATTAAAATGATCATTTTTACTCTCCCTCCTCTATTGATATAAGTAGAGATTTGGTTCCCTTGGAAAATGATTTTTGTTGATAAAAATCTCACCTTCGTTTCATAAGAAAAGCACACATATTTATTAATTAGTTTTTGTAAGCTTATTGGTTTGTTCTAGTCACATTGGGACCTCATAATTTTGGTTAAGTGAGGAACAAATATTTGGGTTAGCTTATGAACAACTATTTAGACAATCTTTTCAGACATGAGGTTTAAGTCCGGCAGTACTACTGCTTCGGCCGTTGTACCCTGGGAAACAGACGGCGAATCTGTTTTAAGGGAACCGTGTCAAACACGGGCCTCGGCTCATCATTTGTTGATTAATATCCTTTCTGTATCCTACTCGTTCTTATTCATTTGTATTTTATTTCATTGTAATAATTTCATTGGAATTACTTGTGAGTAATACGTACGTATAATTCTTTGTTATAATGAGATTATATTCGGGTATGTAATATTTATTCCTACAATCTTAAAACATATTTTAAATGAGTACCCAAATAAATTTCATTGAAACTTTGAAGAGTTTCTTCGTATAAACGAATTTTACGAAACAATTTAAGATAAATTGTTAAACCGTATTCTAGCATGTTTGAAAGAACTTATAGATATGTGGGATGCACTTCTTATAATTTGTGACACAAGGAAATTTTATTTGTTGATTTCGATAAAATGAATGGAACGACACGATTATTATGGTTATAATAATTTATTTAGTGTTAAAACAGGGGCTCCAAGAGTCCAAGATATGGGTTAAAAGTGTATTTTATTTTGAGATTTTTTGTGACTTGGTTCATTTTTTAATGTTTAGTCTAATCTTTTTATTAGATGACTGGGTGGACTAGAAAGTGTTTTCAAACAATTATGGTGTTGATGATATATTTTAGAAGGAATTGTTTATGTTGTTATTTAAAACAATATTCAATATTTTGTTATGTTTTCGAACGACCTGTACTTTGGTGCATAAAGTCAGGGGCGGTACCAGAAAAAATAATAAGTGGGGGCAAATTTCCAGGTTAACTCAATTTTTTCGCTTTAACCATATAACATTATCAACTTGGCTTGATTTTTCTGCTTTAACCAAAACTCTATCAACTTTACTTGATTATCCGCTTTAACCAAAACATTTTTAGTTTAAACCAACTTGAACTATATATAAAGAAAAAATAATGCAATAGTTGATGGAAAGGAAAAGAGGAGGAAAAAAATACATTGAATAGGGGTAATAGAAGACAAATATTGAATAAAAAGAAAAAATTAATGACATAGGCAAGAATAGAACTCTGTACCTATTGATAAAGGATGATAATAGCTTACCACTAGGCTAATACGGAGCTTTGGTTATGGTTTGGAACTGTATTTACTTATTCATTAATGGTGGCGAAACACAAATTTTTCCAGACATCTTCGAAAAAAATTGCGGTTCGTAAAATGTTTGTGGGGGCGGCGGCCCACAGTGCCCACACTGTGGTACCGCCCCTGCATAAAGTTTAGACAAAATTTGAAGTCACATGTGGTTGGATTTTTTTTTTTTCTTTTCTGAAATCACTCATATGATATTCGGTTGGAGAAAACGTTACCAAGTATTAGACTTGCTTGAAAGTTACTTTTAATGTGTTTGAGAAAACAATTTGAAGAGTTGTTAGAAACAACAATATAAAAGTACTTAGAGCGAAACTTTGATTGGTTCGTTAAAAAGAGATCCTGTCACGGGCATTATGTTTAAACAATTTTATAGAATTGTGTGACAAATAATTTTGAAAATTACAACAGCTTGGTAGGATTTTACCGAACAATTTGTGTGTGACAAATAATAGATATATAACACGGGGTAGGGTTCAAATGAGACTAAAAATTTGTGTGAGACTAAGGGAACCAATGATATCATGCCACATGTACAAAGAGAATGTTCCATACTACAAAACCCATTTACCCCTTAAGTTAAATATCTCACAAACGACAAATCGAAAAATTATGAAAATTGCACCATTAGATTCAGCGTTTGATCCTCTTCGATTTGCCGTCCCTCAAGGCATACTTCCAACGAAATTTTTTTTTTCGTTTTTTTGGTGGGTTTCATATGTTACTAACACATGTGTTAGAGTGTTGCGTTTAGGGTTTAGGGTTTCGGTTTTAGGGGTTAGGGTTTAGGGTTTAGGGTTGGGAGTTTGGGGTTTCGGGACGAAACCCCAAACTCCCAACCCTAAACCCTAACCCCTAAACCCCAAACCCTAAACCCTAAACGCTTTATAAAACTCTAAACCCTAAATCATACTAAACCCTAAACCCTAAACCCTGCTAAACCCTAGCACTAAACCCTGCTAAACCCTAACACTAAACCCTGCTAAACTCTAACTCTAAACCCTAACCCTAAACCCTAAATCAAATGTATAATCAATCACTAACACATGTGTTACTAATATGTAAAACCCACCAAAAAAATGAAAAAAAAAAAAAGTTCGTTGGAAATATGCCTTGATGGACGGCAAATCGAAGAGGATAAAACGCTGAAAAATATGGTGCAATTTTCATGATTTTTCGACTTGTCGTTTGTGAGATATTTAATTTTTAAAAACGTGGATGAGAGAGAAAAAAGTGACACATGGCATATTGTGGTTGGTTCCCCTAGTCTCACACAAAATAAATGGTCTCAATTGAACCCTTCTCATATAACACGTGTTAAACAGATTGTTTGTGATATGCTTTACACATAGTGACTGCAAGAAAGTTTCAAGAAACTGGTATTTGTATTAGTTTTATACGGTAAACATTGATGTAATATGTTTACAATTTGGCTATATAAAGTTGTTAAAATGATTATGTATCTCGAATATAACAAGCCAGTTTTAGTTTGAGAAAGAGAATTCCAACGGATTAATTTGGAATAAATTTTATTTAAAACGTAAGTTTTAGTGACTTATTGGTTTTGGATTATAAATTTTATTCAAGATGTAAGGTTTAGTACCTTATTAGTTTTGGAATATATTTTTTATTCAAAACATAATGTTAAATACCTTATTGGTTTTGGAATATATTTTTTTATTCAAGATGTAAGGTTTTATATATTCTTTGATAATAGTTGACGTAAAATGTAGACGACCTACTACTTAAAAATGATGTAGTTTCGTTAACTATTTAATGGAAAAAACTATAGAACTTATTGTTGATCGTTCTAATTAACTTTTTAGTTTCATAATGAAACATGAATATAGTAGATTTCGGGATCTTCAAATTGAAAGAACCAAAGTGCATTTTACAAGAGGCCGTAATGAGAGCTAGATGAATATGATACATCTTAGTAATGAACTTGTGATTTCAAGCGAGAAAATACCTTTTTGTTCCTTGACGCTTGGAACTGTTTTTTGGAGGAAGTTGATGTCACTCGATGGGGTAATGAAAATCGTATTAATGTGACTGACATGTCCTATAAAGAAAGTGAAGAGTCATTGATAATGTATGAGTTTCATCTTTCTAAAAGTCATGCAATTATTTTTGTCTCCGTTAAAATTATTATAGTTGAATAAAACTTGAGATGAAATGGTTATAGTGTATGTGTTACATAATGTATGTTTGTTAATAACTAAAATATCTATGGATATAAATCTCTACATTTCATGGAAAAGTTTTAAACTTGTGTTATGATTTTAAATGGTATTTTAACGGAGTTTATACAATAAATGATTTGAAAAGTGTTACCTTTTCTAGTTTCGTCATGACAATAAATGAAAGAGAAATTCGTTAAATCATTATATGATTCCGATTAAGCTTTGAAACAATGGAAATAAGTTTGAACATCTAATAGAATGTGGTTTAAATTTTTAAAATTAAGAAGCGTGTCATGTGGAAGACATGACTTAAGGATATGTCATAATATGAATAAATTCAAATATGAATTTAAGATTTGACATTAAGATACAAAGTCTAGTACGATTAAATTTGCTTAGCAGACAATTATCACCCTTATTGGTTTAATAGAGTGTCGAGACTACAAATAGAATTGACAATATTGTGTCAATATATAGCAAGGGATTTGTGTATATCCCTTGAGAAAGCGTCATATATGGTATGATGCTTTGTCCCTTGACGTGGGTTAAGTCCTTCTTACGGGGCAATTGGTGAAACTTTAGAGATCAAAGGCAATTGTGCTATGATTCTAAAGAAACATCTGAATGAGTAACAAGAGTATATGTGTTTGAGACCATCCTAAATGTTCATTGTTTAGGTGGTGTTTGAGTCTCAAAAGTTGATTTTGTGTTTATAAGGATGATTACTAACAAGGGACATGGTGTTACATTCCTTGTTAGAAGAAAGCTAAGGAGAATTAGAATGATGCATCTTCAATTCTTAAGCTTAGTTTTCGAGGTCTATGGCATGCTAGACATAATCTTGTTAATGATGATCATCTGCAGAGATCAATTAACAAATGAATATTCCAATGTATGGAATTTATATAAAGACAAAATTAATGGTTCATTCAGTTTTTGTGGATTTGGTATATTGTGAAACCAAACTAATGACGACAATGATGGGGGATTGTTTCCATTATGTATGGAATTCAATTAGAGGTATGAAATTTAGGATAATTATAAACATAAAGATGTCTTTCTTTAATTATATTATCTTGGGTTTTGAATTGCCTAATGAAAATTAAGATTTAAGAGTTATAATTTGAGTGCGAAAACTTTGTTAAGTTTTCAAAATTTGATGTCTCTAGGTCAAACCTAGACTATGACTAAGAATTGCTCAAAATGTACTAAAATCTGGAACACGAAAGATGTAAATCTTATGTGAGGGCATTTGACCACATCATTGATTAGAATCATATTGGATATATATGATTATGACTGGAACTTATATCAAATTGCAAGACATGTGGGGGAAGCTTTGTTATGGAAAAACAATAACCCTAACTGATTGTGAAAAATGGAGAACTTTTGCACTTTAGCGTAGAAATGTGGGGGGTGTCTTGCATTTTGATATCAAGTGCATTTAGCGTAGAAATGTGGGGGGTGTCTTGCATTTTGATATCAAGTGCATGATTCATTATCTGAAAGGCTAAAAAATAAGATTTAGTTGATGCTAAAAAAAAATTTTTGAGCCAATATTGATCACGTGTGGTACCTTGTCAATATGTTCACAAACTTGACATTGTATAATAATAAGTGAGAACTAATTAGAAGTGATCATAAGTGTGCTAAGGCATATATGATACACTTGAGAGACCAACTTATCTCCGTGAGAGTTATCTTAGTTAAACTTTATGAAGTTAAATGATAATATTTTGGATCCGACAACCATGGGGTTAAGAGGAGATCAAGTTGGGGAATGAGACTAAAGCCCTTATTGAATAGTTTATATGAAGGAAAACCTAACCTAGTTGACTGGAGATCCCAAGATCTAGGTTCAATAGGACAACCTAATTATATAGACTAAGGTCACTGTGGAGGAGTTGTTAAACTTCTTAAACCATTTAAGGGAGTTAGTTAACTTCCTAGTCCATTCCTATAACTGATGTTGACAGTGATATGAGGCTAAGCATCTGGCTTTTAATGATTTCTAAAGATATAAGCATAAGGCACTTGTGTATCTCTAAGGAATCACCTATGTGAGAGAGAAGTGGGGTCGCTTCAAAGGGAATTAAGGGGGCATAATTCCTAATAGCTCTTGCAGAACCAGGCTAGTGTTTCAGGACCATAATGAACACGACTATGAGGACTTGACTATGTCAGGGAGAATCATGTGTGAAGTGTATTGTCGTCTACACAAATGGCAGACCAGTTCAAAGACATCGCGTCTACTGTGAGCTAGGAGACTAAGTGCATTTCA
Organism: Helichrysum umbraculigerum; assembly: GCA_949592205.1. Taxonomy (NCBI): domain Eukaryota; kingdom Viridiplantae; phylum Streptophyta; class Magnoliopsida; order Asterales; family Asteraceae; genus Helichrysum; species Helichrysum umbraculigerum. The sequence goes on along the minus strand of CATIUR010000007.1, from coordinate 66,531,846 downwards.
TAAGGAAAGTTTCAAAGGGTAACACCTACCTATTCTATGCAGGGTTCAACTGTTGAAATTTTGTAGAAACTTGTGTGTTTTAAGAGATCTATTTTCATTCGTGTTGAAAAATCTAGGTGAAAACGAGTTTTTTGCCAACTTTGGACTTATATAATTATAAGCATATTCCGTATGGTTATGTAGTCGGTGGCCAAGGCTTCATAACATAATATTATATGTTCAAAGTAGATTTTTATGTGAATGAGATTCGATGTTTAAAGTGGAATAAAATTGAGCAAATGTGAACGGGAAATCAAGTTATTGGTAGTATCGGTTATCAATTTCATTCATGTGGGGGATTGTTGGAAAATATCAATTGAATGACAATTGATACCCAAGGAAATTGGAAAGTTTGCAAGTTAATGTGGCATTTGTTACTACTAAATGTGACTTTTCAATATTCCATAACCTATGAGTATTATGATATTTTATTAACAATGAAACTATGTTTAATTGTCATTAAAATGATCATTTTTACTCTCCCTCCTCTATTGATATAAGTAGAGATTTGGTTCCCTTGGAAAATGATTTTTGTTGATAAAAATCTCACCTTCGTTTCATAAGAAAAGCACACATATTTATTAATTAGTTTTTGTAAGCTTATTGGTTTGTTCTAGTCACATTGGGACCTCATAATTTTGGTTAAGTGAGGAACAAATATTTGGGTTAGCTTATGAACAACTATTTAGACAATCTTTTCAGACATGAGGTTTAAGTCCGGCAGTACTACTGCTTCGACCGTTGTACCCTGGGAAACAGACGACGAATCTGTTTTAAGGGAACCGTGTCAAACACGGGCCTCGGCTCATCATTTGTTGATTAATATCCTTTCTGTATCCTACTCGTTCTTATTCATTTGTATTTTATTTCATTGTAATAATTTCATTGGAATTACTTGTGAGTAATGCGTACGTATAATTCGTTGTTATAATGAGATTATATTCGGGTATGTAATATTTATTCCTACATTTAATTAATTTAATTACTTAGATGATCATTTCTTTTGAAACTTGTTACGTAAATAGTCATTTACACTAACGATTGTTAAATCTCCGTTAAAAAGGGACCACGTGTGTAGTTTTTTTTTATTCTTTAAATTTTTATAATTTTTGAGTAGATATAAAGTATAAAATTTAAAATATGTATATATACATTAGGAATTTGCTATATATAGCCCTTAGAGCTAATGATAAGAACCAACTTTCAACTACTTACAATTTTTTAATAAAAAGAAATTAAAGAAATATATATAAATTTAATTAACTACCACAATCTTTAATCCTTCTAAAAGTCAAATTCGTATATAAAAACTAACCACAACCTGTATGTAAATACCAATAAATTCCAACTTTCCAAGTAACTATCATTATTTGCAGGAATAATCGCATTGAAAGAAACATGATCATTGTGCCATGTATATACTTATAAGTTATCTAATTTATTGCGTATTTTAAATATATTATACAATTTATAGATCACTATATGTTTATGTAGTTGAGTACATGATGATTCCATGATGTTGCGAAAGAAAAACAAGATATACTCTGTGAAATTATAGTGAAGGGAAAAGGTAAAAGAAGATCAGTTTTAATTAATAGATATTGACTTTTGAAAATCTAAGAAACATGGTCGGTTATAAGGTTTTTTTATTTATTTATTTTATTTAAATTAGTTGGAAGTTAGTGCTTATTCTTAGCCCTCAGAGGAGTCAGGGCTACATATAACAAATTCCTATACATTATTAGGTGCACAACATCATTTTCAGCTTTCACATTTCGCTTAGCAAATTCATTGTCAAATTGTTCCTCTTCCAAATTTGCCTTTCACCACTCAAGGACCCTCCATTGCCCATTCATTTTATCTCGTAATGATTTTAGTGGCCACCATCTCTTCTCTTTTGTATCCTTTTCGATGACCCTAGCTTTAAAGTAAAATGACGTTGAAAAGTGGGAACTAATTAAGTCAAAAATATATATTTAGGTAGGAAAAGATGGTGGTGGAATATAAATTTGATGTTATAGATGGGGGTGTTAACGAACCAAGCACTTAACGAGCTACTAGAGTTCGAACTCGTTTATCTCCAATTCCAGCATAATACTATTCGAGCCCGAGTCGGGTTCGAACATAAAAAGACTGCTCGATTAGTTTCACGAGCCGAGCTTCAAAACAATAAATTCGACTCGGCTCGTTAGGATGAGATGAGCACACTATAAATAGTAACATCAAGAATATAATTACATATTATTAGTGTTTGATGATATGTAATTAAACTTACACATTTTAAGTTTAATAAAGTGTAAATGTCTTTTACAAACTTTATTTCAAGTTTCATAAAATAGTTAGTATACTTTTTAATGAGCTTGTTTAAGCTTATAAACGATTTTATCGAGCTTGAGCTTTTAAACAAATATTTTGAGCTCAAATAACTAATATTATTTTTTTTGTAAATTGTCATAAACTTAAACGAGTATATATAACACCCGACATTTCTACAAACATATTTATAATATATTTCGTTATAGAAGCGCGAGTCCCAAAATATTTGACCAATATTTACAAACCAACATTTTATACTTACAAATATATATATATATATATATATATATATATATATATATATATATATATATATATATATATATATATATATAACAAAAGAAACCTTCTAACTATATATAGTTACAAACCATATAATTACATTACATGTTACCAAAATGGGTGTTATTAAAACTTTTCCAAAACATGACAACCAAAAGATCAGAGTTGCGCCAGCTTAGTCAAACACCCCTTCATTACATCTATAACCCGAACTATATCAAAAGCTAACCAAAATCTGCAAAACATTCAACAACGAGTGATTAGCTCATGCTAAGTGAATGGAACTGTAACCGACAGTTCAATCCACAAGTAACAAGTCTTACAACTGATAAACTAAAAACAATTAAGCACATAAGTACAAGAGGATCGACGGTTCCTGGTATACTATCACAGTCACGCGCAATCACTGGTATACTATCACAGTGATTTACCGATAACTTAATTACTACCTTCACTGACATAGGTTGGTCCTCAACTATGTGTATTAGAGAAACCCAGACAACTACACAGTAGTAATCAAGCCCAACCATTGTTGACCTCCCTCCGAATCAACTGAACAACTAGTCACATAAAGGCATAGTCTGTATGCAGTTATGGAATAACAACTAAATACTGAACAACTGGTACAACTGTATCAATCAAACTGAATCAATCAAACTAATCAACATAATCAAGAACTAATCAACCGGAAAAATATAAACAATAACAATAACTAAACATAACTAAATCTATCCTGGTTTACCCATTGTAACCGAACCCGTTACAACTGGGTTGAACCGAGGATTACAGTAACCACTCACCGATAATCCTAGCCTTGAACTCAGTTGTCTTATATCACTGAGTTACCGCCTGCTTATCTGGGAACACAATAATAACAAGTTAGTATCTTGTTCCATAGCTTAATCCATATCATAAACAATAACATTTTCCAAAACATGCATCACTTAAGATAGATATCATATATACTAACAAGTTAGTATTCTACTTACATAACTCACTTCAAGTATATAATATTAAATGCATACCTATTAGATACTGCAAATCATATATATAAGTTCAAAATATTAAAGAGTTTAAAATTAAAAAAAAAACAATTTCTGATTAACTGGGGAATCCGCCCGGATTCCCATGAATCCGCCGGATTCTCATTCCCAAATCTTAAACAGCCAAAAATCTAAGGAATCCGTTCTTGAATCCGCCCCTGAATCCGTCCGGATTCCCCCATCTTTCACCCGAATCCGCCGGATTCCCATGAATCCGACCGGATTCCCCTTGTCTTCCAGACCTGCACAAAGCTGTTCTAGCACAGCTCGAACCAAAACACAATTTTCACAAAACTCAGCTACCATACACGAATTTACTCAGTAAACTACAAACTTTAACTACAAACATATTATAACATCAAATGACAACAACCAACTATCTAACAAGGAGTTCTATCAATAAACACTTACAATTCTAAGGAAGAAGATGATGATTAAGAACAAGTTTCAATTTCCACTAGCTTGAATCCATACAATTTAATTGCTAATACTCAATGATTTTCTTCAAATATAATTTGTAAAGATTAGAGAGAGTTGTTTTAGGAAGAAATGAGATATTAGGAATGAAAATAGTAGGTGGAGTCGGTTTTATCCCCACCGCCTCATTTTTATATGTATAAAAATTATACCCCTTCTTAACCTATTGTCTGGAACCCAGAAATACCCGCGAGTCAAAACATTTTATTTTACCGCCAGGTTCAACTATTTAAAACAAGTAATATTTTATTAGTCACAATAAAACCTGAGGCTCTTTTACTTGTTTATTTTCAAATAAACCTTTTTAAAACATATTAAAATACTATTTAATTCCAGACCCGAAAACTGGGTGTTACAGTATAGAGCTCGAGCTCGAACACTAAATTATTATCCGAGCCCGAACTCGAATATGGTTTTAAAAAGTTAATCGAGTTCAAGTCGAACTCGAACATACTTATTTTTTAAACGAGTCGAGCATCAGGATATTCGAATTGACTCGGTTCGTCAACAACCTTAGTTATAGAGAAGAATATGATCAAATTTGATAATGAATAAAATGAGTGAATTGAAAATAAAGTTATGTGCACCATATAATGTATCTATACATATGCTAGATTTTATTATTTATATTTTACTCAAAAAAATGTAAATAATTAAATTTTTTACATGCATGGTCATTTTTAACGGAGATTTAACAATCGTTAGTGTAAAGGACTATTTACGTAATAAGTTTCAAAAGAAAAGATCATCTATGTAATTAAATTAATTAAAGGATTGAATGTACAATTCAGGTCAAACCATAAGGACGATTTTTGTAATTTTCTCTTTTATTTATTTAATCTTTCTCCCCCAATATACTCGACAGTTTGGGATGTGGATTTCATGTCAAATGTTACCATCAAACATTTTAAAATCTTAGTTTTCTTTTATTATTATTTCTGGCATAAAAACGGACGTAACAATTTTCATTTTTACATATGTATATTTAGGATGGAGTACACCTTGGATAAGTAAATGGGAAATAAAAAATTTTGTCCTCATTATTACACACACATAAAAATTTGCCCTTAAAAAAATTGACGTTCTGTCCCCTCTGATCGCAAGTCATATATTACGACCCGTGACTCGCATATTGCATGTCCGAGTGAGCGAGATCGAGAACAAGGTCGAGAGCGACACTCGTATTTGTAACTTACACCCGGTAGGATAAATCGACAACTTTTTCTTAGGGCACCTTTTTTAATGCACTTAGAATTTGATGCAAATTTTTTATTTTACCTACAAAATTTTCAATTTTCTCTTCAGTATTATACATATGTATAACACAAAATTACATCAATTTGACCACTAATTCGTTTGTTGCATTCTACAAATTAAATGAATGATAATTCGTAACACCCCTTTTTTTTGTTGCATAAAAAAATAGTACTCGAAATCTCGAATTGTTGGTAATTTGAGTATAATTAAAATTTGCTCGGAATCAAAGAGTATTCCAATTTAAGTTATAAATTGAGTTGGTAAGTGTGAAATGCACACTCGTTTAAACTAGATTGGACACCGCCATTAAATAGCGAGGGTCAAGGGGGTTGCCACTAAGCAACCCTTGTACCCGGTTTTCCCGCAAAAATACGAACATGTATGATGTTTGCTAGCTAAATGTTGTGACTATTGGTTCATGCCAACCAGTTTTAACAGCCAAAACAATTCTGGATAAATAGAATGTTTTGTCCTCATTTTCGCATACGAAAACTAATAACACTCTCTAATTTTGTTGTGATTCTCGGTCAAGATTCAAAGTGTTTTCTTAATCTTGTCTCAATATTGATTTCGTGAACAAGTCGAAAGTGTTTATTGAAAAAGTGATTTAGAATATCCAACATGAATCACTTAGAGGGGTGCCAAAGGTCCGTCACTTTGCAAAGTGACGGATGTCGGTTAGGTGAATACCATTGGCAACAAAGCTTCTCCCTGGCATCAGTTTGCATAGATTCGGTTTACCAAAGTTGGACTGACGTTTTGGTGTAGGGCCACATGATTCAATAAATAATTTTTATTTGTTTATATGTTTAGTGTATAAAAATAAATGTATATTGGTAAATGTGGGATCCAAAAAAAGTGAGTGATGTAGTGTTATACTAGTATCAATTTTGTATCAGTTTTAAAGGGAAATTCTAAAGACACTCCCTGGGTGTCTGGGTATACTCCCGGGCTCATTTCATTCCCAGTCCAGTCCTTTTCCCATCCAGTTTTATCTAAGATCGGTCCTAGTTCAGTACAGAATCAGTTTTAGTTTTAGACTACCCAGAGGTAGGAATTAGAAAAAGAGGGGTATACCCGGAAAGTAAAAAAAAAAAAACATGATGTTGATTAAATGAATGGGAGGGAGTATGAGATGAGAAAAAGGTGGGAAAAAAAGGGGCATCTTTATTAGGATTTAGGACCCGTTTTAAAAAGTATCGGCGTGACTAGGGATGGCAATCGACATCCAATCCGGTGGACATCCATCCGATCCATCCATTTAAAATGGATATGGATGATCTAAATGGATGTATACCGGATATGGATATGGATGTGGATGATTAGTGGATCGGATGTGGATGACAATTTATCATCCACGGATTCACCCATTACACCCGAAATCCATATATGCATATGCATATACATACACTATAAACATATTAACTCTATATATTTATAACTATTTGAGCGGATCATTCTTATACATCAAAATTTATAACAAATATTTATTTTTCACTCGTCATTTTCATCATATAATTTCAATAAATAGATATTCCTACATCCCTATCCAAATAAAACACCGTACAGGTAATTTTTGATTCCACTATACAATTGGAAGTCACAAACCAACAATCAAAGTGTGCCTATCAAACCAAGAAACAACAAATAAGTGTTTTGAGTTTTGTAAAAACTATATATTATATGTATTTGTAACAATTTGTATCAAGAATATCACGATGTTTAACAATTCTTTTGATATCCAATGGATATCCACAAACCCGCTACATCCAGCGGATATGGATGTGGACGGATGATTTGTAAAGCTAATGGATATGGATATGGATGAAGAGAAATAAATGGATATGAATATGGATATAGCTTCACCCGATCCATATCCGATCCATTGCCATCCCTAGGCGTGACGCTCATGTGTGTGTGTCATGTATATGTAAGAACACCTAAACTTTCAAAAAAGTAAAAACTCTAAGATAGTTATGGCATGTTGACTATCATTAAACAAAAGCTTTAAAAAAGAGCCGTAACATTTGACTTCCAATGTGTATAACATTTCTAGTCGTCATTTTTCTCACACAGACTCAATTTTTATTTCTTCTTCTTTTCATCCCTAAAAATATCTATAACCTATATCTATATCTCTCTCTCTCTCAAAATTTCCCAAATTCCATCACCATTAATTCCCATCCCAAAAAAAAAATGCATCATCAAAATCAGAATCAATCAATAATGAATCCATCTTTGTTTCCAGAACACGAACATCTCAACTGTCCACGATGTGATTCCACCAACACCAAATTCTGTTACTACAACAATTACAATTTATCACAGCCTCGTCACTACTGTAAAAACTGCCGTCGCTATTGGACTAAAGGCGGCACTCTCCGTAAAATCCCCGTCGGCGGTGCGATTCGTAAAAAACGATCGTCGTCAACTTCCGATGATAATAAACCTCCGGCGACTAATTCTTCGCCGGCGACAGCTGCTCCGCCAGCTCAGATGAAAGCGGAACCGTCGCAGATTCTAAGGTTTAGTGACGATCAGAGATTGAGTTTGAGAGATGGATCTGAAGACGGTGGTTTGAGTGAAACTCCGGCGACGGTCAGCGGTGGTGGAGGAAAGAATACTAATAATAATAATACAGGGTGGACTAATCTTTCTATTTTTACATCAGGTTCCAAGTTTGATTAGTAGTAGTATATTTTTTTGTTTTAATATTTTTAAAATAATATTTTATTTAGAGAGATGCGATGATTAAATTTGTTGACTCTATTAATTATAGTTGCGGAATGATTATTACGGTGGTAATAGTTTCGTGAAAAAACGTTGATAACTGATAATACTAGCTAGCCGGCTCCAATGGCGGATTCAGGATTTAGGATTACATGTAATATTAGTATTCCAATATTCGTGAACCCGTAGCACTAACAAAGAATTTAACTAAAAATGCAATTTATATAAGAAATTTACACCGCATATAGCGAATGGACCCGTAGCAACTGCTACCCCTATCTTCTACATGGCTCTGACCCTGGCCGGATCATAAGTTTCGTCACAAGTGTAATGCGGAGAATGTAATGTTTACATTGATTTAGCGGCTCATTGGCCTGGTAAGTAACGTGATCGCCTATATATGATAATACGAATATGAAGGTAACTATCTTTATAAAGTGTTTTCGTCATGAACCAAGTGAGCTATGCTTAGCGTAAAAGTACGGTGCCCACATGTTAAACTTGAGTGTACATTAGAGCACAAGGAGTGGAGACGCAAATTCTCAATATTCAAGCTACTTGAACGTCGGGACTCCTTACCAGTGTTCACTTTCGAGCTTTCGGCGTTCAAGACAATGTTCAGTCCAGAAAGTTGATTTCAGGCTTTAACCTTTCGCCACTCCTTGTGTTCTTAGAGATTAACATTTTCTTCAACTAAATTACCTCGTCTAGATGGTTATTATGAGTTTTATACCTTTACGGTGTTATATGAAAGGGTTTATTGTTATGTGCTGCCATAAGTATTCTTTAGGCTCTGTTTTCATATTGTTCGATAGTAAAGTTACCATTTACTACTAAATATGTACAAGTCCAACAAGGAATAACGAAGTTTTCCTTTAGTTTTTTTTTTTTTTTTTTTTTTTTTTTTTTTTTTTTTTTTTTGACGAAAAGGATATTGTATTGATCAAGATCAAAATGATCCAACTGAGTTACACATTGAAGGGTTTCAAGAACCAACCCAAACTACAACATTTGAACTTGCAAAATACTACCCTAACCTCATTGAAACTACTACATCATTGAAACTACCTCATGAATCTGTAAAAACTACCATTGATACAAAACACTTGAACTTGAACACCATAACTAAACTCTAGCTACAACCAAATCGAGCATGTGACCTACTGCCGTGCTTGCAAATTGCAATTGATAGCAGGAACATAGATCATGAAGATAGCGAATACAAAACTTCCAAACAGCCAGATAGCATAAAAACGGATTTCCAACCCAACCAAACACTTACACCACAAGAAAAGACGAAAACTGATTCATGTGAAAACTGATAAATAGGAGTTTAGGACTACTTTGAAAGTATATCTAACAATTTAATAATCATACTAAATTCAACTTATAAGATTAGGAAAGATAAACTGCATCAACAATCGATGAATTAGGTCTACTTTTAAGTTCATCTAACTAAGTCTATAGACCATTACTCTAGTCATATTATTACTTCGTTAGGAAACAAGAGTGCTAAACAAGATAAACGTGAAAAACGATTTATTGAGTTGGTTGTTTACGAAGTCATAATACGTAGGCACAAATTAGACCGATCAGATTTTCAAGCTACTCGATTCAATTTCAACCCACATGCAACTTTCATTTAAATTGCACCCCAAATGCGACCTCCATATTTCCGTTGTACGGACACAATTTGGTACTGTTTTAGAATGTATATTTATTTTTCTCCTTTTTCTGGTTGTATATATGCGTACTAACAAGGAAAAACCGGAAAACTACTACTTATGCCATTTGCTCCGCGCAATAAAGCTAGCATTATTATAATGAAACTTTGGTCGCTATAGAGTATAGAGTATAGAGTATTTTAATATCTAAAACTATGGACGTGCAAACACATTTGATTTATTATAATAAAAATGATTGTCTTCTTAGATTACCCCTTAATATCAATTTTACCCTACTTATGAATAGTAACTCCTTTGTCTTATTATAATTAATAAAAAGTTAAGTATTTATTTAAATCATTACCCCTTAAGATCACTCCCAACGGGTTCGTCGGATCCCCGTCGGTTTCAACCGACGAGAGTGACACCGATGGCACCGCCCGTCGGTTCCTCTTCGTCGGTTGATTCCGTCGGCTTGGCGACGATCGTCGCTTGCTTCGTGCGTGGTGCGAGGTGGGTCCGAAGGGTTACCAGTCGCTTGCTTCTTGCTTCGTGCTTCATGCTTGGAGCCGATGAACATATAAAAAAAATTAATTTTTTTTTAGCGTTGATAGCTTGCAAAATTTGAAAGAGATAATTAGATATGTGAAGGTAAAATAGACAAGTTGAATAAGGGAATGAAGTGTACGTTCCGCAATAAATTTTGTACATTGATCAAATATAATATAATATACTAATAATATAAAATAAATATAATATAATGTAATATAAATTTTGTATTACTCAATACTCTTTTATTTTAAATTATTGTAACATTTTTTTTTAATTATTGTAATGTTTTTAATTTGAATGAAATGTTATTTATTTTAATTAATTGTGTATTGTTTAATTAATTTAATAGTTGTGGGTCCCTTAAAAAACAAAGTGACGGACCATTGTTGGCATGGGTCCGTCAGTTTCTGTAAGTTTTGTGAAAAAAGCTGACGTGGCGCTAATGTGGCGCTTCAGTTTCTGTCACTGTTGGGAGTAGTCTAATATCAATTTTACCCTACTTATGAATAGTAATTCTTTTGTCTTATTATAACTAATAATAAGTTAAGTATTTATTTATTTAATTTAATTTAAACCTACTTATGAATAGTAACTTTTTTGTTTTCTTATGATTTTAAAAAGTTGAGTATTTATTTATTTAATTTAGTTATTACGTAATATCAATTAGCAAACAACCATGAATAGTAAGTTGTTTAAACTTTTGTGAAACTAGGTTTGAAAGCTACCAGTAATATAAAAACTTCTATTTTGATATAAGTAAAGTAAGTTTAGCCTAAGTGGTAGAGTTAATCATATTTTGTACTTAGACATTCATGTTCAAATCTTAGGTTTTTCACTCTCTACTACTTTTATACTCACTTTTAGTTGATGTTCATTATTATTATTTTAGATATTACACTAATTAAACCACATATTTTTGTAACAAAATGATATGGGTACTAAACTTCTAATTAAAGCACATATATTTTTGTACCAAAATGATACGGAATACTAAATTTCTATGTTATAATAATTTATTAGACTATTTTTGTTTGCACATAATTATTCTATTATTATTATTATTATTAGGTTATATTTTACATTTGTCACGTGTTTTCTATGAAATGATACTAAAGTTTTATGTTATAGAATATTAGAATACTATCGTAAGTATTATATTAAATCTTTCAAGAGAGTAAATATAATAGTTAAACATTAACTGACCGAAATCGATCTCGCGCAATTTTGGAATCATTTCTATACAGTATTGCGATGAAGGTTGAAATCGTTAAAAAGAAATCAAAAGGCAAATATCACATCTCTATAAATACTTGAACCAATGACATATTAATTGATTTGAAATTAATATACCTTTTTCTTAAATTAATGTTGATAACTCATTAAAAATAATGAAACAACGACTAATAAATAATAAACTTACTCACGGGTAAAGGGGGTTGCCCCGTCAAATTTATATACCAACAAATTGGCATTACAATTACATTGGATTGTGGGAAAACCACATCAGCCTTAATCTAACGCTAAACATGAGAGATCAAGGACATATACACGACAAACCATGTATATGACAACCAAGATAAATATTCATAATAGTTTCAATAAATTTACATAATGGAAATTAATTATACCCTAATGTTATAAACTTGATAGACAAAAAAAAATTGCATAACATATTTCTCTAAAATATACTATATGATTTTGATCAATTAATATCTTAATCATGTTGTATATTTTAGAGTTAAGTTTAATTTTTTTTATTATATATATTGGTGTAACTAAACTATGGATTATTGTTCCTAAAAAAAGTTGGGTATATAAACTTACAAGTATGGAAACAAAATCGAGAAATACAAAGTATAAATTAATTAATTTATGTTAGAACCTCATTAATATGCAAATCGGATTGTAACTATGTAGAATTGAACCTGCTAACAACAATGCAAATCTAAACTAACCATTTACCACCTATCAATTGTATTATTCATAATCACTTCGCCACAGAAAGTATTAACCAAGATTTGACGGATTTAAATCCTTCTAACAGAAAGTTAATGATTTTTGTTCGTTCTTATTATTACCCACTACTATCTTAATTGACAAAAAAACCAATATGTATAGACAGGCTAGAATCAAGTAACACCGTCTATGGACAGGGAAGAAACCTCTAGAAATCTGAAAAATCTTGTTTGTATATTTCTCACTAAGAAAGTACAAACCAACCACATTAAACACAATTATGAAATCGAATATCGGGGTTGTTCTTCACTCCAAGTTCTAAGTTGGTGTAAACTAAATTAAGGTTCCAAGAATCATATTACATGATAGTAAAAGAAACAACATTACATGGCAATGGTGCGAGCCTTGTACATGCAAATATAAGCCATATGCCAATCACCTGTAACCACAAAATAATGCATCACGAGTTAAATTCTTGAGAGATGGTTTAGACTTTGAAGAACTAAATCTTCATATTAAAAAAACAGACTCTACTGATATAGATGCCAATTTCGCCTCATTTACTTGTATATGGGCCAATTCCAGTTATGTAATGTCTCTAATTTGGTCAAACAAGTGAAAAAAACAATGAACGACGTAAAAGAGTTAATGTCTCCAAAACGTAAAAGAGTTAATGTAACAAAACATTTATCAAAATCTAGAAAAAAATTGAAGAAATTGACCAACCCGACCGCCTCATTTTAACATGTACACAAATTTACCTACTTTGACACATTACCCAAACAGCCCAACCACAAATATGCCACATCCAACTAGTTAGAATAGCTAATAATACAAGCCCAAAAAGGGGATATTTCGGAGCAAATGATTCATACCTCCTCCAGAAAGTTTTGTTATATCTTCTTCCCTTTGTGGGATTGGATTATCATCATCAAACTGGATCCATTTACCTATACCAATATCAATTATTAGCTTGTTCTTTTGTTAAACTTGTTAAATGAGCGTAAAGCAAGGTACTAGAATTATATATGGTAAAACAGGAAATACACGAGTGACTAACCATTTTCTTGCTTCACCCACGCAACATAATGACCTGAATCGGCACTTCTGCCTTTGTGAGTCAGCACAGCGACCAAATCATACACTCCAGTCAACTGCTCATTCTTATCAGAGGCAACACCTGATGGAATATAATAATCAAATACAATGATGATTAAAGGTAAGAGAGCCAAAGGAGATGCAACTGTAAAAGAAAAAATCCCATGAAAAGTGAACTAGGTTTTCTAAATGATTGATGAAGGATAGATGAGGCCATTTTGGTTTAAGCCTTATCTAGTTATATCTAAGAGTCAAAGTAATCAAAGAATAAGTTAGTAACAAGAGGAATGGGGGCTAACTATTAGTGCATGTAACCTCTTAAATCTTTTTATTTGGAAGTTAAGATTATTAATGTAATGATATAATTTTTTAGATCAAATCTAAGGCGTTACTTTTGGCGGATTTTTATAAAAATGAAAAATCAACGTGTTTCAGGTCAGTTAAGCCTGAAACTTTTTTGGCATGCATTAATAAGCCATCCTTGTAACCAAAAACGCATTTGGTGGACCCATTAGCCACAACCGGCCAGACCTGGTATCTGTACCACCTCTAGTGAATTGTGGTTATATGCCAAACACAACAAGATGACAGTGCTAATATCCACTATGTCTAATTGCTGAAATTTCAGATTATATAAAAATTAAAACATGAAACTTCATATAAGGATGTTAACTTTCAGTGGTTGTAGCTTTAGATGATTCGCCACTTCCATTTGATGGCCCCTGCATTGATAAAAAAATAATGAACAATCTGTATTTGAAGCCTAACCATGTGAGATTTAGCACAATTACATAGATTGTATCCAAACATACTTCTGTATCAGACATCTTAACATCACTGTCCACTGAAGCAGAGCTCTTTTCTTTGAGTTTCAAACCAGCCTTTCTACCATCCTCATCTCTTAATTTCTACAAAGACAAAAGGTTAAAATCAAAATGAAAAATCTGAACATGCATTAATTTGATTTTAGTCCAACTGCTTAACAATTAGGAATAATAAGAAGAAACAAAATATACCAAAATAATAACTAAAAAACAGACAATTATAGGAAGAAAAAGAACTCTCAAAGACAGACTAATACGTAATACACGTGATGAAATTAAAAGCCTCATTAAATACCATTAGTGAAAATTCATATATTATTTGAGTTCTTGATGAGAAATTTCAAACCTGACGAGGAGCTTCGAGCTTTTTGCGAAGCTCTTCTGAACAAAGATCAAAGATATCCAACTCCAGGGGATAATCCACTTTCTGAAATTTTCAGGAGTACAAATAGTCAACAAAACTTTCATTTTGGGAAAAATAACATAAAAGAGTAGTCAAACTGAGAGCCAAAAATTTCAATCTTATATATTCTTTGTAACCCAAAAGGCAGGGTATAAATTCATTATTATTAGTAATTTTTTACAGGGAGTGGATATGTTTATTACCCTCAAAATCTTCGCTTTTTGATTTGACTCCCTCTTCCAGAAAAACCGGACAAACTGTATAGTCAAGTACCTTGCATATATAGACATAATAATTCTTTTAGACCAGGAAGCTAAAATAGCAATCAGGTAATCAAATATGTCGAATTTCAAGTTTCAACCAATAACTAATGTGCTAAAATAGTAGAGCTGTTACTTTGGCAATCCATTGATTGTAGAATCCTTCAAGTAAACTGCACTGCGTCCCAAAGAAGGAGAAGCCTTTTCTAGCTCTCCTTTCAGCCCCTGCCAGAAATAAGTCAGTCAGTACATTAATTAACCAAATTATGATCAAAACAACTATATTTACAAGATACGCAGATTTCCCCCCTGTAAGTATTCCCCCTGAGACTTTTGACCAAAAACGAAAAGTTCAATAATTGTTTAGTAGCATGCTGCATACTTCTTGTAAGTACTACTAAGATCATAAGAAAAATAGACAAAACAAATAGCTCACAATTAGGAAATCTACTTTTCCCCCCCTGAAACAACATGACCTATCATGTTAAAAACTAACATGAGAGGATCTCATAAATATATAAATATGAGACATATATAATAATAGATGGAACATGTGTAATCCCTTTTACACTAGAACTTACGTGCTTCAGCCCCTCATGCAAATGATTCACCTCATGTGATATGTGGCATTTAAGAGAATATATTGATTCCGTCTCTAAACTTTCTTCACCACTTTCCGCACAATGCACCCTGCACAGGCAACATACAACACATAAAACCATGATTAAGATAAACCCAAACGTCGTCAACCATAACAATACAATAAGCAAACTGTTTATAAGCATCTCATATAGACCATATAATTATTGCATTTTAGTTTGACTTGTTCTATATCTCTTCAAGAAGAAAGAAAAACTCCATCCACCCATCCCATATGGTTTATAAATGTGATACTTAATAATCCTTCAGCAAGAACTAATATATCAGTTCTACAAAATGGTTCCACACACGACTAAGATGCTCAATTACAGTAAAACCAGCAAGTACCTGCTGACAAGGTCAATGCCAAAAAGTTCCTTCACTGTATCAAGATTTGCGCTGCACATTTGATGAGAATAATGGTTATCTATTATTGAACAGAAACACTACATAATCAAATACTGTAAAGGAACTTTCTCATTAGGTTAAAGGAATATTAAAATACCTAGAATTGGGCGATCTAAGGGCCTGGGAGAGAGTATACAATATCTGTGTCCAGCATTCTTCAGCATCCTGACAGTTATCAAAAGGTATTGAAGACCAACACTTACAAAAACACAATTTGAGCAAAAAAGATTATAAAACTTAAGAAACCTGTTGCATAAACGATCCATTATGCAGCTGGCCAAATTGAGGATACTTTTTCCGCAATACCTACGATCATAAACGATTTTCATAGATAAACATATCTTCTAAGAATTGATTAATAGAAAAAATATTCAGCAAAACACAACAATAACTGAGCAATAAGTTCCCCTCAGCAGTTACAGGAGAGAAGAGGTATGTGCCTTTATAATGTCTGAACCTCAAGGGATAATATTTAAAGGAGCTGCGTGATCCAAAATATTTACTAACCAGTAAAAAAAAGTGAAACATATTTTTCCAACAAAACTTAAAAACAAGAGTGTGAGGAACAAGATCTTGCAAGCAACGCGCGCTTGACTACAGTTGCTGACAGGAAGCACTAATGCTAACTATAAAAGCTGATGTGTTAGTTACTATCCTTACAGCACTACCGTTAACAACAACTTTATATTGACACTTGACAGAAGTTGAATAATGCAAGTTTAAAGGGAAAATTTTACCATCCAAAATTGCATTGGTGCAACTGGCTTGACATTCTTATCAAGATCACTAAACAAGTCTCGAGTTGCAACAGTCAACAGATGAGAAGACTGATCCAAATCAGTGCTTCTACCAGACTGCGGATACCTGAGTCATAAAACATGTGCAAATTCAGTGTTGATAAACGTTTATCGCTTTCTTCACGGAGAGTGGATAGTTTTCATTAAAGAGGAATTTCAAACACAAAATTAGTCAAGTGATCGAAGTCTTCTATATTTTTACAGCATAACAGAAGAGACAAGACCAAATTCAGTACAAAAAAAACAAATATCAGTATCAGTAAACACAAATATAATATAGTAGAAAATTAACATTTGGAAGCTAAACACTCTTGCAAAAGTTTATTATTTCCTCACGGGGGAAAATAACTAACTCGATCAATGCAGATTTTAGCTCTGGAACTGAATGCAAGCATTGCATCGTAGAATTCATGTAGCATGTATTTCCCAGATTAAATAATCCAGCAGAATGACCCTACAAAAAATAGTGAAGAGTAGGTCACTTTTGAGTCCAGAATATGATATAGATGCCAAGTATCCATCATAAAAGCATCACATTAAAATTAAAATCAAAAGTCTATATGCATCCACGCAGGATTTTGATCCACCTTTCGACTTGAATCAAGCTTGTAATAAAAAACAAGATATACAAAAGTTGAGTCAAGTACATGGCATATCAGGCAATTTGGTCAGCTTGTATATCTAAATACAGAAATAGGTAAGGGAAAAAAGAAAATGTTTGCAAGTGAAGTAATTATGCCAATCACAAAGACTGAATATCAATAGTCTATAATTCTATATGCATCCACGCAAAAAATTTAAGAAACTAATTGCTTTAAAGTGTCAAAGTAGTACACTAATTATATGATCCACCTTTCAACATGAATCAAGCTTGTAATAAACAAAAAAGAAATACAATAGTTAAGTACATGGCATATAGGCAAGTTGGTCAACTTGTATATATAAACACGCAAATAGGTAAGGGAAAAAAGAATATGTTTGCAAGTGAAATAATTAAGCCAAGCACAAAGACTGAATAAGTCTTTTTTATGTGCATCGAAAAAGTGAAGAACCTTACCACAGCAACTACTTGTTCTTCTTCTGGAAGGTCTTCCATAAAGACAGGGCCCTTCTCTGGAGCCTTTACAATCTCATCAGCAGTTCCCATCATCATTATCTTTTGACCCTATACATAATAAAAAAAACATTTACCACCAATTTCAAGGGTGATAGAGTATTAACTGCCGAATGTAAGAAAAAGACCATTCACCTCTTTCACCCCCAACTTCGACCAATCAGAGTCATCCTGGTTAACGGGAAAAAAATACGATGATTATGGCACCTTAACTGTCTGATCTAAAACACTGCAATACTGCATAGACAAAAAACTAACTAGGAAGAAGTTACAGCACGCAAAAACACAGAAGTACCTTTAATAATCCACCTTTCATCATTATCTTTTGTCTTTCAGGTGGTACCCCGGTGAGGTCGTACAGCTGACATTTAAAAACATATGGAGGCTGGGTTGTATCTATCTCCACTGCAGAGTAAAGCTCTTTTTGCCATTTTACGCTCACTGTGATAAAAACGTGTAAATGAAAGCATCAAGAACGAAATCCTTATGAAACTCTTAAACCATGATTTGTAAAGTAAAGGGCACCCATGCATACACTAACATAAAATTGTGCCCTTAAAAAATTTTAAGCGAGTGTACTTGATTGCATGGTTTTCTTTCAGAATATTAAGAGGCTCTCATAGCTACCAGCAGGACTTCTAATAGTAGGATTATAGGAAGCTAACCGGATATAAACTATAACAGTTGTTGCATAAGAACGCTGACATCCAAAACCAAAAGACTAGACAAGCCCACACAAAACCATTTTATGAAATCACTGATAACAGAAAGGATGCACCTATCTATTGCGCATAATCACACGCAAGCATAAATCAGAATAATTGATAGTACATCAAGAAAAGAACAATCAAGTCAGTATCAAGGACGGAAAAATAAAACTACATATTTGATAATTTACAGAATGCCTCCGGTATAGAATTACAACGCACTTGATTCAATATAAATCTCATTCTAGTAGGTGCAAGTGTCACAAACAAACACCAGAACAACAAAGAAATAGTGACCTCAGCCACGAATTAAATAGCATCAACAGAAAGAAACCCTGCTTGTTATATACACAGCACGTATCTCCATCGTCAAAGATGTCATCTTGAATAGAATGGTCAACGAAGTCTTTGGCACCATCACCTAAGATAGCAACTTGGCAGGTAATTTTGAAATCTCAAATTCTTTCTACCCTCCCACTTTCTCTCCCTCTCTTTCACCGGTCACAAACTCACATAAGCATGAAAACTCTTCGAGATGATTGCACTAATGAATGGCTAGAAAGTTTGTACAGATATATAAGATTCTGTAAGTATTTCCATAATTATGTGTACGTCCTGAAACTGAGCCAAAAAATACCTTCCTTCATTGCATCAAAAACTTACCAAATGCAGGTAACTTAAAAATAAAACAATAACTGCCTCAAGATTTCTATGGTCGATTAATCCTATTTAGACCAGTCAGCATTTATTAGTATTGTGATTTAAACATGTCTAAACTCAAGACCAACCAGAGTGAAGGCCATCAAAAAAGCAACAAGTCTTCAGTTAATAACCACATGCAGTATGTCAATGAAATCATTTCTAAGGGTCTAATTGTACCTCATCAATATTTTTAGAGTCCATCTATGTTTAAAACAAACGTTTGCAGTACCTTCCCTTAAACTTACAGTGACTCATAGTTGTCGGTTATAGGCATTACTACTATAAACATTCACCATAGACTTTGTTGTCGTTTTATTTAGCCCATTAAGACGTTCTCCACTGTTCATAGAGGTTATTATAGTAATGTCCGCTAGAGCATTTAACATAGATAAAATTATTTTTGGCAGGATAACATTAAAAGATTATTTAGTCAAACATGGTAGTCGTTCATGTGATTTGAGTTAATGTCCGATTGGTCTCGTCCTCGACTCTCGTCTACGCGGCTTTAACTTTTTACCCCAATCTATTTTGCCCTTTTGCCACTTCCTTTTTTTAAACACAATCTTGCAATTTTATACATAAAATTAGGAAATTATTTGCCAAAGGTTAAATGCATATTAATAGAATTTACTCTTACACACAAAGCCCGGCAGCTTCATTAGGAAGCCTTTTTCTAAAGCTAACATAGTATCATACACACAGACACACAGTTCATAACCTAATATCGTTCAGAGCAAGAGTGCATAAATGTTTATAATACACACACACACATATATATATGATGACATGTGGAGGACAAGCTAGTCAAGTAACTACACTAAACCTCGTTGATTAAACAACGGAGGAAAGATAATACATAACTAAACCTATATCAATCAACCTAAAACATAACTTACATAATCTAAGTATCTGACTCCTAGGTTCATCCCTAGATACAGAAATGAAACACAACAGCAAATTAATTCAGCTACAACACGTACAAATTCAATATCGCAAGTCACTAACATACGAAGTAGGAAAGGAACAACAATTATATATCTTAGATATATAATTGAGTAATAATGTGTACATACTGTTGATTAATTCGTAAGTTCAGCCCTAGATACAAAAATGAAACACATCATCAAATTAAATCAGCTACAGCACATACAAATTCAACATCGCAAGTCGCTAACATACAAAATCGGAAATGAAGAACAATTAAACATGTTTAATAGAAATAATGAAGACTATTACTGTGTGCATATAACATACTATTGATCGATTAGTAAATGAACGTATAGATTAATTGTAAATTCAAGCAGAAATTGATTAAATCAACCTGTCGGCATGATTAGGGCAAGGTTTTGAGTGTTGCAGCGATCGAGCGGGAACGGAAGAGATGCGTATGTTGTGGTGTTTGCTTGGAGGAAAGGGCAACGATAACCGAAAGACGAATTTAGAAAAATCTAAATAGGAGAATCGAGAGATTGTAAAAATGATTTATACTGAACAGCTGTGTATGTGTTAAATGTTAATTGGGCCTGTATGAGGACCTAACATAATTGAATGAGCCCATTATAAATGAAGAGCCCATAAGGCCGGCCTGGTATGTAGGTGTGTTCACAATTTTGCAACGTTTTGAAAACCGTTTTTGACTCGGACCGCAGGGGGTCTGGTTCCGGGTTCAACCGGTCGGATCGCCGGTTCAAAACAGTCAAAACCCAAAAAAATTGAAAACCGGTCCAATTCCCGGTTCAACCGGAGAAAACCGAAAAATCGGACGGTTCGTTGACAGGTCAAACTATGCCCAAAACCGGTTTTCAACCGGCCGAAAATCCCAAAAAACTTGGTTCAACCGGTCGGACCGGGCCGGTCTAACCGGTTTTCAAAACATTGATTTTTTGAACATAGCACATATGTTCAAGTACAGAAAATCATTCGTAATATGTACTGTTTCGCATAAGATTGTGTAATTTTAGGCAAAAGAAGGGTTGTTATGTTCAGTGGCGATGGCGAATTTATTATGACTCAAACTCGCATGTTAACTTGAGACTGATAAAACGACATATAAATGGTCACATGGACGCTCAAATCGGCTCGGGTCAATGATACATAACATACATTCGATAGTAGTTTCAAACCGTTCAACTTATAACCTGATACTAATTTCCTCCGCGAGGTTTCATATGTTGGAAATAATGTATATTATTCGTGTGATATAGTATTAGTTAATGTACTTGTTAAATTTATGTTAAGATAACAATATTCAATATTTGGTTTCGAACTACCCTTATTTGTGTTATATAACGAATTCAATAACATTGCTAAGGAACAATTACATAGAAAGAATCGAGTTATTTTTACAAAGTTGGGTTGTGCTAATCATTTTTAAGCAACTTAAAAGTTGGAAAACAATTGTTATTGAATTGATTAAGCTTGTATGGTAGTTTTTGTTGGGTCTGAGTGATCATCTAAATTTCACCGGTCTACGTGAGCATTGTACACGACCGGATGCGTCCATTCATTCAGTTAAACGAAATAAAAAAGTAAAGGCCGTCCAAATTAAATTCCAATGCGACATATATTAGTGATAACACCATGATTGAAATAATAGATTATGATTATAAGTATAGATTCTGACATGTCTATAAGAGTTAAAACAAATACATAATCATAAGGTGAAGGTGATATATTGTCATGGTCTATTTTTATAGTTAGCATAGGAATTATTTAGCATGTTGTGTCTTTATGGTGTGTGAATGTCAAATTAAACATCTTAATTGTGTCAATAGGTTGACTAAATTACTTAAGAGTATAGTAGTCTAAATAATAGCGATACAATGGAGTACCTATGTTGTTAAATGCATCTTGAGATTATATATCTTATTTTGACCTATCTATCTATATATATAAAACAAAGATTTTTTTTGCTTATGTGTCATCTTTTTAGTAATTATGATGACATGTCTTAAATATAGCTACTCCTAAATTATTCTTCAAATTCTAAAGATGCCACGTGGCTTTCCATTTTTAATAATTATATTATTATTAAAAATTATTTTAAATAAGGGTTAATAATTGTTTAATCCCTACATTTTTAATTTTTTCATTTTAAGCCTTTAATTTTTGTTTTTAAGTATTTAAACACATTAACTTATAGGTTGACAAAAAAATAATCATTTAAGTTTATTTTAAGTACGTAGGTTTTGCATTGATTAACACAATAGTCAACTACACTCTATATCTCATTGTCATTGTCTTAGTAATTTATTTTATTAATAATAAAATCTTATTCATGATCAACTATATATAGGTATTTCATGAGTTAAACATATTAGTAGATTGAAATGTTATAGTTGACTTGTCAAAATAGGTAGACATGTTAGGTGATTAAATAGAATGGCATTATGGGGATTTCCCATATGACATAAGATCAACATATGAAAATGCTTAATAAAGGGTTAGAGATGATAAATTTATAGTTTTCAATTACAATATTGACATTGTTATAAAATTTCATAATATATACTCCCTCCGTCCCAATTTTATTGTCCCCAGACAAAAAGCACGCAGTTTAAGAAAAACATCACTATCTCTCTTACTTTTAAGTACGAAGACAATTTTACCCTTTACTTTTTACCCACATTTCTGTCATACATATGTAAATTAGGGGCATAAATGAACTTTACTTCATTATTCTTTTCTATTTATAGAAGTGGACAATTAAACTGGGACATCCCAAAAAGGAATACTAGACAATAGATACGGGACAGAGGGAGTAATAGTTTTGCATACATTGCCGTACGATCACGGATTCAAAGACCTACAACTTTTTACGAATATATGTAATACTGATTATTTATTTTTTTACAATTCATTGTGCTTTATTTGACTCCATATATTAATTTCGACAATTAATTATAATAGTTTGATTACTAGCTTTATTATATAGTTTGATTTATGTTATTATTTATTTTCAATTCTCAATGACAATTGCACCTTTTAAGTTAACAACACTAATTCAACTACTTATAAATAAACATATAATTGTATTTTTTTTAACGACCGTGCATCGCACGGGCTAAAAACCTAGTTAGTAAATATAACACCCCATATTTTCAAACAACTATTATTTATATTTATAACATAGGAAGCGCAAGTCCCTTCATAAACTTTCATAAACATTATAAACTAATTACATATGTAAAGTGTTAAATTTTCAAAAGACAACATTTTAAGATTTAAGTTATTACAAAACATATACGAGGGACTGGGTGTTATATAAAAATCCAAAACCATAACATTGAATTAGCAAAACATCAGAGTAATATGTAGTAGTAGTCATACATCCCATCCAGTCCACATGCCCAATCCATAATCTAACCATAATCTGCAAAATGTTAAACATGGTGGGATTAGCTCACAACTAAGTGAATGGAACTGTATCCGACAGTTCCATTCAGAAATAAAAATCTTACAACAAATAAATATAATCACACAACAATCAAAGAGGACCGGCGGTTCTTGAGTAAGCCTTCACAAGAACACCTTAAATCACTAGTATGCCATCACAGTGATTAACCGATAGTTTGAAGTTATCTTCACTGACTAGGGTTCATCCATCAACGATATGTATCGGGAACCCCGCCAGCCAAACAATAGCAACAAACCCAACTAGTGTTGACCTCTGAATAATCCACATAGTCACATAATGCATAATAGTCATGCCATCATGGAATATAAACAACCAATCAAAATAACAATAACCCAAATGACTAAACAGTCAATAGCCAATAACAGTATATATTCACCCGTTGTAACCACATCTGTTACAACTGGGTTGAACCGAAGTTTACAGTTTCCACTCACCCAAATTTTCAGTCTCTTAACTTAGTTGTCTAATGTCACTGAGTTGTCTCCTGATTTGAGTAAGAAAATCAATTATAAGTTAGTAACTCGTTCCATAATCATCATCATAGCATATTTATCCAATCAGGTAATCCCTGAAGTCTAAGTAAACAAAAGTTCAATCAGAAATGGAATCAAAAAATCCCGAACTAATGTTTAAAAATTGAAAAATGTCATTTTCGACCCTTAAATGACCCCGAATGGCCAAAAACCGCCTAGGCTATTAAAATATAGTTTTGATCATTGGGCCGTTTCCGAGTGAACATGTGAATTTCAATCAAATCCTAGTTAATGAAATTTGTCACTTACTCGCGACCCTGAAAACTTGCGCATTTTCAAAATTTACAAAACTTGTCAAAATTATTCATGCAAACGCGATCCGGGTTAGGTTGGTGGGATCGCGTTCCACTTTAAAAAAACCTTCTATAACCATTTTACACAACGCGATCCGGAAACGAGTGCGGGATCGCGTTCGATAGTTCAAAAGCCGACTGAGACAAATTATAACTAAGGAACGCGATCCAGGAAAATTGTTGGGATCGCGTTCACTAGTTCAAAAATGACCTACACTTTATTGCACCAGCTCAACCCGATTCAAAACCCAAAAACACCAAAAACTCAGATTCTATACTCAATCATATGAAGTAGTAACACACCAATAACAACAATTAACATCCTTTAACATCAATGGCAACAAAATACTTCCATTTCACTTTAAACTAATGTTTCTTTTAAACCCTAGCCAATTACCCAAATTTAGCATGAAGAACTATAAGTATTTGATTCACTTTATCTTATAATCATCAACAAACATCAAATACACATAACCCACTTCAGTTTATATACATGCATCATTATCAAACCTAACTAACTCAAATTCACTATGTGAATAAGATACATCAATAAACCCTACTTACAATTTGAAGAATAATATGATGATGATGAACAAGGTGAGGATGATGATAACTTGAAACCAAATCAAAGTCCTAAATCTCTTGATTTCTTTGTGTATGTTTTAATTGGTGAAATAGAGAGAATGAAGAATTGGGAAAATGAAGAAAAGTAGGTCAGCCTCTCACTTGTAAACCGACCCAATGTCCATAAAATTTAGTCTCCTTCTAACTCTATTGTCTGGAACTTAAATACCATTTGCGAGACCAATATTTTATTTTACCATCAACTCTATTAATTTAAAACAAGTACTATTTTATTAGTCACAGTATATCATGTGACTCTTTTTCCTATTTATTTCCAAGAAATCAAATAAATTATTCCCCATTATTTTAAACTAGCAAAAACCCGCGCAATGCAGCGGATAAAATTTTTTAATTCGATCAAGAAATATTATGTAATTGTTGAATAGTTGATGCAAATATTATGTCTTATTGTTCATTTGATCATATTGATAACTCCGTCTATGTAAATCTTCAATAAGATTTGTGTTGCTATCAAACTATTTGAGCAAAATAAGGGTTAAGAACATCAGTCGTATTTGTTGTTTGGTCATAATAAGTTGAACTCTATCTTGATAACCACCAATTATTTTCTTTGTTTTTTTTCTATATATCGTAATAGTTATATGATTCGCTTTTGAAAGTATTCCAAAAAAATACGTTGGAAAATCTCATTCTTTGAATCACTTGTCAAATATTTTTCTTTGACAAACATAATTAGGTATTTTTATGTTAAGTGTGAATTTGAATTTTTGCATGTGTAATTTGTTATTTTATTTATTTATTTATTTAGATATTGTTTAGTTTTGATTAATAAAAGAGTAATTGGTTGTTCGGCGTTGACTTTTTGAAGATGCCTATTTGTTTTCAAATTTTGAGGTTTTGATTTATATTGTTTCCAATAATATAAGATTTTCTTTATTTTATTGAGGGGTAAATTTGTCTTATGTAATTTGTTAGGGGTAGTTTAGTCTTTTGCGTTCTTTAAACTTGTAAGCATGTAAAGAAAAAGTCTAAACAATTTATAATGTAGTATAGATATAGATATCCATTTTTAAAACTTAGAAAAATACTATTTACTTCTAGGCCCAAAAATAGGATGTTACAGTAAACAATCAAAAGATATTTACTTTTTTTTTTTGGAAAGATAAAACCTACAACTACCGCACACATTATATATATGATCACAATTATTTACAATGCCTATATTTAGTGTGAATAAGAAAACAACACATCAAAGTCACAAGATGAAACGCCTCAAAACTTTAGGAAATTTTTTTGTTCCGGTTCCCACAGTTCGGTCCCACATCACGTATATTTGATACCGTATTCTCATCTTTACATTTTGACCCAAAACAAGACAACGGGGTATGCAATTTACCAGCCATGTAGTACAGGTAGGTAAAACAACCTTGTTTTAGCTAGAACAAGCTTATTTTAGGCTAGAACAAGCCTGTTCAAGTGGTAACACGGACTCAAATTTTTGATCAAATTAAAACACGCATAACTTTTTACTCGTTGAGAGTTAGACACCCAAATTTTGCAGGCACCTCCACAATGCCAAAATGAGACTTTCTCTTTTTACATTTTTTCAAAATTTACAAAAACGACAACTCTGGACGTGTGTCACCAATTTAGTGCCATTTCGGCCACTTTGGTGAACATATCAAATTCCAAACCACATGGTCTCTAACTTAACCCTTTGGCACACTCACTTGACACTTGAAAACAAACTTAGTGAACACATTTGACCATTGATTCACTTTCATTTAAGATCTAAACAATTCTTTTCACACACAACCACATATTTGACCCATTTTAACACTCTCGACCCGTTTAACCAAAACAACCATATTTAACACCAATCACTTTCTTAATCCAACCCACAACATTTTTGAATCTTTAAAACATAACTACATTAATCTTTATACACTTTACTCTTTAAAACCATAATTGGGCGATTTACACAATTGATCATCAAAACAACAATTCAAGAGAATGAAGCATATTCTAACCACAAACATGCGCCATATCCACGTCACTAACTTCGCATAAACTTTTTATCCACGTGTCGCTAGCAAAACATCAACCTACAACATAAACACTGAAACGGGTAAGCACAACTGCTTAGTGAGTACACATGCAACTAAACAAGCAATCCACATAACACTTAACACATATCAACACACTTACATAAACACAAAATCACTGAGCTCTGAATACTGAATACTATGTTAACCGCAGTTAACTCCCTGATCACCAATGAATCTTTACACATGATCATTCTACCTAATTTAACCAACAACAATCAAAACACTAATCAACAACAACTTTTAATATAATCTTAGATACACACATAAGAAACAAAACATATAACAAGCAACTTCCACTTGATTGTATGATCCTCTTACTCGGAAGTAATCGGGAAACACATAAAACCAATTCATACACTATTCACCACATCATCACTATTTAACCCACATATAACACAATTTATCTACCATCCGATTGTGCCACCTCTTGCTCGGAAGCAATCCGGAACCCACACAATCGAATCACACACTATCAACAAATAACTTTACCATTGATTGTGCAAACCTCTAGCTCGGAAGCTATCCGGTACATACACAACAAATTCCTATCCTTTAACGTTAAGCTAGTGACGTTCTCATTACTTGACTAACATCAAGTTAATGAGATAATCACTACTTTTCTTACCAAGTATCATTTAATCACATAACAATTAAACATAAACAAGTAATTTAACACAACAACTAAATTAAGCAATAAACATAATTAAACAAACATAAACAAATAACTTATTCCTTGATTGTGTAAACCTCTAGCCCGCAAGCTATTCGGTACTACACAATCACATCACCTGTTTATCCCCCGTATCACTCACCTCGACTCTTGATAATAATTCACAACACTTGAGCAATTGAAACCTTCTACGTCTTTAACACCTACATAATTCATTCATAACACATAACGACACTTTTAGACACTAATCATCATCATAATCATATTCTAATAATATCACTAGTTTCATCATTAAACCTTTTAACATGATTTCTATAAAATCTTAACATAACTCATAAACACCACAATGAACACTCATACTAATTCTTCATTTATCAAACTTTATTACTTTAGTTCTTATTTTATCATCGTAATCTTACTCTATTAACATCATTAACAACTTCCTCAAGCTTATTAACATCAATCTATATACTTTTAGTAAAACCCTAGAACCACCCATGAACATTAAATCATAAATTCATCATTTTCACTATGTTATATGATTACCAATAATCATAATAACAATAACTAACATCAATTCAATCATTTTCTAGCTTCAATTTCAGATTAAAACCGTCAATTAATCAAAACCCAACAAAAACCCAAAGCCTAGGTATAGAACATGAAGAAATTCAACTTACATAAGGTTAGGAATGATCATAGAATGATGATTCTGATTTCTCTAGCTTAGATTGATGATTAGAAACTGATTTTGGTTCCTCATAAGGTCCCTTCGATTTTGGTTCTTCATGTTTTTGGAGTTCTGGAATATTTTGGTAGAAACTGAAATAAGCATGAAGCTATCCACGTACATATCTATATATTTCTATTTAAATTTTATACCCTTTAATTCTTACAGTCTGGAACTGATAAAACCATTTACGTTTTCTTTTGTATCATATTGTTTACATAATAATATTTCGTAATAAAAATATATTCGCATACGAAATTAATTTCCTGAAATTCGGGGTGTTACAACTCTCCCCCACTTTATTTCATTCGTGTTCTCACGAATGACACTCATACTACTCAGTCTTAATACTATCTCTACTCGTGCACCAACACTTAATCATACTTAAAACACTTCACTTAATTCACTGATCATACATAAACGCATATGTCACTTAGTTCTACTTAAACGCATTATCACTATTCTCTATCACCATGTACATTATCAACACTAACTCTACAAGCTCTTAATCATATACCCCCTACATATTGGTTTCACATAATTTAGTGAAATACGTATCACTAGATACAAGTCTATTACTCCTACTTTCTCTATTATTATTTTTTTTATCATAATATCTAACACGCAATTCACATAGTTTAAACACCTCTTCTCTTACACTCTATCCTAACAATCACACTAAATCACTTTGATATTTGATAACTCCAACAATTTCATGTGAAATAGCATAATATAACTACGGTGATCAGGCGTAGACATATTATGTTATACACACTTCCTTCTCAAGCTATCTCATATCATCGATTTCTAGTGTGATTTCCACACAAACACATAACACACATCTCAATTAACAATTAACACACAATAATAGCAATTTAACAATAAACACATAGTCAAAAACCACTTCACTACTTATCTACCTTAGTTGTACATACAAACTACAACAATTAACTTCATAAAAACATTTACTCTTACCTCTATCAATCCATCTCTGTATTTCAATATCAATTTATGTCACAAAATCAAATTAACTATTTAACATAATCATAATCATAATAAATCAAACAACACATAATGGTTTAAGTTTAAGCAATCCTACCAAGGATCACCTAACTCTCTTAAACCATTGCTCTGATACCAACTTGAAACGCCCCAAAACTTTAGAAAATTTTTTTTTCCGGTTCCCACAGTTCGGTCCCACATCACGTATATTTGATACCGTATTCTCATCTTTACATTTTGACCCAAAACAAGTGTAACACCCCAATATTCGAGGTATTATTTTAGTGTACCCAGAAATATACATCTTATGAAATATTATTATTGAAATAATAAGATATAATAGAAAACGTAAATGGATTTCTCAGTTCCAGACTGTGTGAAATAAAAGAATTAAAATTTATATATACAGATACGTGGTTATTTCTTGATGCTTTCCAAACTATTCCAGAATTTCAAATCCAGAGGAACCAAAATCGTGATCATCATCTTCATCTTTATCAATCTTTCAATTTCCACCTTGATTCAAGCTCTAGAAATCATTAATTCTTCATCTCTATCATCATCTCTATCTACTTGTAAGTATTTCTTCATGAAACCCTAACCTAGGGTTTGAGTAATTGGTGGGTTTTAGCGGGCTTATGAAATTGATGAGTTATAATACGAATTAGGGCATGAAATTGGTTAAGATAATGTCTCTTAAGATGATTATCACTGTTAGAGATCAAATTAATACATGGAAATGGTGAAATCACCATTGATATCTTTAAAGAAATCATGAAACTTTAATAATATCATGTGAATTAAGTTTATTAACCTAAAGTTAGGTTAGTTGAACTCATATAATCACGAATAAGTAGTAATAAGTAATGTAAACAAGAAGTTAATAAGAAATCAAAGGAATTATGATTCACAAATTAGTAGCTATGAATTTTAGAATCTAAATGTATCATTATGAATTATGAATAGGTGATTAAAGGCTTGGAATATACTTGTATCTTGGTTGCTTGAAATCTTCAAATCATAAGGTGAGTACATGGAGAATCAATTAGGCGAAGGTTATGTGATTCCGGATTGCTTACGAGCAAGAGGTTTCACATAATCATGTTATTATTGTTATTTTGTACATGATTATACTTGGTATTATTGTTTCGAATTGTTGTGATTATATGATTGAGCAATAGAGTAGAGTCGAATCATCTTGAAATAATAATCAACACGAAATATGTGCTAAGCACAATTTGTATCTTAAGGACCGCGGATCCAAATTGGTATCAATCTCTACCTATGCTCATTTGTTGAATGATTAGGTTATGTGTTGATTGAAATGCTTAATTGGTAATCTATGTATTCACTAAGAAATTATGCTTACTCCGTATTATTTTAAATGTATTATAGGTAATAGCTCTCAAAGGAAGGATAAGGAAGTAAAGAAGGAATAACGTGGATTAGCTTGCACGTTAGTAAGTTGCAAGCATGTTCTCTTTTGGATTATCGTTTCTTATCCAATTGTGAAATACGCCCAAGTTGTTTTGGAATACATTAGTAATATGTAATATGTGGTTTTGAATATTAGTTGACATTGAAAGTCAACAACTGGTGTAAATTATGTATTGAAAGCGGAATAGAAGTCTTAGTATAATTGTTAAATGGTGAATGGGTCGTAAGTGTCAAAATGGGTCAAAACTGACCCATGTGTGTATGATGAGTTTGACCAAGGTTATGGAATCTTGGTTAGTTGCTTTAAGCTTATTTGGGAATTTTGAAAAAGACGTAAAAAGTGTAAAAGCTGCAAATGTGTGAATTGCATTCTGAGTTGTTTACTAAAAGTGTCAAAAATGGCGAAAATGAGTCATGCGTTCAAATGATGTATTTTGTAAAAATTGAGAAAGTACAAAAAGGGAAACCTTTTTTTTGGTTATTTGAATGTATCTGCAGAATTTTAGAACTTAATTCATTAAGGTTTATGAGTTATGCCTATTTGAATTTCGTCAAAATTTGAGTTATGGTCTGATCTGAACTAAAACTGATGAACGCGATCCGGCTAGGTGTCCGGGATCGCGTTCCTCTTTGAAAAACCATCACGGAATGTTTTGAACTAGTAAATGCGATCCGGCAAAGGTTCTGGGATCGCGTTCGTCAGTGTAATTTCGTCACAGAAGGTTTTTAACATAGTAACGCGATCCCAAGACTTGTTTCTGGATCGCGTTAGTGTGTATAGTTTGTGTAAAATTCTAAAATGCATAAGTGTTTAACTGAACTTTAGAGACCTCTTTTATTTCACATTTTAACACTTTAGAGACCTCTTTTTTATGTTATGACTTTAGGAACCTTTTTTTAACAAATTGTGATTGAATTTATATGGGACAAAATGTAATCGAATTTTTAAGTATCATTATTCCGCTGGGATATAAAAAAAAATATATATATTATGGGCGTTTCAACAAGACAACGAGGTATGCAATTTACCAGCCATGTAGTACAGGTAGGTAAAACAACCTTGTTTTAGCTAGAACAAGCTTATTTTAGGCTAGAACAAGCCTGTTCAAGTGGTAACACGAACTCAAATTTTTGATCAAATTAAAACACGCATAACTTTTTACTCGTTGAGAGTTAGACCACCAAATTTTGCAGGCACCTCCACAATGCCAAAATGAGACTTTCTCTTTTTACATTTTTTCAAAATTTACAAAAACGACAACTCTGGACGTGTGTCACCAATTTAGTGCCATTTCGGCCACTTTGGTGAACATATCAAATTCCAAACCACATGGTCTCTAACTTAACCCTTTGGCACATTCACTTGACACTTGAAAACAAACTTAGTGAACACATTTGACCATTGATTCACTTTCATTTGAGATCTAAACAATTCTTTTCACACACAACCACATATTTGACCCATTTTAACACTCTCGACCCGTTTAACCAAAACAACCATATTTAACACCAATCACTTTCTTAATCCAACCCACAACATTTTTGACTCTTTAAAACATAACTACATTAATCTTTATACACTTTACTCTTTAAAACCATAATTGGGCGATTTACACAATTGATCATCAAAACAACAATTCAAGAGAATGAAGCATATTCTAACCACAAACATGCTCCATATCCACGTCACTAACTTCGCATAAACTTTTTATCCACGTGTCGCTAGCAAAACATCAACCTACAACATAAACACTGAAACGGGTAAGCACAACTGCTTAGTGAGTACACATGCAATTAAACAAGCAATCCACATAACACTTAACACATATCAACACACTTACATAAGGATGTGAATGGCAGAATGCTAGGTAAAGTTTTGATTTCTACCTCTGGATATTTGACTTGTGATTTCTCTTTATTCTATTTGGTGTTTGTTTGATTTTGTTTGCTATTGTTTGATTAGGTTGTCGTTCTTTTTGTTGCTAGCTTTGGGGATGCAATTGTTGGTGTTGTAAGTAATCGTAGCTCAGTGTTACTCGGCACAAAAATGGCGTTGCAAAAAATTTGATGATTAACTCATTTATGGTACTCAGGTTCAGTAACTACATGGATAAAAGTTCAGGAGGACAAAACTACCTCACAATTGACCAGCATGGCAAAGTCAGCCCTTTCTTATTAGTATATATGCCACATTGCGGTAATAGCTTTAGTTTCAATTGTTTTTGCTTTGATTTTAAAAAAGGCGTTTTTACCAGACTTATTACTTTACTATTTATTTTAAACTTAAATAAAATTATAGTGATCATTGTAGTCAAGGTTAAGCTACAAGTTCTCGATATTATTGTAGGTTATTACCTTTTAGTCCTTCAATTGTGATGACACATTCATCTATTCACATGAGATACAGTTGAGGGTTCTTTTGTTTCGAACTTAGCTAAGCCACATTAACTAAATGTTAAAAATTTTATATGTGAATAGGTGATGTGGGATATTAATACCCTGGGAAGGGTTTACTTCATGAAATTTTTACATGACAATGTTTCTTAATTAAATGTTTATCTTCACTTAGTTTTAGTTTTAATGTTTTATGTGGTGGTACACTAAATTGTTTTACAATTGACAATGATTTATTGGTTTTTTTTTTTACTTTGAAGTGCTGATGTTGCATCTTTGAGAGCAAATGGCTACGCCTACATCTGATCCAAACAGACTGAAATGTGTGTGTGTGGATAATGCAGGTATTTCCCTCTGGACAAGCGAATATCACATCTATAGTCATTAGCATCATGTTTTGATGTTAAGGTATGTAGTGCACTTAACATTTCATTGAAGTCATATCTTAATTTTTTTTTTTTTTTTGTGAGTTTGTTTAGTTTTACAATGCTTTATCCCAAGACTTCTTATCTATGTATATAAGGTCTAGAAGATTTATGAAATACCCGTTTTAGATGTCTTGCTTGATTAAATTTCAGCTTTAAGTATTATCTTGAGCATCTAATGCATATATTGGATTTGTATTTCTAATACTGTTTTTGTATCTTATCTTAGTTCAATTGGCTTACAACTTTAAAGTTATGATACGCTTAATAGGGTTGCTGGAGCTTATTCTAAACGTATATTTGTCGAAGAGCTTGTGAAAAAGATAGCTCATTAAATTGCTTACATGTATTTCCAAAGTTTTATTAAGAAACCAAAAGGGAAGTATGACACCACAGAATTTCAAGAGACATTTTTTTTTTATATATACTTCGGAAGCGATTAATACAAATCATGCATTATAGATTGCGTATAACATAGTTCTCAAAACACAATCTATGCATGCATGATGAGTTGATACAACAACCACATTAACTACAAACATTAGGTTAGGTGTTATTTAAATTCAAAACATAAGTTTAAAAACGACGACACGTCATATAGTCAGAGTAGGCAGTCAAACATTCTTCAAACTAACTTCTTGCCCACCCACATCAAAAGTAATCTGCAAGAAGTGAGGAGCGGGATTAGCACAAAGCTAAGTGAATAGATCACAACTATCAATCTAAACTATTATAGCAATTGATCACCACAAAGCATCACAACAAATACATCAAAGAGGATCGGTGGTCCTTGAGGTACCCTCATGCCGCGGTGGTTCCCCAAGTAACACTTATAACCACTGAAGGCCAAACAGTGATCTTACCGATAGTTTAGTACTATTACTACATACGACATGATTTCAATAAACAACACATGTACAAAGTCATCATGTCGTCCAAAGTAATAGTATCCAAACCCAATATCATATTGACCCCTGACAAGATAGCACATTCCATAATCATCATGGCAAAATGTACTTATTCAATATAAAACTGTAAAACCATGTTTACCCGTTGTAACCGGATTGTTACAACTAATTCAGAAAGAGAGTCGATGATCCACTCACCCTTGATAATCACAGCCTCCACTCAGAGATCTAGTCTCACTGAGTCTTCGGGTTATCTGAGATCACGAGCAAAACCAAGTTAGGAATTTATAATAATACCACTCATTTTCAGGCATATTATTTAATCTCCTAATAACCAAGGTTTCAACAGTTAATCTCATGTATAAATCTTATTTGCACGTAATATACGTATATACATATTAGTGGTACAATCCCGGAAGCACACAAGACAAGAGCTGATTTTTGACTACATCTAGACCCACAGCCGATCGGCTTTGGGGTCCCAGCCGTTCGGCTAATCTCACACCCGATCGGCTTTGCCCTAGCCGATCGGCTACCAAGACTAATTCGAGACCCAAGATTCAAGCACGAGCCGCTGTGAAGTATTTGCACTAACCTAGCCGTTCGGCTAAATTAAACAGATCGGTTTAATGGCCTTAACCGATCGGCTTCCCATAGCCGATCGGCTATCAAGCAGAAACCCAGGTGCCAAGCTTTACTGCCCAGATTTCCCCGAGCCCAAAATCCCCAAATCATACAAATCAGTTGCAATACTCAAAATTTAGCTAACAACAACCTCCAATAACATTATATAACATATCATAACAACAATCAACTTCATTAAACTTCAAAATCAACCTTAACATCATTTTAACCTAACTTTATAAATTTCCATTTATAACTCATACAAATACATGATTCAAGATAAATCAACTTACAATTTACAAGGAAAATGTGGTGATGATGATGATGAATAATTCAATCCAATATTACAAAAGCTTTCCTCCTTTTCTTTGATTTTTCTTAAGTTTTGTGTGTGTGTTTTTGGTAGAGGTAAAGAAAGAGAGAAATGGGGAAAGTGAAGGAGTTAGGTTGATATTTATCAACTAACTCCCAAAGCAAGGTAGTGCATATTATATCCGTCCTAAATCTATTGTCTGGAACCTAAAAACTAATTGCGAGAAATTACATTTTATCTTACCGATAACTATAATAATTTAAAACAAGTAATACTTCATGTATCACAATAAGTCATTTGACCATTGGACATATTTATTTCAATTAGCCAAATAATACGAATTATTTCTAAACTCAATTAAATAATCAAATGAATTAAGTAATTTACCAAATTTCTCCTAGGCCGGTAATGAGGATGTTACAAATCTTCCCTCCTTAAGAAGATTTCGTCCCCGAAATCTCGCCACGCTCAAAGAGATTAGGATAACGCAATCTCATGCTACCCTCCGTTTTCCACGTAAGATTAGCACCCAAACTATGCCGCCACTTAACCAAAACCATAGGTATCTCCTTCTTTCGAAGTTTAGTCACTTTTCTATCTACAAGCTCTATGGGCTCCTCTACAAGTTTCTGACTTAAGTCGACGCGCAGGTCTTGTAACGGAAGGACTTGGGATTGGTCCTCCACCTTACACTTCCTTAAGTAACAAACATTAAAAGTGTCATGAATACCCGCCAATTCAGGAGGAATATCTAATGATACTGTTTGATCATTAACTACTTGGCGAATCCTAAATGGCCCAATAAACCTAGGAGCAAGTTTACCACGTTTACAAAACCGAATCACACCCTTCCAAGGGGAAACTTTTAAATAAACCAATTCAC
This sequence comes from Helichrysum umbraculigerum, assembly GCA_949592205.1. Taxonomy (NCBI): domain Eukaryota; kingdom Viridiplantae; phylum Streptophyta; class Magnoliopsida; order Asterales; family Asteraceae; genus Helichrysum; species Helichrysum umbraculigerum. The sequence continues at coordinate 66,495,256 of CATIUR010000007.1, read as the reverse complement.
CTACTACAAACGAAACCGGACGGCGCCGCGGATCGGCATACTGTTTCTGTCTATCCCGAGCAGCTTTCAACTTCTCACGAGCTATAGCTACTTTATCAGCAGTAATCTGAACAATATCTGGACCCGCAAATTGTAACACCCTCGAAATGGACCTAGTGGTTTTATATTATTTCTTGATTTAAATAAACATTTAAATGTGTTTGGAAATAATATTGTTTGAACTAGTAAAAATAATTGGAATAGGAGTCGAATATTCCAATGTGATAAGTGAATTATTAATTGTTGTAAATTAATATAGTTGACGGTACAATAAAATGTTTGGACTCGCAAATGGTTTTCGGGTTCCAGACAATATATTGAGATGGGGTACTAAATTATACCCGTATATTGAAGGCGGTTTGTGAACCGACTATATATTTAACTTTCCATTTTAGGAAAGTTCATTTAGAAACTTCAAAACTCACATAAACTCTCAGAAAACCTCCGAATCAAACTAGAAATCAAATCAGGAAGTTGTGATTCTCGTGAAACTTCACCATGGACAGATTATCATCAGTATATTCTTCAATCAGTAAGTGTTCTTGAGTATTTAAGAATTTGATTTCGATTGAAATTTGGGTGAATTGATGATTTGGAAGAATTAGATGTTAGAAACATGTAATAACTGTTATATAGTGTTTATATGAAAGTATTTGTGACATATAACAGTTAGAAAATGAGTTTGGGGTGATTTTTGTTAAAAAACCCGTAGGTTAGGGTTTGATCAGGGATGAAGATGAGCTGAAAAAGGCTCAAACGCGATCCCAGAACCCTAGCCAGGATCGCGTTCGTTAGTTATAAAAGGAATCGGACGAGTTTTGTTCTTGGGAACGCGATCCCAAGAATTTGTCCGGATCGCGTTGCTTAGTTATAATTTGTCACAGAATGATTTTACAAAGAGGAACGCGATCCCACCATTGTTTTCTGGATCGCGTTTGTCAGTACTTTTTGTAAAATTTCAAAAGTGCATAAGTGTTTAGTAGTGATTTTTGCCACGGAAAAATTGACAAATTGTCTTTAAACTCTGATTGGGCTGAAATTTACATGGTCACTCGAAAACGGCCCTCTGATCAAAGCTATATGCTATAGCCTAGTCAGTTTTTGGACATTCGGGGTCGTTTAGGGGTCGAAAATGGCATTTTACAGTTTTTGGACCTTAATTCGGGACTTTTTGATTATGTTCCGAATTGAACTTTTGTTGCTGTGATCTTAGGGATCACTTGATACATGTAATTATGTTATGATTGTGTAACGATGTTAATTACATAAGTATTATCAGTTGATACAAGTTACTAACTTATTGTTTAATTGATTGTATTCTCAGATGTGGAGAAGGCTCAGTAATATTAGACTTCTGAGCTTGCGGCTGAGGTAGTCGGTGAGTGGATCTGTAACCTCAGTGTGATTTAGTTGTAATGATTTGATTTACAACAAGTAATTTATAGTATTACTTTGATATGATGCTTCTGTTGAGATATCTTGCTATGATAGTTTAAATAGTTGCTTACTTGGCTGTTTGAGCTAGTATGTAAGATTCCGAGGTCAACTTGACTTGACAGTTGGACTTGGTTGTTATTGTAGACGACAGGAGATCTTGAAACTTGAAATGTTGGTTTGGAGATCTAGGTCGTGTGTGATTAACAACTGGTTATCGGTAATTCTGTATAGGCCAATACAGATGATTGATAAGAGTTCCTTGATTACCAAACCGGTATTAGGGTATCTCAGGAGCCACCGATCCTCATGACGATTGATAATGTTTGATTGGTGTAGCTTGACATTGATTGGATGTCGAGTGAATGATTGATTTTCTGTTTATTGTTATTTGATGTAAACAGATTATTATGCTAGGTTGTACTGTTGCTTATAGTTTCATTCACTTAGCTTTATGCTAACCCCACCACAGTTCTTCCTGCAGGTTAAATAGATGGGACATATTGGGCAGGGCAGGAAGTAGTTTGGAACTGAAGGAATGTTTGACAGGCTGTTACTCTGATGTTATTTTGATAACTAAAGAAATGTTTTGAATTATATAACACCGAGTTTGTTGAAATGTCAGGTGTAATAAGTTTGAAAAAGTTTATTGACATTTTACGTAATGTAAAACATTGATAGTATGTTTTGAAATATACGCTTCCGAGTCGCAATTATTATATTATTGTTTATAATGAAACGAGGGGTGTTATAAGTTGGTATCAGAGCAATAGTTTAGGTAAATTGGACTTGATAGAATGTTCAATCCTAAACTTTGATTGAGTTGAGTCAAACATTCCAGTGGGTGCGGGTTTAGTTGATTAGTGAATGTGTGAGAAAGTGATTGGTTGAATATGTACTAACTCTTAACAAGTTGTGAAGTTGTTGTTTGATTGCAGAGACGGAGGAACATGAGTATTAGATTGGTATATTTCATGTTTCCTCAACACTCGTGGGCTTAAGATTGCCAGGTAATCTTCGATAAGCCTATGTTAATTTACATTAACTTAAATTGTTTACTCTGTTATGTTGAGTAAGCTTTGTTGTGAAGTTAATTGAGTCAGACTGATATGATTCCCCAGTTTTGAGTCAACTAATGATTGCTATATGTTGACATGAGGATAGCAATATTGAATGAGATGTTCATTGTTGTGGTTATTTCTGATTGAATTGTAAATGCAGAAATATGTTTAAGTAGACAGAGAGTTGATTAAGGTTTAACAAGATTGATGTTAGAACCTAAGAGTGTCTTTATTGGTGATACAAAATAATTGATAGTATTATGTTAATGGATTAATCACTAGGTGTGATCTAAATCCTTGTTAAGGAAGGTTGTGTCATTTGAATTGATAATGACTGCTAATTGAGAAAATATGTGGTTATGTGACTACATGATATGTTTTGATTGTAGTTAAACACTTGAGTTAAACCAAGATGAATAAGTTTATGAGGAAAATAACTTATGATAAAGCTAAATTGAATGAGAAAGTGATAGGTCTTTCTAGTCAATTGTGAATTAGTAAATGAAATGTTTATAGTAACATGATTGAGTAGGCTTGTTGTGACAGTGATGCTTGATAGTAAAGCATATGTCAAAGTAATGATAATTAATTAAGATGTGTCCTGAATTTTGTAGTAAGTAGGGACATTGAATTGTGTTAAGTATTGAAATTATGATGATAGGTTATCATATGTTTGAGGTTTCAGACCAGTAGATATACTGAGTAATTCAGTTGTTGAAAATAAATTATGTGAGATGGCTTGCATATGTAAGGTTGAATATGTAAGTAGTAAGCTGATTTTGAGTATGTATCAGCTGTTAAAAACTATTAAATGAATTTTGATTGCTTTGAAATCATATGAGATGAGAATAGATCACATTGATAATTATAATGTAAAGTAGCCTGAGAATGGATTGTGAAGAACATAATCTTGCAACGCCTGATCACCGTTGTTATATTATGTTGTGTCACATGAACTTGTTGAGGCTACTTGGTATAAAAGAAATGTAATGTGATTTTGGAAATGAAGCATGATAGTATGCTAAGTTGTTTAATAGTTGTTTTGATAAGAAAACAATCAGTTGATAGAACTGTGACCTTTAGACTGTAAAAGTGAGAGTGTAAATGATAGTTGTCATTGATAGAGGCTTTGATGATAAACCTAAGTGACTAATTTGATTGTGTTGAATATGTAATTGTGATTGATTGTGATAGATTACATGTAGGCGAATTTGATAGTGTTTAAATGAGTCACTATTTTGTATTTGGCTTGTATGAAGCCAAAGTTGAAATAGGTTGATATTGTCTTGCTTGAGGGATTTCTAGTATTATTGAATGTAATAATTTGAAGTATATGTTTAAAAGTAAACATACAATATGAAATGGCTTGTATGGAGCCAGGATTGATGTAGGTTGACCTTGTCCTTGTAAAAGATTGATAAGATTATTGAAAGTAATAATTTGAAATGTATGTTTGAAGGTGAACATATAAGATGAAATGGTTTGTTGTGAGTTAATATGGATGGTATGTTAACTTTGAAAGTCAAACCATGAATAGAGAACTGTGTATAAAATTAATTGCTTGTGATTGGTTTGAGGATAGGTCAAACTTGAGAAAAAGCAGTTAGAGGATTTTATTGATTGGTTGATTTAAATCAAAGTTGACATTTAGTCAACTGTGTGTGTTGAAATAGTCTAACATAGATTGAAATGTTATGATTGTATGGAATATGATTGAATTCCTAGATTTGCTTAAATTATGTTGAAGGGGGTCATTTAAGATCCAGAGGAGATAGATGAATTGTCTAAGTTTGTGAAACTTGATTCATTACTTAAGGCTAGTATTAAGTAATTGAAATAGTGTTAAGTATAATTGAGTATTCAGTTAAGTAATATTTGATATTTGAACTGAATATGTGTTAAAGAATTATACGAATATAAAGCCATTGTTTGATATGACAGTTATAATTTGCTAAGATATGTTAGAATAATTAAATCACATTGATTAGAATTGTGATAAAAAAATCTTACTAGTGTGTGAAGCTTGTGATGATAGCTTTGATTGGGTAAGAAGGTGAGATAAGAAATAATTGAAAGTTATTATTAATAGTTGTCTAGGTTGATTTGTACCTTATGGTGAATTACTTAAGTATTGAAAGAATTGGATGAATTCTTTAGTTATTTGTTGATAGTATACAAGTAAAGTAAGTGATAAAGTGGAAAAACTGGGATTAGATCCAAATAAGGTATGATATGAAAGTATATCTGGAATTGGATGGTGTTAAAGATTTAGTTGATCTTTGTTTGATAAATTGAGGAAATATGAATTGAATGATTGTTCATATTTTAAGAAATTGTATGTGTTAGAGAGTAAGAGAAACCTTGAAATTGTGTAAGTATGTAAGTGTGGTATACATGATAATAAATGGCATGATAAGTTTTAATAGAATGAATTAAAATATGCCATAAGATATGTGGAGGTTAGTTAATTGTAATTAACTTGATGTAGATTTTGTTGGAAATGTGTTGGAAAGTAGCACATTTTGATAATGTGATATTGTGATGCTTGACCTGTAGTATCATAATATGTGGATTAAGATTGACTTAGTTGCTAGATTGACGGGATCTAGTGTTGAATGATTGGGTGGTTAAAGTTGTATAATTTTATAATGGCTTGTGATTAGTAGTTTATGATTGTAAGGTTGAGTTGAAATAACTGGTTGCTAAGAATAGATTTTGATGTCTTACCAGTTTAATAGTATATAAATTCTAACTTAATGGTTAGTTAGAGTTTGAAGACAAATATTAAAGTACTGATAGGTGTACTGGAATGTATAATCACTAGTGTTGTGATTATTGTTTGAGCAGTAGTTGTTGTCGACTTTGATGTTGTTGACAATTGATAGGTAGTAATGAAAGGAATTACAAGTGGAAATAAGTCAATGTAGAGGTTGGTTGATTGTAGGTAAGATTGATTGTAGTACTTTTGTTGATTGAGCAAAGTACTTGTTGATTGTCGTTTTACCTACTGAGTGTGACCTCTGCTTTGCTTATTAAGGTGATATGAATCTGGATTACTTTTAAGTAAAGAATTTCATATGATTGAAATGATATGTGAACATTATAGGTTGTACAAAAGAGCATAGGTATGAAACTTTTGGATGAAAAGCTGACCTAGATTTGAATTTCAGATCTTTGATGGTAAAGATTTAAGATTGTTATCTGTTATTAGACTGATTGTAAGTCGTGAGCTGAATTTTTATTTCAGTGTAACTAGATACATTGTAGTTTAATGACCACTGTTGTGATAATGTGACTGCTGTTTTATTGATAACAGTGATAAATAGTGGTAATAGGTTAAAGATTTTAGCATGTTGCTAATTTCTGGTTATATAAACCTATTAAGTAATGTTAAGTTTTATTTGTTGATTAAGTGATTGTAGGTTTCACTTGTTAAAGTAAGTGTTTGTTTATAAAATATATCTGATTGATGATATTGATTAGATGCACTGAATGTGTGCGTACGAAAAGACAGAAGCATGTTCATGGGAACATGTGCATGTGGAAAGAATTCAAACAGTCTAAGTATAGTTGTAAGTTGCTATTGAGGATTAATGTATGCTAAGAAATATGTGATTATATCACATTAGTTAGACTGATTGAGTGAGGTTAGATTTCGGGGACGAAATCTCTTTAAGGGGGGGAGAGTTGTAACACCCTCGAAATGGACCTAGTGGTTTTATATTATTTCTTGATTTAAATAAACATTTAAATGTGTTTGGAAATAATATTGTTTGAACTAGTATAAATAATTGGAATAGGAGTCGAATATTCCAATGTGATAAGTGAATTATTAGTTGTTGTAAATTAATATAGTTGACGGTACAATAAAATGTTTGGACTCGCAAATGGTTTTCGGGTTCCAGACAATAGATTGAGATGGGGTACTAAATTATACCCGTATATTGAAGGCGGTTTGTGAACCGACTATATATTTAACTTTCCATTTTAGGAAAGTTCATTTAGAAACTTCAAAACTCACAGAAACTCTCAGAAAACCTCCGAATCAAACTAGAAATCAAATCAGGAAGTTGTGATTCTCGTGAAACTTCACCATGGACAGATTATCATCAGTATATTCTTCAATCAGTAAGTGTTCTTGAGTATTTAAGAATTTGATTTCGATTGAAATTTGGGTGAATTGATGATTTGGAAGAATTAGATGTTAGAAACATGTAATAACTGTTATATAGTGTTTATATGAAAGTATTTGTGACATATAACAGTTAGAAAATGAGTTTGGGGTGATTTTTGTTAAAAAACCCGTAGGTTAGGGTTTGATCAGGGATGAAGATGAGCTGAAAAAGGCTCAAACGCGATCCCAGAACCCTAGCCAGGATCGCGTTCGTTAGTTATAAAAGGAATCGGACGAGTTTTGTTCTTGGGAACGCGATCCCAAGAATTTGTCCGGATCGCGTTGCTTAGTTATAATTTGTCACAGAATGATTTTACAAAGAGGAACGCGATCCCACCATTGTTTTCTGGATCGCGTTTGTCAGTACTTTTTGTAAAATTTCAAAAGTGCATAAGTGTTTAGTAGTGATTTTTACCACGGAAAAATTGACAAATTGTCTTTAAACTCTGATTGGGCTGAAATTTACATGGTCACTCGAAAACGGCCCTCTGATCAAAGCTATATGTTATAGCCTAGTCAGTTTTTGGACATTCGGGGTCGTTTAGGGGTCGAAAATGGCATTTTACAGTTTTTGGACCTTAATTCGGGACTTTTTGATTATGTTCCGAATTGAACTTTTGTTGCTGTGATCTTAGGGATCACTTGATACATGTAATTATGTTATGATTGTGTAACGATGTTAATTACATAAGTATTATCAGTTGATACAAGTTACTAACTTATTGTTTAATTGATTGTATTCTCAGATGTGGAGAAGGCTCAGTAATATTAGACTTCTGAGCTTGCGGCTGAGGTAGTCGGTGAGTGGATCTGTAACCTCAGTGTGATTTAGTTGTAATGATTTGATTTACAACAAGTAATTTATAGTATTACTTTGATATGATGCATCTGTTGAGATATCTTGCTATGATAGTTTAAATAGTTGCTTACTTGGCTGTTTGAGCTAGTATGTAAGATTCTGAGGTCAACTTGACTTGACAGTTGGACTTGGTTGTTATTGTAGACGACAGGAGATCTTGAAACTTGAAATGTTGGTTTGGAGATCTAGGTCGTGTGTGATTAACAACTGGTTATCGGTAATTCTGTATAGGCCAATACAGATGATTGATAAGAGTTCCTTGATTACCAAACCGGTATTAGGGTATCTCAGGAGCCACCGATCCTCATGACGATTGATAATGTTTGATTGGTGTAGCTTGACATTGATTGGATGTCGAGTGAATGATTGATTTTCTGTTTATTGTTATTTGATGTAAACAGATTATTATGCTAGGTTGTACTGTTGCTTATAGTTTCATTCACTTAGCTTTATGCTAACCCCACCACAGTTCTTCCTGCAGGTTAAATAGATGGGACATATTGGGCAGGGCAGGAAGTAGTTTGGAACTGAAGGAATGTTTGACAGGCTGTTACTCTGATGTTATTTTGATAACTAAAGAAATGTTTTGAATTATATAACACCGAGTTTGTTGAAATGTCAGGTGTAATAAGTTTGAAAAAGTTTATTGACATTTTACGTAATGTAAAACATTGATAGTATGTTTTGAAATATACGCTTCCGAGTCGCAATTATTATATTATTGTTTATAATGAAACGAGGGGTGTTATACAAATTGTTTCTCACCCGCTTCTAACCAACATGTAGGCGTTCTACAACGACGCCCATACAACATTTCATACGGAGGCATACCTATACTCGAGTGATAAGAATTATTATACGCAAACTCAATCAATGGCAGGTGTGAATCCCAAGACCCACCATATTCCAACACACAAGCACGCAACATGTCCTCCAAAGTTTGAATGGTGCGCTCGGATTGACCGTCCGTCTGAGGATGATAAGCCGTACTCAAATTAATTCGGGTACCCAATTCCTTCTGCAAACCCTGCCAAAACCCGGACACGAATCGTGGATCTCTATCCGACACTATAGATAATGGAATTCCATGTCGCGAAACAATTTTATTGACGTACAATTGGGATAATTTACTCAAGGAAGCCGTCTCACTAGTAGCAAGGAAGTGAGCACTCTTAGTCAATCGGTCCACAATCACCCAAATCATGTCATTTCCTCTAGTGGTTCGCGGAAATTTTGTTACAAAATCCATCATAATGTGTTCCCATTTCCACTCGGGGATCTCAAGTTGTTTCAACGATCCATACGGTTTCTGGTGCTCGGCTTTCACTTGAGAGCATATATGGCACGATTCCACAAATCGAGCAACATCCATTTTCAAAGTAGGCCACCAATACAAATGTTTCAAATCATTATACATTTTTGTGCTCCCGGGATGAACCGACAATCTGGACTTATGAGCTTCCAGCAATATTACATCACGAAGCCCACCAAGCAAAGGAACCCAAACACGCGATTGGAATGTCTTTAATCCACGAGAATCGTCACATAACAGTTCTTTTCTTTTCAATAAAATCTCGGCTTTCAAATTTTGATCCAACAATGCTTCCATTTGTGCCATTCTCAATTTGTCAATCAAATCCGAGGAAAATTCTAATCGCATAAAGCAAACTTTCTCGAATTTTCCTTTTCTACTCAACGCATCGGCTACCACATTCGCCTTACCCGGATGGTAACGAATTTCACAATCATAATCTTTTATCAATTCCAACCATCGCCTCTGACGCATATTCAGTTCCTTCTGAGAAAACATGTACTGAAGACTCCTGTGATCCGTACAAATAACACATTTAGTACCGTACAAGTAGTGTCTCCAAATTTTCAAAGCAAAACTACAGCCGCGAGCTCCAAATCATGGGTAGGATAATTCTTTTCATGAGGCGTAAGCTGACGAGAAACATACGCAATGACCCGACCACGTTGCATCAAAACACCACCCAAACCCGCATGCGAAGCATCACAATACACAATGAAATCATCGGACCCTTCAGGCAAAGCTAAAATTGGAGCCTGACACAACAACTGTTTCAAAGTCTGGAAAGCCGACTCTTGTTGATCATTCCACTGAAACCTAACATCCTTTCGCGTCAATTTCGTCAAAGGACCCGCAAGTTTAGAGAAATCCTTGATGAACTTTCGATAGTAACCCGCCAAACCAAGAAAACTCTTAATCTCTGAAGCAGACTTAGGTGCTTGCCAATTCATAACTGCCTCAACCTTAGATGGATCAACCTTAACTCCATCCTCACAAATAATATGTCCCAAAAACTGGACTTCACGCAACCAAAACTCGCATTTGGAGAACTTAGCATACAACTTCTCCTGTCTCAACGTATCAAGTACTAAACGCAAGTGCATTTCATGATCGGATTCAGACTTAGAATAAATCAATATATCATCAATAAACACAATAACGAACTTATCAAGGTAGGGTCGACAAACTCTATTCATTAAGTCCATAAAGACCGCCGGAGCATTAGTCAACCCAAAAGGCATAACAAGAAATTCGTAATGACCATATCTAGTGCGAAAAGCCGTCTTAGGAATATCCTCCTCGCAAACCCGCACTTGATGATAACCCGACCTCAAGTCAATCTTAGAGAAATAGGAAGACCCTTGCAATTGATCAAACAATTCGTCTATTCGAGGCAAATGGTACTTATTCTTTATGGTTCGCTTATTCAACTCTCTATAATCAATACACATCCGAAGGGTGCCATCCTTCTTTTTAACAAACAACACGGGTGCACCCCAAGGAGACGAACTAGGTCTAACAAAACCTCTGTCTAAAAGTTCCTGAATTTGGGTAATCATTTCACGAATTTCGGAAGGAGCTAGTCTATAAGGAGCCTTAGCTACAGGAGTGGAACCCGGAATCAGGTCGATTTTATATTCCACCTTTCTAATAGGAGGCAACCCAGGTAATTCATCAGGAAAGACGTCGGGGTAATCAGAAACCACCCGGACATCGGAAACAGTTTTCTTTTCTAATTTTGCATCAATTATATAGGCCAGGTAGGATACACAACCCTTAGCTAGAGATTTACTAGCTTTCATCATAGAAATCATAGGGATACTACCTCTTTCCCGTTCCCCTCGAGCCACCACATATGACTCATCCGAGATTGGAATCCTAATTAGTTTCTTATGGCACTCTATACTTGCCTTATTCTTACTTAACCAATCCATGCCTAAAACCGCATCAAAACTGGGGATATGCATCAATAGAAAAGAAATTGGGAAACTATGATCCTCAATCAATATGCTAGCTCCAGTCACCGATGTGGTAACTGGAACTATCTTGCCATTTGCTATCTCAACCTCAATAGGATTTGTAATACAAGTGGGAGTCAATTTCAGTTTATCGCAGAAAAACATAGATATAAATGAGCAATTGGCTCCCGAATCAAACAGAACAGTAGCTGGTACAGAGTTGATTAGAAATGTACCAGTTATAACATCTTCAGTCCTGACAGCATCTTCAGCTATCATTTGGAATGCCCTGCCGGTTGCCGTTGGGGGATTCTTTCTTTTCTGGCCAGAAGATGAAGACCCTCCGACCACACCCACCTTTTGTTTTCCAGCCTCCGAACACAAACCTGAACGATGACCTTCCTTTTGGCAATTCTAACATACATGCCTAGGAAACGCACAATCCTTGATGTCATGACCAAGTTGTCCACATTTGATACATCTAGCAGTTTGCGGCGTACAAGGACCCGTGTGCCTCGATTTACAGTTGTGGCACCAATTGGTTCTATCCAATGATTTACTCTCCGAACCGGGCTTCTTAGATTGATGGAATCCCTGCCATTTTTTCTTTCCAGGACTACCCGAAGAATCACCCTTGGGTTTAAATGGAGATTTTTCCTTAACTTCCATGCCCTGGGCCCTAACATCTCCATCCACAGAACGGGCAAGATCAAAAGCTTGGGAAAGAGTACCCGCCAGTCTCACGGTCGTCCGATAAGTATGCGGTAACATTCCCACAAAATGGTCAATCTTCATACGTTCATCCGGTACCCATTGTTGCACGAATCTCAGCTTGTCAGTAAATTGGGAAATGAGATCATCCATCGTCATCTTATCCGTTAATTGCAAATCCAAAAACTCGCGTCGAATCCGAGTCATGTCAAATCCCGAACAATATTTCTTACAAACCTCATTGTGGAAATCAGACCAACAAATTGATGCTCTTTGCTGTGGGGTAAAATGTGATGTAATGGAATCCCACCAAACCATTGCTGGACCCTTGAGAAGTTGCACCGCAAAAGGAACTTTGACTTCCTCTTCACACCGACAAACCTCAAACTTTCTTTCCACATCCCTTAGCCAATCCAAGGTAACGGAGGGATTTGTACTACCCGAATAATCCGATGGTCCACAAGACTTGAAAGTCTTAAAAGAGCATAGCTTAGGTTGACCCTGAGCTTGAAATATCGGAGTCTGATAACCCGTAGGCCCGGAAGAGAACGGAGCCGAAATCTGATAGGTACCATAGTGTTGTGGATGATTATAATAAGACTGAGATACTGGAATCTGCGAGGTCACTAAAGGTGGTGGTATAGCGCTAACAGTAGGTGGCAAAGATTGCAAGATTTGTTGAGAAGACCGGGTTTGTTGTTGTTGCAAAAACTGTTGCTCAATTGCCTTAAGTCTCAGATTTTCTGTCTCTAGATGAATCATATAATCATCATGATCAAAGTCCCCTGCAGAAAAGGAAGTACCAGTTTGACCCTGGCTAACATTTTGGGTTTCAGTAGGGGATACATTAGTTCGAGAGGCATCATTGGGTGTGTCGGCTGGAGGTTCAGTATCTGCCATATCTGTACCAAAACAACATCTCATAACCCGTTAGTTGTTAGTACCTATATACTAACCAATGTTTACATGCCAACTAAATCCCACTCACGGGAATGTTTGACTGACACACATAGATTTGGGATTGAACACTTAACCCATGCTCAATTCACCCAAACCAAGGCTCTGATACCAATTTATGACACCACAGAATTTCAAGAGACATTTTTTTTTATATATATACTTCGGAAGCGATTAATACAAATCATGCATTATAGATTGCGTATAACATTGTTCTCAAAACACAATCTATGCATGCATGATGAGTTGATACAACAACCACATTAACTACAAACATTAGGTTAGGTGTTATTTAAATTCAAAACATAAGTTTAGAAACGACGACACGTCATATAGTCAGAGTAGGCAGTCAAACATTCTTCAAACTAACTTCTTGCCCACCCACATCAAAAGTAATCTGCAAGAAGTGAGGAGCGGGATTAGCACAAAGCTAAGTGAATAGATCACAACTATCAATCTAAACTATTATAGCAATTGATCACCACAAAGCATCACAACAAATACATCAAAGAGGATCGGTGGTCCTTGAGGTACCCTCATGCCGCGGTGGTTCCCCAAGTAACACTTATAACCACTGAAGGCCAAACAGTGATCTTACCGATAGTTTAGTACTATTACTACATACGACATGATTTCAATAAACAACACATGTACAAAGTCATCATGTCGTCCAAAGTAATAGTATCCAAACCCAATATCATATTGACCCCTGACAAGATAGCACATTCCATAATCATCATGGCAAAATGTACTTATTCAATATAAAACTGTAAAACCATGTTTACCCGTTGTAACCGGATTGTTACAACTAATTCAGAAAGAGAGTCGATGATCCACTCACCCTTGATAATCACAGCCTCCACTCAGAGATCTAGTCTCACTGAGTCTTCGGGTTATCTGAGATCACGAGCAAAACCAAGTTAGGAATTTATAATAATACCACTCATTTTCAGGCATATTATTTAATCTCCTAATAACCAAGGTTTCAACAGTTAATCTCATGTATAAATCTTATTTGCACGTAATATACGTATATACATATTAGTGGTACAATCCGGGAAGCACACAAGACAAGAGCTGATTTTTGACCACATCTAGACCCACAGCCGATCGGCTTTGGGGTCCCAGCCGTTCGGCTAATCTCACACCCGATCGGCTTTGCCCTAGCCGATTGGCTACCAAGACTAATTCGAGACCCAAGATTCAAGCACGAGCCGCTGTGAAGTATTTGCACTAACCTAGCCGTTCGGCTAAATTAAACAGATCGGTTTAATGGCCTTAACCGATCGGCTTCCCATAGCCGATCGGCTATCAAGCAGAAACCCAGGTGCCAAGCTTTACTGCCCAGATTTCCCCGAGCCCAAAATCCCCAAATCATACAAATCAGTTGCAATACTCGAAATTTAGCTAACAACAACCTCCAATAACATTATATAACATATCATAACAACAATCAACTTCATCAAACTTCAAAATCAACCTTAACATCATTTTAACCTAACTTTATAAATTTCCATTTATAACTCATACAAATACATGATTCAAGATAAATCAACTTACAATTTACAAGGAAAATGTGGTGATGATGATGATGAATAATTGAATCCAATATTACAAAAGCTTTCCTCCTTTTCTTTGATTTTTCTTAAGTTTTGTGTGTGTGTTTTTGGTAGAGGTAAAGAAAGAGAGAAATAGGGAAAGTGAAGGAGTTAGGTTGATATTTATCAACTAACTCCCAAAGCAAGGTAGTGCATATTATATCCGTCCTAAATCTATTGTCTGGAACCTAAAAACTAATTGCGAGAAATTACATTTTATCTTACCGATAACTATAATAATTTAAAACAAGTAATACTTCATGTATCACAATAAGTCATTTGACCATTGGACATATTTATTTCAATTAGCCAAATAATACGAATTATTTCTAAACTCAATTAAATAATCAAATGAATTAAGTAATTTACCAAATTTCTCCTAGGCCGGTAATGAGAATGTTACAGGAAGAACATCTCAATTTTGGTTGAGAGGAGCATCTTTCAGCCCTTGAATCAAAAAAGTAATGAGGATCGTTTTCTTCACCACGACAAACCAATCAGGTAATTTTAATGTTACTTACCTTTATATTGTAGTCACTTTGATAATATTTTTTAGTATGTAGATTGTTTAGGGGTAAAATGGGAGGGTCGGCTAATCTGCATTATAGGTTGAAACGAGTAGGATAGACTTGGTTGACTTGAAAAATCTTTTTGTTTAGAATTTTGAACTCTTTCATTTGTAATTAGTCAATGAAAGATTATCAGTCACCAATTTAAAGAGAGTTATTCGGTCAAGATTAACTCTTTTTGTTCACAACACAACATTCATTTTGCAACATAATGAATCTGGAAAATTTATAAATCATTTCTTAATCTATATTTATAAATGTACCCTTGCATAAGGAGATATATGTGTGATAGTGTGATTCAAGGCTTGAAAGGTCAAAAGATAACCAGGAAGGTGTCAAGGCTTGAAATTTTAATTTGGAAGATAAATTACTATATTATTTGTTGAGCATATGAATTTAGCAACTGGTAACATCTTCTTATCAATATATTTGTAAATAGAGATCTTCTCAGTTAGTATGCTTTTGAAATGTGATGGAGATCAATTAGATAGAATACAAAAAATATTGTCAGATTTTACGATCAATTTCTACTCTAATTGATTGTTTTAAATTTCACATGAGCAATCTCAACTCCTCTGGTAATTCAGTTTATTTTAATTTAGCTTATTTATAGATCAACGAAGTTTAATTTAATAACCACTTGCCTTTAAAAAATGCGATGCCTTTTTGATTAATAAGTACTTGGTTATATTAGTCTATGTTTTGATTTTTATGGGGTTTATGGGTCTGGATGTTATTTCTTTTTTATGGGGCTTATGTCTAAAGATAATGAAACTTTGTAGGTATAATTTCTTCGGTTTTCCTTATGTTAACAGTTGTGTTAGTAAATAGTTGTATTTTCACAGAGTATGTTTTTAGCCCATGGATCCCTTGCTGCAAGTAGAATATGGAATGTGTATTTAGGTTTGTATAACTACACATCCTTGCTGCAAGTAGACTATGTAATGTGTATTTGGGTTTGTATAACTACACATCGAGATAGGTGTTCCAATGAAATGGGTCAATTAATCTAATTTTATGATTGATTAGGTATAGGTATTTTTACCACTTAGTTTTGATTCTAATCAGTTGACTACTATCTCTCTTGAATTGTAGGCGTATGATATAAACACTCAACAAGCTTGGTGCTACTGGGACTGTGAAACACCTGAATGCAAGCAACTTTAAGGATCGCAAAAGTTATTGTTAAGGTTTTGGATGTCCGGGTTTAAGAATTTTTTTTGGTCTGATTTTCTTTTGGCCTTCGTTAATGAGTCATGTTTCAATGTTTGTAGGTTTGGATGTATTTCTATTGATTTGAATGCTATTAGTGATGTAGGTTCATAGTTTATAGGTATGTGATATGTGGTGGTCTTATATTTGTGATATAGTGATGTTATTTTTATTGACATAAATTGAGTGTAAAAAAAATGACAGTACTACAATATAACAAGACAGATATGAAGTAGTTTAATATATAAGAAAATGTTGAATTATCATTATAAACAAAAAATTTAGTTGCATACATTATATTATATAAGTTTAAAGCAACTTTTACCCATTAAACCTGTGAAAAGGGAACATAGCTCAAATTTACTAATTTAAATTGAATGGCTTATAAAGTGTCACCACTAAAAGAGTCATGGTAATCAAGGAAACAAGTATTGGACATACTCAAGACTCAAGAGCATAAAAATTACCTTAAAAACTGGGACGGGTCAAGTGGGTAAATAATGCAAACTGACCGAAAGTGTATAAAGATTCCTACATCTTGAATATCTTTACTCAAAGTACTAGATTAATAAGTTAATAATCATGTTAAATGCATGAAGTACCTTAAACTTTAAATATAAAAGGAACAACATACGGTTGGTAGGTCACCCAACCCCTAAGCAGGTCAATTTGTCCTAATTGTGACAGCCAATTAGCCTTAAGGCGATGCAGCAAAATATGCCAAACATACCATAAGAAACTGCTAAAGAAGAGTGTTTCCCTGACTTGAGCTCGTGGCATTTTTGTAACTTTATGGATCATTTTCTAAAAATTGTTATAGCTTCGTATCTTCTGTTTTGGTTCATGGGTTCATGCTTTTTGGTTTGGATTTTGTCCAATGGTCATGGTAGAGTCTTGTGTAGCCTACTTACTCTTTTTGGTTGGTGTTGTTTTATTGCTTTAGTTTTTGGTAGTAGCTAGCTCTTGATGTTAGATCCCCTGTACCTTAATTTCTTTGTTGTTGGTTCTAATATTGTTTGTGCTCCTATTGTAGTTGTTTGGTTTTGTAGTTTTGGTTTGACTGATGTGTTGTTTGGCTTTTAGTTAATGGTATATTGTCTACTTGAGTGAATAATAGATTAAAGATCGATCAAATCTTGTGGACTTATAAAATACTCAAGCAAAGTTCAGCAAGTTTTTATCATGTAATCTCCACATAAGCCCGAGAACTTGCTTAACTGTTGTCGTACTGTATACCTAAATACCATGCTACATGGAAAGAAAAATGGGACATCTATGGATAATTGTAGGAAGCTTTAGTACATATAATTTGACTATATAACACAATAAATAAAAGGGTTTTTCTATATTAATACAATACATATATCCAATATGACACTTTCCACTGAAAGCACACATTGATATCCTATTTTATCTATAACGATTTTTTTTTTAACTTACTACACTTGAGTGGGATGACTGAATGGTTATATATAGGTTAATAACAGCAAAAGGTTAATTAGTGTAAGTCAACCACACAATGTTTTTCTCTCAAACACATCACGGTGAAGCAAAATCATGAGTTATCATAGATAACATTGTAGTGGAAATATTGAGTGACTAATTGCATCTTATTAATATACAGATAATAGCCAAAGTTGCTCCATCACATATATACCCCTCCAAACACATTCTCACTGAATTTGTAATTCATATACAAAAAACAGGGAAAACATGAGGCCAGGAACAAAACTAATAAAAATTAAAACTACAACATCAATCTAACAAAACCATAAATTTAATAAAATAATCAAAAACTTACTGGGATACCGTTTCAATGTAGTTATCCTTCCAAAAAAAATTACGAATTTGAAGATAAGAATTGAAGGAGATTTATAATAAAAACGACACACAGGCCCAACAAAAAAAAAAACAAAACAAAAAAAAAAACAATATGATTTCTTACTCCATATTTGTGCAATTACAAAAAACACCATTAAAATTTTTAATACCTAACTATATATAAATCCCCTTCTTCCTTAATTAAATAAAACAAAATAAAAAAACACATTCTATATAAAAAAAATTTCCTTAACATTTAATAAATAACCAAACCACTTAAACAAAGCCCGCGTTGCCGCGGATCTTTTATCTAGTCTTCAAATACATCCAAACCAAACACACCCTCAATTAATTTAGGTATAATTATCTATACTTCTATACATCTATACAAATATGTAAAGCATATTAGTACTTTTATTTTTAGGAACTTCTTAAAATTAAGATTCAACAATTCCATAATTAGTTACCTAATTCCCATTTTACGATATAATCTTATTATTTTCACATATCTTTTAATTTTCACCAATTGTATTCCGAATCTCGAGCTCTACTTAAAGAAAACTACTATTATCAACTCACAATCACGAGTAATCAACAAGTGAACAAACTAAACTCCGATACATAGCGTAGGTATTATACGTAGTATTTTATGAATTAAGAGTATGAATTTATGAACTTTAAATTATACGGAGCAAAGTAAGAAATTAGAAAAAAACAATTAAATAAAAACGCATCGATGAAAAAAAAACACGAGGTATCGTCGTAGATATTTTTTTACTCTAACACAAACGGCGTTGATGAATTTTATTTTCTATTCTTTTCTTTTTTAAGTGTGTAAATAAAAGTAAATAAAACAAAAAAATAAATCGAAGAATTCCCAAATTCCTTCGCATCTTTTCCTTGTGACGGTATCCAGGTTTGCAACATCGCAATTCCTTTCTGTTTCCCACCAGATTGATTACTTCGCCTGACGTCCGGTAATGTACGGCGGTTCCGGTAAACTCGGCCGTGGCCGCGGCGGCGGTCCTCCAGTCAAACGAAACATCCACTCCACCTTCCAACCTTCTTCCGTTCAACGTCCATCCGCTACACCTTCCGGTGGTCGTTTATCCGCCGGTGGCGGTCACCGTAGCCGGAGCAATACACCTGCCGCTCCGGCTACAGTTTCAACGGCCGATGAAACGTTTAGTTTAGTTCGTAATAGTCCGTTAAATTTTGGAATGATTATTAGGCTTTCACCTGTACTTGTTGAAGAAATTAAGCGGCTTGAAGCCCAAGGCGGTGCGGCGAGGATTAAATTTGATTCGAGTGCTAATATTCCTGCCGGAAATGTAGGCTAATTTATATCTGAATGTTGACTGTATTAATAACTGTTTTATATATTGTTTGAAGTTTAATTATGTGCTCAATTAACCTAGATTAGTGAAATTGACTGTTCAATTTGTTGCCATTGGTTATATTTTAGCTTAGAGGTCTTGCAGTGATATTATTTCATGAATCTAACGTTCAATTGTTCAGGATCAACGAATTTAGTTGCTAGGTTAGAACTGTATATATATATATTTATATATGTGTATTAGATCACATCCAGTAAGCTCAGCTCTCGAGGTTTTGTTATTTCGTTGTTATGCCATATTATGTAAATTTGTTCAGTTTGTTACTGGTTTGTTGCCTTTGGTAATATTGCAGCATAGAGGTTTTGTGGTGATATATTATATAATGATTCTAAGGTTTACTGGTTCATGATCAAAGAATTTAGTTGCTAGGTTAGAACTGTGTGTGTGTGTGTGTGTGTGTTAGATCACATTCAGAAGGCGCAGTTATTGAGGTTTTGTGATTTTGTCAGTATGCGGTGTTATGTGAATTAAAGTTTTAAGCTCGTATCTGCGGTACTAACATTTACTGGTTCACAATAAGGGAATCTAGTTGCTAGGTTAGAGCTGTATATATTAATATGTGTGTTTTAGATCACATTCAGAAAGCTCAGTTATCGAGGTTTTGTTTATTTTGTTATCTTGTGTGCTTTATGAATTGAACTTTTAAGTTTATTTTTATTCATTCTACTGCTTTAGGTTATTGATGTTGGAGGTAAGGAGTTCAGATTCACTTGGTCGCAAGAAACAGGGGACTTGTGTGATATATATGAAGAACAACGGGGTGGTGATAATGGAGATGGATTGCTTGTTGAATCTGGAGGTGCTTGGCGAAAGATAAATGTGCAACGTGAGCTAGACGATTCAGTCAAAAACCATGTTAAAATGCGTACAGTGGAAGCAGAACGCAAACACAAATCACGGAAGTATGTTTCATATTTGTTTTGAGCAATATTATGTTGGCATACACTAATGTTCCCTAACATACATGTGTGTTGCAGTTTGCTCCAATTGTGTAAATTTGACAGTGTTAGGTTATTTATGCTTCTGACACACTCCACTCTCTGTGTTCCTTTATATGATCCGTTAATTAGCACTTACAGAATGCTTGCCTCATGAATCTCCTAATATGCTGCAAATTGCTTAAAGCCATGTAACAATGTCCTTATCAATGTTCCACGACAGTAGTAAGCTGAATTTGCTAGAGTTATATCGATTTGATGTGGTTGCACCAACATTATCTCCGAAATGTCCGAGTTAATTCTTGAATGGTTGGAATATATATTAAACTCTCAACACCTACCTATCTAAGGCGACCCTATGTTATATAAGAGAAGTTAACTCATATGATCACCTTCTCATGGTAATTTCTGCTAGCCCTCGACCATTGTCTCCGTCTTTAATCAAGTTCTTTCAAGAGCGTATTTAAGGTATAGGTTAGAGAGGACCACACCTCATCTCAGGTGGCTTATATTGTGTGACCTCGACACTCATGAATATCGTCACTTAATCCTGTTCGTCCATATGCTCTACTACATTAATGTAATTGTGACACTATTTTAAAGATTGTCACTCAATCTTGTCCATCCTTATGCTCCACTATATCTACCTATGTATAATCTACATCATGGCTGTTCAATTTCCAATTAAATGGAGTTCAATTTGTGGCATTCCGTCCATATTGCCAACCTCAGTTGGTCTTTATCTCAACATAGAGATCAATACAAAGATTTAGTCTAGTACTGTTTGCCATTCTCCTGAATACCATTGTTTGATCTTTTTCAACCATTTTTCTTTTGTAGCCCTCACTCAGACTATTTGTTGCATCTTCAACCTTGTTATCATTGCCCCAAAGTTGCAACTCTTTAGTAGGGTTCTGATGATTATTTTTCACAATTGAAGCTCACATATTGTGTAGTATGACTAATAAACAAGTTATCTTGTAGAAGAAGCATACACTCCAATAATTAACTGAAGCATGCTCATCTTTTCAAGTTCTACATAAGCTAGAGCTATGGAAATGACATACAAGAAAGTATAGCACCTATGATATCTTGTTGCATCTCTCAAGCAAGATTTTCTAGTGGCAAGAGCTCATCTTTTGTGGTGAACACTAAATTTAGTTACAGGATTTTAGTAGAAGATTACTTAAGCTTAAAAGAAATTCGGAGACACCTTTACCTTCATTTCTGGTTGTCTCTGCATGATTGAGAGAAAGTCAGGGATATTTAGGCGGTGCCTTTTTGTGTATCTGTTGGGTTGGGACTTGGGTTAGGGCTGTTAGCTTACAGTTACAGCCTTTGCTTGATTGATGTCATGTAATATGGCAGCATTAGCATTGTTTGAATTTATAGTAATTATGTGATATATTTTCTTGACAGAGCCATTATTTTAGACCATGGAAATCCATCTATGAAGAATCAAATGAAGGCCCTAGCTGCCGCTGAAGGTATCAATCTTATTTAATCATCGCTATTCCCAGTTGCAACTTTTCCGACTTGGTTTACCGTGTATGATTAATTATTACTCATATCTTACTGTTAAAAAAAGGATCATCATATTTATTTAAGCCTTTAGTTTGTGTATGAAATATTGATGTATAAAATATAGTGAGTTGTCATCTAAGGTATACTTTGAAAACTGAATGCATTGTTCGAGGATTTAGGATTCTTGTTACAACTTGTTTGCTTTCTAAACTTTATTTTGTTTACTAATGGCTATTTGCAAGGTTTTTAATCCATAAGAAGTGTATCCATATCGTCTCACTTTTCCGTAGTTTTCAGGGCTCCCTGCTGTCATCTTTATTTTCTAGTTTTGCCATTTGATGATTGTTCTATATGTGTTTCCTGAATCGAGTATTCCATATTTTACTTTGCCATTTTTTTCATCAATCTTTATTAAGTAGTAAACAACTATCTGAGTTTTGTATAGCGCATCGTGGTTTATTGATGAAGTCAATATAATTGAAACAGTAATTGTGAGAAATGATGATTTTGTGTTGAACTGTATTAAATGAATAGAATGGGCAACTCAATTCATGAAAATTTTCTTTAGCATCCACCCTTCAGTAACTTCTGTTGCAAATTTAGATATTACTTATAACAACTTCTTAATAATTGAGTTTTTGCTTCTTCTTTTTTAAATGTATTATGTAATTATTCATTTTTTTTGTCTCAGTAAATAATACATGGAAAGGGTCATACAATAAAAAGAAAGAACCTCCTTTCAAAAAGATGAAAGCTGAAACTTCTTCAGGTAAATGGATCGTCTGATGGTATAGTGATGATAATATATCTGCAAAAATAAGTTATATTGTAAAGCTAAATTGTTGTACTCTTTATTGCTACCATGTCTCTGTTCAGCAATACTCCCTCTCAAATCTGGTGGAAAAGCTGGATTTCCTTCGTCAACTCCTTCCAAAGTCAGGGCTTCGGCTTCACCACTACTTTCTACACCTGAGCAGTCTGGGGTTCCATTGTCCCCTCTTAGAAATAACAACATTACTAAAGTACATCCAAACAGAGAAGATGGTAGTTTGACTCAATATAGTAAAGAAAATGCTAGCACCTCAGAGAAAGAAATGTTCGGCGGTGTTCCTGCTGGTGTTGTACAGAGTAGACTAGGGAGCAATGAAAGATTTGGAAACAAACCAACTGACTTGCAGAGTTTACTAATTTCTCTTCTCATGGAGAAGCCACATGGAATGAACTTTAAGGTAAGTGTGGGAATTGGTATAGAGATGGCAAGTTTGACTATTTTTTTCTGTAAAAAAATGGGTCTATTTGGGCTGTGTTTTATAAATGGGTGAAATCAAAAACTAGGTAAAAGAACGGGCTTAAACAGGCTGAAAGTTTCTTAGAGTTCAATGATCTCTTTCCTTCCTTCTTTTTTTCATAAAAAGTCATGCTTGAAGTATTAGTTTCTTATTATCTTTCTCAAGAATGGAGAAAAAAAATGTTTGTGGGTTAATCCAACCCCATAGTTCCATCTCTTAATGATATCAGTGATCTTATTTGTGCGGTTTAACTTTCAGCAGATAGCTTTTTCTGTATCATTTTTCTAGTACGTAAGATGCTATACCTATTCAAATGTCTTGCATGAATTCCACATGTACCCCGTCAGATGTTAACTTGAATCCCTGCTCTTATTTTGGCTGGGTTTTCTATCTATATGCCTTCATACAGTCTTACCCTATCTTGTAGGCTCTGGAGAAAGCTGTCGGAGAAACCGTTCCCAAATCTGTGAAGCAAATTGAGCCCATCTTGAAAAAGGTAATTTATAATATTTTAATATCGTGTTCTTCATGGCCTGCTGAATGACATTGTCATCTCATTCAGATCGCTGTTTTCCAAGCTCCGGGAAGATATATTTTGAAACCTGATGTCGAGTTAGAAACTTTCAAGAAAACTTCATCTGAAAGTGGAAGGTAGCTTCACTAATCAACACTCGGCTCTCTTGTTGCATTCCTTTGTTTTTCTGAGTGTGTGTGTATTTTGAGTAGGTTGTGTTGTTGGTCCAATCTAGATGTGAGTTCCTTTCTTACATGCACTTATAAAGCCGGTCATTTCTGCATCCTTTGGGTCGTTGTATTTAAGGGCATAAGGGTTTACTAAATGAGATGAAGAAGTTACTTGAGATAGTTGGACTTAAAGAAAAAATAAACTTTAGCCATAAGTGTCAATGTGATGAAGAGTTTGTTGACTTCAACATCTTGTCCATACATTTAGCAATTTTAAACGGTTTGAATGAACTTGTGAAATCAAGAGGACAAAGATGTTTGTGGTTTTTTCTCGGTACACTATCTAGGTTGGACTAATTTAATGCAGTTCAATTTTGCTCTTGAGAATCAGCAGTGACTGCACTTTTGCTCGTATTTAGAAATATGTTAAGTGGCGTCTATGGCTGTGTGTTTGTAATTGAGAATTAATTGAACTTTTTATGTTCTGCATGCATTATGTGTACAGGTGTAAATGTCTGAAACCTTATCTTCATTGTCTACACATCAAACTGCTTGTTCATGTTGTTTAGCTTACTGTACTCATCCATTTGTCAAGTATTATTGTTACTTGATTATTTATGTTGTATGCTGACATCGTATATAAACATTGCTTGATTTTCTCATTTTCAGCTTTCTGGAGAATAATAATCACCGCAGAGAAGCAGCAGCTCTTGAATCTAGCTTTTCGTTGAAAAACGATATCGCGAAGGAATTTGAAGAACCGGCTCACCTAATTTCTGAACCTTATGAAGAGTTAAACTCTTCAGAAAAGATTGATATCGATCATCTTTCCCCAGATGTACTAAACGACAAAAAAGTTTCTCACAATAGTGAAGGGCCTGCAGTCAGCTCAAGCAGGAGTGGAAGCGGTAGCGATAGCGATAGTGACAGCAGTGACAGTGGAAGTGAAAGCAGAAGTCGCGGAAGTAGCAGTGATAGTGAAAGTGATGCATCTGCGAACAGCAAACAGGGGTCTGATGAAGAGGTAGATATTATGAGTGACGATGATATAGAACCTAGACAGAAATTACTACCGTCTGATCCTGAAGTAGGATATGCACATAATATGGTTGATGAAAATGATGATGGTCACCGGTCTGTTTTGGTTGAGACCGAGAAAGATTTGTTTGACAACCAAGAAGCTGAAATGAATGTAGCTACCAACTTATATCCAGATAAAGATGGAGATAACTATGCAGATGGAACCACAGATCTCTATAAGCATCTTGACCATCAAGAGAGTGAATTTCATGCTAGAAAAACCCAATCGAAAAATAACTTCAAAAGGGGATCTGATGAGAAGCATTTCGATGAGAATGAACATGCCAAAAGATTAAAATCTGGGAGCCAGGCTCAACCAATAAGCTCTAGAGGAAGAAACTCTTATTCAGATAGTCCTATCAATGACTGGCATAATGATTACCCATACAAAGGCACTACCAATGAAATGATGGGCAGAACTGTTAGGGATGTGTCTGATTATGAATATGATAAAGTTGACAACCGTGAAATCATTGGGAACTCTACTTCAGATTCCCCAAGATCAGGCCTAGGCCCAAGATCATTTGATCTTAATGCACATGCAAAAGCTTCTGCTAGTATGGAAAATGAAAGGGGTCCACAAGAGAATGATGTACCTTTTATGCAAAAAGATAACAAAGCTAACAAACAAATACGAGATGAAGATGGTCATTCCAAGGATAGAAGACCTCCAAAGAATTCTGGAGGTAAACATTCAGGTTCTCATCAAAAGAAACATGGTGGTTTAAGTGGGAAGATTAAGGAGTCTGGATTTGTGTCAACGTCACAGATTAAGGATTCCTTTGTTGACTTGAAAACTTCACCTGTCATAAATGGACATGGACCCACACTCCGAAGAGAAGTCTCGGACTTAGAAATGGGTGAACTTCGTGAGAATATGCATGAAGAAGCCTCGGGGGGTAAAAAGCGTTTTGAGAAAAATAATTCCTTTAAGCAGTCAGATAACAAATCAAGTTCAGATTACTGGAATTTGGATGAAAGTAAAGGAAAGCTTGCCGGAAGAACAAGTGTAGATTCTGTAAAGGCGTCTCCATTTCAATCAGGTATTGGCATGTCCGGCACTCAGCAGATCCTACCTAAAAAGGCTGTTCCTGAGGATCATGTTGATGATTTTACAAGAGTTAATGGCAAGCCTGTCTCAAGAGTAGATCATGCGAAAGCCGAGTCACAGAATAGTAAAGGTAGACGTCATGAGGCTGGGGCAAGCCAGGGATTTGGTTCAGAAGGTTACATAGACAGTCAAAGAAAAGTGCCTGTGGTTATGCCACATAAGCATGAGAAACAAGTAGTTTCTATTACCTCAAAAGATAAGAAAAGGCATAAGTCGAAAGATGTAGGAGAAAAAAAGAAGGATTTCTGGCCAGCAAATAAGAGGAGAGAGATGGAGTCTTGTTCAGATGATAGTATCACTTCCTATGCCAAGTACGAGAAGGAGGAGCCAGAGATGAAAGGACCAATAAGAGATCTTTCGCTGTAAGTACAGCATTATATCTTTTGCTTTTTAGGTGGCAGGTTCAACTTATTTACGTTAGAATGGGCATTTCGGGGTATGTTTCTATCTATAATGATCAAACTGGCGAATTTGAAAATAGCTGAATAGGAAATGGTTTAAATGGGTAGAGTCTGTTGAACAGTTGGTGTAATAGATAAAACCTCCCGAGTCATCTTGTATAAAAAAATATTTCCCAAAAAAAAGGACAATAAAAAATGAAATAATTAATCATTATTGCAACCTTATGTGACACGAAGTTTAATAAATGATAACTTGGACAAAAAGTGTCTCAGACTCCTGGGTCAACCAACCTGTTTTGGACAACCTGCTACCCCACTAGCTCATGTTGCCCCTCTACATTGTACTGCTCCTATAATGCGAAGGGCTCGCCAGTGGAAATTAATTGAAAACCTACAAAGAACATTGAATAGCCTCATCAATTATGAGTTTTAATTTTAACCTAATTTGCCAAGTATACTGATGGTTGCTTTCTGCGTTTATAGGTACAGCGAATATGTGCAGGAGTATCGTGAGAAGTATGATAGCTACCACACATTGAACAAACTTTTAGATTCGTACAGGTGTTTTGAAATTTTATGCTTTGAATCTATTATTGCTTTGTGATCTCATAATCTGAACTGGATTCAGCTTGATATTGTTATCTAATGAAATTTCATCCTGTTTGTCCAGGAACAAGTTTCAAACCTTTGCAAGGGAGCTTGAACTTGCTAAAGGCAGGGATAATGATAGATATAACAAAATAGTAGAACAGTTAATGGAATCTTATCGCCAGTGTGGAATGGTAAGACCGATGTCTGTTTCTCTGACTTTTTGATCAAAATTGTTCATACTAATTTTAAAATAGTAGAATGGTTAATGGAGTGTTATTGCCAATGTTAATATCATAAATGTTGCTTTTACGAGAGAATTTTTAATTCTGTGCTAGATTTTTCAATTTTGTGGGAGATTTATATGTTTTATGCGAAGTTTACAATTTATTTCTATGGGATAATTTTATATGTTTTGCGACGTCTACTGTTGGTTTCTTCGCTGAATTATATCTATCTTTTTATTATAATTATAATTTATTTTTCTTTGAGAAGTGTGGCTTGACGACTCACATAATTTCTTGGTAAGTATTAAATCCTCGTAAGCTTTAGTCTTAATTGTGGATACATTTGATGTTTGCAGAAACATAAACGGCTGAAGAAGATATTTATTGTGCTGCATCACGAACTGCAGGTTTGTATCTAACCAGTCACTTTCAGCTGTCCATCGTTTGCCTGTATTAAATTTGCTACCCCATTTGAAACATTGACTTCCATGGTCAAGGAGTCGTATTTCCTATTCTAAATGACTGAAAAAATTTAAAAGGTCTAGCCAAAAATAATGTTATGGTAGAGTTAATTTTTTCTGAGAAATACCTAGGGTACTATACAAATGGAAGTGGGTCTATAGTGAAATCAGTATTAATATGAATATTTCCTCTAAGATGCAAGATGTTCCTAAGTAGTTGCAACCATTTACTTTGTTCCCAGCATTTGAAGGAGATGATTAAAGACTTCGCTAACAAGCAAACGAAAGGATGATGACTGAGTTCCCCTAACACTTGATCTCGAGGAGCATATGAACAAAAAGGCAACACCAAGTGAAATATGGAGACACAGTCAGCCAGCTCAAAGATGTTTTTCAACGTTCTCTGTTGTTTTCTTTTTAATTATAGACATTCCATGGGACACTTTGCAGCACTGATCAATCAAGTTAGACATTTCTTCGCTGTGTATGGAGATGGGGGCGATGAAGCTAAATAACACCTGGTCAAGGTTTCGGTAGACATTGGAAAAGGAAGTTTTGGATTAGTTATGGCGGCATTGGTATATAAACACTGTACATGTACTTTTGTATTTGTTCTTTTTACTTCTTTTGTCAGGAATGGTTTTTGTTTGGATGTAATATTTGTAGTGCACAGTAATGTAGAGTTGAGTATTTAATTAGTTTGATTGAACTTCTGATCCAAAACTGGATCTCAAAAGCTTTATCCGGTTGTACAAAGTAAAATATCCATGAACCTGATCATCTCTTTGGTTCTTGGTTCGAGTCTTGGAGTCAGCGAATAGGTTTTTGTAGTTTCTGAAGTAGGGTTTAACGCGTGAGCCGTTTAATTTTCAATCTTCTTGATGTAACCTACTTTTTCTTTATTTACATACTTTTCTACAAATTGCGATCTGGAACTTTATCGATCCAAATTTGGAGCATGTATTCTTTTCAACTATAAGTTTATGTTTTTAAAAGGGTTTATGGACCAGATCGTCAACATACTTTACTTTTTGTCTCAATGTCACCAATGAACCGGTTTTATTACCAAGGTCGACCCCAAACTTTTTACTTTTGTCTCAATGTCACTAACGAACTAATTTTATCACCAATGTCGACAACGAACTTGTTAAATATGTTTTGAGGTCACCAAAATACCTTTTTTTAACTAGCTATGTTTTGAATTTGTTGATGTGGTGTTGCCATGCATTTCATTTATGTGACCAGGCTTCCACGTAAGCTAAACTTGTACATGTATGGTTAATTCTTTTTCTCCTATCGAATAACATGTAATTTTTATTGCTTTACGATAATCACCACTTTTCCAGTGAATCTAAACGCAATTACTACTTTTTTTTTTATTATAAAAAACGTAACCCAAAATTACATGTTAGTCGGTCGGAGAAGATGAAGTTAACCATACGTGTACTTGTTTAGCTTACATGGAAGTCTGGTCACATAAATGAGATGCATGGAAACACCACATCAACAAATTCAACATGTAGCTCATTAAAAAAAATATTGTGGTGACCTCAAAACATATTTAACAAGTTCGTTGTCGACATTGGTAATAAAATTAGTTTGTTGGTGACATTGAGACAAAAGTAAAAAGTTTGGTGTCGACCTTGGTAATAAAACCGGTTCATTGGTGACATTGGGACAAAAAGTAAAGTTCGTAGGTGATCTAGTCCATAAACCCATTTTAAAATTACACAATATGTACAGATGAAATGACAGTTTGAGTTTTAATCCATGAGTAGATGGTTTTACTCTTACAGTGAACCACTTTATTTGTTTAAAAGGTGATATGTATGTGTCAAAAGTTGATGTGTAAGAATTACCTCCATCGTTTGATTTATAATTATGATTTTAATAGTTTATGAAAGAACTAATCTACTTGAAGTACTCCTAAAAAAATTAGGTTTATATATAAAGAATTTATCTATACATCACTTATTAAATTGTTCTTCCTTTCTTAATTTGAGTTTAATTATGTGTTCTTCAATCTAAGTGTTCTCTATTTAGTTTAGGTTAAGGTTATGTTAAAACACCCAACATTTTTTCACACACACACACACACACACATATATATATATATATATATATATATATATTCCAATTTTAACTTCAACTTCTTTTTTATATAATATAAAAAATGAGAAGGTTTTATCAATATCATCAGTCTCATAAAGAATGGGTTTAATACATTAACGATTAGTCCTTAACAACTGAACTGGTAATTCTTGACATCCTTTAACAATAACGTGAAAAACTATTAACATAATTGAAGTCGGAGAAAAAAATGATTGATAGGCCTATTTAGAGAGATCTAAAGTAGGTCTGAAAATATGGGAATGACATGTATCATATTCAACCTATAAGATTATGAGAGGGAAACTGTATTAACCAATGAAAGAGTTACAACATCTTCAAAGTATACACTATTTTAGTACAAAAAGATAATCTTTTGAAAATATGTTTGCACTAAATAGAATTTGCTCCAATGTGTTGCATTAAATTTTTACACTATTTCTTTTTTAATTGATATAAAATACACAATTCAACAATATAATACCAAATTTTAATATAACTAATAAATTATAATAATAGATATAATTAAAATCATTATATTTTAAATATTTAAAAATATAAACGAAAATTTTATAATATTATGATGTTTCTTTAATAAATAGGATATCAAAAAGTATAAATATTATGAAGTTTCTTTTATAAAAAAATTTATACATCATATTAATACATTTTAGTTATTATATATATTATTATTTAATGTAAATAGTGTTTAGTGCAGCATCAAATTTTAAGCTGCACTAAACACTATTTACCATTGCACTAAAATAATGCAGTGTTTAGTGTTAACACTACAGTGACGTTTTTACACTTTTACACTATTTTTAGTGTAAAAAGGTATGTTTAGCGCATACATTGAAGATGCTTTTAAGTCTATTTTTAGGTCCATCTAAGTAGATTCAATATAATTACTCGTCGGATTTACCCGCGGGTAAAAGATAATACCCATCATCTGCCCGTGACCCGTCAACGGGTAAAAGTTCATACCCATATCCTACCTGCGGATATACGTTTTGTAGGTTTACCCACCCACAATAGACAGATACCCACAAGTTACATGTTTTTCTCCATTATCATCCCTACGACTGAATTGTACATATTCATGATGATATGTAATGATATGCAACTATATGTGAATTTGACTTTCCAAAATAACTACCCGTAGAGTAATGTGTAGACATTTCTTTCATGCACAATTCTTGACACGGAATATATTAAGTTGTTAACGTGTAAACAACCTTGATACAGAAGAAGAATCTAGAAAGCATATAGGGTTAGTTCGGTAATTTAACTTACTACTAGTAAGATGTATTTCCTATACACATTTCTATTTTCATTATTTGCTCAAAAAAATAAAAAATTCTTCTTTCATTATTTCCCCCCCGAAACCGTACAACAACAAAAAAAACTCATTCACAGATTCGATCTTCATGGAGATTACTCCCGTGAGCTTCAACCTTCCATTACCTTCCAGATCCGCGATCCATACTCCGATCTGTCTTCCGGCGAGATCTACAACTCACCGGAGAAACTCAGTCATCGTGAACGGAATCGGAGGAGGATCGGCGAAATACAAAGGAACGCAGATGAGAGAGAAGAAACTAACGGAACTGATAGAATCAAAAGTAGCTGAAGCGACGGAAATATGTAACGGAAATCGTGATTCCGACGAGTGTAAGGTGGCGTGGGATGAAGTTGAAGAAGTTAGTCAGGCGAAAGCTGATCTCCGGCGAAAATTAGAAGGAAATAAGGATCCGTTGGAGTCGTTTTGTGTGGAGAATCCTGAGACTGACGAGTGTCGGATTTATGAAGATTGATTGTAATCGACGGTTAATCGGAAGTTTATTCCGGCAATGTATGTTAGGGTTTATGAACTTATTATTATGTAATTATTTGCTGCTAATTGTGTGATTATCGTATGTGTTTTCTGGTTTAATTATGACGTATTCTCTGCGCAATTCTGTGCGATCCTAAAAATGATAAACTTTCATGTTTCAAATGCGATTTCATGTTAATTAGCTAATGCTTTTTAGCTTATGCGTAATCTAAAATTCGAGAATATGAGGCTTCTAGCTTATTCACCCCTTAAATTGTGAAAAGCTCGTGAGAAAAGCTCATCCAAACACCTTCAAAATATCTTTTTAGCTATATCATCGTAATACAATAAGCTAAAAAGCTCCTTAAAAAGCCAGGCCAAACACCCCGTTAGATTTTACATGTAAACTCAACTTAATCAAATATATGAATATTATTTGACTTATGAAAATGATATAGTTTCAAACTTTTAATACTGTTATAAACACTTCAACATGTACTACATTACTTAGCTATTTTAGGGTTATGTTTAGTATTTTCGTTTAAATATCTAACGGATTATAAGTTTACAATCTTTACACTTAAAAGTTAAAACCTAGGGTTTAATATTTTAGTACATTCATAAGTTTAAGTGGTAATGCTATACGCAGTTAGAATAAGTTCATCAACTTTTAAGAATTTTAATTGTACTAAATGCATTATAAAATGAGCTTTAACAAAACATTCGTTAAAAAAAAAACATAAACCACACACAAACACAAAAAGAAAAAATAATATTTGGTGATGACCTCCATAAACCAGTTTCTTTGTTATCATCATGTTAAATTGGTAATGAGATTCATCTTTTCATAAAGCAATCAAATTGGAATTGGAATAAGGACCCCATTTCTAGCAACTAGCAAGTATGAGCGACCATCTGGGATTTTGGATAAGGACAGTTTCAGAAGTTTATCTTACATTCTAAAGTTACATAAATGGTCGTTTTGATTTGCTTGAAATTAGACCACTTACAACAAGTGTTTAGTCACTTCTTTCGTCATTTGTATCAGCTTAACGTCATATCAACACACTCGCAACCAACACAACGGTGTCAAC
The DNA here is from genome assembly GCA_949592205.1 of Helichrysum umbraculigerum. Lineage (NCBI taxonomy): Eukaryota > Viridiplantae > Streptophyta > Magnoliopsida > Asterales > Asteraceae > Helichrysum > Helichrysum umbraculigerum. The sequence continues at coordinate 66,462,835 of CATIUR010000007.1, read as the reverse complement.
AATGTTCGTTACTTCAATTTTTGGGTTCCACATTTACCAATATACTTACATTTACATACAGTAAACCAAAAATAAAAATTCATTATATGTGAGGTGGTCCCACCCCACCCCTTCCTTCCTTTCGTTGCCAAACCGACATGACCCTACCGAAGAAATCCAACGACGAAAGGGAGCCCTCGACGTCGGTTAGCCGACGTTTTGTCGGTGCCAAACCAACGAAACCGTTGGTAATGGTCTTAAAAGAATGGAATAATTACACAAAAAGTCCTTTATTTCAGTATACAAACAGAATATCCCTCATGCGTTTTGCCCTTGACCTAACTTAACGGAAGATAGCTCTTGACCTAACTTAAAAGAAGATACCAGCCGTTAGAGTAAAAGAATTTAAGAATATGAAGTTTCAATAATGAGGATTATCAATGTAATTAAAAATGGGAAAGGACTGTAAGTGAAATTTCGATCAAACCAAAAGAATCATTTATATAATTTACTCTACATTTTAATAAAAATTAAAAAGAAATTATACGTAGTACTTATTATTATTATCATCATTATTATTATTATCATTATTATTATTATTATTTATTTTCTTTTTTTGCGACGGTCTTAGAACGTAAGGGAAGATATCGAGAGAACGCAACTGAGGCTTATCATCTTGAGCAGCGTGTGCGATGCAATTTCTAAAACGAAGCAAGTTCCCTTATAAAGTTTAGCAATACCCTATTCGATGACAAACATGAAGCTTTCATATTTCTGCTCGCCAAGTAGACACTAAAAAGTCTATATAAGCAATAATGTAGTCTAAAACGTTGGTTTAAAAGTTGATCTAGCTTCCCATTTCAATAATTCTCTAAAACGGTCCATTTTCAAACAATGTATATCTATCTATTACTACTTATTAAGTGTTTCTTGTGTTGAGTTTTATACATCTTAAAAAAATTAAATGCCAAATTTACCCTTCTGCATGTAATTATCATCCTTTCAATCTCACTTACAGATAAGGCAACCAAATCATATTTCTACATACTGATTTTTTTCAACTTTACACAGAAATTTACTCAAGCATTTGACCATTTCATTTGTATCACGGCATTAATTTTAATCTAATTCATCTACAAACGTTATATACAATCGAATATTTTGTCAACTTAAACGTAATATAATCGAATATTTTGTCATGTTATTTTAAAAAAGTGAAATACGATCTATGAAAAATTGAATTAAAATGTTATATTACAATTCGACGATGCTATTAACGAACATAATATAATACATCTCAATTATAAATAACTTAGTTGTCACCGTCGCATTGCGCGGGCAATATGCTAGTCTTAGATAATTGACATATACTCTTGGATCAATTTCTATGTCAACTTTTTACGGATAACTATCATTTTCAGAGAGTCGCAAGAGGTAAATCAAGACCACCCGTGGACATGATGTTAAGTTGCTAACCCACAATGCTACAACTAAGCCAGCCACACCAATAAATTTTTTCAATTATAAAACATAACATACTTTTCAAATACTCCCATCATCTAAACTAATAGACTCTAACACTCGAGGCCATTTCCTTGATCGTAAATGGCTATGTTTATGAAACGCCCCGATTTTTTTTATTTTTTTATACTATTTGAAAACACTTGTTTGTCAAATCTGAATATCTTCTCATTTAAAACTATAACCATTACAATTACAAACTTCCTTTTTTTCTTTGACTTAGACACAATTTCGTACAAAGCTGGGCGACTTATACAAGTATTACCTTAACGATGATTTAAAAGAAGTGAAGCTTAACTAACAGTAGAGTAAGCTTCGATCCACATAATCTTCTAGTAGTCATACACTACTTGCCATGCACCTTAAGTCCAACTGAGCCATACACCTAAAACATACATCCACTGAAAGGGGTAAGCTAACGCTTAGTGAGAAATATGAACAATCAGTTAAATATTTTACTTATCAACTTACTTTCAACAATTATGTTATTAACATAAACTTTTAACAAACATATAACTTTCAATTAATTTAGCAAGTGATAGAAATTACTTTTCTTAATTTGGAATCACCTTCACTTTTACTTTACCCATGTGTACATGTCATATTACAATCATCGTTAACATAAATTAACTATTCTACTTTCCAAGCCAACCGAAGTTTAGCTATTCTTTACTTTCCAAGCCAACCGAAATTAGGCGATTCTTTACTTTCCAAGCCAACCGAAGTTAGGCTATTCTTTACTTTCCAAGCCAACCGAAGTTAGGCTATTCTTTACTTTCCAAGCCAACCGAAGTTAGACTATTCTTTACTGAAACTTTCTCATTATATGACTTTCATGTTTTACAGCTTTTACTTTAATTCTACTTTACACAATTTATCACTTTAAATTTGCTTAACTTTTCAACACCGATCAAGTAATATGTATAACTAATCAATTAAATCATCAAAATGACATAATATAGAAACTTCACATGATTGTATAATTCTCTTGCACATATGCAATTCGAATCATACAATCATTACTTAACTAATCATCATATTACTCACCTTGGCTTTAGGCAAATAAGAGACCTAGTACAATTCTCGTGAACACCACTTCAGAAACACCTATCATATAGCACATACATATAACGACATATTTAGTATCTACAATCATAATAATATTGATTAATCATAATCATTAATCTATCGCCCATTGAATAGACTAAGTGTACTTCTTAATTTAGTTTACTTAACTACGACATCAATATAGAAATCTCATATAACTCTTCACGATTAGTTTACCCATTTAATAAAATTTTGACCCGTTTGACTTTCAAACTATATTATCAACTTAATCCAAACGTCAATAATGATTATGTAAATCACCACTTTATCTATCAAATTATACTTCTCAATTCATCATTATAAGTTAACTTTCATTCATACATCTTACTACATTTAATAAACACTTTTACAACACTTTAGTATGTTTCGTAAAAAAACTAGACAGCAGCTGTTCAACTCACTTTTCGACCAACTTAAAATCAGATCTGGGCACCAAGGCCATAACCAAGATAAAGAAGACTTTCTCACCTTTCCAACGGTATATCGTACATCAAAAACGGAGTTACAGTTATTTAGTTATGATTTATTGAAAACAGCCTATTTTCTCACTACAAGCTGTCCAACTCCAAATTTTTACCAAAATCATGCCAAATCGATTCAAATATGTTCAAAACACTTTTATTGATTAAATCCAACTCAAACAACACTTTTGGGACTGATTTTCAACAAGATTAACATTCAAAACAATTCATCTTTACAACTCTACACAAACTCCTTTACACATAAACATCATCTTCTAACATCTTTACTTCAAAATATCATCATATTTCTTAATACCCATTTGACTCAACATGTATTTCATATTTATAAAACTCATTCTACTAGCAGCTTCATTATTCTTTTTAATGAATCCACATGCACATAATTATTTTGGTTCTCTTGTTATAACAACAATTCAATAACAACCTACCATTATCAACTCATTCATAAAAATACTTACTTTTAATAAATTTTACCAACCCTCTTAAGATTATATAAACTCTACTTATTTAGGTTAGAAAACACTAAATTATACTCAAATAGAATCATCCATTATCACTACACTTTAAATCTAGCATTTTTCCCAAAACTCAAATTCTAGGGTTCATAATCAAGTTCTCAAAACATCAAATTAAAAGTTATAGATGATGTTACTTACCTTATGGATGGATGATTGGTTGATTACAAGCTCAAACTCTCAAGATTTCTTGATCAATTTCGTGATTTATTTACCTTGTTCTCTTCTCCCTCTTTTCTCATCCGTACGCACACACACACATATACAGAAATAATAGTTCCTTCCAAAATTCTGATTAAGGAAGTATTAATATAAATAGTTACCTTTTTGACCCCTAATCTCTTTCTTAAGTACAAGATACAACCCTCCTAACATATTTTATGGTAAAGGCACATTTGGTCCCTCAACTTATCTACACTTGACATCTTTCAATCCACAACTAGTTTCTCAATTACATATTTTACATTTTTAAGCCACAAACTAATATTTTGTATGTAATATATTTTATACAATCTTATTAAATATATATTTTTAATATAAAGGATAACTTATAAATTTTTGGGGTGTTACAACTATAACACCCCTCGTTAATTATAAACATTTAACATAATATTTGCGACTCGGAAGCGTATATTTCAAAACAAACTATCAATGTTTTACATTACTTAAAATGTCATTAAACTTTTTCAAATCTAATACATGACATTTCAACAAACTCGGTGTTATATAATTCCAAAACATTACTTTAGTTATCAAGATAACATCAGAGTAACAGCCTGTCAAACATTCCATCCATTCCAACAACCTCCTGCCCAATATGTCCCATCTATTTAACCTGCAGGAAGAACTGTGGTGGGGTTAGCACAACGCTAAGTGAATGAAACTATAAGCAACAGTATAACCTAGCATAACAATCTGTTTACATCAAATAACAATAAACAGAAAATCAATCAATCACTCGACATCCAATCAATGTCAAGCTACACCAATCAAACATTATCAATCGTCATGAGGACTGGTGGCTCCCGAGATACCCTAATACCGGTTTGGTACTCAGGAACACTTATCAATCATCTGTATTGGCCTATACAGAATTACCGATAACCAGTTGTTAATCACACACGACCTAGATCTCTAAACCAACATTTCAAGTTTCAAGATCTCCTGTCGTCTACAATAACAACCAAGTCCAACTGTCAAGTCAAGTTGACCTCAGAATCTTACATACTAGCACCATCAGCCAAGTAAACAACTAGTCAAACTATCATGGCAAGATATCTCAACAATTACATTCTATCAAAGTAATACTATAATTACTTGTTGTAAATCAAATCATTACAACTAAATCACACTGAGGTTACAGATCCACTCACCGACTACCTCAGGCCTCCACTCAGTAGTCTAATATCACTGAGCCTTCTCCACATCTGAGAATCAACAAATCAAATATAAGTTAGTAATCATGATCATCAATACTAAACTTATATCAATCTTTAACATTTAGGAACTTAACATAATTTACTTTTCAATTACTAGTTCCTAATCACATTTTATGGATTTCAATATAACTCTTATCATATATTAATTATCAATCACAGTACCATTTTACAACAAGTACCAGTCGCATAACAATCAACAAGATAATAAAAAGCTATATCAGCCCTCCAAGCCGCCGGCTTCCTCCAAGAAGCCGCCGGCTTCTTATCACCATCCACTGGTTTCCTAAAATGCAACACAAGCCGCCGGCTTGCCAAAGAAGCCGCCGGCTTCAACCAACTGGGCACAAGCCGCCGGCTTCATCATGAAGCCGCCGGTTTCAACAAACAAGACCAAGCCGCCGGCTTCCATATGAAGCTGCCGGCTTCCATCGTCGTCCAGGCCCTGTACGAACAGCAAAACCCTAACCCACGGGTTTTTAACAAAAATCACCCCAAACTCATTTTCTAACTGTTATATGTCACAAATACTTTCATATAAACACTATATAACAGTTATTACATGTTTCTAACATCTAATTATTCCAAATCATCAATTCACCCAAATTTCAATCGAAATCAAATTCTTAAATACTCAAGAACACTTACTGATTGAAGAATATACTGATGATAATCTGTCCATGGTGAAGTTTTACGAGAATCACAACTTCCTGATTTGATTTCTGGATTGATTTGGAAGTTTTCAGAGAGTTTCTATGAGTTTCTAAATGAAAATAAATAACTTTCCTAAATAGGAAAGGATATATATATAAGTCGGCCTCACGAACCGCCTTCAATATACGGGTATAATTTAATATCCCATCTCAATCTATTGCCTGGAACCCGAAAACCATTTGCGAGTCCAAACATTTTATTGTACCGACAACTATATTAATTTACAACAATTAATATTTCACTTATCACATTGGAATATTTAACTCCTATTCCAATTATTTCAACTATTTCAAACAATATTATTTCCAAACACATTTAAATACTTATTTAAATCAAGAAATAATATAAAACAACTAGGTCCAATTCGAGGATGTTACAACTCTCCCCTCCTTAAAGAGATTTCGCCCCGAAATCTAACATCAATCAATCTGACTAATGTGATAATATCACATATATCTTATCAAACATTAATCCTCAATTGTAACTTACAACTATACTCAAACTGTTTGAATTCTTTCCACATGCACATATCCAAATGTACATGCTTCTATCTTTTCCTACGTACACATACAGTGCGTCTAATCAATATCATCAATCAGATATATCTTATAGACAAACACTTACTTCAACAAGTGAAACCTACAATCACTTAATAGGTCTATGCAACCAGAAAGTAGCAACATGCTAAAATCTTTAACCTATTATCACTGTTCATCCCTGTTATAAATACAACAGCAATCACATTATCACAACAGTGGTTATCAAACCACAATGTTCCTAGCAATATTGAAATAAAATTCAACTCACGACTTACAATCAGTCTAATAACAGATAACAATTTCAAATCTCTACTATCAAAGATTTAAAATTCAAATCTAGGTCAACTTTTCATCCAAAAGTTTCATACCTATACTCTTGTGAATAACCAATCATATTCACATATCACTACAATCATATGAAATCTTTTACTTAAAAGTACTCCAGATTCATATCACCTAAATAAGTAAAGCAGAGGTCACACTCAGTAGGTAAAACCACAATCAATAAGTACTTTGCTCAATTAACAAAAGTACCAAAACTCAATCTTACCTACAATCAACCAACCTCTACATTAACTTATTTTCACTTGTAACTCCTTTCATTACAATCTATCAATTGCTAGCAACAACAATTTACCAAACACTAATCACAACACTAGTGATTACACTCTACAGTATATCTATCAATACTTACTATTTATCTTCAAAATCTAACCAACCTTCAAGTTAGAATTTATATACTACTTAAACTGGTTAAACATTAAGAACTTATTTTCAACAACCAGTTATTTTAATTAAACTTGTTAAGTCTTAAAACTGCTAATTACAAACAATTAGAAGCTATACAACTTTAACCACACAATCACTTAGTCATTTAACACTAGATCCCATTAATCTAGCAACTAAGCCAGTCTTAATCAACATATCATGATACTACAGTTCAAGTATCACAATATCACAATGTGCTACTTTTCAACACATTTCTAATAAGGTCTACATCTAGTTAATTATAATTAACTGACATCCACATATTTTATGGCATATTTTAATTCATTCTATTAAAACTTATCATGCCATTTATTATCATGTATACCACACATACATACCTACACAATTTCAGGTATTTTCTAAAATGGACACATACACATCAATTCCCTTTCATCCTACCCACTAGGCCATTCAGACTGTTAAAGTCTTTATCAAGCCTTCTCAGTACTACTAGTCATCACATATCCATACTACAGGACATGGAACAATCACCAACTCTATGTTTCACTTATATACATAATACATCGTATATAACTTAAACAATTTAATCTACACTTTACAATAAAAGCTTGGTGAATACAATCATCATCTCTCAATTTCAAGGTTTCCCTTACTCCCTAATACATACAATTTCTTAAAATATGAACAACCTTCCAATTCATATTTCTTCAATTTATCAACAAAGATCATCTAGATCTTTAATACAGTTTAATTCCAGATATACTTTCATATCTTTTCTTACTTGGATCTAATCCCAATTTACCACTTTATCACTTACTTCATTTGTATACAATCAACAAATAACTAAAGAATTCATTCAATTCTTTCAATACTTAAGTAATTCACCATGAGGTACCAGTCAACCTACACAATCATTAATAATTACTTTCAATTATTTCACTTCTCATATTCTTACCCAATCATGGCTGTCATCACAAGCCTCATACACTGGTAAGAATTTCTTATCACAATTCTAATCAATGTGACTCAACTTACACTTTTCAACAAATTATAGTTGTCATATCATACAATGACTTTCTATCTGTATAATTCTTTAACACATATTCAGTTCAAATATCAAATATTTCCTAACTGAATACTCAATCATACTCAACACTATTTCAATTACTTAATACTAGCTTTAAGTAATTAATCAAGTTTCACAAACTTAGACAATTTGGGAATTTAACCACATTCCCCACATAATCATAACATTACATCTATGTTAGACTATTTCAACATATACAATTGACTATATGTCAACTTCGATTTCAATCAATCGATCAATAAAATTCTCTGATTGCTTTTCTCTAGTTTGACCCAATCTCAAACCAATCACAAGCAATTAATTTTATACACAATTTTCTATTCATGGTTTAACTTTCAAAGTTAACATACCATCAAGTTAACTCCCAAACCATTTCATCTTATATGTTCACTTTCAAACACATAGTTCAAATTATTACATTCAAAAATTTTATCAATCCTTCACAAGAACAAAATCAACCTACCTCAATCTTGGCTCCATACAAGCCAATTCATATTGTAGGTTTAATTTCAAACATATACTTCACACTATTACATTCAATAATACTAGTAGTTTCTCAAGCAAGACAATGCCATCATGTCTCAACTTTGGCTTCATACAAGCCAGATATCAAATAGTGATTCATCTAAACACTATCAAATTCCTCTACATGTAATTTATCACAATCAATTACAATTACATGTTCAACAAAATCAAATTTGTTAACTAGGTTTATCATCAAAACCTCTATCAATGACAACTATCATTTACACTGTCACTTTTACAGTCTAAAAGTCACAGCCCTATCAACTGATTGTTTTCTTGTCAAAACAATTATTAAACAACTTAGCATACCATCATGCTCCATTTCTAAAATCACATTACATTTCTTTTATACCAAGTAGCCTTAACAAATTCATGTGACACCACATAATATAACAACGGTGATCAGGCGTTGCAAGATTATGTTTTTCACAATCCATTCTCAGGCTACTCTACATTATAATTATCAATGTGATCTACTTTTATCTCATAGATATTAAATATTTCATGATTTCAAATCAATCATACTCTATTTAATAGTTTCTATCAGCTGTTACATACTCAAAATCAGCTTACTACTTACATATTCAACCTTACATATGCAAGCCATCTCACATAATTTATTTTCAACAACTGAATTACTCAGTATATCTACTGGTCTGAAACCTCAAACATATGATAACCTATCATCATAATTTCAATACTTATCACTAATCAATGTCCTTATTTACCTCAAAATTCAGGACACATCTTAATTAACTATCATTACTTTGACATATGCTTTACTATCAAGCATCACTGTCACAACAAGCCTACTCAATCATGTTACTATAAACATTTCATTTACTAATTCACAATTGACTAGAAAGACCTATCACTTTCTCATTCAATTTAGCTTTATCATAAATTATTTTCCTCATAAACTTATTCATCTTGGTTTAACTCAAGTGTTTAGCTATAGTCAAAACATATCATGTAGTCACATAACCACATATTTTCTCAATTAGCAATCATCCTCAAATCAAATGACACAATATTCATTAATAAGGATTTAAATCACACCTTACTAATATAATACTATCAATTATTTTGTCTCACCAATATAGACACTTTTAGGTTCTAACATCCATCATGTTAAACCTTAATCAACTCTTTATCTACTCATTTACTCACATTTCTGCATTTTTCAATTCAATCAGAAATAATCACCACAATGAGTATCCCATTCAATACCTCTATCCTCATGTCAACCTATAACAATCATTAGTTGACTCAAAACTGGGGAATCATATCAGTCTGACTCAATTAACTTCACAACAATGCTTACTTAACATAATAAAGTAAACAGTTCAAGTTAATTTAAATTTAACACATGCTTATCGAAGATTACCTGGCAATCTTAAGCCCACTAGTGTTGAGGAAACATGAAATATACCAATCAGATACTCATGTCCCTCCGTCTCTGCAATCAAATAACAACTTCACAACTTGTTAAGGGTTAGTACATATTCAACTAATCACCCTTTTTTTTTTTTTTTCACATGCATTCACTACTCAACTAAACCCACACCCACTGGAATGTTTGACTCAACTCAATCAAGTTTAGGATTGAACATTCTGTCATGTCCAATTCACACAAACTATTGCTCTGATACCAACTTATAACACCCCTCGTTAATTATAAACATTTAACATAATATTTGCGACTCGGAAGCGTATATTTCAAAACAAACTATCAATGTTTTACATTACTTAAAATGTCATTAAACTTTTTCAAATCTAATACATGACATTTCAACAAACTCGGTGTTATATAATTCCAAAACATTACTTTAGTTATCAAGATAACATCAGAGTAACAGCCTGTCAAACATTCCATCCATTCCAACAACCTCCTGCCCAATATGTCCCATCTATTTAACCTGCAGGAAGAACTGTGGTGGGGTTAGCACAACGCTAAGTGAATGAAACTATAAGCAACAGTATAACCTAGCATAACAATCTGTTTACATCAAATAACAATAAACAGAAAATCAATCAATCACTCGACATCCAATCAATGTCAAGTTACACCAATCAAACATTATCAATCGTCATGAGGACCGGTGGCTCCCGAGATACCCTAATACCGGTTTGGTACTCAGGAACACTTATCAATCATCTGTATTGGCCTATACAGAATTACCGATAACCAGTTGTTAATCACACACGACCTAGATCTCTAAACCAACATTTCAAGTTTCAAGATCTCCTGTCGTCTACAATAACAACCAAGTCCAACTGTCAAGTCAAGTTGACCTCAGAATCTTACATACTAGCACCATCAGCCAAGTAAACAACTAGTCAAACTATCATGGCAAGATATCTCAACAATTACATTCTATCAAAGTAATACTATAATTACTTGTTGTAAATCAAATCATTACAACTAAATCACACTGAGGTTACAGATCCACTCACCGACTACCTCAGGCCTCCACTCAGTAGTCTAATATCACTAAGCCTTCTCCACATCTGAGAATCAACAAATCAAATATAAGTTAGTAATCATGATCATCAATACTAAACTTATATCAATCTTTAACATTTAGGAACTTAACATAATTTACTTTTCAATTACTAGTTCCTAATCACATTTTATGGATTTCAATATAACTCTTATCATATATTAATTATCAATCACGGTACCATTTTACAACAAGTACCAGTCGCATAACAATCAACAAGATAATAAAAAGCTATATCAGCCCTCCTAGCCGCCGGCTTCCTCCAAGAAGCCGCCGGCTTCTTATCACCATCCACTGGTTTCCTAAAATGCAACACAAGCCGCCGGCTTGCCAAAGAAGCCGCCGGCTTCAACCAACTGGGCACAAGCCGCCAGCTTCATCATGAAGCCGCCGGTTTCAACAAACAAGACCAAGCCGCCGGCTTCCATATGAAGCCGCCGGCTTCCATCGTCGTCCAGGCCCTGTACGAACAGCAAAACCCTAACCCACGGGTTTTTAACAAAAATCACCCCAAACTCATTTTCTAACTGTTATATGTCACAAATACTTTCATATAAACACTATATAACAGTTATTACATGTTTCTAACATCTAATTATTCCAAATCATCAATTCACCCAAATTTCAATCGAAATCAAATTCTTACATACTCAAGAACACTTACTGATTGAAGAATATACTGATGATAATCTGTCCATGGTGAAGTTTCACGAGAATCACAACTTCCTGATTTGATTTCTGGATTGATTTGGAAGTTTTCAGAGAGTTTCTATGAGTTTCTAAATGAAAATAAATAACTTTCCTAAATAGGAAAGGATATATATATAAGTCGGCCTCACGAACCGCCTTCAATATACGGGTATAATTTAATATCCCATCTCAATCTATTGCCTGGAACCCGAAAACCATTTGCGAGTCCAAACATTTTATTGTACCGACAACTATATTAATTTACAACAATTAATATTTCACTTATCACATTGGAATATTTAACTCCTATTCCAATTATTTCAACTATTTCAAACAATATTATTTCCAAACACATTTAAATACTTATTTAAATCAAGAAATAATATAAAACAACTAGGTCCAATTCGAGGATGTTACAACAACTCTCCCCTACTTATTCCATTCGTGTCCTCACGAATGTCATTCGTATCTATTCAACCTTAACATTTATACTCAAGCGGAAGCGTTTACTTACTTACACTTTATACCTACCTCAACTATGTTCATACTTTGTCTCACATATTTAGACTATTAACAACTTAGTCCGTATGGATAATAAACATATATTGGTCACATCTATTCATTTGGTAAAATTTTATATATACTACTATCAGCACTCACCATGAGTCTGTAATTTCTACCTTAGTTTCCGTAAAACAATTTGCACATTACAACTAGCTTAACATGTCTCATCAGTCTTAGCAGCTTTTTAGTTAAACATATATCTTATTAACACAGCACATAGACAGCATATCGTCTTTACTACTTAATAATCAAATTAGTATTACATAAAGCTATACGCATACTGTTTCACATAACTTATGCACAAACTTTACACACCTATCATACTTTAACACATAATCACTTATAACACGTGTAACATATAGCTTAAACAGCTTATAAATATAATAAGTATGCATATAACCTTACCAACGTAGGCACAAAATATGCATCCTGTCCCATTCACTAGCACACAACCCGTGTGCCTTCAACTTTTTTTTTTTTTTTCACATAAGCACCAAACATGTGCATGCCTTTCTATTTACTTTCTCACTAGCCCCAAGTGCAATATATATATCATAAGTGCAACATCAACAATTTCTTTCTTACCATTGAATCAACTTTCAGTTTGACAATTCATACATATAGCACTTTGCATACACCAGAAAGAGATTATGCACTAAATTATGCACATTAACACATACGTTCAATTCTTTCCCATACACATATACCGTTTCTGTCCTTGACCCGTTTAAATCAATAATCATTACAAAGGTTGTTTATACTTAAACCCTCTTAGAACATAATCACTTATAACAACTTTACTATTCAAACCCAACTATATGCTAGAATCTTTACATCACACAATTATTTTTTATCTTTGCAACTATTTGACATCCCATAACTAGAACCATAACTTAATTTTGTGAAGCCTCTTATACAATGTACTTCGAAATCTTATAACCTATACTTATTTGGTTTCACTTAATTAGTGAATTATCTTACCGTTAAAACACAGAATTTATTACTTAAACTTTTTATACTACTTTCAGCTTTTCACTAGTTGTCATTTAATCACTTTAATTTTACTATCATTTTCCTTACAGCATATAGTTACTTACACATATTCGTTTTCTCATCGCTGCATGACTATAATCCTTACGTTCTCAATCAATAATATTCATTAGATTTTAATTTTTTTTTTCATGGACACAAAATTTTTGAATCACCTCTTTAATACCTCCTTTCTGTTTCAATGACATCAACACTTCTCTTAGAACATGTTATTCAGACCGATAAAGCTCTCTTTTGGCCTTTCACATCATAAAGTAATGAATACTAACTCATACTTACATATTTTATAAACAATTACGAATCTGCAGACAAGTCATGTTTCATTAAATCACATTCATCATTTCATTTAATCGCTGTTATATATATATTTTTTTAAACATACCTTACAATTGTCCCAAAACTTATTCATGTATTTGTATTGAGTCATTCTACGATTAAACGTTTCAAATTTAAACTCAATTTAAAAATTGTTGGAAGGCAACACAAACCGCCGGGTTGGTTATGAAAGCCGTTGGCTTCAACATGAATCAGCCGGGTTCTTTAATAACCTGCCGGCTCCTCTTATTGAGCAGCTGGGTTGTTCTTGCAGAATCCAAGCCTGCACACTTTTACCAAAATACAAATTTCAATTTATTATAACTTTTGAGTCATTACACAATTGGTCACCAAATTTGGCGAGCACCTTTCATACTTGAATATAAAGACTTTCATTAGAATACTTTTTCAAAATACGCATATTAACTAAATCTGGACCCTTAACCAAAAATATAGTCGATTTAGACCATTCTTCTCAACATGTCAAAGTTTTAACCACACACATCCCGACTTTAAGTTTTGACAACACTTTCAAATATTCATTTCGATACTATTACTACAAAAACATTCAGCAAACCATAACTTTCACCCATTTTGACATTTCCTTCCATTGGTGATCCTTTTGGGCACCAAAATGACCCATTTGGGTCTTTGACCATTTACACCATCACATTATCATTTATCACTCAATTGACTCAATAAAGTCAACTAAACATTTAACATACCCATTCATTGACACATTGAAACTATGGGTGCGCTAATGACCCATTTACTATTTCTATCAACATTTGACATTTAATCACATGCATTAACTCTATACAATCAATAAACAACAAGGTAACCCGTTAAGGGTATTAATAACCACTTTCATCACATGATATCTACTTTTAACTTTACCATTTGCTTATTTAATGTAACATCAATGTAAACATATTCACATATGCACACATATGCATTCAATCTTATTCCCGCTTTCACTTAATGAAAAGTTCATACAAATCTTACATTCACTTACAATAGTCACATTAAGTCTCTCTGATACTTGGTAGCCTCAACAATTTCATGTGATATAGCATAATATAATCACGTTGGCCAGACGTAGTTAGATTATGTTGTTCATACTTCCATTCTCAAGTTACTTCATATCATTAATTTTTAATGTGCCAACTCTTTACTTAAACATCTAAAACATAACACATAACACGGTAGTTCAACAGCAATAATAATTAAATCCCAAATTGCTACCCACATAATCATCTTCACATAACAAGTCTTTTCACATAATCATTCAACAGCTTTTACTAAACATTCATTACCGTCTCTGGTAACCTTATCTTTACTTCATATCTTTTCACATACAATTATTACATTTTACAACCGACAAAAGTCAGTACTTCTGGTTATTTATAACCCTGAACACATGACTAACATAAGTTAGCTTAACTTTACTTCTAAATGAGGTTGAACCTCATCACATCACATAACACATAAACATACCTTCTTACACGTATCAGTACCAAAATCTAACCAATTATTTATTCACTTTCGTTTATTTTCTATAAGCATACTCACATTAACTATTCATTTATCATCATATAATTATCAGCAAGAAAATTTTACCAACGTCTTGCAATAACTTACAAATTCCTACAACATTACTTTCATATTTTCTTTAACATTTTCGGGCATTCTGCGTTCATTGTGGACTACCTGAGATATTAGCATCTCATTCACATTCTGCTACTAAGTCAACACCTAATAAGCATCATATAGTTTGCTATAGGGAAGCATGTCAGTCCAATTTACTCAATCCTTCTACTACACATAATCAACATAACAATTCACATTAGTTTAAGTCTAGGCAATCCTACAGTGGATTACCTAATTCCCTTAAACTATAGCTCTGATACCAACTTGAAACGCCCCGAATTTTTTTATTTTTTTATACTATTTGAAAACACTTGTTTGTCAAATCTGAATATCTCCTCATTCAAAACTATAACCATTACAATTACAAACTTCCCTTTTTTCTTTGACTTAGACACAATTTCGTACAAAGCTGGGCGACTTATACAAGTATTACCTTAACGATAATTTAAAAGAAGTGAAGCTTAACTAACAGTAGAGTAAGCTTCGATCCACATAATCTTCTAGTAGTCATACACTACTTGACATGCACCTTAAGTCCAACTGAGCCATACACCTAAAACATACATCCACTGAAAGGGGTAAGCTAACGCTTAGTGAGAAATATGAACAATCAGTTAAACATTTTACTTATCAACTTACTTTCAACAATTATGTTATTAACATAAACTTTCAACAAACATATAACTTTCAATTAATTTAGCAAGTGATAGAGATTACTTTTCTTAATTTGGAATCACCTTCACTTTTACTTTACCCATGTGTACATGTCATATTACAATCATCGTTAACATAAATTAACTATTCTACTTTCCAAGCCAACCGAAGTTTAGCTATTCTTTACTTTCCAAGCCAACCGAAGTTAGGCGATTCTTTTGACTTTCATGTTTTACAGCTTTTACTTTAATTCTACTTTACACAATTTATCACTTTAAATTTGCTTAACTTTTCAACACCGATCAAGTAATATGTATAACTAATCAATTAAATCATCAAAATGACATAATATAGAAACTTCACATGATTGTATAATTCTCTTGCACGTATGCAATTCGAATCATACAATCATTACTTAACTAATCATCATATTACTCACCTTGGCTTTAGGAAAATAAGAGACCTAGTACAATTCTCGTGAACACCACTTCAGAAACACCTATCATATAGCACATACATATAACGATATATTTAGTATCTACAATCATAATAATATTGATTAATCATAATCATTAATCTATCGCCCATTGGATAGACTAAGTGTACTTCTTAATTTAGTTTACTTAACTACGACATCAATATAGAAATCTCATATAACTCTTCACGATTAGTTTACCCATTTAATAAAATTTTGACCCGTTTGACTTTCAAACTATATTATCAACTTAATCTAAACGTCAATAATGATTATGTAAATCACCACTTTATCTATCAAATTATACTTCTCAATTCATCATTATAAGTTAACTTTCATTCATACATCTTACTACATTTAATAAATACTTTTACAACACTTTAGTATGTTTCGTAAAAAAACTGGACAGCAGCTGTTCAACTCACTTTTCGACCAAATTAAAATCAGATCTGGGCACCAAGGCCATAACCAAGAGAAAGAAGACTTTCTCACCTTTCCAACGGTATATCGTACATCAAAAACGGAGTTACGGTTATTTAGTTATGATTTATTGAAAACAGCCTATTTTCTGCACTACAAGCTGTCCAACTCCGAATTTTTACCAAAATCATGCCAAATCGATTCAAATATGTTCAAAACACTTTTATTGATTAAATCCAACTCAAACAACACTTTTGGGACTGATTTTCAACAAGATTAACATTCAAAACAATTCATCTTTACAACTCTACACAAACTCCTTTACACATAAACATCATCTTCTAACATCTTTACTTCAAAATATCATCATATTTCTTAATACCCATTTGACTCAACATGTATTTCATATTTATAAAACTCATTCTACTAGCAGCTTCATTATTCTTTTTAATGAATCCACATGCACATAATTATTTTGGTTCTCTTGTTATAACAACAATTGAATAACAACCTACCATTATCAACTCATTCATAAAAATACTTACTTTTAATAAATTTCACCAACCCTCTTAAGATTATATAAACTCTACTCATTTAGGTTAGAAAACACTAAATTATACTCAAATAGAATCATCCATTATCACTACACTTTAAATCTAGCATTTTTCCTAAAACTCAAATTCTAGGGTTCATAATCAAGTTCTCAAAACATCAAATTAAAAGTTATAGATGATGTTACTTACCTTATGGATGGATGATTGGTTGATTACAAGCTCAAACTCTCAAGATTTCTTGATCAATTTCGTGATTTATTTACCTTGTTCTCTTCTCCCTCTTTTCTCATCCGTACGCACACACACACATATACATAAATAATAGTTCCTTCCAAAATTCTGATTAAGGGAGTATTAATATAAATAGTTACCTTTTTGACCACTCATCTCTTTCTTAAGTAAAAGATACAACCCTCCTAACATATTTTATGGTAAAGGCACATTTGGTCCCTCAACTTATCTACACTTGACAACTTTCAATCCACAACTAGTTTCTCAATTACATATTTTACAATATTAAGCCACAAACTATATTTTGTATGTAATATATTTTATACAATCTTATTAAATATATATTTTTTATATAAAGGATAACTTATAAATTTTTGGGGTGTTACAGTTTACCATCAAATATGCATTGCATATCATATTTCATTTTGTAGTGTGTATATTTCATTTAGGTTGTCTCTTTGTACAACATTTTAAAAACTTTACTTCCAAAACTATGTTAGCAGTGGATACTTTTAGAAGTTGTGAGACAATAAGGTAATTGGTTTAGCCTACTCAAAACATGATATTGTGAGCCTATAATAAGTTTATTTAGAAAAGCACATCCACAATAGCTTCTAAAAACAAGAGTAATAGATATTAAGCACAATTTAGCTTCTAAATAGCAAATTTATGATCATCCGGTGGTAGTTGCATTCATTGGATGTGTCATGCGTTAACACATTGCCATTTTATACCGGCGACAGTTTTTTTTTTTTTTTTGGCAATAAATTGAAATTAAGATGACATAAAAGTAATATGGCCTTTTTAAAGATGATATTTATTGATCATTTGATCAAGAAGATTTTAAAGAGCTTGTATTAACTTTTCGAGCAATGAAATGAAGTTAGCATGGCCAAACAGTCATAAATACTTTCGTGTTGTTAACTTTAAATGAGGGGTTTTTGTGTATATATAAAAAGCTGAGGTTTATAAATAGAAATAATAGAACTTTATGAGCTTGCTGATTAATAAGACAATAATCCAAATAATTTGTGTACTAAACAGCAATGTTTTGAAAACCGGTTGACTCGGTCCGGTCCGACCGGTTCAACCGGGATTTTTGAGGTTTCCGGTCGGGTGAAAATCGGTTTTGACCAATGTTTGACCAGTCAACGAATCGGGCAGTTCGGTCAAAACCGGGCGGTCCAACCGGGAACCGGACCGGTCAAACCGGGATTTTAATTTTAATTTTTTTAAATCGGTGACGTGGGCCGGTTTTGGGGCGGTTCGGACGGACCGGTTTGACCGGAACCGGAGGCCTCACTGAGTCGATCCGGTTTTCGGTCTTAGAAACATTGCTAAACAGCACAAGTGATATGCCCCTACAAAATATTGGTATATTTTTTATAAAATCATATTAATTGATCAAAAGACTTAGAAAAGAATACTATAATATATATGTTTTGGTCAAAAATTACACTAAGCAATTAAGTGATCAAATTTTGAAAAGTGAGGTTGGGTGCTATAAATTACTTTCAAGATAATTACGCGAGAAAATTGCCCGAATCGTCCTTGTGTTTGTCCAATAAATCACAATCTGTCCCTTATTTGAAGAAATGTCACTGGCCATCCTTATATTAGTTATTTTCGCTCACTAGTAGTCCTTGACCCAAACGACGTTAAACGTTCACGTTAAAACTTGTCACGTGCAAGGCACACCAAGGGTAGTTTTGTCATTTCCTCTAGTTCCTGCCTTTCCTCATTTATCCCCATTTACACACAACACATACCCAATATTCTTCTACTTAAAAAACAATAAATGACAAAAATTGATAAAGAAAGATTGCTAAATACTACTTCCGATCAAATTTGCAGGTTGCAAATTGTTAATTTTGGTTCACCTTCAAGTTGCTAACCCTTCAATTATGATCAAAAACATAAATAAAAAACATAAATTTTACAATTTGGTCATATGAATGTATCTCATCATATACATCATTTCCTTCTCCATAACTCAAATTGAATCAATCTTTAGCCTGAAGGTTTCTCTCAAAATTTTAGATCCAAATTATCGAGACCTAGATCTGAGTGAACAAAGCCATGGAAGAAAACGGCCACCAACGATTGATATTCCCGACCACCTGGAAACCGAATCCGTCGTTACTCAGTTGTGATTGTGATGGTGGCACACTGGCGGTTTATGGAAGATGGAGATCAAGATTCATAGAGAAAAAGAGAAGGTAATGTTGTTGCCATTGTCTTCTCCGGCGATGTTCGAATCGCATAATCTCTCCGGTGACGGAACTGAAATCACTATTCGTTGTAGATCTGAATCGAAAAACACAAATCGGTGTAGATCTCGCCGATTATGGTGGTGGGCTAGCAACCTTTGTTGTAATCGGCAAAGATGGAGGTGGTTGGCTTGCGGCGGCGATGGTTGGATTGCGGCAGCGGCGGTTAGATAGTGACGAAGGTGGTAGGCTAGCAGTTCAGTGCTAGAAATTTGCCTCACCTAAAGGTGATTTTCTATGGGATGCATTTGGTAAAGTTCACATACTATCATCATCCCTAATTTCTTGAAGTTTAATTTTTTGAGGTGTTAATGCTTTTAGAGAAAGAGATGGATACAGGTGGAGATAGATATAGGATTTGATAAGATGATAATATTATTGCTTATGATGTTTTGTTCTTATTTTGGATATATAATGAAAATAAGGTTTTTACTTTTGATGATCATGAAAAGTATGATAACGATGATGATGCTTTGTTGCTGAAGGGTGATGAATAAGAAGAAAGGGGAGAAGATGATGACACTTGGCATTATTTATGGATTGGTGAATGTATCAAACAAAATACTGTTATGAGAAAATGAAAATTAGAGACAGCAATTAAAATATTCAGAAATAATGAAAACACAGGAAAGGACAAAAATACTCTTCATGTGCCTGTCACATGACAGGTTCTAATGGGAATGTTTAATGTCGTCAGGGTCAAGGACTACCACTGAGCGAAAAGAACAAATATAGGGATGCCTGGTGATATTTCTTCAAATAAGGGACGGATTGTGATTTTTTGGACAAACACAAGGACGATTTGGGCAATTTTCTCTAATTACACTTTTACACGATTACCTATATGAGTAAACAATAATTTTGAATAAAAATTATGCCTTGAATCCTTTAATTCGTGGATCCTTGTTGAAAATGTGTTTAATAATGAAAACAATCACTTATAAGTGAAGTTTGGTGAAATACTTTGAATGAGACACAAGTATAAAACAGAATTGATGATCAAGAGATCACAAATTTACAATGTAAATGACGAAGAACAATGTAAGTAATAAATAAGCAAAAACGACACAATTATGTACGAGGAAAGCCCTTGATCAAGGTTGATCGCCGGCACAAAATCTCGGGAAGGATCAAATGATCCTTGCATTTGTTAATCTTATTAAAATAAAAGTAATTGATTACAAACTAAGAGCACAAGGATGATCGGCTATGTGATTCTCTACGAAATTGACTAAGTGTTGGTGAATGTGTTCAAGAGTGAATGAGAGCAGAGAATAAGTGTTTTGCAGGTGAAAAATAGTAAGTATTCGTTTTCCTAATCGATCATCCATGCCTCAAATATATACTAAGCGCGTTTAACAAACTATCCGAGATTTTAGGGATCCTCCGAGGAATGGTGAAGACTCCCAACGTCTCTTTTGACTTCGTTTAACACGTGCTTTAGACTTCGTCTTCATTGAATCGTATCAGAACTTCCTCACATAATCCGGAGCATATCTCATTAACGCGTTTCATCCAGGACCTGGTCAATACTCAAGAAAAATAAACGTGTTATATAGCACATGATCAGGAATTAATATAGATCCAGGATCCTGAGCTATGCACACTCCAGAATAAACATAGGATCCTTGCTTAATTACTTCCTTCGTCCAAGATCCTGCACAATTATGTTAGATGAATATATCCAGAATAGGATCTTGCAAGATAAATAATATAGACATTTCCAGGATCCTTAACTATAACCGTGATCCTGAAAGTATACTTACAAACTATCGTTATCCTGCTATACGAATATAAAATGTAAATGCTTTCCATACCTATGTGACGAGTATATGAAGCTAATAAAGATCCTGCAATGTTAGATAAAAATCTACCCACAACAATATACAACTAATTAAATTTCATGTTTTATTAAGAATGTAAGTACAATTAGGCTTTCAATTTATGTATGTATATATGATAACTTTTGGAATTCTTTATCTTCTTCCATTATGCATAAAAGCTGGCTTTTTTGCATAATGTTTTAATTTATAGTTTTTTTTTTGTCAAATTTAATTTTTTGATGCTATATAGGTATTTACATACAATTCGAATGAGAAAAATATATTATATATATATAGCCAAAAGTTCAAACGAGAACCACAAAAAGGTATGTTTAATGATTCAATTACATATGAACATTGATCTAGATTAAGGTTAAAAGCAAAATAGTTTGAAAAAAATATCAAAATAACCTTTATAATCAAATTTATATATTTCGTTCACATGTGCACATCTAATATGTGCACATGTGAACACTTCATATATTTTATAGTTTAACACGTCTTTTGTGGTTTTTAACTTTTGTTTATAAAAAAAGGAGCAATAGCTATTCAAAACCGTGCATGAGACTTTCATCACACACGACTCCTAAGTGATAAAAGAATTATTAAGCCAATATCAGGTTATTTGGTATATTTAGTGTTGTTTTAGTATACTCATCAATATTTATTACTTTCGTAAACCACAAGATTAATTATACCTTACACCTTATTTTTATTTATTTATTGTTATTATTATTATATAGATCCTCTCCTCTCTTCTAGTCAAAATGTTCACTTTGATTATGCATACTTTTTAGGGTTAAGTGCTTGAAAATGTATATAACTATGTGTTGACCTTCATTGTGTGTACCTAACAAAAATGACCTCCATTGTATGTACGAAACTATTTATTTTTGTACATTGTGTGTATTTTGGTGACGTGTTATAGGTGTAAGGTGATATATGACATCTTTACAAGCTGACAAGTCACCAAATTACACACAATGTACAAAAATAAATACTTTCATAACAATGGCGGTCAATTTTGTTATGTACACACAATTAAAATCAACACATAGTTATATGCATTTCCAGACACGTAACCCTACTTTTTAAGAAATATCTGTTAATTACATTCTTTACCAATCAAATAACCTTCCATACCCACTAAAATTTATTTTAATTGGTGTGTAACATAAGATAATGGATACTTTTTTAGACAATAAGAATTAGCAATCTTGATAACTGTAGTGAGACAAAGATTCTATTAAACATGAGCATAAAGGCTGATTTGGTTCGCTTATTTTTCTTTCATTGAACCAAAAAACATTATTGGCATATACTTTTCAGTTTTCATAATGGTTGCCTAGTCATTGTGACACCCGGTCAAAATAACCCAAAATTAGCACCTAATTTAAACTTTTAAAACACGTAATTACATACGTGTCAATACTCAAGTACACAAGTATTATATATATATTTATATATATAAACCGAAACGATTAATTAATAATCGCAAATACACGAACCAAACAAAACGTAGAAACCCAAAATAGAATTTGGTGAAAAACATTTTTCAAACAAAGTATTATTATTGAGAATAATAACTACGTGCTCCGAAAATTATTTAAATACGTTTTAGATACTGAAAACTATCCGTACATTTTGAGTAAAACAAAGATATATTTTTGTATCTCTTTAAAAGTATTTTTATAAAATACTTTGATTGAAAACGTATACGATTACATTTTTAGAAAATTATCATTTCAAAAGATTACACTATTTAACGATCGGGTACACGAACACGGAGCGAAAAACATCACCAACCTTCAATAATTGAGGCCGGTTTATACAACCGACCTCAATAATTCAAACACACACACGCTCACATATTACTCTCTGATCTCTTTCTCTGCTCTCTCTCGTCTCCCTCTCATTTCATCAACAAGATCAAAATCAACAACAACAACAACTTCATAATCATCATCATCTAGCTACTTCATCATCATCATCATCGTGATCTTCATCATCAACCACCCGTTTCGTTTTTCAAATTTGTAAGGAATCATTTCGTTTTCCTTTTAAATTCATGTTTTTAATACGTATTATACCATGTAGTAAAGTTCTATAAGTGCGGAAATTGATTAAAACTAGGTTAGACATCGTTCTGTGATTTTGTTGTTCGAACAGAGTCGAAACAGACCTTTGAATCCGGCGGATTCAAGGTGAATCCGGCGGATTCCTGCCCAAAGCCATTGAATACGGCGTATTCGGGTGAATACGGCGTATTCCACACATTTTGAAACCAACCCGACTGGTTAACCATTGAATACGGCGTATTCGGGTGAATACGGCGTATTCCCCACACTTTGAACCCAATCCGACTTTTGGCCATTGAATACGGCGTATTCGGGTGAATACGGCGTATTCCCCTTGAATCAATTGAATCCGGCGTATTGGATTGAATCCGGCGGATTCGACTCGATCCCGTTTACCCGGCGGGTACTTCGCCTACGGCGGGTACCCTGCCCAGAAAACAACTTTTACTTTTAAATTAACTTACATGGTTTGAAAATAAAAACAATTAATATTCGGAAAACCATACAATACGATTGTGATAACTTATGAAGTATAATTACACAAAACTAATTAAATTATATTTTTCAAATATAATTGTGACCCGATACCAACGGGCCGTGCATTTTTACAAACTACAAACTTAATTGGATTTCAAACGCGTAAACGTACACCTTAGACAAATACGTTGAATACAATCAATTAAGTAAACAAATATACGAATGAACTACTAGGCGTACACTTACAAATATGTAATCTCGCGTGTTTAGGGCATTAGGAGGTTACGTTTGGTACACGCGCTCACATTAGGATTGCTTGCTCAACAGGTGAGTCTCACTGCCCCTTTTTACTGTTTTACTTTGGGGGAGGTGCATCACTTGTTTACTGAATATATTGTTTACAAAATATATTTGTTACTGCTACTGCTTGTTTACTGTGTGTAATTGTTTACAAAAATTACTTGAAATACTAATACAAGTACAAAATGTATTGTTTTACTGACTTTAATACAAATACAAAATGTATTATTTTACAAACTATAATACAAATACAAAATGTATTATTTTACAAACTATAATACAAGTACAAAATGTACTATTTTACTGAGTTGAATACAAGTACAAAATGTATTGTTTTACTGACCTTAATACAAATACAAAATGTATTATTTTACAAACTATAATACAAATACAAAATGTATTATTTTACTGATTTGAATACAAGTACAAAATGTATTGTTTTACTGACTTTAATACCAGTACAAAAGGTATTATTTTACAAACTATAATACAAGTACAAAATGTATTATTTTACTGATTTGAATACAAGTACAAAATGTATCTTTTACCGACTTTAATACCAGTACAAAAGGTATTATTTTACAAACTATAATACAAGTACAAAATGTATTATTTTACCGACTTTAATCCAAATACAAAATGTATTAATTACCGACGTATTGCCTTACTGAACTGCATGAGTTTCTATTTAATCCAATGAAGTCCTCTGATTATAGTCGTCAGTTATATGATAAGCGCGAATTTTAGTATATGGATCCATATGGGACAGACAATCCCCGCCTGGGGTGGTAGCTCCACCACGAACCGCACTAGTATAAACAGGCGTTTCTTATTCGTTTGGTATGAGTATTTTTGGATTAGTACTCACGGGGGCAAAAACTACAGACGTGTTAAGCTTCGACTATAATGGCTCATGACATGGCAATAAATTGACCGACTACATCGACTTTACTATGTTGTGAAATACTACTTTACTAAATTACTACTGTTGTACAATTACTTTACTGTTTTACTGATTGTAAAAGTTTTACTTACTGATTTACTCAAATTGGTTATTACTGTATACTATAAACCTGTGAGATTCACCAACCTTTTGGTTGACCTTTTTAGTGATGTATTCTCAGGTACTCAGTAACAGTAGAGTTGCTCTGTAAGAATGGCCGCAGGATATGCTAAGCTAGAATGAGTCGCATGCATAAACACTTGAAGATTTTATTGGCATAATCTTTTGTACTTTGATTATGTGTTTAAAATCTTTCTTTTAACTTTGCGAACTCGCAATGATGTATTACCTATAACTTAAAACTTTGTACTACTTTTGTTATATTGTAATGTATTTCTAAAACGTCTCATTTAGAGTCGTTTGCTTGTACTTTGGTGTTGTGATATTTGATTAGTGACACCCAAAACTCGCTTCCGCAAAGCATTAAATTTGGGGGTGTCACAGATTGGTATCAGAGCCTAAGGTTATAGCGAACTAGGTTGCATTTAGTCGGCCTAGACTATGACCGTTAGGCAGTATTCCTCATTAGATATAACTGGTTCAGGGATTTTATCATACGAGTTTAATTTAACATAGCTTGATCAACTATGTACAATTAAATGAAGATGATGTAAGATCTGAAAGGGGTTATGTTAAACAGGAATGCACTAGTTGACTCTGACCACGAGAGAACCGTGACTTGTACTTGTTCTGTGATAGACACAACTAGGTGGATAATAAGTATATATAGGTTACACCTATATGATTATGCTTATTAAGATCCTCCGATCTTTAGTAACACACTCACTGTACAAACACACTTTAGAATAGGCCTGTGGTAAGTTGATCGAGTCAGGAAAATAGTACCGGGATGTGCTCTGACGGAGAGGGTCATCTTTTCGAAATAGACTTACCTAGGTAGAGATTAAGAACTTCAATACTTTATTCAGCACGAACTGGTCATCAGAGGACCGTCCTTCTCTCACCCATCATGTTTAACATCCCGATTTCAGTATTTCTCTAAGTACACAAATTTCCTATCTCCCTATCACATTCCGCATAACTTCTGATGTCTGTTCGGATGTAATATTCCCGACAGCTCTTGTAACACTCAAAATCTTGTAATCTTTTGACTCGCATGTTAAATGATTACAATCTTCATTTTTCTATACCGGTGATTTTCAATTGTGTTGTATTATATTACCGTTATATATGCAACTATGATGATCATACTCTTATACAAAAACTCACATTTTTCCTGGCTGTTATTGAAGGAACATGCCACCGAAAAGACAAACTTTCAGCGCGGCCGAACTCGCACGATTTGTTTCTCAAGGAGTGGCCGAAGCTCTAGCTACCAGATCATCACCGTCTGCGAACTCTACTCCTGTTGCTAAACCCTGCAGCTACAATGACTTTCTCAAGTGCAAACCTCTGAACTTCAAGGGCACGGAAGGTGCCATTGGGTTGGTCAGGTGGATTGAAAGGATGGAGTCAGTCTTTAGGATCAGTAACTGTTCGGAAGACTGCCAAGTTAAGTATGCCACCTGTACATTTCTGGAAAGTGCTCTGACATGGTGGAACTCGTACATCCAGTCTGTGGGAATTGATGCTGCATATGGAATCCCATGGGAAGAACTGAAAAGGATGCTAAGGGATGAGTACTGTCCCAATGAGGAACTCCAGAGGCTAGAAGATGAGTTCTGGCACTTGACAGTTCAGGGAAATGACATCATCGGCTATACAACCCGATTTCAGCAGCTCGCTCTTCTCTGCCCAGCTATGGTAGATCCTGAACGTAAGCGGATTGAGAGGTACATCCGTGGACTCCCGAAGGATATTCAAGGGAATGTTACTTCGTCAAAACCTGGAACTATTCAGAGTGCTATTCGTATGGCACATGAGCTTATGGCGCAAGTTGTCAGGCGCGAGACACCTGTACCACCTACTGGAAACTCTGGCAAACGTAAGTGGGAAGGAAACCCCACCATCTCCAACAAAAAGGTTGATGCTGTTAAAACCTACCCAACTGGATCGGGCGACAAGAAGGAGTATAAGGGAAGCAAACCCTTTTGCTCAAAATGTAGCCTTCATCATGATGGTGCGTGTCCATGCACCAAATGCAAGAGATTCGGGCATCTAGCCAAGGATTGCAAGACAACTGCAACTGGTACCAATACTCCTGCACCCAAGACTTGTTATGAGTGCAATGGTACTGGGCATTTCAGGAAGGATTGCCCGCAACTGAAAAACAAAAACAACAACCCTGCTCGAGGGAGAGCTTACGTACTCCGTGCTAGGGAAGATCCAAACCCGACGCTTGCTGACTTGCTCAATGATGGTACACACGTTTATAAATAACCCTACTATCTCCATAGTTACTTTGGAAAAATCTTATGTACTGCTTAACTATTCTTGTGTATTTCCTAGGTTCTAAGTACAAGATAGAATTAGGAATTGATGAACTACTCTAGGTCATTAGTGCAATCATCCATTCCTAGGAATGTACAATTCTTATTTACTTGAATTGTGTTAGGTTGAGATGAATATGACCTGATTGTGTGATATGAAATACTATATGCTTTAGTGGTGATTGAGAATAACTACCCAAAATGTCACCTTAACACGAAACATCTAACTGTAGGAAATGATTAGGCACGCTGCTAACAACTACATGTCGGATGACGAGCAGCTCAGTGAGGAGCATGTGATGTTTCCTTACCTCCTCACCTTGGATAGTGAGTTGAGGCTTGAAACTGAGGAGGCGTCAGAGGAAATAATACCGGTGAATGAGACTGAGAGACAACTGACTGGATCAGCAACAGAAGCTGCAGTGACTTTCACTGAAGGAACTACTAGGACAGCTCAACCAAACTCTGTCCCAAACCCCACCATCAATAACACTGCTACTACCGCTCTGCTTGATACACCCACTCCTAGTAACATAGGCACAGAAGTTGTTCACTTCTTTAAGGAAACCCTTGAATTGTTTCGAAAACAGCTGACTGAAGCCAGGGGAGACATCATCGAACTACGATAAATTGCTTATCAGAATGAAATGCGCGCTCACAAATGCGAACTACGCATGCAAGCAATGGAAGACAACCTACGACATCTGAGGTCGTTTCAACCAATCATTCAAGAGGCAAATGTCGCAGCTGACAGCCCGACCTCACAATTAACTCAATATGATAATCCGGTTGAGGAGAAATACTGACAAGCAATGTCAGTGAGAATAAGTTTAACCCAAACAACACTAAGGGTACGCTTCCACGTAACAACTTAATTCTATACGAAACTAATAGAATTTAACTCACACTATGACTACACTGACCATTACCGACTGCCTGTATACTGAATGCTTTGGTAGAGCTTACTTGTTGTTTAAATAATTCTATGTTCTCCCTAGATTCTAAGTGTACAATAGGATTAGGGAAAAGTGACAATTTAGATTCTATAGTTTCTTTAAGAGACGATGTTTAGCTTGCAGATATATAGCAATAACATATCCTACTCTGTTGTATACCGATAAAACATACCGGTTAAAAGTTATTTTTATATACGATGGGTAACATCCCACCTGAAACAAATGTAGGCTGAACCATATAGTTTCTGTAAGAGACTGATAGGGTCTAGTATTGTGGGAACATAGTGAAAGATACTACTTACTTTAGGCTACTAGTACAAAGTGTAGCTACACCTTAGTGACTGACTGACCTTGTCCTACCGACAAAATGGTCGACTACTTTACAACCCACTCCCTCTACTCCTTTAATGGCCAGTAGGGCGTTAGCTTAACAAGGGGAGGGAGGTATTATTAGAATGAGGTTATATCACTCACAGTAGACTCACACACATTCTTAGAAAATACACAGACAATTACTAAGCACAAATTTCGGGACGAAATTCTCCTAACAAGGGGAGAATGTGACACCCGGTCAAAATAACCCAAAATTAGCACCTAATTTAAACTTTTAAAACACGTAATTACATACGTGTCAATACTCAAGTACACAAGTATTATATATATATTTATATATATAAACCGAAACGATTAATTAATAATCGCAAATACACGAACCAAACAAAACGTAGAAACCCAAAATAGAATTTGGTGAAAAACATTTTTCAAACAAAGTATTATTATTGAGAATAATAACTACGTGCTCCGAAAATTATTTAAATACGTTTTAGATACTGAAAACTATCCGTACATTTTGAGTAAAACAAAGATATATTTTTGTATCTCTTTAAAAGTATTTTTATAAAATACTTTGATTGAAAACGTATACGATTACATTTTTAGAAAATTATCATTTCAAAAGATTACACTATTTAACGATCGGGTACACGAACACGGAGCGAAAAACATCACCGACCTTCAATAATTGAGGCCGGTTTATACAACCGACCTCAATAATTCAAACACACACACGCTCACATATTACTCTCTGATCTCTTTCTCTGCTCTCTCTCGTCTCCCTCTCATTTCATCAACAAGATCAAAATCAACAACAACAACAACTTCATAATCATCATCATCTAGCTACTTCATCATCATCATCATCATCATCGTGATCTTCATCATCAACCACCCGTTTCGTTTTTCAAATTTGTAAGGAATCATTTCGTTTTCCTTTTAAATTCATGTTTTTAATACGTATTATACCATGTAGTAAAGTTCTATAAGTGCGGAAATTGATTAAAACTAGGTTAGACATCGTTCTGTGATTTTGTTGTTCGAACAGAGTCGAAACAGACCTTTGAATCCGGCGGATTCAAGGTGAATCCGGCGGATTCCTGCCCAAAGCCATTGAATACGGCGTATTCGGGTGAATACGGCGTATTCCACACATTTTGAAACCAACCCGACTGGTTAACCATTGAATACGGCGTATTCGGGTGAATACGGCGTATTCCCCACACTTTGAACCCAATCCGACTTTTGGCCATTGAATACGGCGTATTCGGGTGAATACGGCGTATTCCCCTTGAATCAATTGAATCCGGCGTATTGGATTGAATCCGGCGGATTCGACTCGATCCCGTTTACCCGGCGGGTACTTCGCCTACGGCGGGTACCCTGCCCAGAAAACAACTTTTACTTTTAAATTAACTTACATGGTTTGAAAATAAAAACAATTAATATTCGGAAAACCATACAATACGATTGTGATAACTTATGAAGTATAATTACACAAAACTAATTAAATTATATTTTTCAAATATAATTGTGACCCGATACCAACGGGCCGTGCATTTTTACAAACTACAAACTTAATTGGATTTCAAACGCGTAAACGTACACCTTAGACAAATACGTTGAATACAATCAATTAAGTAAACAAATATACGAATGAACTACTAGGCGTACACTTACAAATATGTAATCTCGCGTGTTTAGGGCATTAGGAGGTTACGTTTGGTACACGCGCTCACATTAGGATTGCTTGCTCAACAGGTGAGTCTCACTGCCCCTTTTTACTGTTTTACTTTGGGGGAGGTGCATCACTTGTTTACTGAATATATTGTTTACAAAATATATTTGTTACTGCTACTGCTTGTTTACTGTGTGTAATTGTTTACAAAAATTACTTGAAATACTAATACAAGTACAAAATGTATTGTTTTACTGACTTTAATACAAATACAAAATGTATTATTTTACAAACTATAATACAAATACAAAATGTATTATTTTACAAACTATAATACAAGTACAAAATGTACTATTTTACTGAGTTGAATACAAGTACAAAATGTATTGTTTTACTGACCTTAATACAAATACAAAATGTATTATTTTACAAACTATAATACAAATACAAAATGTATTATTTTACTGATTTGAATACAAGTACAAAATGTATTGTTTTACTGACTTTAATACCAGTACAAAAGGTATTATTTTACAAACTATAATACAAGTACAAAATGTATTATTTTACTGATTTGAATACAAGTACAAAATGTATCTTTTACCGACTTTAATACCAGTACAAAAGGTATTATTTTACAAACTATAATACAAGTACAAAATGTATTATTTTACCGACTTTAATCCAAATACAAAATGTATTAATTACCGACGTATTGCCTTACTGAACTGCATGAGTTTCTATTTAATCCAATGAAGTCCTCTGATTATAGTCGTCAGTTATATGATAAGCGCGAATTTTAGTATATGGATCCATATGGGACAGACAATCCCCGCCTGGGGTGGTAGCTCCACCACGAACCGCACTAGTATAAACAGGCGTTTCTTATTCGTTTGGTATGAGTATTTTTGGATTAGTACTCACGGGGGCAAAAACTACAGACGTGTTAAGCTTCGACTATAATGGCTCATGACATGGCAATAAATTGACCGACTACATCGACTTTACTATGTTGTGAAATACTACTTTACTAAATTACTACTGTTGTACAATTACTTTACTGTTTTACTGATTGTAAAAGTTTTACTTACTGATTTACTCAAATTGGTTATTACTGTATACTATAAACCTGTGAGATTCACCAACCTTTTGGTTGACCTTTTTAGTGATGTATTCTCAGGTACTCAGTAACAGTAGAGTTGCTCTGTAAGAATGGCCGCAGGATATGCTAAGCTAGAATGAGTCGCATGCATAAACACTTGAAGATTTTATTGGCATAATCTTTTGTACTTTGATTATGTGTTTAAAATCTTTCTTTTAACTTTGCGAACTCGCAATGATGTATTACCTATAACTTAAAACTTTGTACTACTTTTGTTATATTGTAATGTATTTCTAAAACGTCTCATTTAGAGTCGTTTGCTTGTACTTTGGTGTTGTGATATTTGATTAGTGACACCCAAAACTCGCTTCCGCAAAGCATTAAATTTGGGGGTGTCACAGTCATGTCCTTATCCATTCGTATTGCTTCTCTATATGCAATAAAGAAATTTAATGTCAACTTGGTTAAGACTTGAATTTGACTCGTACGATTGTATGAAATTTATATACTACCACGCATGTTTTTTAATTGTGAATTATATTAACTTATTAATTTAATAATGTTTAAACTTTAGTTATGAATGTAGTATCATTTTATTGGTAAGTAATGTAATTGCAATTTAATTGTCAGGCATGTGTATTGCACTAGTCTATTATTGGCCATTAGATCATTAAGAAAAGCCACAACAATAATTGCTAAACATTATTCAAACAATTATTATGCAAATCTTAAAATATGCAAGAACAAATCATAGTTGTCATGTACATACCTGTATACTTTCATTAAAATAAAATATTAACATTCACGGTTTATTGGAATAAGATAACATTACACTGTATTTATATTAGTATTTACTTTACCCTGCGATGATTGTCTAGTGGTGGGGATATGCAGCATAAGACGGATGTCACGAGTTCAATCTTTATCCCCATGTTCTTTTACCGCGAGTCACACGATTTACGTCCATCGCGTTGGGCCAAACTAAAGGGCCCCGTGCCAATGGTCCTTACTGACGGAGCAAGAGACGAACAGTTGAAACAAGATCAAGTGAAATAATTTGATGAATCCAAATTCAAATAAACTTTTGAACCAATCTAACTTTATGAAATGATTTTAATTTCATCAACTTTAATAAAATTCTACGAATCAGATGTAACCTAAACGTCTCAATATTGGTGATTTCGTAAGACAAATCGTGAAACTACAATTGTTTTTGCTCATAAAAATTGGAAGCTGTCATATTTAATAATCTTTGTTTAATAAATAACGTGTAATCCTTTATAACATTTGGCATTTTAACCTAATTCACTACTACCATATTTTATTATATTTTTCACCAAAAAATATCTCACTAAATTCATTTTCTTTTCACTTGCCCCAATTTCTTTCTACTACTATTATCTTCTGTTCCTCTGTTGGTTCATACTCTTTTCAGTTTTCAGCTCTGTTTCCATATAAAAAAAACCTCACTTTCTTACTTTATCCCAGATATTATTTACACCCAACAATGAAGTTACCATCTTTCTTTCTACTCAACATCTAGGGTTCTTATATCCTGTATCTACAGTTATTATTTATGCTGCTTAATTCTCTTAATTGATTATGATCCAGCCCCAAAATTATTGTATGATGATCAAGGTTTAATACCCAGTTGACTCTCTTCAGTAAGTTCAAGCAACACTCAAGAAGTCAAATCAAAGTCCAGTAAGTTCCCAAATTTGGTTATTTCAGCTAGGTTGAATTTGTTTGCAATACTAGTTTGTTTAGCTGTAATAAAGTTACAATCTTTGGGTGAAAACCCAATTGGGTTTTATAAATCTTGATTTGGGTGGATTTTGGAATTATGCGGTAAGCTGTAATTAGGGTTTTATGCTGGGTGCTGGCGTGTTTTTACTTGTTTTGATCTACAATTTTCTAATGTATGAAGTGTATCTAGTGGATTGTTATTGTGTCTGGATGTTCAATGTTGGAATTTGATTTCATTTTCACATAACAATTTTTAGGAAATTAGAAAAGTGGGGGTCAATATAACATATAAACTTATGACTTTGAATATTGAGAAATGAATGTTTTTTCTTGTTATTATTGTGATTTTGAGTTTATTTGTAGTTTTGTTATATGAGAAGTTAAGATACAGTTAGCCAATTAATGTACAATTAGAGGATATGGCTTGGTTTATATTGCAGTTTGTGCACTATAAGTGAATGCAGCTAATTTTTAATTTTATGTTTCGAATTAAAATACATAGATACATGTCTAAAGACCTTTTTGATAACTGAATGTAGCTTGAGCTCGATTACTCTTATTCTTCATGTCAAGGTTTTCTGCAGGGTGTTTGGATGTGCATTTTGAGAGGGATTATCTGTTATTGTATAATCAACATCAGATAATTTGAATGCAATGTGCTATAGGAAAAAGTGTTTAGATGTAGATTTGAGTTCTTAGTTGTAATAGTCACTTCTGATGGTGTTATCGTTTATGATTATGTAAGGGAGTATAGATGTAGATATATGCGGTAAGCATTAAGGAGTTTTATGCTTTAAAAGTACGCTTTACGCTACTTTTGACCCGTTTATTTAAGCTAATTGTATTGACAAATTCTTAAGTAAATAGGTCGAAATTGTCATCTCTATTTCTAGCTAAAAAGATTGGGCCTCTGCACTTATGCAGGGAAAAAGAGCCGAGTGTGGACTACACTTGTGATGCTGAATGTTGCTTCCAGTTGTAGGTTTAGGGATGAATTCTGCAATGGATGACATAAGCTTGATTCAACAAAGACATCATCTCGTGGTTAGCGAGATCGATTTGGAGATTGGGCCCGGGGACGAAGATCCATCATTTGCTCACACCCCTTTAATTAACGTTCAACCACAAGAATCTTCAGCTGATGATCATGACGAAAACAAGAATATGCCAATCGTTTCACAACTTCCAAGTGACGATCAAGAACTATTGAAGTCACTTCCAGCTAAACGAAAGAAAAAAGTGGTGAAAAGGTGGCGAGAAGAATGGGCAGATACATACAAATGGGCATATGTAGACGTGAAGGAAGGGACAACGAGAATATTTTGTTCGATTTGCCGGGAGTACGGTAGGAAGCATAGAAGAAATCCTTACGGAAATGAAGGTAGTAGAAATATGCAAATGAGTGCGTTAGAAGAACATAACAACAGTTTGCTTCATAAAGAAGCTCTTCGCCTCCAATTGGCGTCTAAAGATAAGATTGTTGCTGATAAGCCCATATATGTAAAAGGTTTGTGTTTTTTACTAATTTGATCAAAATTATGTTAACGTTCTCTTTGTTTTATGTTACTTAATTGTTGATCGTTTTAACTTTTTATAACAGCTCTCATGTCAAAATCGGCTGGATCGATTGTTGAAGCTGCACTAAAAAGAGATCCAAACGAGCTCGAGTTCATACAATCTGTGCAAGAAGTTATACATGCTCTTGAAAGAGTTATTTCAAAAAACTCAGGGTGCGTTTGATATAATAGTAGATGCAACATTTTCGACTCATTAACTCATTTACCTCCTATATACTTCTATTAAAAAAGATAAGGTTTTATTCTAGTAACAATCATATTTGATACCTTAGTTGCTAATAATACAAAAAATAATACTCCGTAAAAGTATCAAACTTTTACCTTTTATCCAACCCGAGTGACCCGTTTCAGTTAGTTTGGTTTTTTCATTGTAGTTACGTAAATACCATGGAGCGGTTGTTAGAGCCTGAGCGTACGGTTATTTTCCGGGTCCCGTGGGTTGATGATAGGGGTGAAATGCACGTGAATCGAGGATTTAGGGTCCAATTCAATCAAACTTTGGGTCCATGCAGGGGAGGTCTTCGTTTTCACCCATCCATGAACTTAAGTATAGCCAAGTTTCTTGGTTTTCAGCAGGTATGTTTCATAAAGTTCACATCTTTCTTCCACGTACTACTACCTTTCCCATCATGAATTTTTCGTTCTTACGGCATTTACAGCCAAAAAACGGTCTTTGATCATTTGACAAATTTGTTACTTATATGCTTGACTCCACAGACATTAAGGACGGCATTATCTCCTTATCGACTTGGAGGAGCATCTGGTGGAAGCGATTTTGATCCGAAAGGAAAAAGTGACAACGAGGTATTGTCTTTAAATCTACATTTGTTTGTATATATATTGCCCTTAAGGCCTTAAAGGCTTAAACAATGTTATGATCTCGTGTTTGTAGATTATGCACTTCTGCCAGAGCTATATGGATGAGCTGTATCGTTACATCAGTCCCGATAAGGTATTCAAACTCAATTTCATTACTTCAAATTCATTAATACTATAAATGTGTAATCTTTATAATTATATATATATTATATGATATTTTCTGA
This sequence comes from Helichrysum umbraculigerum, assembly GCA_949592205.1. Classification (NCBI taxonomy): domain Eukaryota; kingdom Viridiplantae; phylum Streptophyta; class Magnoliopsida; order Asterales; family Asteraceae; genus Helichrysum; species Helichrysum umbraculigerum. The sequence goes on along the minus strand of CATIUR010000007.1, from coordinate 66,426,318 downwards.
TATTAGGATCTTCCTTCGGAGGAGATGGGTGTTGGAACTCGTGAAATGGGGTTTCTTTATGGTCAATATCGACGCCTGGCTGGGCATTCTCAGGTGAGGTTGCATTATTTGCTTCAAGAGGTTGCAAAATGGGCGGGTTGGGTAAAAGATCAGAACGGGTTGGTTGGGTGGGGACCTACAAACATTTTCTGTCTTTTTTTTTCTTCATGAACTTCACACATAATAGTTTCACATTTGATTAAGAAAGTCATATTGTTACAATTAAAATTCGAAAGGTAACAATTTAGGGGTTTAAAGCATTTTGAGAGACTTCTGACTCATCTCACTTTTCCATGTTAAACGAACTTCTTAGAGGGAAAATAGTAATCGACTAGTTTTTATCAAATGGGTCACAATATTGACCTCTATTTACTTTACCTCAAGGCTTCTTATATTATTTATGTAGGGAAGTTTTACGGGCCCGAGACTTAACTGGTCTGGTTCTAGCCTCCGTACTGAAGCTACTGGTTATGGATTGGTAATCTTTTTGCTTCCTGTTTTTAGCTTTTGCAATTTTGTGCATTCATGATTGAATAAGTATAACAATATGGATTGGTTGTTACAGGTTTTCTTTGCGCAACTTATACTCGCAGACATGAATAAAGAACTCAAAGGACTAAGGTTTGAAAATGAACTATATAATATTTCCCAAACGTAAGTCCAAACACAAAGTCAATAATTTTTTTGCCTGTTTTATGTTTTCAGATGTGTGGTTAGTGGTTCTGGAAAGATAGCAATGCATGTCTTGGAGAAGCTTATTGCATATGGTGCTCTTCCCATTACAGTATCAGGTAACTTTCATCTTCAGTATGTCATTTGAATTTTATAACATTTGAAAATTTATCAACAAATTTGTACAGATTCCAAAGGTTATTTGGTTGATGAGGATGGATTCGACTTCATGAAACTATCTTTCCTTAGAGACATCAAAGCGCAACATAGAACCTTAAGGTTTGTCTTCCTCTTTAAAAACACAAATTTAATCTCGCGATACTTTCTTTATTAAACAGATTTTATTATAATTTTCAGAGATTATTCAAAGACTTACGCTCGTGCTAAGTACTATGATGAAGCAAAACCCTGGAATGAAAGATGTGATGTTGCTTTTCCTTGTGCTTCACAAAATGAAATCGACCATTCTGATGCCATTAGCTTGGTTAATTCGGGATGTCGTATACTTGTTGAAGGTACCGATTCTCATTTTATTTTGCTAGTTTATTGAACTTTTTTTTTTTTTTAACAAAATATTATTTTTAAACTGTGAAACTAAATTTCTATGCTTTCTTAGGTTCCAACATGCCATGTACCCCTGAAGCGATGGATGTTTTAAAGGGGGCCAATGTTTTGATTGCTCCTTCTATAGCTGCTGGTACTGGAGGGGTATGCAAACATAGACCTTATACAGAAATGGCAAAATGTGCGGGTTGGGTAACAAGAGTAAACGTGTTCAGGTCAAACATTTGAGTTTTTGGTACAAGTCGAAAGAGGTTGGATCAGATTGACCCACAAACACTTATTTATCCATGATTGAATAAATATATGTAAAAAAAACGTATGCATTGTAAAAACAGACATTGGGCGACTTTTGATCCATTCCACTTTTAGCTAACTTTTTCTGATATTACCCATTAGACATCAACATAGCCTCAGTCATTCATCGTGAATAATCTCAACTGAATTGGCCTTTATTGTTTACCAAAGGTCTCATTTTTCTTATATGATATTTGCTCAGGTCGTTGCTGGTGAGCTTGAACTAAAAGAGTACAATCTTAACTGGGCACCTGAAGATTTCGAGTCTAAACTACAGGTAAGGAACCAATTTTGCATTCAATACCAATAAAATACAATAATGCTTCCATCTCCTTAAAATTGCAACAATTCTGGTCTGGAAAAGTAGAAGGAGCAATTCAAAACCATTCATGTGAATTTGATTTGATTTATATATTTAAAAAAAAAATTAAATAGGTGTCTTAAACAATAATAAAACCCACCCAAATTATACTAAACTGTTTACAATCTTCTAAATTCTTTTCTTAAAAAACATGGCTCATCATGTTAATACTCCCTAGTAGGTTTTGTAATTATTTTTATTATATTCATTATTTCTGAGACTAGAAAGGTTTTTGAACCGTTCTGAAATTGACCTGTTTCGGCATGTTACCCAGCCTGCCCCCGACTTGCTGATTTTGCCACCCATATTGGAACAAAATAAGTTCTTAAGTTTATGCCGGAGTATGTTTCATGCAACATACTACTGAGTAATATGAAAGCTTATATTTTCTTAAAATATGCATGTAGTATGAGTTTGTACTCTCTTGTTTGAATCATTCTTATTGTTTTTAAATGGCAGGAAGCAATGAAACAAACCTACCAACGAGCTCTCAAAGCAGCAGTTGAATTTGGTTATCAGAAAGAGAGTCCCGAGTAAGTCATCCTCAACCCGTTTGATTTATACTACCCGTTTGAGATAAAACACAACCCAAATCACCCAATCAAAAGTGAATGGGCTAAAAGTGCCGGTGCTAACTTTCATCTTCTATTGCTTCTCTCAGGGCTTTGATACATGGCGCAGTCATCTCTGCGTTTCTGACTATTGCTAGCAGTATGTCAGAACAAGGATGTGTGTAGGTCATCAAGTTGTAAAACTTTAAGAGAGGAAATTATTCGCTCAATATGTATATATAGTTGTAGGTGAGGATTGTTGTCTATAAGCAGACTGATCATTAAGATGAGACATTCTGTTGATAGAAAATCGATTTCTAGGCACATTGTGTGTAGGATTGTGTGAAATGGTTTACATAGGGAAAACTAATAAATTATCATTTAAATGCAAGCAAGATTCATTTCGTATGTCTCATTTTAAATTGTGCTAATCCTGCCTAATGTGTATAGGTGCTCATGATAAGAGCACAAATGTGTGCATGAAGCTTCAAATAGTGACCAACCCGTAGTGCCGAACCATATCAAATGATTCTGGATTAAACAACCCAAATTACATTTCACAAACTTCTGCCGAACCGTATCAAATTATACAGTATTAAACAACCAAATTTACATTTCACAATCTTCTGAAACATATTGTACCTTGGTGCGCTAAATTCAAGTCTGATGACTTTTCAGATAACATAGAATATTATCCCTACGAAAAAGGACATGAATGATAGGACAACAGTGTAGGGGGAAATAATGGTTCAATACTTCAATTTAAAGTAGGTAAAAATCTAAAAATAAGTAAATTCACAAAGGGCAGAAGTGGTTCTAAATCCCACATCGGCTGTGTGAAGAGCACAAGAATGAGGGGACTGCCTATAAAAACAGAGGCCCAAGGATTAAATAAGCATACCTTTCTCGGCCTTTTGGCTAAGATCAAGTGTAGTATCTGTTCTTATCAGTTTAATATCTGATATGTGAGCCATCGGCTCACACGATATTAATCTTATTTTTTATGGAGAAAGATCCACCACAATAGCTTGCTATTGGGGTCTTTACGAGTCGCCTTAGTGTTGCACTAGCTATTGGGGTCTTTACGAGTCGCCTTAGTGTTGCACTACTGCTTTGGCCCGGCTCACCCCTCCAATACTAAGTTTTAAATCTTACTACGTATAAATTTTGTAGATTGTTTTAGTCATTTATTCAAAAGTCTGGATAACGATTTTCCTCAACTGAGGTGTGTAAAACATAACTTGGAAATACTTGGTGATGTATCTGAATGACCACCACATCAACTTGGAAATACTTACTGCAATATTTCCCTTTTCTGTAAACTTATCCTACCATCAATAATGTTTAGGTGACAGAACAAGCACATTACCATCTCATAATGTGTAACCGACAAGTGATAAAGCATGTTTGACACGGGAGCAACTTCCAGAACGTTGCTGGTGGTAGCAGTTTCCGACCGATAAATGGATGTGTTCAAGTCTTCTTCTTAAGGAAAACTATCACCGCCATGTGTGTTGTCTGTGATAGCGAAATACTTGGTTACGATTCTTGCATTGTTTCAGAAGGAAATAGCAAAAAAACTCACTAGGTGTCATGAGAAGCAAAACTGTTTATTATTGTTTTTGTAGTTTGACAGTCATGTCGTTGCTCTCACTTCAACAATGGTGTTTGTTATGTATCTCAATGTTGACTTGTTAATTTTTTTAGAACAGCAATAACTCACACACCAACCACGATATTTACATTTTTTGACATGTTAATTATGTTGGTCATTCACTTATTTGTACTACTTAGATCTAGCATATGGAAAGATTGCTTGTTAATATTTGCTTAGAATAGTAATCGTAAATTTGCTGCAACTATCGACCAATATTAAGATCAATCTTTGATCACAACTTACGGGTTAAGTTTCGTTGTAACAATTTCTTATAAGCACTTCAAAGTATAGTTATTTTGACTTTAAAGTTAACATTTGTTTGAAGGGTTTTTAGTAGAGTTGTACGTTACAAAATTCAATCTTTATTAACTATTAATCCAATTAGTATGCGGAAGCGTTTATCAAAAACAATTTAATCATATTAAATTAAACCCTTAGCCAAGATCTATAATTTTCATAATAAAACATGTCACATATTAATTACATATAATTAATAACATAAGAACAAACATTCTTACATTGAGTGCTCGGCAGAATCTCTAGTCTTCTACTCGTTGCCAAAGTACGAGCGGACTTATCTTGATCTTCTTTTTCTTCTTTTTGAATTCGGCTAACCACAAGGATACGTTAGGTATCCACCTTTGATTTCACGGTTGAACGGTTGGTAGAAACCTAAGTGTATACGAATGACCAAACACGAGTACGCGATCGGATCACGAACTAAAACCCTTGGAATGGGTTTGGCCGACTTTCGGTCTTGAGGTGTTGGGGTTCGGTCGACGACAAGAGAGGAGGGAGGAGAGGGAGAGAATTTTTGTTAGGGTTTTTGATCAACAAATAACTTAACCCCTAACCCTCTATTTATAGGTAAACTCAAACTTGGTGAACAAGTTAGTATTTACACTATAAACCCTTTAGTTTAATACTTTATTAAACGAATCCCAAACTTGCTAATTTACGATTGAAACCTTTGAAGTTTAATATAATTAAACTAGTTAATTTATTTATAAAACTAATTACAAATAAATCCTTTTTATTAAATAAATAATTACATTAATTATTTATACTAATAAATGTTTTAATCGTGTTCGACCAACTTATTCATTTCAACTAAATGAATGATATCAAATATCCCTTTTATAGTATAACACTACTTGTTCGGTTGTGCTCATCGGTGTGACCATGCGGTGTTCATGTGAAACTGGATTTGATATTATGTTAATATTAAGCACATAATCTTTCAGACTCCCACTTGTGCGAAATATTAGCATCGGTAAATATCATGTACCTAAGGCGGTCCCTACCAGGACACTTAGGTTAACCAGATCAATGAAGCAATCACTCCTCGTAGCTATACAGCCTAGCTGAAATAAAATTCAAACGGTGAGGGTGTGGCTATTATCCTTTTGCACTTTCTTAAGATATTTTAGAGTATAAGGCATGGACCGTATCAACCTTACAATACTCAATTCCTATTTTCGATTACAGATTTGTACCGACTAAGCAAGTGACTTATCACTCGAGTATGGCCATACATTTCTTCAGTCCAAATCATCGACGGCCTAGGAGATATCTCTCTTGCTTTTACACAAGAGTTGCAAAGTCCCATCTTGCGAGTTAAACTAGAAATCACAACACGTGTTCTTCGTCAGCCAACGAATAACCGTTATGGATGCTCATTTACGAACACCGTTAGGTCTCATTAGAAACCAACTAGGTTCACATGCGAAAATCTAGCCTGCTCAGGTCAGAGGATAGTGCGCCACGATTGAGAATACCCATGACTTTGGTCCACGAAGTATTCACTCAATATGTGGGTCATTCCAACACTTAATCGCATTAAGTGCTAGTGATCAGGCATCACGAATTAACAGTGACTGTAACTTATCTGCAGGACAAGTTGCTACTTAAAGCTGTAACATACCATCTTTCACTATAACCGATCACCCTATTGTAGTTCCCACGACAATAAGCGGTTATGGATATGTATCTCATACACTTCAGAATAAACTTGCATTTATTCATGGATACTAAAATATACTAAATGTGAACAACATGAAGATCTCGTCATATCTCAATGAGTCAACCAACCTTAACATGCTACAGCTCATGGTTTCGGAATCAGGTTGTCGTATATGAATATAAATAGAACTATTTCCAATTAATTCACATCAACTATATTTATTAAGATATATTTCTCCAAATATAACTTATTAAATATCTACCCACTAATCAAAATCTTAAAGACTTTAGATTTTATTTGTTGTAGCTATAATTCAAATATTTGTTTAATGTTATCCAATGATCATTTAATATGTACACCGAAGTAAAATATATTGGATCATGACATCATTCATACAAATCATCTACTATGACTAACCATTAATTCCAACTTAATGAAATTGACTTCACAATAAATTTGATGTTTCCAAATACACGGATTTTAAAATTTCTTTTAAACAATCATCAAACATTTTAAGTCAATTCAACAATAAATTTTAATTATTCAACAATAACATTAATGAATTAATATTCTTGCGAAATATTAAAATTTCCATTTAACGCTCCCACTAAATTCAACAATACTCATGAATCCAATTTCTACAAAACAAAATCCCATGATTTATTTTAGAAATGATTCATTTTATGCATTAATCAAATAAACTAAGTCTTTGGTTTCATGATGTGTTTATAGAAAACACATTATCAATTTATTTCTCATAGACAAGAATAAATCAAACCATAACAAGTTTATTATCTTAATCCATCATGATTAATTGACAATTCATTTAATTGTATCTAATAAGTTCAACCAACTTATTCATACATTTTCATGTATATAATAGATTCAATAATCTATAAGATTCAACAATCTTGAAGTATTATTATTTAGTGTTTAGTTCTATATAAATCAAACATTCATATATATATGGCAACTTACGTATTCAATAATTCACAATTATATAGATATCAATAAATAATATGTATTACTCATGAACTTATATCTTCATAAAGATAAGTTCTAAATGAGTCATACAATAAGATTGTTATATGTGGATCTCATTTTGGGATTTAAACACAAGTTTTAGATAAAGAACATTTCACAAATTTTAAACACATTTCAAACATTATTTCACAAACCAAACTTTAATATTTAATAATCAAAAATATTTAAATATTCAAAAACAAATATTCAAGCTCAAAACGAGAAAACCATAATGTGAAAACCAACGTATGAAATAATATCCCAAAATATTGAAAATGAACTAATGTGCGTAAAGCACTTATTCTTCCACATCCAAGCTTCTTGAATCAATAACGCCATCTCTATAGCTCCACTTCAAGTGCTCCATCACTTCTTGACCCCTACAATAAAAATTGTACACATTAGATCAACCATCTAATATAGTCATGTGAAGTAAATAAACAATCCTTTATAGGATATCAATACTAACCAGAAATCTCAACACCATTCCTCTTATCAGCAAGATAATCGGGACAGTTCCTCCTCCAATGTCCACGCTTACCACAATGAAAGCAGTCATGCTCAGCTTTGGATACTTTGGTTTTAGGTGCTGGCTTTGAAGTTGAATCACCATTCTTCTTCTTTCCTTTGTTGCCACGGAACTTACGCTTCTTCTTAACGCCCCCATCACGAATCATAAGCACATCTTTAGTCTTGACGGGTTCCATATCCCGTTGAGCAGTTTTCAACATTTGATGCAACTCATGGATCGTCCTTTCCGTATTGTTCATATTGTAATTGAGCACAAATTGCTTGTACTCCTTACTCAATGAACCAATAATCATATCAATAGCTAATTCTTGCGGAAAGGCATGACCAAGTCTTTCAAGACGATTAAGATGTCCTATCATTTTCACAACATGGGCACTCACATCAGATCCCTCGGCCATCTTGCAACTATTCAAATCCTTAGTGGCGTCGAACCTTTCGGTTCTAGCAGTGGATTGAAAAGTTTCCCTCAAACGACGAATTAAATCATACGCCGTTGTCTCCATGTAGTTAACTTGGAGTTCGGGAGACATAGTAGCAAGCATCAAACATTGCACATCGAGAAGATCGTTCTCATGCTTGGTGTAAGCATTTCTAACGTCCTCGGCGGCATCATTTGCTGGCGCGGGACCAAGAGGTGTCTCGAGCACATACCACTTTCGTTCATGGCGAAGGACAATCTGAAGATTCCTTTCCCAATTACGAAAGTTAGGCCCGGTCAACTTATCCTTCTCAAGGATAGAACGAAGCGACAAGTTCATGGTATTATTAGCGTTAACGTTGTTATTAGCCATCTACAGTAAAACAAACAAACTTAGTTATTCCGTTTTAAACTCTTAATAATTCATAAACCCTAATAGAACTATTAAGCTAGGATCCGACATTCACACTAAAGTGTGCCCTCAACGAAGGCTGCAATGACACACGATAGCTTTTTAGGTAGATCTCTATCAATTGCATCACATATACAACTCCTAGACTCTTGAGACTCTAAATTTTAATATTTAGGTATATTTAATCTCAACTTACACCTTGGGCCAAGTCTCACTTGGAATCACCAATAGACCAAACCATTTGCTAACTGTGGGGAACCGGCCATCTTCTCAAGTGGATATCGCGGCCCTTTCACTTCACCCTAATCGAGTGCAACCATGCCCACCCGCGGAGGCGGCAAAGGACACGGAGTCGGGTTCGGAATGAATGTCCACAAATGGAGGGTGCTTACGGTCTTAAATTAAATAGGGTTTTAGGTCTTTAATTCTCTAATTTAAACCTACTTCGGTATTTTTCTTAATTTTAAACTAATTTCAAAAAATTACTTTTAAAATATGTATATAAACTATGCATGAGTTTACATACAATGCTTTTAATAAAACACGACCCTTAGGAAATCATCAAGTTTAAACCATTTCCTAGTTTTTATTAAAACAGGTGTTTTATTAAGTTTCTAATAATGTGTTCTTCCTAGAGGAATCTACATTTCATAAATGTGTTCACTCGATAAAACACATTACCTAACATTTTATTTATGTTCTAATTATTTATCCTAACAATTCAACAATTATTCAAATAACTAGACATGCATAAACATAAAATAAAACACACAAAATATAGTGACATAGCCTTGCCATAATCTATATTTGATTTCCATGAGCCAACATGGAAACCAAGGGTCAACCTAAGGGACAAACATGACACATGGTTGGCAGTCTTGATCTTCATGCTCCCACTAGCTTCAACGACTCCTCGTGACACCATGGAATGCAAATACTCCTTTTGACTGCTCCTCTTCTTTTGGACTCCATCATTCTTTTGTATTACATTTTACAAATAAAATTTGAAAAAATACATTTTACATAAAACTAAAACTACCTTTTACATAAAATTACAAAATAAATGGGGTTGTAAGTGACACGCAGGTCTCCCCTTATACCAAAAGAAAATTACAGTACAATCAAAATAAACACAACCACGCAGTTCATATATTAGGTCAAATTTGGCTCGGCTATGGTCACAATTCATACAACAATTATAATCACAATTATAAAACTATAATGGAATCTTAAACTATAGTTTGCTTAGGGCGTTTTATTGGATACATGCATTATCTAATAAACGCACCTATTCAAGACACACAAACTACGAGTTCCATTACATACACATTATCTTTGTATCACATACAACAATTAACAATTGTCTATTTACAATTCTATTGAATTATTGTGACACTCCTCCAAATTAGGTATATAATTATACTTAATACATGCATTTCTTACGCTAATTCCCTGCAATTGTTTTAAACTAAACTTATGATGTGATGTCAGTCTAGCGAGCCCTAAACAATAATACTAAAAGTATTACAAGATACGTAGTTATTTAGAAATTACGTACGAACGTATCGGAACGAAGCCGACAAATAAATGACAAAAGTTTCGTGATACAAAAATAATTAATAATATAATTATTAATTACGAGTATTTATATATCTATAACACATAGATATAAAGGTCTAATTTTACGTTTAACATAAAACGTATTATAACACGAACAGAAACAATTCTAAAACGCGCATACGACGTCGAATCATAAAAATACAAATTTTCTCGTTCGTTTGGAAGAAGTTAGAACATTACTTCAAAATATGAAATCCTAAATTTACTGAAAAATTGCGCTCAATTAACTGCGCGCAGTAAAATGTACAAAAATGTACAACTATTTAAAATAATGATAATCTCATTATTCTGAAAACATATTACGAACCAGGAGGGCATCTACAAAATAAAAATATAAAATGTTAAATTTTATATTGCTATAATTATACCCGTACTCGAGATTGGTGGGACAAAAATCCCACCAACCTACAATAATGCATCAGACAGTTTGGTTTTTAAACCATACTCCCTCCCCATTTCTTCTGTGATCATCGACACCCACACATCACCACCAATTTCTTGCTACTTTGTTCTTTTCATTTCTTTGATCTGGAGGAACTCAAACAAGATCAGTAACAGCAGCAGTAGATAGTAGAACAACAAAGCCAGGAACAAGATCATCTCCATCATCATTCCATCGCCATTATCATCATCTTTGTAAAAGTAAGAACTTAAAATCTTTGAGTTTTATGTTTACATTTCGTTATATACCTTGTTTAAATATCATAATCTAGCTATATAACATACAAAACTTGAGATTTGAAGCTTTGATCTTGAAATTGGTTTTTGAAACCAAACTTTGAATCCAAAAATCTAATCACGAAAACTTGTTAAAAACGTGATATTAAGTTGTTAAAATGTTGTACTATGATGATATAAACATTTGGTGTTGATGTATAAACGATTTGGAACCAAGAAAAACGGATTGTGTCTTGCCCTGCTCGAACAGGGCCTGGAACTGACATGAATCCGGCGGATTCATGTAGAATCCGGCGGATTCCCCTATGAAACTCGCACACCCCGTAAACGGTTTAAACATCTGTGAACGAGTAAAAGACACGATCGAATCCGGCGGATTCACCTGAATCCGGCGGATTCCCAAGCTTTATATGAACGTTTTGAAAACACAAAAGAATCCGGCGGATTCAACTAAATCCGGCGGATTCACTTAATATTGACCCGACCCGGTGGCTTGACCCGAAGATCCGGCAACACTTTTCTCATTAACGAGAATCCGGCGGATTCAAATAGAATCCGGCGGATTCACCTACTGGGCTGCAGATTGGGCCTAAGTCGCGAACTGGGCTGGGCTGGGCTTGTTGGGACATAGATTGTGACAACAGATCTAGCTTGAAATAGGACTAGTGTAATTATTATTGTGTTTGTATATTGGTTTAGATTTGTAAATGAATATTTGTTTTGTTAGTAATATTCGTTAAACATATTATTGTGCTAAGTTAGACGAATGTTAAATACGAAATAAATAAATAGACGTTTGATGCGAGGCGAGTCGAGATCTCAGGTCGCAGCGAGTTGAGCTGTGTGGTGAGACCTGAACTCGCGAAGCATAAGTCTGGCGAGCCGAGTCTTATACTGGACTTGGGCTGCGAGTTGGACCGAACTCGCCGGCCCATGCGAGCCGAGCCGGACAGAACTATTTAAACGATTTTCTTTAGAAAATCGTTAACACTTTTAATACTTTTGACACTTTCTGCTTTCTGCGAACTCAGCAAACCAGAGAAAAACATAACCTAAGGCTAGGCTTTGACGATTCGTTGTTTAAAGCTAAGTCTAGTTAAAACGCAATACGAACATATTCGTTGTTAGTAAGATAACACCGTATTGAGGGATTCCGCACCTTAATACTACAGATAACGAAGTTATCGATCCTAAAACTAGGGGACTTACATCTGGTATCAGAGCTTTCGGGCTAGATACGAGTGTGTTCGTGAGTTTTAGTTTATTGCGTTTTTGATTCGGGTCGTTTTTACGTGCATTATTGCAATACTAACGATCAAAATCATTCTCTGGAAGTTTTAGGGTTAGTTTACAGTCGAATTTCTCAGTTTCGTTCGTAAAAATACCTTAAAATTCGTTTTTCGGGTTTAACAGCCGTTTCGCGAGTCGAGAGTAGGGTTCCAGCGTCGCCTGCGAACCGAGTTGAACTAGCGAGTCGAACTGAGGCTTGCAAGTCGAACCGAGATCTCTCGCGAATCGACATCACTTGCGAATCGACATCTTTTAGCAATCCGAACTGAGGCTTGCGAATCGACAAATTCTGCGAGTCGAGCTGAGATTGCGAGTTGAGCTGAGTCTTGCGAGTTGAGATTTCTGAATTCGCTGAAACAGTTTAATTTTACGTTTTTAAGATGTCTGACTTAAGTAGAATGATCGAAATGGACCACGAGGTGGGAAAGTCAAACGTTCCACCTAAGTTGTTAAGAATCGAGGATTACTACAATTGGAAGGACAGATTTGAATCTTACTGTAGATTCCATGATCTGTCTATCTGGATGTGTATCAAGAGTGGATACACCCCACCTACTCAAACTGTTCAAAATGCTACTGTAGTTCTTACCTATGCAAACATGAGTGATCAAGAGAAGGAAGCGTACAGAAATGAGAATAAATCACATTCTTGCATAAAGATGTGTCTTCCTAAATCTCTTGCTCATCAACTCAAGTCTTTTCATACTGCTAAAGCGCTCTGGGAAGCTTTAGAGAAAAGAGGTGAGGGAAGTCCACAGGTGAGAGCTGGCAAGAAGAGTCTTCTTAAAAAGCAGTTTACTATGTTTAAAGCTTTAAAAGGAGAAGATCTTGATGCCTATGTTACACGATTCTACCATCTGCTAAGTGAATTAGAATACCATGAAATTGTTGAAGAAGAAGTATCCAAAACCGACAAGTTTCTTGAGGGTTTGCCTTCTAAATGGGAAATGTATGGCGTTATGATTAAGGATAACGAAACTAGGTATTCTACTATGACCTTAGAGCAAGTCATTGACAAGCTGAAAGGTTATGATTTCTCCAAGAAGTCAAGAGATAGTGATTCTGATCAGGTTCAGAACCCTGGGCTGTATCATGGAAAGTCAAGTCTTTCGACTGCGTCATCGAGTTCGACCACTGCACTGTTAGTTGGTGATACTAATGAAAATGGAGAGATGATCACTGAAGATCTGTGCTTTATTTCCTCCTCTGGTGATGAGACAAAGGGAAAGAATTCTGAGAAGTCACCTCAAGAGCATCAGAAGATGCCGATGAGTGTGAAATCTGCTGAACAGCAACTGTCTGTTCTTGCTTCCTTTGTGGCATCATATGAGAACTACATAGAAGGAAAGATCAATGATCCTATTCTATTTGATGAGGATTATGAGCAGATAGATTCTGATTATCTTGAGGAACTGGAACTTCAAGATCAACTAGCGTTGATATCTAGAAAGGTGAAGAATTTCCTCAAGAAAACTGGTAGAAAGGTGTTGGGCAATAGATCAGGGTTTGATAAAACCAAGGTCAGATGCTTTAACTGTCAGGGTATTGGTCATTTTGCTAGAGAATGCCAAAGACCTAAAGTAGAAGCACAAGGAAAACAAGGTTCGGGAAGTACTCTTGCTTCCAAAGCCTTAGTGGTGAAGCAGTTGGATGGCTCGTATGATTGGCAAGCTCATTCTGAAGAAGCTTTGATGGTCGAGATCGAAGAAACAACTGCTGGATCAGTGTCCTACATGCCCACTGACATGGAACAGAGAGTAGAGGTGGCTGAGTCTGAAAAAAGGGCAAGTGATGATGATGTGCTATATATGGATTCAACTCCAGATATGAGTCCTGAAGAATTAGTGGCACGTATGGCTGAATTACAAACTGACAAGAAGAAGGTATGTTTAGATATTCTTAATCTTGCTGATGTTTGTTACTTAGTTACTGATTTACAGTCTCAGAATAGTGTCTTAACTGTGTCAAATAGTAATCTGTCATCACAATTAAATATGGATAAGGAATCTTATAAGACTGTTAGATCTGAACTTGATCAAGCTATTATGGATGTTCGTAGATTAAGTGATGATAAACAGGTCTTAAAAGATAAAATTAAGTCTGATGCGTTGGATAGAACAAAACTTAGAGATACCATAAGTGAAAAATCTGTTGTCATAGATGGTCTCTATATGAATATCAAAGACTTAAATGAGACGATTGCTAGTAAGGATCAGGAAATAGTGAACCTTAACTTAAGGTTAATTGAGCAAAACCGTAAACTTGAGAATTATAGGACATCTCAAATGGATAAAATGTTAGATGCTCAACGTAGTGTAAAGGACAAGACTGGGTTAGGTTACAATGATGTATCCCCGCCTTTTAATGCCAATTACACTCCTATTCCTGAAGATTCTGAGATGACTGAAGTTAATCCTGAGATTTCAGTAGCTGATAAACCTGAACAGTCAGAGGCACAGAAAGATGTTATTAAGAACGTATCATTAGATAATAGCAAGGCTTCTCAGTTCACCAAAATACATTTTGTATCGGGTGGAGTGATTAACGATGCTAAGATTAATGATAAAGTTGATAAGGAACAGCTTAAACCTTTAGTGCCTAAGACTCCGGATGAGAAAGCAAAAGTGAGCAAATCACGCAAGCAGATGTCATGTTTCAAATGTCATCAAAAAGGACACGTGGCTTCGTGTTGTCCTAACAAAAAGCCTGAAGCACCACATAAGCTTGTGATTGAGGAAAAGACACAGACCGACTCTAATATGACTGTAGACGGGTTAGATACCAAACCTAAGTTAGGTAATAAACCTGTGAACATTCTTAAAAGAGATGGTAAGCATAGTGTCTCCCCACCTAAATCTAAACGGTCATATACTCAAAGTGATAATTATGTCCATAAGTCTAGGGATGTGACACCGTCGAGGTTTAGAACTCCAAGTAGAGGCCATAGTCATTATGAAAGTGGCACTACTTCGCGATCACATGAGTTTAATTATAATTATTATAATAGAGCTCATACTTTTGTGCCTAAGAGGTTCTCCTCAAATTCACCTCTTAAGGCTGATCGTCCACAAACTCAAGCTACTTCGAAAGTAACCAAAGCTCCTGATGGGAAGAATGGTTATTTTAAAGAGCTTAAGTTTGTTGATGATAAGGGACAAACCAAGACCGTAATGGCTTGGGTCCCTCTTGATAACTGATCGTGTTTTGTGTTATGTGCAGGAGCATGCTGTGAACAAGGACAGTTGGTGGTATGTAGACAGTGGATGCTCGAGGCACATGACCGGTGAAAGAAGTCTACTGAAGGACTTCAAGGATAGTCTCAAGCAAAAAGTAAATTTTGCAGGAGATAAAGGAGGAGTAATTTCGGGAAAAGGAAAAGTTTCAAATGGAACTTTGACTCTTGAGGATGTGAACTATGTTGAAGAACTTACACACAACCTAGTGAGTGTTTCCCAAGTCTGTGATAAAGGTCATCCAGTTTATTTCAATGAAAAGGAGGCCTTAGTCCTGAAGCCAGGTTTTAAAATTCCTGATGAATGGATATTGATGAGGGCGCCAAGGAAGAAGGACATCTATGCTATCAACATGGGTGTTCCTAACTCTTCAATGGTGTCTACATGTTTATTGTCCAAGGCTTCGGAAACAGATGCTCTGTTATGGCATAGGAGAATGGCACATCTAAACTGGAGAAAGATGAATTATATAACCAAAAATGGTTTGGTTCTAGGTGTACCACAAAAACGTTTCGAGTCTGAGGATAAGTGTGTTCCTTGCATGAAAGGAAAGCAGCACAAGAAACCACACAGACCTAAGACTGAAAACTCTATCTCCTCGCCATTTGAATTGCTACATATGGATCTCTTCGGCCCTATAAGCAAGAGAAGTCTAGGTGGCAAATGGTACTGTTTGGTTGTCACAGATGACTATTCTAGATTCTCATGGGTATTCTTTTTGGGATCAAAGGATGAGACTCCTGGAATTCTAATTGAGTTCTTTGATCTAGTAGAGAATGTCTATAAAAAGAGAGTTAAGCGTATTCGTAGTGACAATGGAACAGAGTTTAAGAATTCAACGTTGAATATCTATTGCTTAAGCAAAGGGATATTACATCAATTCAGTGCACCTTATGAACCTCAACAGAATGGTGTTGCTGAAAGGAAGAATAGAACGTTGATTGAAGCTGCTAGAACAATGCTTGCTGATTCAAAGCTTCCGGTCATCTTTTGGGCAGAAGCAGTGAATACAGCATGTTATGTTCTTAATAGAGTTCTTACGGTTAAGAGACATAACAAGACTTGTTATGAGCTTTTGAACAATAAGAAACCTAACTTAAAAGGGTTTGAACCCTTTGGAGTTTCATGCACCATATTAAAGACTGGACATCAAGCAAAATTTGGTGAGAAGGCTGACGAAGGATTTTTCCTAGGTTATATGCCCAATTCGCCAAATAAGAGAGTCTTTAATAAAGTCACAGGACGTTTGGAGGTAGTTTATAATATTGAGGTTACAAGCTATTCACCGGATGTTCATAAGGGCTTAGATTGGCAATTTGATTATTCTGATCTTTTTGCATCATTTAAAGTTCCTATTAGTGACTATGTCAGTGATTCAGAGATAGCTGAACATTTAGTGTTTGAAGATGAGAATATTGGTCCCGCTTCAACATCGAGTGTTAAGCAGTCTGGAATCAAGACTACTGTTGACTCAGATAAAGCTTCCACAAGTGAGTCACAAAAACCTTCAGAGGATAAGTCTCTAGAAACAGAAGATCTTGATGATCTTCATACAAAGTTTGATGACATACTTACTCCTTTGAAACATCTAAGAATATCTTCAGCACGTACGGAAGATGTACCTGAATTGGAAGAAATTGGTACTAATTTGGAAGATGAGATACCAGTTGAACCAGTTACTACAACTAGAACGAGTAAGAATCATCCAGTTGAAAACATCATCGGTGATATTAATACTCCGGTTCAAACTAGGCATCAATCCAGAACTAATACGTCTGAGAATTCTGAATACCAAAGCTTGTATACTGCAATGAAAGAGACAGGGATTCCTAATCAATGTCTATATTCATGCTTTATCTCACAAGTCGAGCCTAAAAATGTTCAAATGGCTTTAAAAGAAAACTCGTGGGTAGAAGCAATGCAAGAAGAACTATCTCAGTTCTCTAAATTACAAGTATGGGAGTTGGTTGACCTACCAAAGGAAGAATATCCAATTGGAACTAGATGGGTATTTAAGTGTAAGAGAGATGATAAAGGTATCGTTACTCGCAATAAAGCTCGTCTAGTGGTTCAAGGTTTTAATCAACAAGAAGGTATTGATTACAATGAAGTGTTTGCACCAGTTGCTAGGCTAGAAGCAATTAGAGTATTCTTAGCATTCGCATCATATTATGGTATAAAAGTGTATCAGTTGGATGTTAAGAGTGCCTTTTTGTATGGCAAAGTGGAAGAATTGGTGTATGTTTCACAACCGCCAGGGTTTGCTAATCCTGAGTATCCAGATAGAGTATATCGTTTGAATAAGGCTCTATATGGATTACATCAAGCACCTAGGGCATGGTATGGAACACTATCAACGTATCTACTTGAGAATGGATTTACAAGAGGATCAATTGATAGTACACTATTTGTGAAGTGGAAAAAGAAAGACTTTCTTCTTGTACAAGTGTATGTTGATGACATTATCTTTGGATCGTCTGATGAAAAGATGTGTCAAGAATTTGAGAAAGTCATGAGAAAAAGGTTTGAAATGTCTGCAATGGGAGAGTTGAATTTCTTCTTAGGATTACAAGTTGATCAAAAGAAGGATGGATTCTTTATTCATCAATCTAAATATACATATGAGCTATTAGAACGTTTCAAGATGGATGAAAGTAAGGTCTACAATACTCCAATTCCAGTCAATCATGGATTAGGTCCAGATACATCGAGTGATAGCGATGTGGATCCAACTCTTTATAGAGCCATGATCGGATCACTAATGTATCTTACAGCCTCTAGGCCTGACATCATGTTTGCTGTTTGTTTATGCGCAAGATATCAGGCTAATCCGAAAGAGTCACACATGCAAGCTGTTAAACGAATCTTTCGTTACCTCAAAGGGAAACCTAAGCTGGGTCTTTGGTATCCGATTGATGGAGACTTAGATCTCGTAGCTTATACTGATTCGGATTATGGAGGATGCAATCAGAATAGGAAATCTACGACTGGAGGATGTCAATTCTTAGGAGGTAGATTAGTATCCTGGCAGTGCAAGAAGCAAACCTCGGTAGCCATTTCTACATGTGAAGCTGAGTATGTTGCAGCTGGCAGCTGTTGCTCGCAAGTTCTTTGGATTCAACAGCAACTGCGGGATTACGGGTTAAATATAACCAATACTCCTATGATGATTGATAACGAATCTACTATGTCGATCACCAATAATCCAGTAAAGCACAGTAAAACTAAGCATATTGATATTCGACATCATTTTATTAGAGATTGTGCTGAAAAGAAATTGATAAAGTTAGTTAAGGTTCCATCATTGGATAACTTAGCAGACTTATACACAAAGGCGTTCGACAGAGCAAGATTTGAAACGTTGGTTCAACTAAACGGAATGAGAAATCCAGAGTGATTAGTCTTCCAAGGGTATTCTTGTAATAGTTAGTATTTATGTGTTTATTATTAAAAAAAAAAAAAAAAAAAAAAAAAAAAAAAAAAAAAAAGGGTCGTATGGCATTCATTTGCTTGTTACCTAAGGGGAATCGCCTTCATTTAAGTTTTTATTTGCAAAAACTACGGGAAATGATAGTACATTAGGAGAATAAGCTTCACAATAATAAGCTTAAGTCCTAAGTATGATATGGTAGTAGGTTCAAATAAAGTTGCTTTAGAACTACAGCGGTTCTATCAGGTATGTGTTTATATTTATTTGATTATACACCTATATCCACAAGTTATAATTTGTCTATTTTTAGTAAAATTTTAGATGGCTTCATCATATGATGTACTGGTAGGCAAATTATATGAAATTTTCTAAGCCTTAAGAAGTAAATTAACTACTTGTTTATTATTTTGTGTTACTATTCTATGATGTATGACATTAAGTCTTAAATGTTGAATGATGGTATTACTATACACTGTTATCATGCATTTTAATTTAAAATGATAAATAGTAGCAATATGGGTATTAACTTAATTACTGGTAACTTTGTTGTACTAAGTACAGAACTGAAACCTTTAATTAACTTAATATTCTCAAATATAATTTGAATTATGCTAGAAGGGATCTTTTGTTGTACTACGTACAGACTTAGATAACATAGCATATTCAAAGTATGTTTGATATTTATCTAACCTTAAAATTCAAGTGTATGTTATATGTTTCGAAAAGATACATCATTTAGTAACCGCTACCTTGAAAATTTAATGATGCAGTGTTATGTGTTTTACTTGAATTCTTCAGTATGTCATATAATAGGAAGCACTTGATAATACTCATACTAACAATAAAGAGTTTGCTTAGAAAATTGAGTATAATTTGTTTATGTGGATCATAATACCGGTAATCGTCTTGAACTATCTATAATTAAAATATTCACTTTATGTGAGTAATGTATTTATTAATTATGCTATGTGGATAAAGGTACCTAAGATATAGTTTTATAAATATAAATGTATAAATGATATATATAGTTGTAATTTTACAGTAATTTATTTGAATTTCATGAGGTATGAATACTACCAATCTGTTTAGACTTTTAAATATATCATGAATTGCTTATTCTTACTAATATGATCCCTAAGCAGATAAATTCTTATTCATTTTGTGTATGTATTTTATTTTGTTTCAAGTGATTAATAAAATGGTACTTGATACCAATGGTTATGTAATTTTGGTTTATTTTTAGTTTATTTTTATTTTATTTTCGTTTTAATTGTGTTTACCCTTTGGAATTAAATCATACTGAATATTTTTGAGTTGAACAAAACGTGACAAATACAAGTGAAAATTAATTATAATTTAGACTTGTAACAATATCGGGTTTTTATTTATACTTAGATTTAAATTCGCGTTTTTAATTGGTTCTGCGAGTTGACATCAACTTGCGAGTCGACTTAAATCTCGCGAATCGGATATGTAGTATAAAGGGGGTCAAACGAGTCAAACCAACCCACCGAGCCCACAACACATTCGCGAGTTCACTAAAGCTTGCGAATCCGTTTTACAGGCGAAACGAGGCGATATTTCGTTTTCGTTTGATTTCGATTTTTAGAATACGGGAACGAGTTTTTCAATCCGTAGATTATATTCAAGACATATTTGCGAACATTTTGAGGTATATATCAACGGATTTCACCGTTTAAATTGCACGAAATCGAAGGTTTTTTAAACTTAGGGTTTCGGTTTGATGTTTAAACGATTTACGTAGATTAAAGGACTATTAGAACACGAATCCTTGTGGTTTATGTTAAAGGGATGTTAATAAACGTAAATCAATCGATAGATCATGTTAAAACTACAGGATTAATCGATTTTGTGAACAAACTCGCGACGGCTGTTCGTCAAACGAGTTGACACGTTGTTTAAACTCGCAGCGAGTTGACTAGCGAATCCATGAGATTAGCGAGTTCACTTAAGTAACTTTAGCGACTTGATCAATGTGGCGAGTTGATCAATGTGGCGAGTTGATCAATTTAGCGAGTTGATGTGTTTAGCGAGTTCATAAGCAAAACGAGTTGACTTCACCTCGTTAGGCCAGTTTATGCGAGTCCAGTACTTAGAAAAATTTTATTTTTTAAAGTAGTGATATAAATGTTAAGACTTTTTAAGTAATAACTTTTATGAAATGGATTTGTGTTAATTCTTATATGATTATATCGAAAGTCTACTAATTTAAGAAGAAAATTAGTGGCGTGTCCTAATTTCACATTAGCGGTATAATTTTTAACGTTAACGACTTGAGATTTTTATTAAAATAACAAGTACCTAACGTGATTTAAATTAGACTTAAGACTTTTTAGTTATAAGTAAAATTTTTATATACGACTTGAGATTATTTTTGTATCAAGTTATATATAATTACAATTTTAAACTAAGATGTTTGATGAATCTCGATTCATAATACATAATAGTTTAAATATTTTTTATCGTGCATTAAAGTATATCTGTTGTTTGTGTTTATTTTACAGATATGGCTAGAGCATTTGATAAGGGTCACAACGTTTTGGTTGATCTGAACCTTGAGGCCAAGCGGGCTGACAGGGTTGCTGATATATTACGTTTTCTAGCACGATCAAGGATTAGATATGCCATTACGGCCAATCCTCCTATCTCACAGACTATACTGAACGATTTCTGGACGGATATTGTTTATGACGAATCTGTCACTCCGCCAGAGATTCGAGCTACAGTTGGTGGACAACCTGTTACCTTTTCAGCTGGTAATCTTCGTGAGATTTTGCAGCTAGGTACGGTAGAACAGGAGAACGGGGATATTGAGTATCCTATGGACTTTATTGAGGGTGCTATTGGACGTATGGGATATACAGGAGACAGGCGTGGACGTCAGTTCCAGAAGCCTCTGGTCATTGGTCAGTGGAGGTTTCTTTGGCACGTGATGAATATAGTCTTTGCAGCAAAGAAAGGTGGCTTTGATGAGTTGAGCCCTGCGATTCTATCGGCTGTACTGTCACTGGTTTACAATAAACCATACAGTTTTTGTGATTACATTTTTGGAGAGATAGCTAGACAGATATCGGGTTCTGTTAGATCTAGATTTATGATCTACCCGAGGTTTTGTATGCTTATCATACGTGCGCGTCTACCGAACTTGGTTATTCCTGAGCCGTTTTTATCGGTGAATACCATTGATTAACGTGGTTATAATGCCATGTTTATGCAGACGATTAGGAAGGAAGGAGTGGTGAAACCGGAAATTAGACCACTTTTTGGATATATTGTTGATCCAAACTACGTTGCACCGCCAAATCATGGGTGGTTAGACGTAGTTCCTGCTGCTGCTGTTGTTCCTGCTGAGGCTGCTGTTGTACCAGAACCTGCAGCTGCGGAAGCTCAACCTGAAGATCCACAAGGGCTCCTTGAGGATGTTCTTATTCAGGCTGGTCAGGTTGATCAGCAAGTCAATCCAGACGTTGCTGCACAGGTTGTGCAAGAGGTTTTGGAGCAGAATGATGATGCGACAAATCCTTTGCTTCAAGACATTGAGAGTTACTTGGCACCACCTGAGGTAATCTGTTACTTATGTAATAATATAGATGCTTAGTTGATAGATTGTTTTTATTGATCATAGATGCATAATATTATTATATAATGATTCTGATATTAGATATTTAGTAAATTGGATATTATTTCTGATTTTAAAAATATAAATATCATTATACGAACAGGAAGCTGAAGCTGAGGCTGCAAATCCCGAAGTTATATTACTTGAGGATGAGCAGATACAGCTTGATAGATCAGTTGAAGTACCGACTGAGGATCTTGTTAGATCATCTAGAGGTCGTGATGGTGAGACGGCTTCAGATGAAGATTCTGATAATACACCTTCTCCTCCTCCATCTGCTTCTGAAAAGAAGAGGAAGGGTAAGAGTATTCTGGAGGAAGGTACTGAGGAAGTTGAGATTCCTTTGATGAAGCGTCCGAGAACGCTTACTATTCGAGAAGGTTAGTATTAATTAAAGTTAAATAATCTTAACTTGTTGTTTATCAGGAGTTGAACTGAGACAGTTAATTCTGTATACAGTTTCTCAGGATACACCACAGGTAGAGATGGTTGCACCGGTGGTTACGGAATCGATGTCTTTACCGCTTCAAGTATGAGATATAAATTCTATAACTATGAGTGTTATGCAATTAATTAGAGTTTGAGACAGAGTAATCTGTAACAATAACTGATTTTAATTGTGTTTAACTTTACAGCATGAGGTTGCTGATTTAGTTCGTGGAGCTAATTTTCCGACGAACAAAGCAGCTAGATTTGCGACAAGTTTGCTTACGCAAGCTTTGTCTCAACCTCATACACCGCTTACCAGAGACTGGCATATTGAGTCTCTTACACCGCCTGGACCCAGAACGATACCTGTTACTCCAACGACTGATGCTGAAAGGATTACATCCTTAGAGTCGAGGGTAAAGGATTTGGAGAAGCTTACTTCTCAGATTCCAGAGCTGGTGTCGAGCAATCTTCTTCTTTCACAACAGATACTCAAGCAGAGTGAATCGTACAATCTGTTGATGAAGACTCATGAGACGTTACTTGCGGACTTCACTGTACAGAGACTGAAGTTATCTTCTTTAGAGAGTCTGGTCTTGAGATCGCATTCAGGACAGCCTGCTCAGGGGGAGATATTGGTATATCTGGAGTCTTGCAGAGAGAATGAGTTGAAGAGAAAGAGAGATCAAGACAAGGACGATGATCCCAATGCACCGAGTGGTGAGCAGACTGGTCCTTCAAAGACTAGTGAGCAAGCTACTATTCAGGGGGAGTCTGGTGCTGGTGCTAGTGGTTCTGGAGTGGATACAAGTGCAGATAAGACTGTACCGGGTGATACTGAAGCTGGTAAGATAGCTTAGTATTATCATAGTACTGTAATATTTGTAATAGTTTGTAGTGAACAATTGTAAACTTAATTATTGTGTAAATATATTTGGCTTAGGGTTATTATTATTTTAAGTAAAATATGTTGGGTAATTTAAGTTTATATAATTATGTTAAGATAAAATAGTGATCGAAAGACTTCTGACTCATTGAGTAGTCGAGCGGCGTGTTCCGATTAATTTTGGCGGTCAAAATTTTATGATAACATATGCATTTTAGATTTGATTATGGACTTAAGACCGTAAGGTATATAAGTAATTAACAAGTTAAAAATGTATTCGTATTAACTAGACAAATGATATATAATTTAAAGGTTAAATTGATAATGAATGAGATCAATTAACACTTGGAAATTATATAAGGTAATTAATAGTAAATTTAAATGTTTGGTGATTATTCACAATGCATTAGAATTTAAAATTAATTAATATTTGTTAAGTAGACTTAAGAGATTTTAGATTGATTCAGGGTAATCAATAAAAGATTTTATAAGTTATATTTATATTGCGTTTATATGTTAGGTTAAAATATACAAAAGAATTAATAAAGAAATTCTTAGATTGGTTCGGGGAAATCAATGAAGAATTTGAATTATTAATATATTTGTATTTATGTTTTTCTCTAGGAATGGAAATGCTTGATCTATCTGATTCAGAAGATGATATATTTGATGAGATAGATGAAGACATTGATTTTGATCTTGAGGATGGAGAATTTCTACCACCTACAGATTGGACTGCTGTACCTGAGAATGTGCAAGACATGGGTGTAGATCTAGATGCAAATATTGATGAACACCATGTGAGCCCATCTAGGACAGAAGTTGTTATTGAAAATGAACAAGGTCCAACAATTGTCGATATAGATGAAGATATTGATGATTCAACCTCTGATGAAGAAGAAGAAGTTCTTGTTCAAACCAAGAATCCTGCTGTTGTACTTAGGAAACTTCCAAAGAAGAAGAAGAAGATTGGAATTTCTGAAGTTGATATTACGAAAAAGCGTGTACCACGTAAAGGGATTATTGGTTGGTACTTTGACTCAGAACTAAAGCTTTTTGCGATCAAAAGGTTTGACGGAGTTCAATATTTTGAAAGAAAGCTTGCAGTTTTTAGTTCTCTACCACGTTATGAAATACGTGATTTGGCTAGATTAGAGATTAACAACCCAAGTCGTGATGATTATGCTGATCGTGTTGAAAGAATCATTAGACATGAGGTTGGTACGAATAATTTTATTCAGATTAAGCCAAGAAAGGGAAAGACTGTGAAATTACAAGAGAGAAGTCAAAGAACAGGAAGAAGAAGAAGGAAGAAAGTTTATCCAGCTGTTAGATGCATACAGCAGATTCCACTGAAGACAATGCCACAAGATATTCTGGGAAATATGAAGAGTTGGCACGTGGATTCAGGAACTGGAGAAGCTGTTATGGTTGAAGCTGATGATGAGGTTGAAGGTGGTGAAAGAGAAATCTTCAGAGTTTATGATCATCGACACCTGATGAATATGTCGAGAAAGGATCTGTTAAAGTTAAATGAGAACAGAATTTTGACGACAGATGCATGGGGTGATTTAGGACGAGATTATCAGATGATGGTTAAAACATGTATCAAGATGAAGATTTACGCAGGCAGTAAGATTTACAAATGAAGACCAAAGACAAGCGTGAAGATAAAGACGCTAGAGCTATTGTCAAGGGGGAGTCTGTTGGGACATAGATTGTGACAACAGATCTAGCTTGAAATAGGACTAGTGTAATTATTATTGTGTTTGTATATTGGTTTAGATTTGTAAATGAATATTTGTTTTGTTAGTAATATTCGTTAAACATATTATTGTGCTAAGTTAGACGAATGTTAAATACGAAATAAATAAATAGACGTTTGATGCGAGGCGAGTCGAGATCTCAGGTCGCAGCGAGTTGAGCTGTGTGGTGAGACCTGAACTCGCGAAGCATAAGTCTGGCGAGCCGAGTCTTATACTGGACTTGGGCTGCGAGTTGGACCGAACTCGCCGGCCCATGCGAGCCGAGCCGGACAGAACTATTTAAACGATTTTCTTTAGAAAATCGTTAACACTTTTAATACTTTTGACACTTTCTGCTTTCTGCGAACTCAGCAAACCAGAGAAAAACATAACCTAAGGCTAGGCTTTGACGATTCGTTGTTTAAAGCTAAGTCTAGTTAAAACGCAATACGAACATATTCGTTGTTAGTAAGATAACACCGTATTGAGGGATTCCGCACCTTAATACTACAGATAACGAAGTTATCGATCCTAAAACTAGGGGACTTACAGGGCTTTGAACTGGGCTTCGTGTTTTGGGCCGAATGATTAATGGATTATACGTTAAATAAGTACATTATGGCTAATGGGCCAACAAATCGGGCCGAGCCTAACAAACTACAAAACATACGACGTTATAAAACGAGACAAACTATGATTACGGACATTGGACTTATTTAATTCATACGAACAAACGATATATGACATGTATACATACGACACTTAAGAATTATATATTCACCGATATATACATACATTGAGACTTGTGTTTTTGGAAACTTAAACGACAAACTTTTATATATATCTATATATATATATATGAACGAGACAACGGACAATAATATATATATGCGAGAACATATACATATGCAACTATATAAGTATATATGTATATATGCTTACACATTTTGGACGATTCGACAAACAAACATAACTTGGGAAAATATTATTTATTTTCAAACAACAATCATCAACGACATACACAAACTTAAGAAATTGATAATTTCTTCAAACAAACGAATTATTAACGTAAGTAAAATATAGTACTTATAGTTAATACATTATTGTGTATAGGTTGACTACGTTTGGGCTACGCTATCTTATCTCGCTAGCATTCACATCCGAGCACCTACAGTGAGTTCACAAACCCCTTTTCACTGTTTTAATGCTTTTAAAACTCGGGGTGGAAAACATAGAAATCGTATGTATAACTGCATGCGACAACTGCTTTAAATACTGTATGTATTTACTTGATTGTTTATGAAGGGGTACTTCATACTTGAACTATTTGTGAAAGGGTATTTCACACAACTATTTGAACTATGTTTTATGAAAGGTTTTCATAACTATTTTGGGAATTTAGGCAACGAATCTTGGTACAGATCTAGGCTGAACGATGTAGTGCATAAAAGACCTTATGGCTACAGACTATAACCATTAGCTAGGTGACTCTAGCCACTGAGTATACGGATAGTACTATCGCCGTGACGACCCTCCTACGGATTTGGGAGCGTATACTTAATTGTCCAGCATGGCAAACAACAACAGATTAGGGTTGTGGTTTGGTTATAGGGTTAGATCGGGTTACCTTACTTGACAGGTTTAGCTCACCTTTCAAGGGATCACCGTCTAAATATTCCCACGCACTAAACTAATGATTAGGAAAGGATTTCCTACGTACACTGATTGGGAAATGTTAATCTTTATTTAGGTTAACTTGTGTTTCCTACTGTTAACTGATTTAGGAAATGTTATTTGATTAATAACTTGTGTTTCCTATTACAACTACAACTAATTTGGGAAATGTTATTTGTTTATAACTTGTGTTTCCTACTTGACAAACAACACTTATTTGGAAATGTTATTCTTAAATGATTAACTTGTGTTTCCTACATAACAAATAAACTTGTGAATTCACTCAACAATTTTGTTGACGTTTTACTCTATGTTTTTCAGGGAATTAGCAGCGTAAGTAAGATCTGCATGCATATCAGGACGGACTACCCTGGACTTGTTAGGATGCCACTACTTTTGGGACACATGGATTTCCTCTGTATAACTGCAACTACTGCAGTCATACCTATGAAATCTACCTTTGATATTATGTATTTTATGGAATACTGATTTCAACTATTACTACTACTGTTACCACTTCTCAAGTGGTAATCTTTTGTAAAACTTTAACTAATGGCATCTTAATCTATTTCGTTCTGCGATAACCATATGCTCTGAGTATGTATGTATCTGTTGGTTGTGTTTTACTGCTCGCAGCCCCGCCACGTCACTAAGCTTCCGCAAACCACTCTATGTAATTGTAATTACCGTTTGGCGGGGTGTGACAGACTTGGTATCAGAGCCATTGGTTATAGCGAACTAGAAGTCTTTAGGTGACTGAAAACCTTAGAGACCTAGACTATAGCCTTGGCTAGAACATTTGTGCATTCATGCATACATACTTTGCATACAACTAACATACGACTGACACGCCACACTCAATTTCTTTTGTCACAGTATGTCTAGTCAATCACATTACCATGTTTACGCTTCGGATGAAGAGCCGACCGAGGCTACTTTTGAGGGTCCCGCGATTACAGTAGGGGATGAGTCATCAGTTCATGTGAGAGCTATGTCTGATGACACTAGTGATGCGTACTTAGTACCACCTCCGACCGCACCTGAGGTCACTCATACCTCTACACCACCTGTTGCGAGTACTTCTCGTGTGCCTGTACCTAGGATGACAGCTAGGATTTGTGTTCGGGATTTTCCCAGGGGACCACTCGCGCCGCGCGATAAGGCGCCAGTGACTGAGTCTGAGTTTCCAGTTGTCGAGCCGCCACAGAAGAGGCTCCGACCTTCTCATCTGGACTGGATGCCTCGAGTATTGAGAGAGTGGAGATCACTAGAGGGTATTCCCTCGACCTTTGAGTTTGGAGAGTCCTCCCACTCACCACCATCTGCATATCTCACTGGTGAGCCTCTGGAGCTCACTGTGCCTACCCTTGTGGCTGTGGTCCACACCATGTTTAGGATATCATCTAGCAGGAGCAGAGATTTGATGGAGCTACTGAGTGATGCCTCCCGCACTGACATGGATATGGCTATGCTCCATCAGAGGATGGATTTTGTGGAGACTCACCGTCTGACAGACTGGCAGAGTCTAGCATCCACCCGTGCACGCGTTGCAGCTTTAGAGAGGCGTGCTAGGGTGTCAGAGATTGTAGCTAGTGTTTGTGTGATGACTGCAGCGGTGATGGTTGCGGTTAGGATGTATTTACCATGGTTCCGTTAGGCCTGTGTATGGCGGTTGTGCCTACACCATATTAGACTATTACTTTTGGGGAAATAGATGTATGTATTAATTATGGACTAGCTGTATGTTGGATGGAACGTTGTTAGTAGTATGGGTATATGTATAGGAAATCCATCATCTTTTGTATAACGCTAACCATCACCGCTGCAGTCATCACACAAACACTAGCTACAATCTCTGACACCCTAGCACGCCTCTCTAAAGCTGCAACGCGTGCACGGGTGGATGCTAGACTCTGCCAGTCTGTCAGACGGTGAGTCTCCACAAAATCCATCCTCTGATGGAGCATAGCCATATCCATGTCAGTGCGGGAGGCATCACTCAGTAGCTCCATCAAATCTCTGCTCCTGCTAGATGATATCCTAAACATGGTGTGGACCACAGCCACAAGGGTAGGCACAGTGAGCTCCAGAGGCTCACCAGTGAGATATGCAGATGGTGGTGAGTGGGAGGACTCTCCAAACTCAAAGGTCGAGGGAATACCCTCTAGTGATCTCCACTCTCTCAATACTCGAGGCATCCAGTCCAGATGAGAAGGTCGGAGCCTCTTCTGTGGCGGCTCGACAACTGGAAACTCAGACTCAGTCACTGGCGCCTTATCGCGCGGCGCGAGTGGTCCCCTGGGAAAATCCCGAACACAAATCCTAGCTGTCATCCTAGGTACAGGCACACGAGAAGTACTCGCAACAGGTGGTGTAGAGGTATGAGTGACCTCAGGTGCGGTCGGAGGTGGTACTAAGTACGCATCACTAGTGTCATCAGACATAGCTCTCACATGAACTGATGACTCATCCCCTACTGTAATCGCGGGACCCTCAAAAGTAGCCTCGGTCGGCTCTTCATCCGAAGCGTAAACATGGTAATGTGATTGACTAGACATACTGTGACAAAAGAAATTGAGTGTGGCGTGTCAGTCGTATGTTAGTTGTATGCAAAGTATGTATGCATGAATGCACAAATGTTCTAGCCAAGGCTATAGTCTAGGTCTCTAAGGTTTTCAGTCACCTAAAGACTTCTAGTTCGCTATAACCAATGGCTCTGATACCAAGTCGCCTGTGTATGGCGGTTGTGCCTACACCATATTAGACTATTACTTTTGGGGAAATAGATGTATGTATTAATTATGGACTAGCTGTATGTTGGATGGAACGTTGTTAGTAGTATGGGTATATGTATAGGAAATCCATCATCTTTTGTATAACGCTAACCATCGATGGATATATTAGAAATTCCATCTCATTTTGTACTAAACTCATGTAACAGCGTTATGATCTTTAATATATAATGTATGCTTGGTTTACGTCTCGTATTCATTATGATTATTATCAACCATGTTATTTCCTCTTACAACTGTCGACTTGTGATTAAACCTATACTTTATCGACAACTTTGTGATCAACTCTTGTAAACCCTGAAACATTTTACAGCTTGATGATTGATTATTCTTGAGAACCTCTAAAATTTACAGTGTTAAACGACAATGAAAAGAAATATGTATTGGACATTATATAATGACGCCTGGCCAACGTGATTATATTATGCTAGATACATGTGGGTGTTTCAAAGTTGTATGGCACGTGTTGTAAAATTCTATTCATTCATCTTTTCATGTCATTCATTTCTATCAAATGTGAATCTTTGATCTATTCACATTCAATATCTCAACATTAACACTCTGCATTTTATTCATCGCAGAGCTGAATCATGCCTCCCAAACGACGAGTTACTAGAAACAGTCAAAAGACGACTACGCCTCCACCACCACCACCTACTGAAACCACTGAACAAATGATCGCACGAAGAATAGCTGAAGGTATTGCTGAATATGAGGCAAGCCGTAGTCGTGAACCTGGAGCTAACAACAGTGGATCTACCCCTGTTAATACTGAGACACTCGTAAATACTAGCCGAGGATGTTCATACAAAACATTTCAGGCTTGTAAGCCGATTTCTTTTCGTGGCACCGAGGGTGCAATTGGTATGATTCACTGGATAGAGAAAACTGAGTCGGTATTGGATATTAGTGACTGTTCACCTGACTGTATGGTGAAGTATGCTGCTTGCACTTTGGCTGACAAAGCGCTCACTTGGTGGAACAGTCAGATCCAATCACTTGGTCGACCAGCTGCTTATTCAATGTCATGGGGAACATTTAAAAATTTGATGTTGGAGGAATTCTGTCCTCGCAGTGAGATGCAGAAAATAGAAACAGAATTGTGGAACATCACCATGATTGGTGCTGATATTACTGGGTACACCACTAAGTTTCAGGAACTTGCACGTCTAGTGCCACATATGGTGACACCCGAGTATAAGCGTATTGAGCGCTACATATTTGGTCTAGTACCACAAATCCGCAGTCTAGTGACATCATCTAAACCGGACACTTTCAGGAGTGCTGTTACTCTAGCACAAAGTTTGACCGATGAGGCAGTCAGGATGGGAAATCTGACTAAGAAAGCTGTGTCGGGAAAAGGTGAACCGAACAGTACTGATGTTAGTAGTTCTGGTGGTGCAAAGCGAAAGTGGAACGGTAGTGGTGCTGATCGCCAAGGTCAGCAAAACAAGAAACATTCTGGAAATGCGAAAGCATATGTTGCCACTACTACCGACTCGAAACCATACCTGGGTAACAAACCCAAATGTGATAAGTGCAACCGACACCACGAAGGCGGGTGTGGGTATTGTGGAAACTGTAGGGCATGGGGACATAGAACCCGAGAATGCAAAACTAACCCTCCCCCACGAGCAAACACTGAGCGTCAAAACCAGGGATGT
This sequence comes from Helichrysum umbraculigerum, assembly GCA_949592205.1. NCBI lineage: Eukaryota > Viridiplantae > Streptophyta > Magnoliopsida > Asterales > Asteraceae > Helichrysum > Helichrysum umbraculigerum. Next base: position 66,394,752 of record CATIUR010000007.1, on the reverse strand, counting down.
TTTGAATGTGGTGAGCAAGGACATTACCGCAACAGATGCCCTAAGCTCAACAACAACAACCAAAACCGCAACAACAACAACAACCGCGGTAACAACAATAACCGAGCCAACAACATCAACAATCAACCGGCTCAAGGAAGGGCATTCGTGATCGGAGCACAAGAGGCACGCCAGGACCCCAACACTGTCACTGGTACGTTTCTTGTAAACAATCATTATGCCTCTGTGTTATTTGATTCGGGTGCTGATTTAAGTTTTGTGTCTACTGAGTTTAGACCACTATTAGAACTTGAATCCCGTAAATTAGAAAACAAGTATACCATAGAATTAGCCGATGGTGAGTTGATCGAATCAGGAGAAATAGTACCGGGATGTACCTTGGAGTTAGAAGGTCATCTCTTCGAAATAGACTTACTACCGGTTAAGTTGGGAAGTTTTGACGTTGTAGTCGGTATGGATTGGTTATCTAAGAACCGCGCTGAGATCATATGTCATGATAAACTGGTACGATTACCACTGTCAACAGGAGAAACACTTGTGGTTCAAGGTGAGAAACGAAAGAGTGCCACTAAAATGATTTCGTGTTTGAAGGCCAGTAAGTATCTTCGAAAGGGGTACCAAGCATTTCTGGCACACGTTGTAGAAAAGAAAACCGAGGAGCGACGTATAGACGATGTGCCCATTGTACGCGACTATCCAGGAGTATTTCCTGATGAGTTGCCGGGATTGCCACCCCCACGACAAGTTGAGTTTCACATTGACCTGGTGCCAGGAGCCGCACCTATCGCACGAGCACCTTATCGTCTAGCTCCCTCGGAAATGCAAGAGCTGTCTACGCAACTGCAAGAACTTCTAGACTTGGGATTCATCCGACCGAGCTTTTCCCCTTGGGGAGCTCCGGTTTTGTTTGTTAAGAAAAAGGATGGATCTATGCGGATGTGCATCGATTACCGAGAACTGAACAAGGTAACTATCAAGAACCGATACCCGTTACCACGCATTGACGATCTGTTTGATCAACTGCAAGGGTCAAGTTATTATTCAAAAATTGACCTACGATCTGGTTACCATCAACTTAAGGTACGAGAAGAAGATGTACCGAAAACTGCTTTTAGGACTCGTTACGGTCACTACGAGTTTCTAGTCATGCCTTTTGGGCTGACCAACGCACCAGCAGTATTCATGGACTTGATGAATAGAGTATGCAAACCCTATCTAGATAAATTCGTCATTGTGTTTATTGACGACATCTTGGTATACTCACGATCGAAAGAGGATCACGAGCAACATCTGAAGCTTGTTCTCGAGCTGCTACAAAAAGAGAAGCTTTATGCAAAATTCTCTAAATGCGAATTTTGGATACGAGAGGTCCAATTCCTTGGTCATGTGATAAATGACAAGGGAATTCACGTAGACCCATCCAAAATTGAGGCAATCAACAACTGGGAAGCACCGAAAACCCCAACTGAAGTACGACAATTTCTTGGTCTAGCTGGCTATTACAGGCGATTCATCGCAAACTTTTCAAAGATAGCCCAGCCACTTACCACTTTAACTCAAAAAGACAAGAAATTTGAGTGGAATGAGAAGCAAGAGAATGCATTCCAACTACTGAAGCAGAAACTGAGCAGCGCACCTATACTATCCCTACCTGAAGGAGTAGACAACTTTGTTGTTTACTGTGATGCTTCGCATCAGGGATTAGGTTGCGTACTGATGCAAAATGAAAAGGTCATTGCTTATGCATCACGACAACTAAAAGTGCATGAGAAAAACTATACGACTCATGATTTGGAATTGGGAGCCGTTGTTTTTGCACTAAAGATCTGGAGACACTACCTATACGGTACAAAGTGTACGATCTTCACCGATCATAAAAGCCTACAACATATATTCGACCAGAAGGAACTTAACATGAGACAAAGACGTTGGGTCGAATTACTTAACGATTACGACTGTGAAATAAAGTATCACCCGGGTAAGGCTAACGTTGTAGCAGATGCCCTGAGTCGTAAGGAACGGATCAAACCTCGAAGAGTTCGAGCCTGGGGATTGACAATCCACTCGAATCTCATTACTCAAATTCGGGATGCACAAGAAACTGCTTTCACTTCCGAACGCCTTAAGGAGGAATCCTTAAAAGGGATGGAAAAACAACTCGAGAAAAAGGACAACGGAGTGTTGTACTTTATGAATCGAATTTGGGTACCATGCGTAGATGAGTTACGCAAGCTGATTTTGGACGAGGCACATAAGTCCAACTACTCGATACATCCCGGTGCAGACAAGATGTACCAGGACTTGAAAGGTTTTTACTGGTGGCCTGGAATGAAACGTGACATTGCCACCTACGTTAGCAAATGCTTAACTTGCTCGAAGGTAAAGGTGGAATACCAAAAGCCGTCTGGGCTTTTGCAACAGCCTGAGTTGCCCAAATGGAAATGGGAGCAAATAACAATGGACTTCATTACGAAGTTACCTAGAACAACGTCTGGAGCAAATGCCATATGGGTGATTGTCGATCGATTGACGAAATCAGCCCACTTTCTAGCTATTAAGGAAACGGATGGAATGGAGAAACTAGCAAAAATCTATATTAAAGAGATTGTTTCTCGGCATGGTGTGCCACTATCCATCATCTCTGATAGAGATGCGCGATTCACTTCTCGCTTTTGGCAAACATTACAACAGGCATTGGGTACTCGACTTGATATGAGTACTGCCTACCACCCGCAGACTGACGGCCAAAGTGAGCGAACGATACAGACGCTCGAAGACTTGTTACGAGCATGTGTGATAGACTTTGGAGGTAACTGGGATACTCACCTACCTCTAGCTGAATTCTCTTACAACAATAGTTATCACACGAGTATACAGATGGCACCATTTGAGGCGTTATATGGACGCAAGTGCCGATCACCACTCTGTTGGGCAGAGTTGAACGACAGACAACTATCTGGACCCGAACTTGTCCAGGAAACCACTGACAAAATAACTCAAGTATTGAGCCGACTGAAAGCGGCACGAGATCGACAAAAGAGTTACGCTGATAACCGCCGTAAACCACTTGAGTTTCAAGTAGGAGACAAGGTCCTACTCAAAGTGTCTCCCTGGAAAGGAGTAGCACGATTTGGCAAACGAGGAAAGCTGAACCCACGATACATCGGACCGTTTGAAATCCTTGCTAGGATTGGTCCTGTCGCTTACAAGCTCAAACTACCGCAAGAGCTTAGTAGCATACACGATACTTTCCACGTTAGCAACCTCAAAAAGTGTCTTTCTGATGAAACACTTATCCTTCCTCCTGACGAAGTCTTCATTGACTCAAAACTTAACTTTGTGGAGGAACCGGTTGAAGTTATGGATTCTAAAACGCAGAAACTTCGACACAAACGAATCAAACTGGTTAAAGTTCGTTGGAACTCAAAACATGGCCCAGAAATTACCTGGGAACGAGAGGATGAAATGCGAAAGAAATACCCCAACCTATTTGAGAGCGTGACCGAGACTCACGGCTCGACTTAAATCTCGGGACGAGATTTCACTAACGGGGGGAGAATGTGACACTCCTCCAAATTAGGTATATAATTATACTTAATACATGCATTTCTTACGCTAATTCCCTGCAATTGTTTTAAACTAAACTTATGATGTGATGTCAGTCTAGCGAGCCCTAAACAATAATACTAAAAGTATTACAAGATACGTAGTTATTTAGAAATTACGTACGAACGTATCGGAACGAAGCCGACAAATAAATGACAAAAGTTTCGTGATACAAAAATAATTAATAATATAATTATTAATTACGAGTATTTATATATCTATAACACATAGATATAAAGGTCTAATTTTACGTTTAACATAAAACGTATTATAACACGAACAGAAACAATTCTAAAACGCGCATACGACGTCGAATCATAAAAATACAAATTTTCTCGTTCGTTTGGAAGAAGTTAGAACATTACTTCAAAATATGAAATCCTAAATTTACTGAAAAATTGCGCTCAATTAACTGCGCGCAGTAAAATGTACAAAAATGTACAACTATTTAAAATAATGATAATCTCATTATTCTGAAAACATATTACGAACCAGGAGGGCATCTACAAAATAAAAATATAAAATGTTAAATTTTATATTGCTATAATTATACCCGTACTCGAGATTGGTGGGACAAAAATCCCACCAACCTACAATAATGCATCAGACAGTTTGGTTTTTAAACCATACTCCCTCCCCATTTCTTCTGTGATCATCGACACCCACACATCACCACCAATTTCTTGCTACTTTGTTCTTTTCATTTCTTTGATCTGGAGGAACTCAAACAAGATCAGTAACAGCAGCAGTAGATAGTAGAACAACAAAGCCAGGAACAAGATCATCTCCATCATCATTCCATCGCCATTATCATCATCTTTGTAAAAGTAAGAACTTAAAATCTTTGAGTTTTATGTTTACATTTCGTTATATACCTTGTTTAAATATCATAATCTAGCTATATAACATACAAAACTTGAGATTTGAAGCTTTGATCTTGAAATTGGTTTTTGAAACCAAACTTTGAATCCAAAAATCTAATCACGAAAACTTGTTAAAAACGTGATATTAAGTTGTTAAAATGTTGTACTATGATGATATAAACATTTGGTGTTGATGTATAAACGATTTGGAACCAAGAAAAACGGATTGTGTCTTGCCCTGCTCGAACAGGGCCTGGAACTGACATGAATCCGGCGGATTCATGTAGAATCCGGCGGATTCCCCTATGAAACTCGCACACCCCGTAAACGGTTTAAACATCTGTGAACGAGTAAAAGACACGATCGAATCCGGCGGATTCACCTGAATCCGGCGGATTCCCAAGCTTTATATGAACGTTTTGAAAACACAAAAGAATCCGGCGGATTCAACTAAATCCGGCGGATTCACTTAATATTGACCCGACCCGGTGGCTTGACCCGAAGATCCGGCAACACTTTTCTCATTAACGAGAATCCGGCGGATTCAAATAGAATCCGGCGGATTCACCTACTGGGCTGCAGATTGGGCCTAAGTCGCGAACTGGGCTGGGCTGGGCTTTGAACTGGGCTTCGTGTTTTGGGCCGAATGATTAATGGATTATACGTTAAATAAGTACATTATGGCTAATGGGCCAACAAATCGGGCCGAGCCTAACAAACTACAAAACATACGACGTTATAAAATGAGACAAACTATGATTACGGACATTGGACTTATTTAATTCATACGAACAAACGATATATGACATGTATACATACGACACTTAAGAATTATATATTCACCGATATATACATACATTGAGACTTGTGTTTTTGGAAACTTAAACGACAAACTTTTATATATATCTATATATATATATATGAACGAGACAACGGACAATAATATATATATGCGAGAACATATACATATGCAACTATATAAGTATATATGTATATATGCTTACACATTTTGGACGATTCGACAAACAAACATAACTTGGGAAAATATTATTTATTTTCAAACAACAATCATCAACGACATACACAAACTTAAGAAATTGATAATTTCTTCAAACAAACGAATTATTAACGTAAGTAAAATATAGTACTTATAGTTAATACATTATTGTGTATAGGTTGACTACGTTTGGGCTACGCTATCTTATCTCGCTAGCATTCACATCCGAGCACCTACAGTGAGTTCACAAACCCCTTTTCACTGTTTTAATGCTTTTAAAACTCGGGGTGGAAAACATAGAAATCGTATGTATAACTGCATGCGACAACTGCTTTAAATACTGTATGTATTTACTTGATTGTTTATGAAGGGGTACTTCATACTTGAACTATTTGTGAAAGGGTATTTCACACAACTATTTGAACTATGTTTTATGAAAGGTTTTCATAACTATTTTGGGAATTTAGGCAACGAATCTTGGTACAGATCTAGGCTGAACGATGTAGTGCATAAAAGACCTTATGGCTACAGACTATAACCATTAGCTAGGTGACTCTAGCCACTGAGTATACGGATAGTACTATCGCCGTGACGACCCTCCTACGGATTTGGGAGCGTATACTTAATTGTCCAGCATGGCAAACAACAACAGATTAGGGTTGTGGTTTGGTTATAGGGTTAGATCGGGTTACCTTACTTGACAGGTTTAGCTCACCTTTCAAGGGATCACCGTCTAAATATTCCCACGCACTAAACTAATGATTAGGAAAGGATTTCCTACGTACACTGATTGGGAAATGTTAATCTTTATTTAGGTTAACTTGTGTTTCCTACTGTTAACTGATTTAGGAAATGTTATTTGATTAATAACTTGTGTTTCCTATTACAACTACAACTAATTTGGGAAATGTTATTTGTTTATAACTTGTGTTTCCTACTTGACAAACAACACTTATTTGGAAATGTTATTCTTAAATGATTAACTTGTGTTTCCTACATAACAAATAAACTTGTGAATTCACTCAACAATTTTGTTGACGTTTTACTCTATGTTTTTCAGGGAATTAGCAGCGTAAGTAAGATCTGCATGCATATCAGGACGGACTACCCTGGACTTGTTAGGATGCCACTACTTTTGGGACACATGGATTTCCTCTGTATAACTGCAACTACTGCAGTCATACCTATGAAATCTACCTTTGATATTATGTATTTTATGGAATACTGATTTCAACTATTACTACTACTGTTACCACTTCTCAAGTGGTAATCTTTTGTAAAACTTTAACTAATGGCATCTTAATCTATTTCGTTCTGCGATAACCATATGCTCTGAGTATGTATGTATCTGTTGGTTGTGTTTTACTGCTCGCAGCCCCGCCACGTCACTAAGCTTCCGCAAACCACTCTATGTAATTGTAATTACCGTTTGGCGGGGTGTGACAATTATAAACTAACAATTATCGTTTAATTAGTTTCTTGATTTATTGCTTATTTGAGTTAACTTTTAAATAGAATTAACATGTTTGACCGAAAATTACACTTTCTTTTAAAACACACTTTTTAAACAATATTAATTTAAAAACATGTCAGTTTTATTTAAACATTCAAAAACCATTACTTTAGTATTTTCAAAATACTAACTTATTTTAGTGACATTAGTTTTAATCAGGTTTTTACTTAAAACATTTATTTACACAAAACTAGGAGTTCACATAAAACCTAATTTGTACAAATTTAACTAACCCAAAAATTTGAATTTCATAAGGTCTTATAAACTTTCAAATTTCGATTAGTTACATATTTTACAAACATTATCTCGATTCCTTTTAACAATTCTTGTAATATTTAAAAATCAATATTATTAGGTTAAAGAACCCCAAATTCGATTTTTGCTAAAAGATTAATAAATCCTAGCCAAAAATCGATTAATCCATAGGTTTAGCTAAAAACCTTAAAATCGATTTTGCTAAAGATCACCCATCTTTACAAACATCAATTTACACCTAAAGTTTCGTAAACATTAGTTGATCACATCAAGGATTAAAGTATCGATTTTCATGGGTTTCTAAAACCCTCATAAAATCGGCCAACACAAGAGTTTAATGTAAACCCTTGTATCGTATCCTTTCTCACCAAGTTAATATTAATTGTATTAGAATTAGTTAGGATATCAAATACCTAACCTAATGCCCAAGTCGATTTTCCTAGGGGTTTTGAATAAACCCTAAAATCGATTTTAGCATAGATCATACTAATACAATCGATATTAACTAAGTACAAGAAAGTTTAACCGTTAGTTTTCGGGTTAAAATATTTAAACCATTAATTAGCAAAACTTGGCATGATTTTGGTTATGGTGTTAAACACCATATACTAAAATCGATCAAACAAGATTTCACATAAATCTTGGAGCAATTTTAGTACAACCAAATCATACTTGTTTTGTATTAATCGCGAACAACCAACTTATGCGCGTTGTTTAAATATTTAACAAACTACACAATTTAACCGATTAACAAGAAAGGTAGAAGAAGAGAACTTAAAATTAAGACATAATTAAAAGAAGCATACAAGAAACTTAATTACAGTTTTACTAGAAAATTATATGGCTTTGATACCACTGAAAGGTTTTTAGTAGAGTTGTACGTTACAAAATTCAATCTTTATTAACTATTAATCCAATTAGTATGCGGAAGCGTTTATCAAAAACAATTTAATCATATTAAATTAAACCCTTAGCCAAGATCTATAATTTTCATAATAAAACATGTCACATATTAATTACATATAATTAATAACATAAGAACAAACATTCTTACATTGAGTGCTCGGCAGAATCTCTAGTCTTCTACTCGTTGCCAAAGTACGAGCGGACTTATCTTGATCTTCTTTTTCTTCTTCTTGAATTCGGCTAACCACAAGGATACATTAGGTATCCACCTTTGATTTCACGGTTGAACGGTTGGTAGAAACCTAAGTGTATACGAATGACCAAACACGAGTACGCGATCGGATCACGAACTAAAACCCTTGGAATGGGTTTGGCCGACTTTCGGTCTTGAGGTGTTGGGGTTCGGTCGACGACAAGAGAGGAGGGAGGAGAGGGAGAGAATTTTTGTTAGGGTTTTTGATCAACAAATAACTTAACCCCTAACCCTCTATTTATAGGTAAACCCAAACTTGGTGAACAAGTTAGTATTTACACTATAAACCCTTTAGTTTAATACTTTATTAAACGAATCCCAAACTTGCTAATTTACGATTGAAACCTTTGAAGTTTAATATAATTAAACTAGTTAATTTATTTATAAAACTAATTACAAATAAATCCTTTTTATTAAATAAATAATTACATTAATTATTTATACTAATAAATGTTTTAATCGTGTTCGACCAACTTATTCATTTCAACTAAATGAATGATATCAAATATCCCTTTTATAGTATAACACTACTTGTTCGGTTGTGCTCATCGGTGTGACCATGCGGTGTTCATGTGAAACTGGATTTGATATTATGTTAATATTAAGCACATAATCTTTCATTGTTTTCCCTAGAAAACAAACGTTTGGATCCAAACTGCAAACAACCTACTGTATTTACATTTATAAAGGACAAATACAAGAACAACAATTAAAACGGACTACTCATATAACGGTTTTTTGCACTTTATAACCAAATTATATAATGGTTGCAGGTTCAACTCCTTATTACACCAAACTAATTAGAAAATGGTAACACATATAATGGTTTGTGCTAGCAACCAAATTTAAAAGAAGTCCTAAGGTATCACTAACATAGTAACATATTGCAATACTATATTAGTACAATACAGTTCATTAAGGGGCTTAAGGGTTTAGAAAACACGAACTACGCTTTATATGAACATCTAGTACATAAATCTCTTGTCGTTATGCCACATATCTCGAAAGTTTTGTTTGTAATGGCAAGCACACATCAAAACATGAAAATGCCACATATTTAAATCTCCTGATTTGTTTGGATGGAAGACGATGAACAATAAATTTAAGTATCTTCGTCATCAAAACTAGGGATGGCAATTAGGGTGCCATCCCTAATCAAAACAAGTTGAAACGGATGTTAGACAAAGGATATGTAAACAAATTTTATAGTACCTCAATTAGGTGTGTTTAGTACCTTAATTAAGGGGTGTTTGGAATTGATCTGCTTAAAAGATTAACATGTGTTAATATGACTATTTCTAAGTATTTATTCTGTAAAAAAGATAAACATATAAATATTCTTAGAATTTTATATATAAATATTCCTCATACCCTGCTTTTTTGGCGGGATTGAGTAATGTTGTTGTAGTATATTAAAATTCTTAGAATATTGTTTGTTTTTTTTTCTTATGCCTTATATTATATATTGTGAAAAAAATAAACAATACAGCACTGCAAATAACCAGTCCAAAACACCCCTTTATGTGTATGTTTTTCAAGCCCAAATATTAGCCCAGTTTTAAATGCATATAAAATGAAGAACAAGCCCAATCTCAACTGGACTATTTTTTCATAGGGTCTGGAAGTAAATATCTTGAAAGTACAAGGGTAATAATGAATTATCGAGCTAGGGTTTCGATAGCAGCACATATATAAACAAAGTACGTCTTTTTTGGTTCGTCTTCAACAACTCGCCCAGTGAAAACGCCGGAGCAAAACCCTAACGGTAATTCATCAAACCTTTGAACGCCGATATATCGTAGTGCTCCATTTTGCTGTATGTATATATATTGATTATTGAATTATGATGTATCGCAGTGAATTAGGTTAATTGTAATGGCGACAGTACCAGGGCAATTGATTTGGGAGATCGTAAAGAGGAACAACTCTTTTCTCGTTAAAGAGTTCGGTAACAACACTCAAAGTGTTCAATTCAGCAAAGAGCCTAATAATCTCTACAATCTCAACTCGTACAAACACTCTGGTATACACACATTTTATATATATATATATATATATATATATATATATATATATATATATATATATATATATATATATATATATATATAATATGTTACTATATTGAATATAATGTTTCATTATGTTAAGTTATGGTTTATGATTTGTCAGACTCTTATTTGTTAGTTTTATACTACTATCATTTTTGTGTTCATGTTATAGATTTTGTTAGTCTGAATGCGATTTTACAGTAGGGAATCAATATAGTAAAATATATATAGCTGTATACACGTTTGATTTTGATAAGTTATTATTTATATATCATTTTGTGTGTATGTTTGAATGATATTTAAAATGATGATAGTGTTAGTATGATTGATGTGTTAATGATATAGCTCTGATAGTAATTATTGATTGTAGGACTAGCGAACAAGAAGACTGTGACTATTCAGCCAGCTGGTAATGAAGGTGTGTTGCTTGCAACCACCAAGACTAAGAAACAGGGGAAGCCTGCCAGTTTGCTTCACAAATCCATCATGAAAAAGGAGTTCTACCGTATGGCAAAGGCCGTTACAAACCAGGTACTTATTTGAGGAAGACATTTTTTGGTAAATGTGCAAACTTTATATAGTGAATTGTTGTTAAGTAATTGATACAGGGTTGATTTGTGCCTAACATTCATTAAGTCATCATAGCAATAGATCAGGCTGACTTATGCTTAGTACACCCATCTTTTTAGTTGGGCAGCTTTAATTTTTGGTTGAAGTTGGTTTGTTTTAAGTTGCGTTTTATCTAGAAATGTAGAGTGGAGTTTGGACAAAGAATGAGAAGGCATCATAGAGGGTAGTTGAGATATTGTATATTCAGAGTTCCAGTGAGAGCCTTTTAATTTTCAGTAAGTATATGTAGGAATGAGCTTGCAGTTTATATTAAGAGTTGGAGGTGAAAAACTGCATGACATGTATAAAAACTGACCAACACAAAATACAATGTATTCTTCTAACTTGTTTGTGTCATGCTGAACGTGATTTGCAACTTTGTCTGTTGTAAAGATTTGACATTCAAGGAGTTAACTTTCATCCTTCGTTTGGTACAATTTCTTTTCCTTTCACGTGTTTTGCAACTTTGTCTGTTATAAATATTTGTCATGCATTTCGGCTAGTTGTACTTGCTATTCAATATAAATTCATTTAGCTTTAGATGGAAATTTACTTTCCCATTTGTATCCATAGCTTCTTAATGTTAATCCTATATAGCACTTTCTGGTTACTTTCTACATCAATACTTATAGTTTTATTACTATGATTAGAGGTTTTGATGGTTGCGTTGTTTCTGTCAGGTGGTTGATAACTACTACAGGCCAGATTTGAAGAAGGCTGCTCTTGCTAGGTTGAGTGTGGTAAACAGGAGCCTTAAGGTTTCAAAGTCAGGTGTGAAGAAGAAGAACAGACAGGCATTCAAGATCCGTGGTAGGAAATGAAGCTCCTATCAGCTTACTCTATAAGCAGATCTGATATTATTATCGTACCTATCTTTTTGTTTGTCACTATTTGGCTATGCATGGATGCTCAGCTCTGTTTGGCTAGAATATTTTTACGAATACAATTTTGATGGTCTTTGCCTAGAATGATACATGAACACATGTTTCCATATTTTGGTACCTGCATGCAATCTCTGGTGGGTCTTCAGTTCTAGTCTTTGTATGAAAGTTTCAGATCATTGTGATATTTGTTGGCTCTGTACGTCTAAGTTATGTTTGATGCCGTTGGTTTAACAATCTGTTTGGTTAATGCTGTAACCAAATGGATAACAATGACCTTGTAGCTAATTAAAGTTGGTTGTGTTCTAGCCAAGGTGGTTGTAACCTCAAAAGCAAAACGTGCATAAACTTTTTTAAGAACAATTTATTCGACTTTTTTGCTTTGTGGATTAGCTAAAGTTTATCTTTGACTTCATAAATAAATTTCAAAACCGATGGGCTTCTCGTTTTTACTAGATTCGGTTAAGCGTGTTTAAAGGTAGCTATTTCTAAGCATTTAGCCACTTAGTTAAGAAAGGGTGTATGAACTAATCTATGTGTTTTTTCTACATATGAATTAGTTTTATTTAGAATTTTCGTATCGAAATTAACAGCTTATATAATCATCAACAAACCAACTATCTATAATTCTTCTATACAGTTTCTAAAAATCTTTTAAATATAAACTTTGGTTTTAACTAATTTTTTTATTAATCAATAACAAGTCGCAATCTCATAAGTCTTGTAACAAATATTAATGATATCTGTTAAGGGTTGTTACCGGTCGTTAATGACAAAACTTGAACAGCAGAGTCATCACAACAAATGTCGACGCCATCTCCCTTTCCTCTATTATTTAAACGTTTATCCACAAGATGTTCCATCACTTCCATCCACGTCCATATAACTTCAAAAATGCTTTGAGATGCATATAGCCTATATACTATTTAATTTAATTACCACATCCGTTCCAAAGTAAATGTCCATAAAAACAATATATATTTTTTATTCAAATCAATTAAGCTTGGGTTGAATATAAAGAGAAAATTAACATTTACTCAACATATCTTAATCTCAACAAAAATCGTTGAAGGACAATTGTGTGAAACGGAAAGAGGTTTTAATTAACATTAATTAATAATAAAAAATAAATATTCACCTGCGGCTATACAAGGATGTGTTTACGTGTTGGTGGAAAACGACTTGTTCCAAAATTAAAATTTCAATTACTTACATTACAAGCTTTCTTATACCCAAATCAAAATTTGTTGGTAGAAACCGTACACGATGAAATATTATCCCAATTTTATGTCTATAGAAATCATTTTTATTTCCTCAACTTTTATTTTGGTAATTATGTTACCATATGAAAAATCATTTTAAAATGAAAACTATTAACCTTCTTTCTTGAAAATTCTAAAATTTACCTGGAGTCACCCATTTTGACACATAATTGTAGTCATAATACTAATCCTATTCCTAATCCACAATTAAGTCACGTGGAATATCTCCTAGTAATTTTAGGCAGGGATTACATATGCTAATGGAATATTAGAAAAAGTCAATGGTCAATGAGGTACTAACCTACACGTTTCAACTTTCAAGAGCTTCATCGTGCCTACATATATAACGAGTATTCTCCAAGTAAAATTCAACCATTTATAAACCATTAGTAGGTTGTAGGTACTTCGTTTTTTATTCAATATACAAGCAACCCCAAATGGAAGCAAGCACCACCACGAAATCGACTGAAATCCGGGCAGTTCCTCCTTCGTTAAACCGCAGCGTGACCGCCAACACGCAGAATGCTAAGAAACAACGCTACGATCGATGTATCTCCTTCATGGAGATATCGATTGACCCAGGCATCAAATCGCTAAAAAGACTCGATTCAAGGAAGTTCAAGTTAGAAATACAAAGATGGGCCAAGGCAGTTGTTCGATATGCCCGCCAAGTCAGCGATCGTTTTGGTGGTCGCCAAGGCAGCGAAGGGAGTGTCCATGGCTAGCTGATCACCCATAAGATGAATAATCTGTCAGCCTGGAATGATGGTCTGTTTTCTGTCCGTCAAGTCAGCAAGGGAACCTCCATGGCTAGCTGAATATCTATAAGATGAACAATCTGTCAGCCTGGATGGTTGTCTGTTCGCTCACTGCCAAGTCAGCACAACAGCAGATTGATTATCGAATGCAACTGCAGACGCACCACGATACTAGATGTGAAGCACACAAGGCTCCAACAAAGAGTGTATGTGTGTGTGTTCTACATGACTGTAATTACTCCAATCACTTCAATTCAATCAAGATTTTTGTTAAGTTTTATATATGTTATCGTCACGTTAATGTATTCTATGATTAATTAAATAAATTTTGAAACAGACAAAATAAGGTCAGGGATACATGAATTATGCTACAAATCTTCAATCCTTAAAGATGACACTCTTCGTAGATACAAAATTTAAGAACACTAATATATTGACTGGTATGTGCTTACCCAGTGGTTCTAATATTAAAACTATCAATCAGCTTTCTGTGTATCAGTCACGAGCATCCCTCTACCGCCAGAAATGTTTCTCAAAAGCTGCTTAGAACACATATTCTGTGCTTGAGTTGCATTCTTCATCCGGTTTGCTTTCACCCAATCGGGTTCCTACCAAAAGGGAAAAATTATATGTCTAGAATCCTCAATCTCTAATCTGAAGAAGGAATTAAGAAAATAGCATGGCAAATGAGCAGGTTGGGTCACGAGGCAAAACGGGTCATTTCTGAGCCGGCCGAGTGACTTTAACCAGAAACACTTCGTATCTTTATTTTATTTATAAGCAATTGATGTGTCAAAACGATTTTGGATGAAGACTCCTTACGAAGGGAGCAAAGTATAATAGAACATCTTCTATTATTTTTTCATACTGATGCATTGAATCTTTTGAGTTTCTTTGGTGCATCATTGAAGTGTCATCCGGATGCACTCTATTCTTTTTGTTTGGTGCATCAAAGAGTAAAATGTGGCGCATCGATTTGAAAAATCCTGGGCATCTTACTTCGGTCCCTTCCTTCAGTGCCTCTAAAAAAGTATCATACCTCAGGTACAATCCTTGAGAAACCAAACTTGACGAGAAGGAGGACATGTTCCATGATGAGGATCGCTGCAAGGCCAGGGGATATGTTCCAATTCCCCTCCCTATCGTACAAACATACTAGAAGTATGCAGTTGGTGCATATTGATACAACGATCAAAAACTGAAAATCAAAAATCACATACTTTTCAGTTTCCTTTATAAGGTATATAAATGACGTATACAAACCAATCGAATCAGAAAGAGAATGAATACCTGAAATATGTTAAGCCAAGCCCCAATTGTTGCAGCTACTCGGGGAATTGGTCTTCTATGCATGGCAAGAATCTTTAATGCATCTGCTCTGATTTCTGTAAGATTGTTCTTTACGCCACAACCATATAAAACTTAGAACTCCCATTTCAAACTTCACCAGTTGAATTTTTATAATTTAAACGTGGGAATTGAAAACGTCGAGTAAGGTTTCAATTTACCACTGCCGCGAAAGCAAATGCAGGAGGGAACGCGCACGCAAACATCATAATCATCCCGAACTGCAAAGCCAACTCCAGAAACTCTGCACAAGGTTTTTATAATAAAACAAAATCCATGGTAAAAGAAAAATGAAAGTAAAGTTTGTCTTTTGCATTTGAAAATATTATTACCATCAAAGAGTCCATCTTCAAGTTCATCCCCGATACTGGCAGAATATTTAGGCTTGAAAAACTCCTTCTCTACCCTTGAATTGAAATACGGTTTTCTGCTTGCCGGTCCCTTCTCCCGTTTTTTCTTGTTACTTCACAGATAACGAGCCAGCATATATTAGCCACAACACAAACTACGGGTCTCTAAAGTCAAAATAAAAACAGAAGTCAAAGAGACCTACCGAACAGCTCTATATTTTCTGTAGCTGTATTTGATGTAGGGTAGAGAGTTTTCCATTAGATTCTCCAGCACCTGGAGGCCGTTATAAGATACATTCAATTCTAATAAAGTCGATAAATAGAACACTTACATTTGAATACATAGCAAGGAAAGTGTTGAGTACCTCTGATATAATTAGACGCTGAATAATAACTTGACGAAGAGTCGTGATATTACGATGCAGAATTGCATGATAAAGTATTCCAATGTATGACTGCATGAAATACAGCCCAAACACCTACACATGAAGATTATATTCATATGTTATATTTTTCATCTGATATAATTTACAGTGGTAATTTCGACCCATTTACATATGAATTGGCCAATGAACAGGACAACTGGATCATTTAAAAAACATTAAGCTAAAATGGAAACGGGTCAAAAAAGAGTACAAGACTAAAGTCTCCCACAAACCTCCAAACTCGTATTATTCAAAGAATTAACTTAAAATTATTGTAATATATACTAACAACTTTCTTCTGTAATCATAACTAAAGCAGTATTTGTTCAAGCTAAAAAAGAGTCAAAGAAGTTTTTGCCCGGTCAAACCAATTCAACCTAGCCCATGTTGACCCATACTAAAAAATGACTCATCCCACTCCGAACCCATTTTCAACCGTTACTCAATCTACCCATATCTACCTCTAGAGACAACTAATGAGAATACGAAATTTGTTTTTGACCTTGTAAACCAAGCTGTTAGCTCGGTATTCAGAGTTCTCATTCTTTTCGTCCTTGATTAGCCTCACCGACACCTTCCCCCCAATTTGTGTGAAATACTGAATGGAAAATAGGTATACTGCCGTCAGCCCAAACCTGAATATAAAAACTGATTTATTATATCTTGATTTATAAAAGCAGGAAAGAAACAGAACTTAAATACGTAAGATGCTCACTTTATGATATCAGAATCAATGCTCTCATATAGATGCGCATAAGCCAATTCAAATGGAAGTTGGAGACATATAATACTCAAGATAATGATTGCATCATTTCTGAATCGCATCATTCGACCAAACCATTCTTCTCTTTGAAACTTCTTTTTTTCCTTGGATCTATCAGCCCCGAGTTTTTTAACTAATCCTACAGACGAATGAAAGGAACTCCATTCTGTGTCCATATATTTATAAGCAGACTCTGCTCCCACTGAATAGCAGATTTGCCACCTACGTTCGTAAATCGGAAATTAAGCGATCAACTAGACCAGGAGAAGATTCAAATTAAACAGATATCTAAAAACGTGCAGTCATCATATATAATACCTGGCCAAAAGGGTTGAGTTCTTCCGTTTCCAGAACTGGAAAAAGAAAACTGCCCACGAAACTACGCATACAAAGAAAAGGGGAAGCACCCATAACTGCAAAGATCTGGAAATAAAAAATAAACAAATACAACATAAATCATAGAAATGTAAGTGACCAATGAACCCCACAAAGAGCATAACATACCCAAAATCAACTAGTTGCAAGAGGAGCCCAAATGCAGCAGGGAAAAACAACCACTTTGTGTACATTCCAAGGAAAGCAAAATATGTTGCAATCTACATTCAAGTGATCATAAATAAATATGCAAAACAAATATGTTAACAAACTTGAAATTAATAGTCAGGGTACACAAATAACTAAACAACAACCACTATTCCACCTTTGCTCCAAAGTAATCATATATTTCATCAATAGGTTGATTTGTAAGGTCCCACCAGTTTAAAGCCCAAGATTTCAACAGCTGCTTTCTCGTTATCTCATCTATCAAACAAAATGCACAGCCCTTAAGGTTTCCAGATGACAATGAGTTTCAACATACAATAAAACTCAAATAAAATGTTTGATGTAGTTGTAGGTTTGCCTTTCTAATATATATATATATATATATATATATATATATATATATATATATATATATTCGGGATGACTACTGATGTCATGCACAAATAGAATATACAAATTAAGAAAAAAAAGGGAAGTCACCATACCATGGATAGGGAACACTTCTTTAACAATGGCTTCGGTCTCTAACTTCCACAAAAGAGATTCCCCAGGCTCCCATCTAATGTCTCTGCAGTTAGATTTCAAGATGATAGCGGACTCGTTCTTGTTAACCTGTTCAATTCGGTGTATCATTTTAGTTTCTATTGAAGTAGACTAGGGACTAATTTTATCAACTAGTTTATTGTATCTATACGCTATGGAACATTGAGTGTCATGTGATATATGTGAATAAAGTTACATGGGATGTATAACTTACAATTCCATATATCATGTGATTATAGCAACGAAAACGCTCACACCAACTGAATAAAGAACCATTAGATTGTCTGATAAAAGCCTCAGATTCATCCCATTCAAATTGTAAATCCACTCCTGCAATAAAATTACACGTTCAAAAAACATCTTAAACAACACGTTGTGAAGCCAGATTTACATAGACCCATTACAACTTCACCTATATGAGTTCGTTTCTTCAACTGTAACTCAGCAGCCGCCTTCCCTAAAATATCCACTGGTGCTGCTAACTGAAAAACAAAAAATACGACAAAAAAAAAAAAGAACACGATCAAGGCTAAGTTATACTAGGGGGTAAAAGAAAGGTAAAGTTATGTTTTTGAGTTTGAAAGAACAGAAAGTGTTATATTTTAACAATTTTCATGTTCCCTAGCTCAAGGGAAACGCTTGAAATCACATGAACACTCTTCTTATGTCGGTTAACTTACGTGAATGGCAACTTTAATCACACAACAGTTTATCATATCTTTCATTACTTCAACTCAATTACACATTTAGGAACTAGTAACCAATCATCAATTCAACATCTGAACCGAATTTTCAGTAATTGCAAAAAAAGAAGCATACCATATAAGTCCAATCTAACATAAGATACAGATTGCACAAATTATTTTTAAGGGGTTTTACTAGGGTTTTAGAATTCAACTGATACGGTGCTGTCTCAGTTTACCTAACATAATAATCATACACATATCATATCTCCTGTGAATACTAAATATTTTCTTGAATATAATATAAAACATGAATTACTTAACTACTTTCCATCATATATCAATAACAAAATAATTAAGACATATATCCTGTTTAAAATTATAAATATAAAAATTATATACCTTGAGGAAATCATCATGAAGGCCTGTAACTGTATCAACAATTAGACCAATTTTGTTAAATTCTTCCACAAGCAGTTCAACACAATCATAACCATACCCTTCCCCAATTTGATCCATGATCCTTTTTGGAACCACCACCCCAATCTCATAACATATTTTTTCCTCCATAATTTCAAACAAACAAAAAAAAACCCTAAATGTGAATTATAACGGTTTATCTATGGCAATTAGGGTTTTACGGAAACTGAAGCGGAAACGATTAATTACCATAAAATTACAGTTTTTATTCAGTGTGTAGTGGCTATGAGAATTCGAATAATGTGAGAAAGACAAGAGAGGAAATGAGAGACACGTGGATTGAACGTGATGAATGGATCCTGCCACGTGGCAGTTCGGTGTGTTTTTGACACGTCAGCCAATTGACGCCGACTTGAAGACGATGAATTTGAAGCAAGTTATCAGGATTTAAGGTGAAAGACAAATGCTGATACTGCATGCACACATTTACCGATGAATTCGCCGCATTAATCGGTGATTTTTATATTTATTTTATATATTTTATCGATGTAATGAAAAATGCAGGAAAATGGAAATGGTCCCTGATAATTTTAAAAATTTATTCTTTGACGGAAGGACCACGCAGTGTCTAGAATAAGTGACTAGTGGCCGGAATTAGTGGGTTTTTCACTTTTCCGGTGATGTGATTTATTAGAAAAAAAATGGGCTCATTTGTCACATCATATAAATTGTTTATACGCTAAACTCGTAAGTTTGGGCCCTCTAGAAATATGGTACGGTAAAACTTGAAGCTAAATTCGTGTAAAAGTGTAAAACAGCATAGGTGATTCGGACTTGCATTATTTGGTTGTACGGAGTTTTTCTTTCTTTTTCAAAATAGTCAATGGTCAAAGCTAAAAATAATGGGTGGTGATATTTCCACATAGCTTTTTAATTAATCCACTAAAACTGTGCAGTTGTTGTTTGTACAGTACAAGTGTTTAATGCATAAGTATGGTGGATTTATCAAAAAACTTGTTGGAAATATCATCACCCAATAATAATACACCGTAAATGAGTAATATCGGGTTGTGAAATTGTTCTTGATATATATTTTTTTTCGAAAAAACATAAAGTATATTAATAAATAGCATCTTCATCAATATGTCGAAGAAGGGCATTATAAGATAGAATTACAAGACTTTGAGAGAGTGCCTAAACCAAGTGAGCTAACAACAAAATCAATTGGTCATGACACTCACTATTGAAAGACAAAATATTGATCTAATTAACCAAGCTAACCAACTATGAAAGCCTCTAAACACTACGAAAGTAGAATCTAGAGATGATCATTTATCCGCATTGACATTCCAAGTGATATTCCTATGTGAAGATTCCCAGTGAGAATATATGCCATTGGATAAGATTCTTTAAGATTTAATAAGAAGTTGTCGTCTAAACATTTGTAAGCCCGTTAAAACATGAGATCCTTTCCCTTGGAAGCCCATTCATTATATTTTGCATTTACAGAGCTCCTCCCATCTCATTGTTAACTTTTGAAGGTGAATTGTCACTTAAAATTAAACCTTGAATAAAACTATCGAAGTCTCTCATCTCATTTTCAGACCTCTTCATGTTAATGAGCTTACCTAAAGCTTTTTTTGGTTTCACGGTCTTTTGATTCGTCACAACTTCATCCCTTGGTAAGTCGCTCAAAGAATAACATTGAGCAGTTTGCATATCATCAACGTCAAGACATTTTGGTTTAGTCTTTTTCTTTCTTAGGGACTTTGGAGGCTGTTCTGACCTGAGCTTACAGCCTCAACTTTTCCATTCAATTTCTTGTCCTTGTATTTTTGAATATTTTTCCGAAAAATAGCACATGACGCTTGGCAATCTTTACCACGACACTGATCGTCCAAATGTTCTTCATCAATAGGAAGATCTATGGAAGAACAAAGTTTTGACTTATCTAGTAAAAGAGAATCAAATGTTGGTACAGAAAGATTAGGTGGGTTTAAGTTGAGTGTAGGTGGTTCTATGGGTACAGAAAGTGATATAAGAGGTACAACATTAGGTAAAGTAGATTTTAAGGGTGATTCATTTTGAAAAGTACAATTACTAGCTACATTACTAGCCTCCCCTTTGTCCAAGGGTTGGACAATGGAATTAGACGTTGAGACTTTCTTTGATATGATACTTTTATCACTTTGTACTTGCAATGCTTCTTTGACATTTTCAAACACTTGAGAATATATATTGACGTTTGCATCCGTGGCACCTATATCTAACTCAATACCCCTAGGCATAGACCCCTCAAGGTCTCTGGACACATTTCCCTCTTCACAAACTAAAGATTTGAAATTTGAATTCGAAAAAATAGACTTGGAGCTAGATAACAGGCAGATGCTCATTGTCCACCGAAAAATGAACGTTTGGGTTTTGACAACTATTATGCTGCTTCGTAGAATGTGAAAGAATACTTACCGGGGCACCTTTTTCTTTGCGTAGCACTTCATTGTTCAACTGAGCTAACTCGTCCTCCATTAGAAGCTGACCATTTTCACTTTCATATTTGTTTACATCAGTTACCTCCGCTACCCAAATTGGAACAATTTCTTCATTTGAGATATTTGCACAACCAAATTCTTGAATGTGACGGGGATCATTGACCTCAGTTAAACAAAATAGCGAACTTGCAAGATGGAGTTCATATGAATCCTTAGAAACATAAAGAACTTCTCCAAACCCTTTAGCTACAGACAAGATGCTCTCCATGGAGCACCATTCATATGGTATACCACTAATTTCTAGCTATACGATCCTAGAATATTTCCCGTATCTTTCAACCATGGGTTGAACATTTAGAAAGTTATCATGATGAAGCGTAGTAATCTATTGAAACTAGATTCATCCTTACATTGAACGATGCAAGCATGAGTTCCCCATTTACAACATTTCACAACCTGTATCTGGCGTGATCGTAACAGGTTGAAAAGTTTGTCTGACTTCAAGCACACCCTGTCTATAATTAATGCAGAAAAATCAAGAATTGCCTGGACATCCTGGTTAATTTGCAGCGAGAAGCGTTTATGAGAGTTCCTTTCAGTTTCTGAAGTAGAGTACGGTTGAGAAGAATTCAAGTTGGCCTTCATTCTCATTTATGTCTTAGAAAATCTGACTAATATATTCCTACCTTGTAACTCCTTACCATTCATATGATACACTGCCTCATTTGCTTGGTCCCGATTTGAAAATTTAACGAAAGCATAATTTCTATTTTTCCTCCATGAAATACCTTGAATCCGCCCGAATCTTCTAAAACAATTGGAAATAATCTGCGGAGATGAATCGAAGGAAAGATTTCCCAAGTAGACAGTTGTAATCGGCGAACAAAGACCATTCACACAAACTGTTGAAGTCCCTGCGTTAAATTGGAGTGTAGGCTGGACACCATTGTTCCCCTAGTTCAATTTCTTTTTTAAAGCTTCGGTGTAGGAAAGTGGATGAATCGGGTTTGAGGAAAGTTGAGATTTAGGGGTTTGATATTTCTTGAATGTTTCTTGGGTATGAAGCATGTGAGAGCCACACGAATCATTGGGAAATGGCAGGTGAGGAACAATTGATTGAGTTGGAGAAGTAGGTAATTTTTGGTGTTGATGAGAAGCAAGGGATGGTGTAGTGTGTGGGAACGGTGTAGCTGCCATCTCTCTTCTCTCCCCAGACGGATATGTTGTGACTTATTAATGTGTTAGACGGTTAATTGTTCTTGATATTAGGGTGTGGTACAGCATCTTCAATGTATACATTAAAACTTTACATTATGATAGTGTAAAACAAGAATATTTTTAGCATATTCTTACACTAATTTTT
This sequence comes from Helichrysum umbraculigerum, assembly GCA_949592205.1. Classification (NCBI taxonomy): domain Eukaryota; kingdom Viridiplantae; phylum Streptophyta; class Magnoliopsida; order Asterales; family Asteraceae; genus Helichrysum; species Helichrysum umbraculigerum. The sequence continues at coordinate 66,371,872 of CATIUR010000007.1, read as the reverse complement.
TTTTACTCCAATATGTGCACTAAATATTTACACTAAAACTTTTTAAATTATATAAAGTACATCACACAAAGATGGTGGTGAAAAAGACATAGTAATCATATGCATTTGTATTGGTTTTTATTATTATTAAATAGTGAATAGTGTTTAGTGTAAGGTTTAATGTAACACTAAATTTAGTGTAATTTTACAAGGATTTAGTGTTGCACTAAAATAGTGTCATGGTTTAGTGCTTACATTGGAGAGCTTTTTATGTTATTTTTGCACTAAGATAGTGTAAAAGGTACATATAGTGTACACATTGGAGATGCTCTTAGGGCGGTTAGGCAAAATTAGTTGGAGATGGAAATGAAAGTTAGAAGCTCAAGCTTGAGCTTTTAATTTTTATAAGTGTTTGTCAAAGTAGATGGGGATGTAGCTTATAACGTAAAATGACAAAAAACGACATGATATTTTATAACTTCAAAATTTTAATAAATATAAAAAGGGTAATATAATAATCTCTCTTATCTAATAAAAGGGGGTTTATGCTGATGTCATATGGCTGATTTGGCGAATTCTTAGGTTGTTTAACATGATGATGTGTCGTAATGTGGTGCAAGAATTTTTCTCCTTTTTTTGAATTTCTTAAATTAATTAAATCTGATAAAAATGTTGCTTAGTTTGTGAGTTACTAGATGGAGTAATAATATGTGTTTAGTGCAGCAGGCATGCTTCTTGAATATCTCACTGCACGCCTGTTCTTCTATTGGTGTTGCTATTATCAAGAATTTAAATCACATGCTTACCTCACCCACATAAGTAACAAAAAAACACAGAAAACACCATAAAACATATACATCGAAGATTTTCATGTTCTGCTAAAACTATTCAGTATCCACAACTACCAACCTCAGCTGAATGTGTCCACCACCACCACCCCTACGACTGAAACCACCATTGTATCCCAAAGGTTTTCATCAAAATTGAGGTACAATTGCCGCATCCACACAAGTAAGCCACTTCCTCTTATTCTCAAGGTTTATGAAATTTTTGACGAATTTGTATGTTTCTTTCTAGAAATTTTCAAGGTTTATGAACAACAGCCACTTTATGTAAGGTTTGTGTTATAGTTCTTAATATCTCAATTTTTTTGAAGCTCTTATCTAATGATTTACGTAAGAAATTAATTGGTGTTATAAATCAACGAGTCTGAGAAGATGTTGAGGGCTAAGACGGTTCAAAAGATTCTTTCTAATAATGAAAAGTAGGATGTCGATGAAGACGGTGGTGTTTGTGGCTGTAATTGTTTCAGAAACTGTTGCCTATCAGGTGTTCGATCAAATGTCTGGCTAAGGTACCTTTGTATGCTTTATAAAAATCCAACTTTCTTTTACTGTATTGAATTCCCTTCTCCTTGAATGATGAAACGTGGTATAATTTAGTGTATTTTGATAGCTTACGAAGTGATGCAGTGTTACATATGTACAATGGAAGTTTGGATATGATCCTTTTAAATTTTGGGACACAGGTTTGATCTTCTTCATCAAATAGCATTATGCTTAGTTTGGAGAGTGCCTTGAAGGTGTTCGATGAAATACATGAGAGGTATAGAAGTATTGTGGGTGAACTTGAATTAGGCTCACGGCTATGGGCTGCAGATTTCTTCAATGTATGAAGGTCATGGCTTGGTATATCTTTATTTTCTTCTAAGTTTAATTAATTTGATGAGTTTAAAATCATAGTTATTGTCAATTAAGTTTTAATGTTTAATGTTTTATAATGTATACCTTTGATGTGGAAGCATGACTTCATCAGACAGAAGCATCACTTCAAGTATTGTTTTATCTGTCACTATCCAAGAGTATGAAAGAAGCATCATTTCATCATACAACACCAATAGTAATTTTATTTGTTCTATCGTGTTAGGTGTGTGTGACTTTTAAAGAAAACAGGTTGCAGTCATTGTGTGACTTTTAGTAGTGGTGATTTCAACGTAAGGTGGTAATTCTGACCCATTTACCTTAGAGTGTGTTGATTTGTTGAATATATAGCATTTATACAGAACTTATGAATGAAGTTTACATAAGATTGTTAAATCCCGAATCAAATAACATTTCCGATTTTCTAGCGTTTATACAGAACTATTATTAGAGTTAGAGTTCTTGTGTAGTTGTGTTGATGATTTGTACAATAATGACATATCTGATTTTCCATGTAGTATGTAGTAGTTATCTAGCTTTTTCTAGAGAACAATTCTACATTTGGTACATTATGATACTGTTAATGACAGTAAAATAAATCTCTTTAAAAAAAATTAATGAAGGGTTGTTACCTTTTTACTCCTTATTCATGAACTTAGAATGTGATAAGTTTCTTATTAACTTCGTTGCAGGTAAATGGTGATATGGTGAATGTGAAGGGGCATTCAAAGTGTTGAATGTAATTCTTACACGAGACGTTTTTCCAAACTAGGTAACATTGTTCTATTTCGTAAGTTAGTTTTTCAGTGTAAATGGTTATTTTTTTGCTCTAATTTCTAAATTTGATCTTGAGAAAGAAACTCCATTTGACCAACGGTATGTAGAATAACAAGAATTGATTGTTTGTGTAGGTTTAAATGATAGCAATTGCTTATAATGGGTATATAAAATTATAATGGTATGGCCTATTGTTTATGCATTAAACTATTTCTGTTGTTGCTTTGTTTCTAGAATTTATTGATTACGGTTTTGAGGTTGTGGTAGTAGTGTTTAAACTAATGACAATCTAATTCTTGAATGTTATTGGTACTTATGTTTTGATCTTTCTTATTCGTGTTTTAAATTAGAAGGTTGCCAAAGTTGAGGATCCTTGCATTCATTATTGTCTGGTAATATTTTCTTTCATTGGTTCAAATGGGTGCTAAGATAATATTGTGACTTTTGTAAATACGTAACATAGGTAGTTTATGAGTATGTATATATTAGAAGTGATGGTTTTAGGATGTAAATTTTCTTGACCCATTTGTTTAATCAAAGTCGATCCAATGTGCACATGTGAACGAAATATATAAATTTGATTTTAAAGGTTATTTTGATATTTTCTCAAACTATTTTGTTTTTAACCTTAATCTAGATCAATGTTCACATGTAATTGAATAATTAAACATGTTAAAATCTCTATAATTTAAAAGTTCTTGTAGTTCTGTACCTTTTTGTGGTTCTCATTTGAACTTTTGGCTATATATATATATATATACACACACACATTGTGTTATTCTGTACATAAGATTGATATAAAAGTAAGCATTGTTTTGTGTGTGTGTGTGTGTGTGTAGGGACTGTTCATTGTGCTAAAGTTCAAGGGGTTTCTTTGAAAGCAATATAAAGTTCAAGGGGTTTATTTGAAAGCAATATAGTTGATTAAAGCGATCGAGCAAGTTTTAAAGAGGTTACGGATGTGTATTGTGTAGTGTTATTTGGAAAGCTCAAAATGTGAGGTAGAATGTAAAAATGCTTTTGAAAGACTTTTTACATTGGATATGCTTTAAGTTTGTGTAAAAAGATTTTCTTATGTGCATAAGATGTTTTGAAAGACCATAATGTACATACATATAATCATGTCAAAACGTAAATGCATTATTAAAAATACAAAATTACTTACATAAATTTACTCTGTATTATACTTGCAAGTTATACGAAATGATTTTGTAACTTTACTTTTTATCAAACCCGTGTAGTCACGGGTCATTGAACTAGAATAATAATAATAAGGGGATGTAAATTCTCTAGATAAGTGATTGGACATAAAAGGTCACGTTTTTGCGTATATAATTCCCACCTTTTTAGCCTCAAAATGGATGAAAACATTCAATATCAATACCTTTTCACCATAATTCATTATTAAGGCTAAAAATAAGGCGTTGCTTCAAAAATCAAGTAAAATGACCAAATAACGTACAAAATAGAGCACAAACAATACGTTCATGTTCTACGAGCACTTTTAAATCATAATACCTTGAAATTATTCTTTGATTATCTCATTATGATCTTCAGGTAATTACGATCTCGTGGATATAAAGAACGCTGAAAACGGAGCTAGAATAAAGAAGTTATGGCCAAACGAAGAACGACTAGGCGACCAAGACTTACGATCCAGTGCACAAGGCAACGACCAAGACCACACCACACCATAAGGGCCGTATACCCCCCTTATGGGGCCGTATACCCCCCTTTTGGGGTGGTATACCCCCTCTATGGTGCCGGATACGCCCCTTTTGGTGCTGGATACGCCCTATTTGCTACCGAATACGCCCCTTTTGGTGTCGAATTTTATAGCTCGAGGGTGTATTTCAGTGTTAAATTGGGTGCGAGGGTGCTGAGTGTAAATTTGTATCTTGAAAGCCTATAAATAAAGGCTTAACCTCCTCATTTCTCATCACCATTCAAATCAATTCATTCATCACTTTCACACACACTTCTCTCTAGAATAGTAGTAGTTTCTCTCTCTAACACTTCTCTAAGGAGTTAGAGGAGAATTAGTAGGGTAGTTAGTTAGTAGTTAGCTTCTCGTTAATATTTAACGAGACTAACGGAGGGGCTACTTTGTAATATTTGTTGGAGATACTTGGAGGGGTGCTTTTGTAATATTTGAGGCTCTGCTCGTTGTAATCTTTCAGCTTATATTCAGACTACACATTTATCATGGTTATCTCTTTCCTTATCTGTTATAATGCATGCTATTGTTATTATGATAGATTTAGGATTCGTTACCATGATTAGTGAGTAGTTAGCTTGTGTGTTTGTTGTGATGTAGTTAGCCGTTATAATGGGGGATGATGTTAACTTAAATATATAATTGAAAACTATGTCCGTTTAACTTTTCATCTATGACTATAAACTGTTCATCAAACTATCGCCTTTCCTCCAATAAACGTGGTTAAAACTCTGAAAGACAAGGAGTCGCGAGCCTTGTTCTGAGAGTAATTAATTATCTGTGCTATCTATGCATGGTCTGATTTTGAAGCTTTGGAAATACCGTCAAACTAATGTATAGTACAACGTGAATTAATCAGGGATTTATTGGGTAATATTAAGTGAGGGCTGGTTTATATCATAGATGGGTACGCTTTTAATACAAACTGAGTTTAAAAAGGGTTCATAGTGACCCGAATGTGCAACATGTGTGGAACACCGTAAAACGACCTACTACTTAGTATAGTGCTGGAACCACCTCTGGTGTAGTACAAACGTATGGAAGCTACGGAACGGTCGTTGGTGTATACACCCTAACTTGCATTAGTGCGCAAGGCATGGAATGCCGTAAAACGTCCTAGTACCTCGTGTAAGTGTCGGAATCATCCTTCGGGAACGGTTCCCATACACCCAAGCTATGGAACGGACGTCGGTGTATACATTCTGAGCAGCACTGGGTCACCCACCAGCTCTGAACCTAACAAACAATCGATGAAAAGTTAACATACGCTTTCCGAATTAGGTCTTAAATGCTCTATTTGAATTAGAATACTTTATGGTATCAAAGAAAGGTCAGAATTTAAATATCGGTCTGTTACCTTATTCATGCGCCTAGGAGTTAACTCCAAGACGGGTCACTTGTCTTCACAGACAGTGTTGGGGGTAGAGCAGCCTGATTTGATCAGAATCATGACAACCTAGTACTCAGTGACATGCTATATGAGGAATCGGATAGTAGGATGCTAGTGTTGACTCCATAAAGTACCTAAAACAGTAGAACACAAATACTTAGAAAGAATGTTTTCAAAACATCAATCCAAATATCATCTCCCCTTTAGGCTAATGAAATCACAACAAACACTCATCTCCATACTGATTATCATCTACTATTTTATTTTGCTGTTTATTTAGTTTAATTTAGGACCTAAGTAATTAAAAACCAAAAATCAAATCTCCTGTTTACAAACCCTACTGAATCGAATCGATCGTCTTGACTGCTTGGTTTCACAATACGGTTGATCTTAAGAACGACCCTGAGTCATTACTTACCGCTATCCATAGTTATAAGTAAAACTTAGGTCCCCAGCTCTATAAATTTAAAACCACCCTCCGATCGCCCGCCTCGAGCTTAAGGTCCGGTAACGACAGGGAAGTGATTCCTTGACCGACCGTTCGGGGCACGATCAGGTTTTTGGCGCCGCTGCTGGGGAATCAATCGTAAGACTCTTAGGCATCTAGACGAACTTTTCTATTTAGTACCACCTGTAAATACCCATAGTTTTCTTTTCCTTTTTCCAACCGAAAATTCCTTCCCACAACACACAACGACCTTCGACCAGATCATCCAGAACTGAACCACTCATTTTCACGCCCGATCCTGAGTCGATTGTCCGAACAATCCGCAAAGAAAGATGCTCTCGCTTCCAACAGATGGCCGCACGGATCACTCTCGCCGATCATACCAAACCGTCTGTCGAAGGACGAGGAGGACCCATTAGCTATCCGGTAATCGAAGGCGCATCTTTCGAACTTAAACACCACACCATCCAACTTATCAAGGACAATTGTCAATTCCACGGTTTACCCCGTGATGATCCTAACGCCCATATCGACAAATTTATTCAGATTTCCAACTCTTACAAGCAGAACGGGGTTGAGCAGGATGTAGTCTGCCTATACTTGTTCCCCTATTCTCTCGCTTTTCATGCCCAGACATGGTTTGAGGGACTTGAGACCGGCTCAGTCACCTCATGGACGGATATGGCTACCAAATTCCTAACCAAATATTTTTCTCCGTCCAAACAAACCAAGTCCAAGAATGACATCACAAACTTCCATCAAGCTTATGATGAGTCTATCTACACGGCATGGGAACGATTCAAGATCCTTCTGAAGAAATGTCCAAACCATCAACTCGAAAAGATTGCCCAGTTATGCACGTTTTACAACGGTCTTGTTCCAAACCACCGCATTACCCTTGACGCCGCTGCTCAAGGCAACTTCATGCAACTCACGGACGAAGAAGCTTGGAACCTGATCGAGAATATGACGATGCACCATCACGACTGGAAGACAGATGAGAAATCCTCATCACTACCTCTATCCTCCTACAACCAAATCCAACCCGAGACGATCAAATCCTTGAGTGAGCAGATTGAGTCATTAACGAAACAATTGGGAGAGCTAAAGAAACAACCGCAGCAGATCCACCAAGTTCAGGCTTGCCAGAACTGTGCTCACCTTCCCACGGAAGAATATCAAGTGGAGTACGAAGATCCAGCTGACGGCACAGTCTACTACGCACTATTCCCAGCTCGACCGCAAAATCCACCTGGTTTCGCTCGAACTTCTCCACCTAGAACTCGAAACACTCAATTTCCTCCACGAAATAACCAACCAACCTTTCAACCCAAATACCAACCAAGATACCAAACCTACCCATAACAACCACAGCTTACCTACAACCAACCCTTATCCTTAACTGCACCAGATGTCAGCCCACCTAGTGATACCACAAAGACCATTGTGCCTATCACTAGTCAAGATGATAATCTCACCAAATTTATCAAGGGTCAGACACTATTCAACCAGAAAACCACTACTAGGCAAGACCAAACTGACCTATTCCTTCGAAACCAACTCTCGGTTCTTAAAAACCTTGAGAACCAAATCGGTCAGTTGGCTCAGCGTCTTGACACTAGACCCCAAGGAACCCTTCCCAGCAATACCATTCACAACCCACACTTAGAAGAGGCCAAACAAGTAACCTCTAAAGACCCAAAGGTGACACCGAGTCAACCTAATACTCCTTCTCCGATGAAGGAAGAATCTCCTGTCCCGAAGACAGTTGAGACCCCATCCATACCCACTCCTGAAAGAAAAGTGAGAATCCCATTCCCTAATCGTCTAAAGCAAAAGTACAAGGTCAACTCCTTTAAACTCGACTCAAAATTCTTAGACACCGTGTCTAGAATTCCTACCAGTACCAAGTACATTAGACGAATGCTTTCTACCAAAGATAAGATACCCGACGTATCTAAAATCCCTCTGAACGCGGAATGTTCAGCCGTCATAAGCAACCTGCCCGAAAAACTAGGAGACACTGGTCGCTTTACTCTGCCCTGTTCCATCTATCAGTCAGGCATGATTCGCTCCTTGGCCGATCTTGGAGCCAGCATCAATATCATGCCTTATTCTCTATATGTCAGATTAGAATTAGGAGACCTTAAGCCTACAAAGATGAGCGTGCAGCTAGCCGATCAATCAATTCGATATCCACGAGGAATAGCTGAAAACATAATGGTTAAGGTTGATAAATTCTTTTTTCCCACTGACTTTGTTGTGATGGATATACAGGAAGATATCAATATACCAATCATCCTAGGCAGGCCTTTCATGAACACTGCTCGCGCTATCATTGATGTATACTCGCAGACTATTAGCCTTCGAGCACATGGAGAGACTGTATCCTTCCAGGTTGACCAGGCTGATAGTTCTCTACTAGAGAATGCTGAGATATACACAATCTCTACTAGCATTATCACTTCAGACGATGATACATCCGAGTCAGAGCCTTTAGACTCATATGTACACGATAATCATACCTGTCTCATCTCCGCAACCGAAGAATCAGACTCAGAAGAAGATGAGATGGAAGACTCAGAGACAGAAGAAGAAATGGAGGAATCCGAAGAAGAACAAGAAGAGGAAGAGCCAGAAGAAGAGGACATATATCAATCTACACCACCTCACGAGTACTTCCCTGACTCTCAGCATCAGACAGAAGAGATCATGCAACTCGAGTACATCCAAAATTCAATCATTCTGTCAGATGATGATTCAGAAAAAGACCCATTGATTGATCACTCTCCCTATGAAAGAGACATAGAGATGGACTCTTCTCAGCCAACATCACAAATCATCGACGCATCCCAGCCACCATCCGATACTGTTGAGTTCCCTGACTCTCAGGATTTTGATACTCCAGCAAAGGACAGTGATGAAGATGATGTCGTCTTAATGGATATTCCGATAGATGTTCGCTCTATCCACCTTCGTGCTTCTTCTACCATTCCTGACCCTCCTCTCGAGATCATTCAAGTTCAGGTCGTCTCTACTCATGAAGGGATGATCAGTGCCCTCGAAAGATTTGAGGATGATTTTCGTATGATAATGACTGTTATCAGAGACTCAACAAATGATTACACACCGCGGCAAAGAGAATTAATCGAAGAAATCGAGGCTGAATACGCGGTCTATCATGCTAATAACTCTCAAAGTCCTCAATTCCTACAAAACCGCATTCATGCCTTCGCCAAAAATCTAGCAACTCAGCTCCTGCATGAACACTCTGATAATGAAGAACCAATTACAGACGAGTCAGAGTTCTTTGAAGGGCAAAAATTCATATATGGCAAGGTTTATGAAGCCCTCATCAGGTTCGCATTTTCATATTCTAACCAACAAATGAGTTTGCTACATTCTTACAGGTACAATTTGGACTATGCATCTGGGAACCCTGAGGAGGAAGTAGACATTCAGATGATGAATGATCTTAAAGATTTGATGGATTCCATAGCCGATAACGACCACATTGATGACACCTCACCACACAGGTTTTACACCGACTGCACTATTGAACACCACGCCCACAAGATTATCGAGAAGCTCGAGTACGTGAGTTTAGACGAAAGGACGCGTGCCATCCCATCTTCCATACCAGATGGGAAAATGATTAACACTGCGAACTTTATCACAGAACGACTCTCAGAAATCTTTGGTACTGTTCCCTCAGAAGAGCCCAGACAGCTGTTCCATGATGGTCTACATGAAGTTTACTACAGAATCTTGAACATCTTCCGGAGTTCCAACCTAACGTATTCCGATCATCAGAGACAGCTTCTCCAGGGTATCCAAGGATCTATCCATGCACAAAGAAGAAACCCCAGCACAGCTGATCATGAAGATATACATCTGCGCTTCTTTGGTTTCATGGATTCCTTAAGAGGAGAACGTCCTGAGCGTGAGGTTATCAGATCCAATGGGACCCTCATCTTTGATCCCAACGGAATCATCTCAAAGTCAGTGGATGATATCACCTGGGATCTCCTTCACTTGCACAGGGTTGCTGAAAAACACTTTGAAAGCTTCCTTCTTCATGTGGAAAGGATCCCAAACATCACTCAGGTCATCACTCGCCACTTCTTAAGATTCTATTCCAGGGTCCCACCTTCCAGCACCATTGGCCCTGGAAGTTCCGCCACTCACTGATTCTGAAGGAAGGAAAGTCGAGCTCTCGACTCTAAAAGCAAAGCTTCTCGGGAGGCAACCCGTGGAATAAAACATGTGTTTTTGGTGTATTAATAAGTGAAGATCATTCTCTGAATATCCTTCACACCTTGGATATGCCTTAAAAATATTTTCAAAATATTTCAAAAGTCGCAACTCATTTTTGCAAAATCACTTGTCTCAGATAAATAGGAATATACTTCCATAAAATTAGTTCATATGTTTCGAGCATTTGAGGTACTTGCATACTACTTTTATGCATTATGCTCGAACTCGTTTAAAAACATATGTTCTACAAAATGATTTGTAATAGAAAACATCTTTTCATTCTGAGACAGTGATTCTCGTTTATTGCAAAAATATGGAGTTGAATTAAAAAGGTATATCCAACGTGTTCACACTTAAGAGATTGATTCACAAATGATGGTTGAAATGGAAGGCAAAGCTCTTAATCAAAGGCAAATCCCCCTAAAGCTGAATAATCCTCATGGAGTTGCCGCAAAACAAAGACTTTCATCTAATCGGCACATATTCAGATCTTCAGCTTTAGCTATTTGGGGAGTTTCTTCATCCTTTCTCTGTTTTTATCTTTTTGCTTTATGTAGTACTGTTAATTAATCTATACCATATCCTAAGCTTATCACTAAGTGTGGGATTCCAGCCCAAAATTAACACTTGAAAAACATTTTCTTACATGTTCAAACTCTAAGTGTGGGATTTTACTTCCAGTAAAATCTCCACTGAAGAGAACATTAGGGACAATGTTCATCTAAGTGTGGGATAGCGGTATAGAATACCTAAGATAGATTTTTAAGTCCAAATAGCAACTCAGAAAATGTTCCTCAGTTTAAAAATTGATCTAATTTTTCAAAATTTTTTGCTTTAAACAAAGAAAAGCATGAGCTTAACTTCGACAGTAGATGGCTACTCATTCAGTTAGCTCTGCTATTTTTTTTTGAATTTTAATGTTTCTAAGAGGAGCTATTTTAAATGTGAGTAAGTTATTTTGGAAAATAGTGTAAATAAGGTAGGAATTTCTCAAATTAAGAAATGATAATCTTAGGGGCAGCGCATGACTAAGCACATACAACCCATATTTATTGCAGTGAGGTATCTTGAGCCTATAATGCATTCATTTTAAATGATTCACTATTCATTTGTTGTGTGTGCCAATGTATGCATTTCTGAATTAGAACTTGCTCCTGGTATGCATTTCGAGACCATATTGGTGAGTACCGTACTCGGTATAGGTGCAATTAGATAACCTTGACATTCCCTAGGAAATAAACCCATTTTCTCATATCTCTTCAAGCCTAACCCTGCCGATACTCACTTTTAGTATCGATGATCCGCCTCGTAAACCCTGTTGAGCCTTAACCTTTTCGTTTCTTGAAAACCCTTTATTAAAACCCCATCCACCTCCATACCCACCAAAATATTATCTTGGAATTTTTAAATTTTTGAAAAATGATATTTAGGTATTCTTTTTGCTTTCACTCAAAAATCACAAAATTCGTGTTTTACTTAAAACATCTCGTGTGCGTTTCCATTGTCAAAATCTCAAAAAGATCGAGAAAGTCTAAAGGTGTGAAAAATTGACACCAAGTAAAATTCGAAATGTCAAAAGTTTGAAAAATGAAAGTAAGAAAGGATCTGAAAAGGAAGTAAGTAAGAAAAAATAAAAATACCTTAGAAATTCCTTGGCAGAGAAATTCTAAGCCAAAAAGAAAAAAATAAAGCTAAGTACTTCAAATCTCCCGAAAACTCTGATCTCTGAAAAATATATATTCCGTGTGTTTTCAAAAAGATAGAAGTCAAAATAGCTATCTTCTCCTCCTTACCGTTATCCGTTTCCGTTTTCATTAAAAAGCATATCTAAATAAATTTTTTCTTAAAGTTTAAAAGTTCTAAGATAAGCATAACCCTTTAAACCTAAAAATACCCACTATCTATACCCTTAACCCTCACTTCACACTACAACCCGATGAATATCTTGGGATAATTAGCGCCGTCCTCACCTAAGTGGTGGAGATTTGATTCTCGATCAAGCATATGACGATGAATGCTGCATGACTGGCTTTTGAGCGATTTCGTTTGTTTAGAATGATAGGAAACATGATACACTTTTGAGTGAATTGAGTGACCACCTGGTGAGATTGCCCAAGTCATGTGTATGACAAAGATCACGAGAATCAGAAGCATGCCCAAAGATATTCATTTCTTATTTCTGGAACAAACATCTTATTTGTCTCGATTTTCAGAAATAGGTTACTTGTATGAAGAATGGTTGTTCTTAGATATATTTTAATTCCCAAAAATCGGACTTCAAACATCTTTTTAAGTGAGGATAGTTGAAGTATTGCTTGAGGACAAGCAACGTCTAAGTGTGGGATATTTGATTGGACGTAAAAAGTCACGTTTTTGCATACATAATTCCCACCTTTTTAGCCCCAAAATGGATGAAAACATTCAATATCAATACCTTTTCACCATAATTCATTATTAAGGCTAAAAATAAGGCGTTGCTTCAAAAATCAAGTAAAATGGCCAAATAACGTACAAAATAGAGCACAAACAATACGTTCACGTTCTACGAGCACTTTTAAATCATAATACCTTGAAATTATTCTTTGATTATCTCATTATGATCTTCAGGTAATTACGATCTCATGGATATAAAGAACGCTGAAAACGGAGCTAGAATAAAGAAGTTATGGCCACACGAAGAACGATTAGGCGACCAAGACTTACGATCCAGTGCACAAGGCAACGACCAAGACCACACCACACCATAAGGGCCATATACCCCCCGTTAGGGGCCGTATACCCCCATTTTAGGGTGGTATACCCCCATCTAGGGGTGGTATACCCCCTCTATGGTGCCGGATACGCCCCTTTTGGTGCTGGATACGCCCTATTTGCTACCGAATACGCCCTATTTGCTACCGAATACGCCCCTTTTGGTGTCGAATTTTATAGCTCGAGGGTGTATTTCAGTGTTAAATTGGGTGCGAGGGTGCTGAGTGTAAATTTGTATCTTGAAAGCCTATAAATAGAGGCTTAACCTCCTCATTTCTCATCACCATTCAAATCAATTCATTCATCACTTTCACACACACTTCTCTCTAGAATAGTAGTAGTTTCTCTCTCTAACACTTCTCTAAGGAGTTAGAGGAGAATTAGTAGGGTAGTTAGTTAGTAGTTAGCTTCTCGTTAATATTTAACGAGACTAACGGAGGGGCTACTTTGTAATATTTGTTGGAGATACTTGGAGGGGTGCTTTTGTAATATTGGAGGCTCTGCTCGTTGTAATCATTCAGCTTATATTCAGACTACGCATTTATCACGGTTATCTCTTTCCTTATCTGTTATAATGCATGCTATTGTTATTATGATAGATTTAGGATTCGTTACCATGATTAGTGAGTAGTTAGCTTGTGTGTTTGTTGTGATGTAGTTAGCCGTTATAATGGGGGATGATGTTAACTTAAATATATAATTGAAAACTATGTCCGTTTAACTTTTCATCTATGACTATAAACTGTTCATCAAACTATCGCCTTTCCTCCAATAAACGTGGTTAAAACTCTGAAAGACAAGGAGTCGCGAACCTTGTTCTGAGAGTAATTAATTATCTGTGCTATCTATCCATGGTCTGATTTCGAAGCTTTGGAAATACCGTCAAACTAATGTATAGTACAACGTGAATTAATCAGGGATTTATTGGGTAATATTAAGTGAGGGCTGGTTTATATCATAGATGGGTACGCTTTAATACAAACTGAGTTTAAAAAGGGTTCAGAGTGACCCGAATGTGCAACATGTGTGGAACACCGTAAAACGACCTACTACTTAGTATAGTGCTGGAACCACCTCTGGTGTAGTACAAACGTATGGAAGCTACGGAACGGTCGTCGGTGTATACACCCTAACTTGCATTAGTGCGCAAGGCATGGAATGCCGTAAAACGTCCTAGTACCTCGTGTAAGTGTCGGAATCATCCTTCGGGAACGGTTCCCATACACCCAAGCTATGGAACGGACGTCGGTGTATACATTCTGAGCAGCACTGGGTCACCCACCAGCTCTGAACCTAACAAACAATCGATGAAAAGTTAACAGACGTTTTCCGAATTAGGTCTTAAATGCTCTATTTGAATTAGAATACTTTATGGTATAAAAGAAAGATCAGAATTTAAATATCGGTCTGTTACCTTATTCATGCGCCTAGGAGTTAACTCCAAGACGGGTCACTTGTCTTCACAGACAGTGTTGGGGGTAGAGCAGCCTGATCTGATCAGAATCATGACAACCTAGTACTCAGTGACATGCTATATGAGGAATCAGATAGTAGGGTGCTAGTGTTGACTCCTTAAAGTACCTAAAACAGTAGAACACAAATACTTAGAAAGAACGTTTTCAAAACATCAATCCAAACATCATCTCCCCTTTAGGCTAATGAAATCACAACAAACACTCCTCTCCATACTGATTATCATCTACTATTTTATTTTGCTGTTTATTTAGTTTAATTTAGGACCTAAGTAATTAAAAACCAAAAATCAAATCTCCTGTTTACAAACCCTACTGAATCGAATCGATCGTCTTGACTGCTTGGTTTCACAATACGGTTGATCTTAAGAACGACCCTGAGTCATTACTTACCGCTATCCATAGTTATAAGTAAAACTTAGGTCCCCAGCTCTATAAATTTAAAACCACCCTCCGATCGCCCGCCTCGAGCGTAAGGTCCGGCAACGAATGGGAAGTGATTCCTTGACCAACCGTTTGGGGTACGATCAATAAGCTACTTTGAGGAGATGATACTTGAGGGGATTATTTTTTGTAGAATCCCAATTTCATTTTTTGTGCCAAGCAAAGATTGTTGTTTTATAAGGGATGAAGATTCTAAAAATTAGAATCTCAATCTTCTTAAATTCTCAATAATTGGTTGCCCAAACACACTCTTAGTTACGCATGATAATGTTCTTATTTTTCAAAGCCAAAGCATGAAATTTTCGATATACCCAAATTTTTACTTAATATACCTGTCAACTCTTATCATCATGTAACAATTATGTTTTTTAGTTTCCAAAGACACATTTATTACTAGCAATCATCATTATATTCTCAACTATTTATTTTTCTATTATGTTTGGCGAAGAGTTTTTCGGAGCTTTTTGGAACTTTAAGCTTCTCATTTTCAAATTCAAAAGCTCCTATTTTAAAAAGCTTTGTTTGGTAGTAAAATATGAAGCTCTTAATTTCATTTTGAAACCTTCTAAAAGCCACTTTTTTAAACGCCGATGCATGAAGCTTTTAAAATTTGTGAGAGCTTTTTATTTCAATAATAACTAATATGCCCTTGTATATATGTAACAATAGGACCTCTGTAAGTGTAACACCCACCTTAAGGGCCTAGTGGCATTATGGTAATTTCTTGACTGTACATTATTTGTTTAATGTGTTAGGAAATTAATTTGTTTATTTACTAAGTTTAATGTAAATGATTAGTCAAAAAGTCAAATGACTTATTGTGACTAGTAAATTATTGTTTGTTTTAACTTTTTACAGTTAAAGGTAAAATAAAATTGTTGGAATCGCAAATGGTTTTTTAGGTTCCAGACAATAGGTTTGAAAGGGGACTAATATTAAGTGGATACGGAGTCGGTTAAAATGATAGGCCGACTTATTTCTTTTCTTCTTAACTTTCCTAATTTGGAAAGTTTGTTATTGAAACTTCAAAACCTAAAACCCTAAGAAACCTAAACTAAGTTGAAATCAAACTATGAGTTTGATATTGAGTTGTGATTTTGATCAGATTCATATCATCATTATTATCATCTTGCTATTTAAATTGTAAGTGATATCTTTATTTGTTTTGATTATGGTAGAAATCATAGTTGTAATTGATTGTATGAAGATTAAGGTTGAATAACTTGATAGTTGATGATATTTAATGTTATTGTGATGTTAGAAAGCTTGTAATACTCATTTGGTAACTGAATTGTAGTGTTTTTGAGGTTGAATTCGAGTTAAGTTCGTGCAGAAAAGTTGCAGGTTTCTGGGTTTTACTGTATAGCCGATCGGCTATAACTGTTAAGCCGATTGGGTATGTAAAGTTAGCCGATCGGCTAGGGGATGAGAGCCGATCGGGTAAGGATTTAAAACGCGTGTTTTTGTTTGCAAATTTTCAGGGTAGCGAATAAGTGATAAAATTCATTAACTTGGATTAGTTTGAGATTCGTATGGTCACTTGAAAACGGCCCAATGGTCAAAGCTCTATTTTAAGAGCCTAGGCGGTTTTAGGCCTTTCGGGGTCGTCTAGGGGCCGAAAATGGCATTTTTCAGTTTTTAAACATTGTTTCGAGACTTTCTGATTAAATTCGGATTGGATACATTGATAGTTTGATGTTATGACTTTATAATAAGTTGAATACTTATGAAATGAATTATTTATCATTAAAAAATATGATTGGTTTGATTTGGTTAAGATTGCTATTATACCATGGATATGAGTTGTAGTTTGATAATATGAAATTGATAGACTTTCATGTGTGTATTATTCTAATATCATACATTTATATAAGTATGTAATATGATGATAATATGAGACTTGATAAGGAAGTTAGAAATGATTTAATTGAATAGTTATAATTGATATTATAACTTAGTAATTATTGTTAACTTGATTATGACCTTGAGTTGTAAGGTAATATGCTTGCATTTACAACTCGATAAGTGTTTATTACTAGATATTGTGAATTGACATATGTTATATAATTATAACATGAATTATTTGTATTGAAATGAGTTACTGACTCGTTATTGATTGAATTCTCAGATACGGAGAAGACTCAGTAATATTAGACTTCTGAGTGGACGACTGAGGTATCGGTGAGTGGATCTGTAATCCTTAGTGTGATTTAGTTGTAACAGGTTTGGTTACAACGGGTAAATGTAGTTTTACTGTTGATAGACTATTTAGTCTGCCATGATACTATTACTGTTGGTAGACCGTTTAGTCTGATATGTTGATCACTGATTTTGTGATTATCTGATATATAGCCATTGGGCATTATGTGGTATAGAGGTCAGACTGTTGCTGGGCTTAGTTGCTATTGTTGAATGATGTAGGGTTCCTTGTACATATCGTTAATAGGAACCTTAGTCGTACGGGAATAGCATTAAGCTATCGGTATCTCTGTATAGGCCAATACAGATGGTTGATAAGTGTTGCTTGGGGGCCACCGCAGCATGAGGGTACCTCAAGGACCACCGATCATCTTTAAAGTTGACTGTTTACGATGCTTTATGCTGTAAACAGAGTTGTTATGTGACTACGACTATTTGCTGTAAACAAGGTTGTTATGCTAAGTTGGGCTGTTGGTTATTTATTCACTCACTTAGCTTTATGCTAATCCCACTACCCCACTTCTTGCAGGTTATGGTTTTGATATAACGGGCGGGCAAAAAGCTTTGATGGCATGGAATGTTTGACCTGGCGGTTACTCTGATATTGCTTTGATAACTTAAAGTTGTGTTTTGAAATTATATAACACCCGATTTGAATTGCTGGAATTTGAAACAGTATAACTTTATATGTTTAATATATAATGTAATGATTTGACCTACGCTTCCGATGTGTTGTATAAAAAAAAATGGTTCTGAAATGTGGGGTGTTATAGTAAGTTTCCAACTTTTGAGATTTTATTATTGTCATTTTCATTTCAATGACTCAATAATACTTTAACTATTTTAATTAAATCTATATATCTGTACACGATCTTCGATACATGTAAAATACTTTCTTAAGTGTCCAATATACACGTAATGCACATGTATATAAACTTTGATATATGTTTTGTGGGTGAGGTTCCTGAAAGAAGGGGTAAAAATGAGGGAAGGGAGAGAAGCCAATGAGGAGGTGACAAATGTCCTCCTCATTTCTCCACCTTTTTTTTATCCATTCCTCCTTGTCTCATTTCTCCACATTTTTTTATCCATTTCTCCTTCTTTCTTTTTCTATTTTTTCTAATTTTTTTTCTAATTTTTTTTTCTATTTTACTTATTCTAAAAACTTTTGTTAAAAAATTATTTTTATAAAAAAATAATGAAAATATTTTAAACTTTAAAAAACTATTTTTTAACTTATAATACTTCTACAACACTTTTATCAAAAATAAATAATTAAAGTAAAATTTGTTATTTTTTTTAAAAAAATATCATTTTTAACAATTAAAACTTAAAAAAATAGTTTTTAAAAATGTTTTTTTTTTACTGTTTAGTTTTTCCTTTTTTATATCATTTTCACATGGGAAATTAATCGAAATGCCACTTTTTCGGAACGTATTTTTCGTTTTGCCACTTTTTTTAAAAAATTGCGGATTTACCCCACCCGGTCGCCGGTCGCATCATGCGACCTGCGACCCGTTACATGCGACCCGCGACCGATTGGTTACCGAGTAAAAGACAAGCCAAGCCGCGTAACGACTCGTTCACCGATCGTAGGTCGCACCAAGCGACCTGCGACCCAAGCTCGGCGACCTGCGACCCGGCCGCAACTCATGTTCACTAGTCGTAACTTTTTTTCACTGGTCGTAATTCTTGGTTACTAGTCGTAAGTTGCCAGTTTCAGATTTTTCAGATAAAAATTTCTGACATTTTTCAGATTTTTTCAAGATAAGATTTTTCAAGTTAAGATTTTTTTTCAGATTTTCTAGATAAGATTTTCTGACATTTTTAAGATTTTTTGTACTTTTTGGATAATGATCTGGATAACTTTCATTTTAACAATATCAGATTTTTGTAGTTTCAATACTTTTCATTTTAACATCCATCTCTGCAATCCCTCTCAAATTCTCACACTCCTTTCATCATCCTTTTAACATATCATTCTTCAGGTACAAATTTTTACCCACTCAGGTAGTATTGCGTTTTTTGATGGACAAGTTTAAAGTTTTTATATGTTTTGGGGGTCGTTTTGAATATGTTAACAACATGCCAATGTATTTGCCAATAGAATGTAGTAGAGTGCCGTTAAAACTTCCAGTGGCACCAGAGAAGCCCATGACGTGCAGAGTTTTGTTGAAAAACGTATTAAGAAAGGTAGGTCTACCACTTGATTCACCTGTTTGTCTAAAATATATGGAAGGTCAATATGTTGTTGATATAAATGATGATATTGATGATTTTGGTGATTTTCTATGCCATGCAATTAACAATGCTCCGATAGAAATTTACATTGTTGATCTTGTACGAAATGTTTCTGGTAAGGGTAGCAATCAACCTAGTAGTAGTAGTTCTGGTTTTCAACCACAGAACCAACAACAGACTACTGAATACTACCAACAAGCTCAATATCAGTCATTTCAACAACCCTTTCAACAACCTCAATATCAGCCATTTCAACAGCCCTTTCAACAACCACAATATCAGCAATTTCAACAGCCCGTTCAACAATTTCCGTTTCCTTATCAACCACAATAGCAATTTCATTATCATGCTCCTCCACAAAATACAGTTTTCCATCCAACAGAACAACCGATGAACCCTTCATTTAGGGTAGTTGAAGAGACCCAAGATAATTATAAATTTGATTCGGATGTTCAATATGATCAATCTCATTCAAATTACTATGTGGAGGAGCCAGATCCAGATCCACATCCTCATGATTATGATCATTATGATGAGGAAAATGTCAATCCACCAAAGGATCATGACCATCCATTTTGTAATCACATTGTTGAAGATGATGAGGATGATGAGGGTGATGAGGAGGATGAGCCTGATCCAAGAGATATGTACGACAAACCAATACCAGTAAAATCAGCCGAACCTGATATATTCTGGAATATACCAACGCCGTCAGGAGAGGAAGAAAAAGAAGTTCCTAAACGGCCAGATGCAATGTATGAGATATCTTGTCGGATTCAAGAGGGCCAAACATTCGTAAGTAAAGAGGAATTTCTGCTTCAATTGCATACCAAGTGTCTAGAAGAGGGATTTCAGATTAAACCAACACAGTCAGACAAAAAAAGGTACAGAGCAAAATGTATTTTGCCTGATTGTGATTGGAAGATAAGCGCAGCGTGTATTCGATATTGTGACAACTTCCAAGTAAGGAAGTTACATGACGCGCACACATGTTCTCGCACCCAAATCTTGGCCAATAGTCGTCATGCAACCAAGAAAGTGCTTGGTAACCTTTTGAAGGAGGCGATGACTTTGGAAGGTCGTGTATACAGAGGCAAAGAGATCAAACTTGATATGACTGAACGGTTTAAAATCAGCCTTACATACAACCAAGCATGGAAAGCAAAGTGTTATGCTATAGAGCTGTTGAGAGGTAGTCCCGCTGAATCGTTTAAGAAACTTCCCATATATCTGCACAACCTAAAACTACATAACCCGGGGAGCACTACGAATCTCCGTACAGACGACGAGGATAAATTTGTAATGTGTTACATGTCCATCGGAGCAGCTGTAAGTAATTATTATTAGTCAATGACATACGTACATTATTATATAATTTACAATTATTTTTTTCTGAATTTGCAGATACGTTCATTTGTCAACCATACACGCCCAATAATAATCGTAGATGGGGCACATTTGAAGGGTGGGTACTTGGGTACTAACTTAATTGCTGTGGCGATGGACGGTAATAATGGCATCTTGCCACTGGCTTATGGCATTGGTGCGGGAGAGACGACCGACGTGTGGACTTGGTTCTTGGGAAACTTACGTGACGCGCTTGAATCTGCCGGTGGGGTTGACAACCTCACATTCATCTCTGATAGGTCTGTAGCAATTGCGGCCGGTATTTCAGATGTATTCCCAGAGGCATTTCATGCCCTCTGTAGCCATCATTTGTTAATGAACCTGAAAAGCAAATCTGCAAAAGTCAAGCACTTTGAATGACATTACTGGAAAATGTGTAAGGCATACCGAAAGTCGGATTTCGATGAACATTTTGATGTCATTTCTAGACATTTACCAACTTCAGCTAATGTTCTTAGAGAGGTGGGGAAAGAAAGATGGTCAAGGCATCATTCAACAAAGACACGATATGCTTACCTCACGACTAATAGTGCAGAATCCATTAACGCCATGACCAAGCATGCAAGAAAACTCCCGGTGACAATGTTACTGGAGTTTTTTTAGATCTTCAGTACAACAATGGTATTTCAAACATCGAAACACTGCCGCGGCCGTTAAAACACCTGTCACGCCATATGCCGAACACAAAATTGGTAAGAGGGTTGGCAAATCACTCAGCTGGAAGGTCAACCCATCCACAAACATGATATGTGAGGTGGTGGATCGGCAAAAGAATGGAACAGTCAACTTGGAAGCAAGAACATGCACTTGTAAGCAATGGCAACTCTCTGGTTTACCTTGCGGACACGTAACGGCAGTGATCCGTCACTTTAAAATGGACAATGTCAGCTGTTTTGCGGAGAGGTATTTCACCACGGAAACATATCGGGCAACCTACAGTGAGGCTATAAATCCAACACCTCATCCTTCAGAATGGGAAGATCCAGGTAATCTGCAGACTTGCTTGCCGCCGGTACTTGTGAAGAGGCAATCTGGCCGCCCACCTGGCCGTGCTCGTATTCCTTCGAAAGGAGAGGAGAAACGGGAATACAAAAATCAATGTAGTCGGTGCAAGGAACGCGGTCATAGTTGAGTTAATTGTACGGCTCCTTACGATAGAACCGATGAGCCAATCCGATCTAGAACCACCGCAAGATCAAACTCAAGGTCTAAATCAAGATCCAAATCAAGATCGAAGAAAGTAAGTTATTAAATTTATTCATATTAACACATAAAATTTACATTGTGTTATTAATACAATCGTCATTACTTGACTTGCAGCAGACGTCCACAAAATCAACGAAAAGCAAGTTCGAGGATGATGGAGGAGAGCCATCCCAGGCGACTCAAACTTATCCGAGTGTACATTTGAGTCAACCTTGAGTCACATTTGGATTTGTTGTGATGAAAAAAACTATGTTTGCATTATTGTGTTGTATTTGAAAAAAACTATGTTATGTACTTGTTAGCAATGTTATCTATGTTTGCATTATTGTGTTGTATTTGATTAACTTACTTTGTTTGAACATTACTAAACCTATCATTACATAATGATTATAAATCATATAATTACAATAATAATACAACATAACTGGCCAACGATCCACTTTATTGAAAGAAAGAGACGAATTACAAGATTTAATCAATAACTAATCGAATAAACGCCTAGCGGCAGAAGAGCCGGTAATAACCTTAGACATTGCAAACGGCATTGTTGGATCAGAATTCGAGAAATGTGACAGATCTTTGCGGGTAACATACACCTCAATTTCTCTATGTATTTTGGCATAGTCAGTAATCTTCTTGAGTTGCTCGACATCATCTGTTATCAATTCTAAACCATTATCTAGGTCTTTTTCATACTCTTTAAAGTAAAAATACCACTTCGGTGGAGGCACGTAACCGAGCTCGTTCAAAGCCGTTTCCAAAAGTTTGGTTGAAAATTCATCGGCCTCAACGCAGTCAAGAAACGTCAATGAACCTTGAGTGTACATTCTGTAAGCGCCCTGAAAATGTCCGGCGTGACGGAAAGCAACACTAAACATCCAGGGTACTTGTGCGTATATTATCTCAGTTGATGGTTCTTCATTTGGAGATCGAAAATACCAAAAATGTTCTTCCAAAACCATTTTCAGAAAACTGATGACGAAGATATATGAAAAAGTTGAGAATGTGGTGAGAATGTGAAGTGTTGATAATTATATCTTTCAGTTACACTATTTATAAATAAATAGAAAAGAAAATCAAGGAAAATCTTATCCAAAAAGATAAGATATCTTATCTCAAAAATAGAAAAAGTTATAAAAAAAACTTATCAAAAAAGTACAAAAAATCCAGAAAATCTTAACAAAATGTCAGAAAATCTTATCTGAAAAATCTTATCTTGAAAATTTTGAAAATTGTATTTTACGACTAGTGCACAAGACTTACGACTAGTGACAAAGATTTACGACTAGTGACCAACAATTCCGACTAGTGACCAAGACTTATGGCTAGTGACCAAGACCCCTCGATGTCGTTCACATACGGGTCGCAGGTCGCCGAGCTTGGGTCGCAGGTCGCTTGGTGCGACCTGCGATCGGTGAACGAGTCGTTACGCGGCTTGGCTTGTCTTTTACTCGGTAACCAATCGGTCGCGGGTCGCATGTAACGGGTCGCAGGTCGCATGATGCGACCGGCGACCGGGTGGGGTAAATCCGCAATTTTTTTAAAAAAGTGGCAAAACGAAAAATACGTTCCGAAAAAGTGGCATTTCGATTAATTTCCCTTTTCACATTTGTTATGCACCAGATATTATATATTATGATGCAGATGAACTTATAAAAAAACAAGATGCAACAAAAGTAAATTATTATTGCGTTCACTAACATAATAAACTATGATATACTGATTTTCTCTAAACATGATGTGTAACATCCTCCGTACTGGTCTGGTAATTTCTTATTTTGAATTTGCTTAATTAATTGTGTTAGAAATTATTTGATATTAAATTATTTTATTGAGAAACTTAGATTAATAAGTCCCAGGAGTTATTGTGAATAGTAAATTGTTGATTGTTGTAATTTACTATAGTTGACGGTAAAATAAAATAAGTTTCTCGGAAATGATTTTAAGTTCCAGGCAATAGATTGAAAGGGGACTAGTTTTAAGTGGATATGGAGTCGGTGTAAAAGTTTAAACCGACTATATAACTTTCCCTTTTAGGAAAGTTTCTCACTTTCTTTTAAACCTTGAAACCTTAAAACTCAAAACATAAACAATCAAGAAACTTTGAAATATTGAGCTGTGATTGTGATCTTGTAACATTCATATCATCATCATAATCATCATCATCATCATATGTTTTTAGAAATCTTCAAGTGGTAAATTTGATTTATTTTGATTATGTTTAAAATCATAGGTGTTCATGAATTTTAAGGGAATCAAAGTGGAATAGTTGATTTTGATGCTAGGAAATGGTTACTTGATGATATTGATTATTATAGTTGTTATTTGGATTGTTAAAATGATCATAGAAACTGATTTGGTAGGTTTTAATATAAGTTTTCGGACCAGGGTTTTGGTTCAGGTGTAAGTCGCTGGAAGAAGGGTAGAACCCGGCAGGTCATGCCCCAACCCGGCGGGTAGTTTGACAAACCGGGAACCCGGTTGGTAAACGGGTCACCCGGCGGCTTCTAGGGACTTTAAAACGCATTTTGATTCTGTTACCACCAAATGTTAATTCACCCAACGGTTTAGGGTTTGACCCGGCTGGTAAGTCCAGTACCTGACGGGTACTTGGATAACCCGGCGGGTGATAACTCGTTTTTGGGACTTTTTATTTTAAGCCTAATACCAATTAAATGTTGACAATTCTAGGTTGATAGGCTTAATTACGAATGTTGAGTATGATTAGGAACTTAATATGGTTATGTGAATAATATCTAGTTCCTTGAATTATGTTGGATATAAGTTAAGTATTGATGATTCTGATTTCTAATTTATATCTGATTGTTGATTCTCAGATCTTCAGAGGACTCAGCGAGATAAGACAGCTGAGTAAGTAAATCGAGACAATCAGGTGAGTGGATTTGAAACTCACAGTTTGGTTGGGTTGTGTCAGTTTGATTTCAATCAGTAATTATAGGATTACTATTGATAGAATGTTAAATTTGAAATGATATGCCATTGGATTGGTTGATTGATTAGCCTGTGTGCTGGAATGTAGAATCCAGAGGTCAACTAGATTGTTGGTTGGACTTGATTGCTATTGTTGGTCAACACAGGGTTGCGTACATGTGTTGATTAAGATTAGCAATAAGTTAGCGGTTAATCACTGTTTTGGCCTACAGATGATTTAAGTGTTCTGATGGGGCCACACGGCACAGGGTCCTTAGGAACCACCATTCCTCTTGACGATATTTGTTACATTATTGATTGTGAATAGATTGCTAGCTAAATTGAATTGTAGTTGATTATTCATTCACTTAGCTTCGTGCTAATCCCTCAATTTACTTCCTGCAGGGTATGTTTATTATGTGGGTAGTCAGGAAGGGATGTTTTGATGCTTGGAATGTTTGAAACTTGCAACTCTGATCAAGTTCGTTATAAACAATGTTTTGTAATATATAATGCCCTGGTTTGTTGATAAATTAACTGTGTTTGGATTAGTAGTTAAACAGGTTGTATAAATGTTTGAGAAAATTTCGAGCAACATTTTAATGAAATATGTATTGTAAGTATACGCTTCCGTGGTAAATAATACAATATTGTTGTCTTAAAGGAGGGGTGTTATATGATGCATCGAGTGTTTAATTATCATGCATTGACTTTCAAAATATATACTATAAAACATGGTTATTGAATTAAAAAGTGGTGCATCATACATAATAGTTATAAAACATGGTGCATCGAGTGTTTAAAATATCATGCATTGACTTTCAAAATATACAATAAAACATGGTTCATCATAGTTATAAAACATGATGCATCGAGTGTTTAAAATATCATGCATCGACTTTCAAAATTTACTATAAAACATCATTATTGAATTAAAAAGTGGTGCATCATAGTTATAAAACATGGTGCATCATAGTTATACAAATATGGTGCATCATAGTTATAAATATAACGCTTCGACTTTTAGATATACGATAAACATTATTTGTGTATAGATCTTAGTGCATCATTGTTAGAAAACTAGCAAAATGCCCGCGCGATGCGGCGGGTAAACAACTATTAGCTTCACATGTATTCGATATAAAGTATTAAATCAAAATTAAAACTTATATGACGATACACTGAGATATGATGTTTCTAAAAGGAATAAATAACCTTTTTACCCTTTTTAAAAATTGTTAAAAAATGCATAACAATATATATATGCATTATATATTAGTATAAATATGGATAAGTATTTTTCACCATTAAACAAATAAGATTAGTAATTTTATATTTATTGTTTTATGTTGATTTTTATAGTTATTTAATCAAAATTAATATGATTGCATGTTAATAGTATGTTAATTAACTAAAACTCGAATCAAGTAATCATATATAAAATCGTGTATATTATTATTGGTTGGCGCCATAAATGTGACGGGTGGAGTAAAACAAAAATGGGTCAAAAATCTCGAAAATCATATGAAGTAAATTCGCTATCATGTTCATCTCGTTTTTACCTTTCCGCACATAATTGACACGTCGCGTACCTCCTTACAGTTTAAAATTTATGTCGTGTTTTAGTAAAAATAAGAATTTGTTATATGTAAGGGATATATTAATAATTTCAAATAGGTTTTTCAAAGACTCATATTAACTTCAAGGATAAAGTAGTAATTTCACTTAAAAAACACCTAAATTACTCAATATTTTAGTAGTAGACATATAAAAGAATTAATTAATTAGTATTTAATGCCATATATTAGTTACTTTAATTTTTAATAATAATAGTATTAATTAGATTTTAATATATGTAGGGGTATATTAGTAATTGTTGAGATCTGAGCCACTGTCAGATCTGCTCAGAATACAAGTCTTGTGCCACTGCTAGAAGAAGTTCAAGTTCACCACTGTTAGTTTAGTTTTGTATTGACAGTGCCACTGTCAGTTAGATTTAGTCTAACAGTGTCATTGTTGACATAAGTTTGTATCTTGTATCAAGTACTCAACCACTGTTAGTTATATACGAGTACTACTCCTGTTAGTTATATAGACAACCATTGTTGGTTAGATATAGTCGGTTAGAGAGAATTATGGAATAGATAGGATTTTCATAATAGTTTGATTCTGTAAAGGACTCTATATGTTATAAATAGAGATCCTGTAAAACCCTAGATAGACACGAGTCATTCTAGTTCTTAGCTTCAAGGTTGTAAACCCTAACACAATTGTGTGTTCGTATTATTGATAATAATATTGAAGCTTTTGATTAGATATTATTTTTACAAGTTTGTTCTTCAAGTTATTAATAAACTATTCCGCAAGCTTATTAATAATCAATCAAAGTAATACATACTAAGATCTCTAACTGGGATCATCAAGTGGTATCAGAGCTTGATATTGCTTTAATCTTGAAGAAGGTAATTGAATTTCGCAGCTTTTTCAACAAATAACAAGATGTCTACTGAAACAATGGAAGGTATACAAGCTACAAAGATTCCCATGCTCAAACCTGATGAGTTTGAGCTATGGCAGACTAGGATTAGACAATACATGTTGCTCATGGATTATATGATGTGGGAGGTGGTTACTAATGGACCAAACTATCCTAAGGATGCAGATGGTAAAAAGGAGGAAAGACCACCACCAAAGACTGATGCAGAGAGGAAAGAAAGAGTAACAGAGTGGAAGGCATTAAGTACTCTACTTTTGTCTATTCCTAATGAGTATCAAAGGAAATTTGAAAACTGTGAAGATGCTAAGGTTCTCATGGAAGCAATTGTTAAGAGATTTGGTGGTAATGACAACACCAAGAAGAATAAGAGATCTCTTCTCAAACAACAATTTGAAAACTTTGCAGGTGTAAAGTCTGAAACTTTGACTCAGACTTTTGACAGATTTCAAAAACTTGTGGGTGATCTTGAAAATCACAATGTCAAGATTGATAAGGATGATTTGAATAGGAAGTTTCTAAGATCACTAGGTACAGATTGGAATATGTACACCGTGGGACTTAGACAAAGTGCAGATCTTGAAGAAAAGGAGATTGAAGATCTATACAATGATCTGAGGAACTTTGAGCCTGAGGTTTTAGCTCTAAAACAGTCCAATGGTAGCTCTAACAATGCTGCTTTTGTGTCTGTTGGTGAATCTGGTAGTTGTAGCACATCTGGTGCTAATGATAATGTCTTGGAAGCTTTCTTTGCAAGCCATGTGAATTCATCCTTAACAACAGAGGACTTGGAACAGGTTAATGAAGAGGATCTTGAAGAGATGGATTTGAGATGGCAGATGGCTATGATTACTATAAGGGCAAAAAGGTTTATGCAGAGGTCTGGGAATAGAAACTTTACTTACAAGAGAGATGGTGTAGCTGGTTTTGACAAATGCAAGGTGGAGTGTTTCAACTGTCACAAGATGGGACACTTTGCTAGAGAGTGCAAGAGCACACAGGCTGGAGGATCTCAGAATACTTCAAATGGCATTGTAAGAAATAGTTCTGGTCCTCAAAGAAGATTGGTACCTGTACAGAACACCACTTCAGATTCATTGGTTGCACAAGATGGAATGGGAGGATTTGACTGGAGTGACCAGGAAGAGCTTGTAGTCAAGAATCAAGCTTTAATGGCTGTCACCGAAGAACCAGAGCCTTCAAACATTCCATATGAGGTACAATCTAAATTATGTTCTACTACATGCAAGAAAATGGTTAAATTATATAGGGATCATAATATGGTTGTGTGTAATGAATTGAAAGCTTGTGAGGAAAAGAGTCAACATGCAACTTTAGCTATTGAAAACTTAGAAAGACAGATAAAAGCTTTTGAAAAGAATGAATCACAATTTCACTTAGATATTAAATATCTGAATTGGGAAAAGAAAGCTTTACAAACAAAAGTTGATATGCTAAGTGCAAAGTTGGCTGAGGCAATTTCTGATAAAGAGTCAATAAGGTTGAAAGTTGATGAATTGGAAAATGCTTCAAAAGGTGTTCAAAACTTAATCAAGTCTCAAATTCATGATAAATTAAAAACTGGATTAGGTTACAACCTTAATGCTGTACCCCCCACCTTATAATCATACTTACTTCCCATCTAAAATTGAGTTTGACTTAGAAAAACTTAAGGTAGATGTGTCTGAGGAGGTTAAAAAGGTAGATCCAGTAGTTAATTGTGCTAATAATGTAAATTTTGATAAAGTGGATGTATCTGATTGGACTGAGGAAGATGAGAGTGATAGTGATAGCTCATCTAGTGGTAATTCTATGGATGGTTGTGTTAAGCCTATTACTGGTCTAGTTTCTGAACTAAATAGTACTAAACTAGAAGAGGGTAAAAAACTGTTTGTTGAGAAAGCAAAGGCTCAGATAGATCAAGTTAGAAAATTCAATAAATCTAGATCTGGTCTAGGTTATGTGCACAAAAGAGTCAATCCTGAATCAAAAGATAAGTCAAAAGATAAATCTGAGTGTGATAAATGTGCATGTAAATCAAACAGGTCTGATTTAAATACTGCAAATAATGTAAATAAATCCATTCCCAGGGGTAATCAGAGAAATTGGAACCAATTGGTTTCACAAAGGCTGGGTAATGGGTTTGAATGTGTGAAAAGAAAATCATGTTTTATTTGTGGTAGGTATAATCATCTTCAACAGGACTGTTACTACAATCCTAAAAATAATAGGAACAGTGGTAAAGGACAAATGTTGAGAATTAAGCCAAACAGAGGCAAGGCTGCAGCCCCTGTTAATGCTATAGCAGTGCCACTGTCAGAGGCTAACAGAGGCAAGACAAGAACAGGGGAGGGTTTGACCACTGTCAGGCATGGTACCTCTGCTGGTATTAAACATTTCAAAAGAATGTTTATACCAAGTAAAGCTACCACTGCTAGGGTAATAAATATGAATTTGAAGGTGACCACTGTCAGACCATTAACCCCTGTCAGGTCTAAAACAGATTGTTTTTGGAGACATAAGAATGCATCCACATCAAAAGTGTCCAAAATCAATGGAGCATTGAGATCAATCACCTTTAAGAGGGTTGATGTCAAAAATGCTCATAGGAAACCCAAAGCCAAATTGGTTTGGGTTCCCAAGAGAAACTAATATTTTCTCTTTTTATATGTGCAGGGCAAGCCAAAGAGCTTATGGCACATTGATTCTGGCTGCTCAAGGCACATGACTGGAGATAGGGAAAAGCTGCAGGACTTCAAAGCATTTAATGGAGGAGATGTAGCATTTGGCAGCAATCCTAAAGGAGGAAAGATCACTGGAAAAGGTAAGGTAAAAAGCAGTAAGCTCACTTTCAATGATGTGTATTATGTTGAGCAATTGAGATATAATTTGCTTAGTGTGAGTCAAATCACAGATAAGCAAAATCCTGTTTATTTCACTGACACAGAATGCCTTATACTTTCTGAAAAACTCAAAATACCTGAAGATAAAATTTTAATGAGAGTTCCAAGAAAGGATAATGTATACTGTAGTGATTTAAATAAGATGGAATCTCAAAATGTTAACTGTCTTATTTCTAAAGCTACTGTTTCTGAATCTGAACTATGGCATAGGAGGATGTGTCACTTGAATTTCAAGACCATGAATAAACTTGTTAGGAATAGGCTAGTGAGAGGCTTACCTGAAAAGTTATTTGAATGTAGTGACCACTGTGTAGCTTGTCTCAAAGGCAAGCAACACAAGACCTCTTATAAGACCAAGCTTGTGAATACCAATACCACTTCCTTACACCTGTTACATATGGACTTGTTTGGCCCTACCAATGTAGCTAGTCAAGGGAAGAAATCTTACTGTTTGGTGATAACTGATGACTATTCTAGAATGAGTTGGGTATTCTTTCTTAGGACCAAGGATGAGACAGGTGAAATATTAAGATCATTCATAACTAGGATTGAGAATTCAACTAATCAAAAGGTTAAGATCATCAGATGTGATAATGGGACAAAATTTAAGAATCATGAGATGAATAAGTTCTGTGAGGAGAAAGGTATAGAAAGACAGTTTAGTGCACCTAGGACTCCACAACAAAATGGAGTAGCTGAAAGGAGGAATAGGACACTAATTGAGGCTGCTAGAAGCATGCTAGCAGATGCTAAACTTCCAATGTCCTTTTGGGCAGAGGCAGTCAGCACTGCTTGTTATGTTTTGAATAGGATTTTGATCATTAAACCTCATAACAAGACACCCTATGAGTTATTCTTTAAGAGAAAACCTTTAGTTAGCTTTTTAAAACCATTTGGATGTCCTTGTACTATCTTAAATACCAGGGATCACCTTGGTAAGTTTCAGAGTAAGGTAGATGAGGCTGTATTTGTTGGATACTCTATTCAAAGCAAGGCTTATAGAGTATTTAATAAAAGGACTAGGATCATAGAGGAGACCATGGATGCGACCTTTAATGAAAATACATCAAATGTAGAAGGAAAAGATCCAGAAGTATTGTTTGATATTGATACACTAACCCATGCTTTTAGATATCCAGATTTGTCTACTAGTGCAGGTACAGATGCAGGTAATGATGCAGGTGAAGATGGGCCTTCAAGCTCAAGTCAGACTAAAAAGGATGACTTGAAGTATGTATTGTTTCCTATTTGATCTCCAGATCCACCAGCAGCATTCCAATCAGAGCAACAAGAGAAATATGGACCTTCAGATGATACAATTGGGTCGACTGGCAAAAATGGTTCAAACAAGGATGAAGATGGTTCAACTCCAACAGATCATTAACCATTTACTTCAAGGGGTTCTCATACAGATTTAGAGCATGATTCAGAAGGAGAGCATGAATTTCCAAAGTATTTTGAACAAAGTCCTCCATTTCAAGTCTTGGAAAGGACTTCTTTGTCAGATTCTGAAACAACTCCAAAGCCTTCAAAAGAAAGAGAGGAAAGAGATTCTTTTTCAGAATCAGAGATGGATAATCTTTTGGGTCCAAATTTGGAAAGAGAACTACTTGATACATCCACATCTAAGTATCTGGTTCATAAAAATCATTCCTTGGATTTGGTCATTGGTGATATTAGCTCTCCTGTTCAGACTAGACATCAAACCAAGGTAAGAGAAGAAGATTTACATACTTCACTATATGTTTGTTTTCTTTCTCAGATGGAACCAAAGAAGGCAGTGGAAGCTCTCAAATATCCAAGTTGGATAGAATCAATGCAAGAAGAATTGTTGCAGTTCAAACTGCAAGATGTATGGGATTTGGTTGATCTACCAAAAGGAAAGAAAGCTATAGGCACAAGGTGGATCTTCAAGAACAAGAGAGATGAAAGAGGAATAGTGATAAAGAATAAAGCAAGGTTGGTAGCACAGGGGTACACACAGGAAGAAGGAATAGATTATGATGATGTCTTTGCTCCTGTTGCTAGAATAGAAGCTATTAGGTTATTTTTAGCTTATGCATCTTATCAGGATTTCAAAGTTTATCAAATGGATGTGAAGAGTGCTTTTCTTCATGGTCTAATTGATGATGAGGTGTATGTATGCCAACCACCAGGGTTTGAAGATCCAACATATCCAGATAGAGTGTGCAGATTGAAGAAAGCTTTGTATGGATTACATCAAGCTCCTAGAGCTTGGTATGATACTCTATCTGAATACTTGCTCAAGAATGGATTCAAGAGAGGTACTCTTGACAAGACCTTGTTTACCAAAAGGGTTCAAAGAGATATATTGCTGGTACAGGTTTATGTTGATGATATTATTTTCGGGTCAACTAGGGATTCATTGTGCAAAGAGTTTGAGGACTTAATGCATAAGAAATTCAAGATGAGTTCAATGGGTGAACTCACTTTCTTTTTAGGATTGCAGGTTAAGCAGAAGTCAGATGGAATCTTTATTAACCAAGGGAAGTATGTGAAGGATATTTTGAATAAATTTGGTTATAAAGATGTAAAGGTAGCTAGCACTCCCATGGAGGCACATAAACATCTTAATTATGATCCTGAGGGGGAGGAAGTAGATGTGCACTTGTACAGGTCAATGATTGGTTCTTTGATGTATTTAACTTCATCTAGACCCGATATTATGTTTGCAGTGTGTCTTTGTGCTAGGTACCAAACCAATCCAAAGCAGTCACACATGTATGCTGTGAAAAGGATCTTTAGATACTTGAAAGGTCAACCAGATTTGGGACTTTGGTATGCTAAAGGATCAGATTTTGAGCTTAAGGCTTTCACAGATAGTGACTATGGTGGTGAGAACATGGATCGAAAATCAACTAGTGGAGGATGTCAATTTCTTGGAAATAGGTTAGTGTCATGGCAATGCAAAAAGCAGACCACATTTTCCACTTCTACAGCAGAAGCAGAATATGTTGCAGCATCAAGTTGCTGTGCACATGTTCTTTGGATTCAGAATCAAATGCTGGATTATGGTTTGACTTTCATGAACACTCCTATTTATATTGATAATACCTCTGCTATTAGTATCATTCAAAATCATGTTAAGCATTCAAAAACCAAACACATTGAGATCAGATATCATTTTATAAGAGATTGTTATGATAAAAGATTGATTCATATTTTCATAATTTATACTGATAATCAACTTGCAGATCTTTTTACAAAAGCATTTGATGTAGGAAGGTTTACATTTTTGATAACTAATATTGGTATGATCAATTTCACTTAGTGTTTTGGCCAGGATTTGATACTCACAGGGACGAAGTATATTGTATGTGACAGGGACAAGTGTTGCCACTGTTAGCTTCATCATGATAACAGTTGGTGCCACTGTTAGTTTACTTATGCCACTGTCAATGTACTTTCAACCCCTGCTGTATATTTGTGTAGATTAACCCCTGCTGGTTGTTTTTCTTAGTTTAAAATTGCAGGACTCAGCCACTGTCAAGAGACATCACTTGAGCTGGAGTCTAATGTTTTCTTTGTTGCCTTTTATTTTGATTAAAAAAAAAAAAAAGGCTAAGTATATGCCCCTGTTAGTTCTAAGCTGGAGTTTCCTTGGTCGGATGCCCCTGCTAGACTATCAGCCGCTGTTAGCTTTGTTAGATGGTTAAAAAGGGTTGACTATAATTGACTAAGTAAGGTACCCCTGTTGGGCTTATTTGTAAGTTGTGCCCCTGCTGGGTATAACCAGCAGTGCCACTGTTAGTTCTATTTTTAGGGCTTGGCACTGTCATCATATAAGTACTCAAATACTTCACTTTTTCAATTACGCTTTCAAAATTCTCAAAACCCTTCAATAATCGCTCTTGTTTGGATTTGTTCTTAGTAAACCGCTCTTCTTTCTTTCATCAATTTCATCAATGGCATCATCATCTTCGTCTGATTCTGGTACTTCTACTTTGAGTGTTCATTCTGAACACAACATGAGGGCTTTCTTGAACAAAGAAATTGCAGATGAGTATTTTCACCCTATTATCTATTTCTTGAGTAACTGTCCAGTTACATATGCCCTTACTGTTGCCCCGAGATTGATAAGATCTCATATTCAAGAATTCTGGAAGAATGTGAAGGAAGGGAATATTAATGGAATTTCTCACATTCATTCTACTGTAAAAGGGAAGAAGGTAATGGTAACTGAGATTGTTCTTAGAGAACTTCTGCAGTTTGATGATGAAGGAGGAATTTTGGAATTATCAAGAGATGATTTGTTTAAAGGTATAAAGGATATGGGGTATGAAGGTTCTGGAAAAGCTAGATCAGAATATACTTTCTTGAAGTCATGGTTCTGTCCTCAGTGGAAGTTCTACATTCATACTTTTCTGGTATGTTTGTCACAAAAGAGAACTAGTTTTAATGAATTTAGTTCTAGTATTGCATATCCTATTATCTGCTTGGCACAGGGTATTAAATTTAATATGTCTAGGTTTATCTTAGATAATATGATTAGGAATGTAAAGGGTGATACATTCATTATGTACCCTAGATTTGTTCAGCTTTTGTAGAATACTCAATTGTCAAATTTGCCAGCAGAGGATAGTGTAATAGTTAGTTCTACTCTATCCTTGAGGACTATAAAGCCATGAACCAGTATCAGAATAAATTTTCCAAGAAGGAAACTGCATTATTTTCTACAATGTTAGTTGCTCCTTCTGCCACTGGTGGTGTATTACCAACATCACTTGGACCAAATGATGACAGGCCAACAACACAGGTTGGTTCTGAACACACATCAGTAGGTGGCACCAAAAGAAAACAAGGGAACCAACAGCCTACCCAAAGTAGAGCCAAGAAATCCAAGAAAATAAAACAGGCTATGGAGATTCCTATTTCTCCACAGTCTCAGTTAGGGCTGTAATCGAGTCAAGCCGAGCTCGAGCTCGATAGGGCTCGAGCTCGGCTCGATTTATTTATAATAGGCTTGAGCTCGGCTCGATAGCTCGACGAGCTTTCATGACGCAAGCTCGAGCTCGACTCGAAAATGTTTTAGGATGGCTCGAGCTCGGCTCGAAAAGCTCGAATATTCTTATAAAAAATTATTTTGAATACCCAAACTTATTTTATATTATTTTATATATATAAATAAATACCCAAAATTATTTGAAAAATATATATAAAATAAGTATAAAGTGTGAAAATTACTTATAACATATGTAAAGTAGTATAATAATATTTAAAGTATAACAATAAAATCATTTTAGACTCAAAATTACATATATACAATGTAAAAATATACATATCAATGAAAGCTCGAAAAGCTCGATAACAGCTCGAGCCGAGCTCTTAAAGGCTCGAGCTCGACTCGATATATCTTTCGAGCTCTACTTTTAAGCTCGAGATCGGGCTCGAACTCGATAAAAGCTCGACTCGAACGAGCTCAAACTCGAGCCGAGCTCGAGTTGCTCGATAAAAGCTCGACTCGTTTGCAGCCCTAGTCTCAGTCAAATGATCAACCACAACAGGTGAACATACTTGATGAAAATGTTCATTCTGGAAGGGCTGCCACTACTGTCTCTAGTCCACTGGCAGGGCAGGATAGTGGTAACATCAATAAGACCCAACCAGAGGCAACTATACTTGATGAACCTATGGGTGATGATTCAAATGTAGGTCCCAGTACCAATAACAAAGGGGCATCTGCAGTGGCAGATGTAGTCGATGATTCATCTAGGAGGTCACACTCCAATGTTGATGAGGCTAGTAATATAACTAGGGAATTGACTATTGATGATCTGGTACATGATGTCAAGCTGATTTGGACTAAGTTTGAGAAGGAAAGAGCTTTGAGAAGGGAGCAACATGTTATGTTGGCTGCCCAGGATGAATTGATAAAGAAGCAGAGGGAGGAAATCATTGATTTACAAACCAGGTTGGCAGTTGTTGAAGATGCAGTTGATAAAATTTTGTTGCCTGCTAATAACATTGGGGAATCTTCAGGCAAGGGGGAGAATAAAGATGATCATGAGCAGAATGATATGCCTGAAGATAAGAAGAATAATGGTGATGATTCAGATGGTCAAGATGATAACAATGATGGTGATACTGGAGGTGCAGGTGATATTAGCTTCATGGATATACCTGAGTTTAATGACAAGAGTGATAGAAGTGTTGAAGATGAATTGAATGTATCAGATTATGTGATTGATGAAGGTATGGATGATGAAATGGTGGATGCTGAGAATGATAGAAGAATGGTGGTATATGTGGGTGGTAATGAGCAGACAAGTGGTTCAGACAGTGAGAATGTGAATGTTGCAGATGATAATGCACAAAGTGGTCCAGCTTTGAAGGTCCATCCATTAAACAAAGGATTACCTTTTAAGGCTGTGGTTAATCTGTATATTTGGGATGTTATGGGAGCAAATCTTGATATGTGCAAAAGAGTAAGTTTTAGTGATAGGTTGGTGTATGAAGAAAAGAGTGATAATGAGGATGATAAATTTGTTGAAACAGAGGAGATGGAAACTGATGATGTAGAGGTTGAGGGGGAGTTTATAAAGTCAAAACCTGAAGCTAAAGAGGAAGAAAGAGTGAAGATATATAATAGAAAGAAATCAATTCCAAAGAGAAAGTCTACATCTGCTAAGGTACAAACCCCTGTTGAAACTCAATCTTTGACCACTGCTAGTAGTGTTTCTACCTCTGCTAGTAGTTTGGTATCTACCCCTGTTGAGGTATCTACCACTGTTGGTACTTCAGCAGCAACCCCTGTTAATACAACCCCTGTTACTACAAATTCTACCCCTGTTATCACAAAATCAACCACTGTTATATCAACCTCTATTAACACTTCAAATATTCCCACAACTGTTGTCACAACTACTGTTACTCCAGATTACACCACTGCTACAGCAACTACCACTGCCAGGGCTCTAGAAGTGCCTATTACTCTGAGAGAGCCTACACAAACACCCAAACCTAAGTCTGATCATTCAAAGGTTGATTCAAAGGACAAAGGTAAGGGAAAATTGAAAGAAGAGAGAAAAGTTAAGAAGGTTGTAGAGCCTCCAATTGATTTGAATGAGGCCAGGAGAGCTCAGGAGGAGCATGATGAGAGAATGTTAAGAATGGCAGTTGAGTCTAAGAGAAAGGAAGGTCCTGATGTTGATGTTATACTGGAAGACTTGAGTGTGGTAACCTTATCACAAAAGGCTGCACAGATGCTGAATGATATGGCTGCAAAAGGTCAAGGGTTGTCTGCTCAACAGATTCAAGATATGTTCAATAAAAAGGATGGTAATGATGGTTTGGATCCAGGGTTTGCAAAGCTTAAACAAGCTAATAAAGAAAAGGCAAGACTGAAAAGACAAGCTGAGCTTGAAAAGAAAAGGAACAAACCACCAACTGCTGCTCAGAGGAAAAAGGACTTGCTCAAAATTCTTGGTGGAAGATATGCACCAAGGAGTGTGCTTGAAGGATGGAATGTAGATAAGTTGGAAAAAGCTTATGAAAAATATCAGAATGAAGAAAAGGAGGATTTTGAGAAAAAGATTATGCAAGACAAAGTTATGAAGAAAAAATTGGATGAGGATAGAAAGAGAATTGCTGAGCAGGTGAGAAAAGAGGAGCAAGAGAGAATTGAAAAGAAAGAGCAAGAGGAAGTAGAAGCCAAAGAAAGAGAAATCAAAAGGCTTTCTGATCAAAATATAAAGATCAGATGGAATGGAATTCTTACTTGTGATAGTGTAGTTCCTGATTTGGAGAAAGATGCAGAAGAGTTGAGAAAATATGTCAAAGAGGTAAAGGATTTCAAAGAAAATATTCACATTAATCATGATAGATCATCAAGGATAATTGAATGGGAAGGACAAAAATCAAAAGTTGCTGATGTTGTTAAAGAGAAGATCAAGATTGTCAGAGAAGATGGGAATGAGCAATATTTGTCATCTGTTGCTGATGTGCTCAAAAATGTGAATAGGTTAGACATTCTAGATCTGTATGAGCTAAATAGTCAAGGAGACAGACAGGCTTCACTGGTGATAATGGAAAGAGAGTTGGGAAGATGTCTGAATATGCTGTTTGAGCCTGAGCCATTCATTAATGTGTTTTTAAACTGTATTGATGCCGTGAATACATGGAGACATTTTGTTAGAGCTGGAGTTTATATGATTTTATTCAGAAGTGGAATGACAATCTATATGCTTGATGAAAGAAAATATGTACTGGGGACTCAGACTCTAAGAAATGTTCTTGCATCTCAACTGAGAACTACAGTGATTTCAGAAGGAGCATTCAATGCTTTATATATGGTGCTCAATCAGTTTCATAAAAGAATGGAGTTGGAAAGAATAAGAGAGGAGGAGAAAAAGAGAAAACAGAATCAAGCTACTAAAGATGAAAAGAAAGATGAAGAAACTTGATTCATTGCTGAGAATGATCAAGTTTAGGGGGAGATTGTTGAGATCTGAGCCACTGTCAGATCTGCTCAGAATACAAGTCTTGTGCCACTAATAGAAGAAGTTCAAGTTCACCACTGTTAGTTTAGTTTTGTATTGACAGTGCCACTGTCAGTTAGATTTAGTCTAACAGTGTCATTGTTGACATAAGTTTGTATCTTGTATCAAGTACTCAACCACTGTTAGTTATATACGAGTACTACTCATGTTAGTTATATAGACAACCACTGTTGGTTAGATATAGTCGGTTAGAGAGAATTATGGAATAGATAGGATTTTCATAATAGTTTGATTCTGTAAAGGACTCTATATGTTATAAATAGAGATCCTGTAAAACCCTAGATAGACACGAGTCATTCTAGTTCTTAGCTTCAAGGTTGTAAACCCTAACACAATTGTGTGTTCGTATTATTGATAATAATATTGAAGCTTTTGATTAGATATTATTTTTACAAGTTTGTTCTTCAAGTTATTAATAAACTATTCCGCAAGCTTATTAATAATCAATCAAAGTAATACATACTAAGATCTCTAACTGGGATCATCAGTAATTTCATGTAGAATTTTAAATTTCAATAGTAATGTTAGGGGCAAAATAGTAAAATCTATCTTAAAAAAAATATTGAAATGCATTATATATTAGTATAGATATGGTACATCGTAATTTTAATTTTACGGTTCATTAAAATTATAATGTTATATCAAAATTTATTTTATTCAATTTATGAATATGGCACATTACATAATTGCTTTTTTATATAATACTATTTATAAAATTGTATTAACTTATAATAACGTGAGGTAAAAATAAAAAAATAAAAATCGCAAAAAAAAAACAAAAACAAAGATAAATAAATTGTGAAAAAGGTTAAATGAAAAGGTTGAAAAACGTAAAAAATAAAATAAATAATTAAAGAAGTTGATAACAAAAAATTTAAAGAATGCAAAAAAAAAATTAATAAATAAATAAAAAATTAATAATAAGAAAAAAATTAATATAAATAAGTAATTAAATAAAACACTAGAAAAAAAAGTGGAGAAATAATAAGGGTGGAGAAATGAAGAAGGTGGAGAAACGGAGGAGGACACTTGTCACCCTCCTATTTGCTTCTCTCCTTCCCTCCCTAACCCTCTTC
Source organism: Helichrysum umbraculigerum (assembly GCA_949592205.1). NCBI lineage: Eukaryota > Viridiplantae > Streptophyta > Magnoliopsida > Asterales > Asteraceae > Helichrysum > Helichrysum umbraculigerum. The sequence continues at coordinate 66,331,961 of CATIUR010000007.1, read as the reverse complement.
CTCACAAGAACCAATATCATGTTTTGTTTATATTCTTCTTTTTTATCATTTTACTTGCACATGTATATAAACTTTGATATATGTTTTGTTTATGTTCTTATTTTTTTTTATCATTTTACGTTGATAACGATATCATGTATTAAGTGAATATTATTGTTAAATATGTTTTTAGCTATGTTTATCATTTACTTTATATTGATGTCCTTTTGTGTCATTTTACACTTCAAAGTTACAACAACAGCTAGTTTGCCAAACAATTTTATATAAATAAAGCTACAGCTTACAGCTCCAACTTACTGCTACAACTTACAGCCTACAGCTGCAGCTTACAGCTACAGCCTACAACTAGTTTACCAAACAGACCCTCAGTATTCTTTCATTTGTGTTATTATACATATTACATTTTCTTATTTCAATTGTTTATATTTTTTTGGTTTTTATGTTTTAATTTTTGTTACTATTATACATGAAAATATATAAAAATAATTGAATATACTTACACAAACCTAAAAAAAAACTTATAAAAGATTAAATATATATATATAAATATAGCAAAAATAAAAGAAATTAATCTAATATAATCAAGTATAATGCAGATTTCAATACATTTAAAAAAATAAAGAATAAAAAAACCCTTGAATGGAATGGAGTCGGGGTCCGAGTCACCTCGTTTTTTGAATTTTTGATTCGACTCGTAAGAGCGACCCATAAATCGTAAGAGTTTAACAACTATGGTCTATACTTTTTGATAGTCCCGAATTCACTATTGATAAGTGAAATGGAATCGCAATAAGTAAAGCTTAATTGTAGAAAGGGGGGTTGAATACAATTAAAAACTATTTTTGATTTTGCTTAAGTTATTTAGCTAGTTTTTAATTGATTGAACACAAACATAGTATATAGCAAATAGATATGACAATATCAAAGTAAGATGAGCAATAGTAGCTTAATTGTGAATCTTATTGATCGTAAAACTCACAAGTGTTGATTGTGGAATGGACTAGCCAAAGCTAATCTAAATCAAACACTCAAGCTAATCTATTACAAAATGAGATGAACAGCAGTGGACAAACACGCTGACTGTTCACTCTCTGAGTCACTGTTACGTGCTTAGACTAACTACTCACTGACATACAAGTGATTAACACGTACAGAAAAACTGGCCTCAAAAGTACAATATACTGGACTATTTATACTACAAGAGTTCCTAAGAAATAGGATCTTGGAAGGACACGTGTTGCAACTTGATTGGCTTGATCTCTGATGAACCGACATACTCCGGGTCCCAATTCTATTACCGCAAATATCTCGTTACCTTAAATCCAATCAGTTGCCACCACGTAATCATTCGGACATTCTTCAAGTACGAAGACTCTTGCTGATGTGTATATAAGTACAGTACTTTTGCACTTGATGATTGAGAGGCTTTATTGAATAGTCACTGAAGATGCAGTAATTCTCCTCACTCACTGCGAGCTAACATGCTCTTGTAGAATGACTTAAACTAGAGATCTTCAGCGACTAGCTATTATTCGGGCAGTGACTTTTGCCTTATTAGATTTGAAGATGTAGAACTCTCGCTTCTAAGTATCAGCGACACACGAAGTTGAATTCTAATCTTCCTCAGCATATCATTTCCCTTGAGAGTAAAGTGAATAATGATCAGCAGTAATAAACTCCAGCAACAACAGCTTTGACACAATCCATTTCTTCATCGAGTAGTGCATAGTTGAGTTAGTCAGTGACCAGTGACTCAACATGGTCAGCGACCAGTGACTCAACAATCTCCCCCTGAATGATTGTGATCGAAGCTCCCTAGACAAACTTGTTGCTGAAAAAGTTTATAGTCAGTGTTTAAGATTTTAAACATTCAGTGACTTGTACTTGATCCATTCATTTTCTTTTTAGATTCTTTTAACATGATCTGAGTTTTGAACTTTGGTTTTCTCAAAAGATCAGATATTATTGAACTACAAAATGTAGATATTACAAGTGATTTTCAGTTACAATAAATCTAATCTATTACAAAATTCCACCACGTATGACAATATCTTTTGGTCTGAGTAGTTGCAGATCAACAGCTGGTGCAGCTTCAGTGATTTTATCTTTAGCTTCAGTGATCTTAAGTTGTAGTGACTCTTGAGATAACAATCCTATTATCTTCAGTGATCAGATTACCTTTGATAAGTTGTAGTGACCCTTGACATATCAAACCTACTATCTTCAGTGATCAGATTACCTTTGATAAGTAACCTACTATCTTCAGCGATCAGATTACCTTTGATAAGTTGTAGTGACCCTTGACATATCAAACCTACTATCTTCAGCGATCAGATTACCTTTGATAACAGAAGTCATCTTGAAACTTACTACACATTCAGAGAAGATTACTACTGAGTTAGATGAGTCTGACTTGGAGAATGCAAACAAGGACCTAAAGAGTGACCTAGAACCACAATGAACATGTTTCTAGTGGTTTCTTCATCCAAGTTTTTCTGATCATCATTTATGGTAACATCATCACTTTCTCCCCCTTGATGTTAGCATCATCACTTTCATCATAATCATCAGAGTCATCAGATTTCTCCCCCTTGATATTAGCATGAAATGTTGTGAATGACTTTTGAACGTTTTGAGTATGAGTGATGTATTTTGCTATGGATTTGGCTTCCTCGTCATCACCAGCTTGTGTTCTAGCTGATGGATCATTGGAAACAGAGAGGTCAACCTGTATCTCTCCATGTGTCTGTGGAGAGATATTGACAGTTGGTGTAGTGATAGATGAGATTTGGCCCGGGTCTGTAGCCAGTGATGTGGTATCAGCAATGAGTGTGTTATCACCCACTGATACCACTAGCCCTTTTGATGAAGTGTCATCCTTTTGTGAGAATGACAAGTAGCTGATGGTTAGACTCGATATGAGGGTGTGGGATGCACCCAAATCACTGCTAACAATAGTTTGAGCTATTGTAGCTGATACCAATCTGTGACACCCCCAAATTTAATGATTTGCGGAAGCTTGATTTGGGTGTCACTAATCAATATACAAAGCACATAAGATATAATGAACGACCACTATATGCGTCGTTTTAAACTTGTATAAATGAAGTAAATGTTTACATCAAAATATAGTTACATTAGCTCGGTTCCTGAAATTTAGAGATTACATAGCATAATTACTTTTACAAAATATAATAATGCAGTCCAATCTCTAGTTGTATGTATGCTGACTCGAGCTAATAATTCCTGCTTGTGCAACCAAACTACTGCTGGGTACCTGTGATAAATACTAAAATGGGTCAGCGAAAACCCTGGTGAGCTCACAGGTTTGTATGTCAATGTATAGTTGTAAGAACCGCAAGATTTATATTGAATTTAAAATGCAATTAAGCAAAATAAAAGTTATACTGTCCATGAGCACATAGTCTGAGCTTAACTTGATTTGTCAGGCCCACTTAAGGAAACCTAACTTGAAATGCCTCCTACGAGTGCCTAATCAACACTCGTCTTCCCAAATGCTAATACATCCGTTTGACCGGTTAGTGCGTGCTAACCCGGATGAGGATTGTCAATCCCATATGATATCATATACTAACATTCACGCTATAAATACTAGAGACTATGCTATGGAGGACTTTAAATTGATTAGCTTGAAACTCATGTAGTATTTGAAGTTTGGCACTTGCGTTCTACTTGTAAAACAAAATGAAGTAGTAATATCACACCCCTAGTAAAAGTAGTGAAAATGGGACCATGAAACTCACCTGGTTCTTGAAGTGTTTAACTTAATAAACTTGAAATAATTAGCTGTGAGTTGGTGTCCAAAGGCTTGAAACCTGAATGTGTCCACGACACTTAAATTGTCATTAATTGTATTGGTATCCCGAAAGACTACCATTTGAATTGTTTGTCTAACTTAATGTCCAAATTACCCCGATTTGGTTGATTGTTTTGTTACAAGTTACTACGACTTGTTTGAATAAGTTGATACAAGTTACGACGATTTGTTTGATTGAATTATCTAAGTTACTATGACTTAGTTGATTTAATTGTGTATTTGAAAGTGTGTACGGCCCGTTGGTGACGGTTGTAACAATAGTCCTAAAATGTTATTATATTGTTGCTACAGTGAACTGCTACAGTAAAATTTGACTTTTCTACAGTAACTTTGACTTCGAAAATTTTGAGTTTTGAAGATTCTGTTTTGTGCGACGTAGCCTGCGACGCAGGCTGCGACGTAAGGTTTTTGCGACGAAAAGGGTTGCGTCGCCAAAGTCAACAGTGCTAAGTCAATAGCGACGTAGGGTGCTACGTCGCTTATGCGACGTAGGTTCGGTTTGCGACGTTAAGGTCTGCGTCGCTATGTGCGACATTCGCAAGTCAATGCGACGTAATAGGCTGCGTCGCTATATGCGACGTTGGGGATATAGTGCGACGTAGGTCGCTGCGTCGCTATATGCGACGTTGGGGATATAGTGCGACGTAGGTCGCTGCGTCGCTATATGCGACGTTGGGGATATAGTGCGACGTAGGTCGCTGCGTCGCATTTGCTCCAGGCCAAATGCGACGTACGGGGTCTGATCGGAGTTTCAACTTCAAAAACGCATTTTCCGGCCATCGATCGGCCTAATATTTTTACCCAACCCATTTTAGGACATTACAAGGTTATGCAAACAACTAGCAAGTTATAAAACTTAAAAACGAGAGTTTTCGGAGTTGTGTCGGAAACTTACAAATCGCCGAAATGAAATTCCGGAAAGATGAAGGTGTAGATCGTGAAGTGGTGAATCTTTTGTCCCAAACAAGCTTGAAGATCCGAGGTCGTTTAGTATGTTTATTTTGCGATTTTCGTTGATTTGGTTTGTGGTTTAGTTGAGAGAAAATAAGAGAGGAGAGAGAGATAGAAATGAGAAATGAAAGAAAAAGAAAGAAAAGGGCGGTGATTAAGGTGGAATCCCCACCTTTTTCAGTCCCCACGAAGTGTCCCGTGCGGTGTTCGTTTTCCCGATTATTTAAATGTTAAATATTTATTTTCTAAGTTTTAATATACGTTTTAAGATACGAATAATTACTTAGTATTTTCGTTGAAGCATTTTACTAAACATTTAATAATTACATTATAAATGGTGATTTGTCTCATTTTGTTTGCGCAATTACATTTTATTCGCGTTTATATTAATTGTGTGATAAAACTTGGATACGAAATATTATTATAAATAATATTTTTTAATAAATTGAGTTATTAAATAATATTTGTATTACTTAATAAAATTGTTCACCAACGTCCGTATTTATTGTATCGAAATTCATTCGATTTGAAGCTCGTACGATTTAAACAAACCGCATAATTGTAGATATATATTCAACCATATATATAATAGTTGATACATTAATTAGCCTAACACAGAACTAATTACATGTATTACACTTGATTAGGCACTAAACTATAGTCCTAAATTGACGGGTGTCACAGCAGTTGTCCCTTTTTAGAGTCACTGGACTTTCGGGAGTTCAGTGAAGCAGTTGAAGGTTTGGGGTCAGCAAGGGTGCCCGCAGGGACTGAACGTTCAGCCTCCGCTTCACCCTTGGCATCCTTGGATGACTTCTTTTTGCTATGTCCCTGATCCGTTAATGTCAGGAACCCTAATTTGGATGATTTATAGGGAGATGATGGTGGTTTCTTGACTGGTGGTTGACTAATGATAGTCACTGGGGGTGTTGTCAGTGACGTAGTCGATTTGGTGGCAGTAATGGATGATTGTATAGAGGCACACTTTTGATTCCCGTTATCAATAAAACCCTGAAGATATGAAACCATGTGAAAACGTAATAACGATCTAGCTCTAGATTGTTTAGATCTAATCTAGGATCAATGATAACAAAGATAATAATATGCAGCGGAATAGAACAATAACATCAAAGTTATCATAACAAAAAGCCTCAATTCTATTTGATCATGATAGAACGATTATACAAATATAACAGGATCAAGAAACCTTGATCTTGAGGCTAAACAAACCCTTAGACGTCTACATTATGTGTGCACACCTTTTACCTACACCCAATATCTCTTTATATACTAGAGATACTAGGTTTACAAGAAACCCTAATCGTAGGAGAATAATAATTAAACAATTTACAATTTTAGTCCCTCATCTTTAATTATTTTGTATCATCAAATTAAAATATCCTAACAATCTTCCCCTATTTGATGATGACAAAATAAACATCTTCTCGCACAAACTTCCCCTTAGTTCTTGATTTCTTGTAAACATGTCATGCATAATAAGCTGCAAATCTTGACCTTCGAATCTTCTTCCCCTTTTTGTCATAATCCAATAGGGGTCTTCAAAAAGATAAGCAACTTCAAACATTTACAACCACTTGCTATATAATACACCACTAATCCAATTTTCTAATAACTCAAATTACCCTCCATGACGCGTAATAAGAATAATGAATTTGAGCAGTAGAAAATTACACTAGCAGTAGTAATATACAACTAGCAGTAGTAATAAATCCTTTTACCTCAAACAATGCATGAACATATCCCGATGGTTAAAAACTTTAAACAACAAGCTTCCCCTCAAATGAATGTTTTAACCATCCCTTGAATCTCGAATTCTATCAGCTCTATGTAATGATCACATATGAAGAAAACAGAATATAACAAACTTGATGAAGAAGTCGAATCTTTCAAACCTGTACCTTATATCTTGTACTAACCACGACGTCGAACTTATATTTCATATATAAGTAGATCACAACCTTTCTTTAAGATCTCATTGACAAAAATCCTTACCAAGACAAATACACGCTTCTTTGTATCGGGGTTAGAAAACCTTAGAGAAATCTACTAAAATCTCTAATCTTTAATAAGTCACCGAGCATTCCAAACTCTTTCAAGTGATAGCAAATGTGAGCATTGAGCATCCTAAGTTTAATCTCACACGTTTGCTAGATTTTGTCAAGTCTTCGTCGTCACCATACAAACCAAACAAGTTATCTTCAAAGCTTAACATCATCACTTTGAGATATGATAAGATACATAGCTGAAAAACTCAACTACAATATCAAATAAGCTACAATCAACCTTCTTCGTAATCACATCTTCATATAATCTTTATGAACGAGCCATTAAATCAATAAGAATAAATTGTTATGAAAACAATTCCAATCGAGATCCAAAACCATCAACTGTTTTGTTCTAACAGTTTTAACGTTTGCATGTCAACTAACAGTGGTAACTGCTAACTAGCAGTGGCACTATCCAAATAACTAACAGTGGCACAGTCTAGTATAACTAGCAGAGGCATGTTTGTACTAGCAGTGGCAAAAGCCATCTAACAGTGGCAATATTGTACAAACAGTGGTAAGAATGTTCTAGCAGCGGTAAACTTGTACTAGCAGTGGGAAGCTTCTACTAGCAGTGGTTAGCACATTTAACCAGCAGTGGCAGCAACTTCAGAATTATATATCTCTCTGATGACGTATCTGATCATGCTCAAATTTTTACACGAAGTCGACCAATGTTTCATTAACCACATATCCAAAAATCAAGTCGATCCAATGGTTAACGAATCTACAGTAATTTTCTGACTTCAGTTGCACGAAAGAAACCATAAACCTACTGCAGCAAATTCGAATTTGAATATCTCTAAGTAGAAACATCCAATCACAACGAAAATTTTACACAATGTAGAAACATATGTCTTCTATAACATATCCAAAAATCATAAACTTTCATTGGATAACGAAGACACAGTGATCGTTTTACTTCTGCCGTTCTGAAAAACCCTAAACTTTCAGCAACCAATTTTGACAATAAATATCTCTCAATCAAAAGCTCAGATCGAAAATCCCTCAGTTCAGAATGTGCGTCTGTATGTTAAGAACTTACAGTTTAAATTTCACGACGATCTAACGGTTAACGAATGAGACCCGGAATTTTTACCATGGCTGTGCAGAAAGTAACGAATTACGAATTTTTCTTGCAATCTTCTAGGGTTTCTTCGATACGGCTTCTTTTATCTCGTACACCTTGTATATCCTAGATCACGAGCAACCTTGCTTTGATACCAATTGTGAAAACGTAATAACGATCTAGCTCTAGATTGTTTAGATCTAATCTAGGATCAATGATAACAAAGATAATAATATGCAGCGGAATAGAACAATAACATCAAAGTTATCATAACAAAAAGCCTCAATTCTATTTGATCATGATAGAACGATTATACAAATATAACAGGATCAAGAAACCTTGATCTTGAGGCTAAACAAACCCTTAGACGTCTACATTATGTGTGCATACCTTTTACCTACACCCAATATCTCTTTATATACTAGAGATACTAGGTTTACAAGAAACCCTAATCGTAGGAGAATAATAATTAAACAATTTACAATTTTAGTCCCTCATCTTTAATTATTTTGTATCATCAAATTAAAATTTCCTAACATCTGCAAATAAAACAAACCAAAACTGGAATTTTTATAAGTCAAGGAAAATATGTTAAAGATCTTTTAAAGAAATTTGAATTTGCTAATTGCTCATCCCTTGCTACACCCATGTCACCTGCAGTAAAGCTACATGCTGATCCTGATGGTAAATCTGTAAACATCACTGCTTACAGAGGTATGATTGGGTCACTGTTGTATCTAACTGCAAGTAGACCAGACATTATGTTTGCTACATGTCTTTGTGCTAGGTATCAAGCTGATCCAAAGGAATCACACTTGCTCGCTGTCAAAAGAATATTTAGATATCTGAAGGGTACACCAAACCTTGGTCTCTAGTACCCATCAGGTTCAGATTTCTCACTGAAATGATATTCTGATTCTGATCACGCTGGATGTAAGCTGGATAGAAAAGCACTTCTGGTAGCTGTCAATTTCTTGGAGAAAAGCTTGTAAGCTGGTCTAGCAAGAAACAAAATTCAGTTTTAACTTCAACTGCTGAAGCTGAATATGTTGCTGCTAGTGCTTGTACAGCTCAAATTCTCTGGATGAGAAATCAGCTCGCTGACTATGGATTTGACTTCAAAGAAATTCCAATCTATTGTGATAGTCAAAGTGCCATAGCTATTGCAAACAATCCAGTGATGCACTCAAGGACAAAGCACATTGATGTACAATATCATTTCATCAGGGATCATGTGATGAAAGGTGATATTGAACTTCATTTCATTCCAACTGATTACCAACTCGCTGATTTGTTTACAAAACCTTTGGATGAGAAAAGATTTAATTTTCTTATCAGGGAGCTTGGTATGTTAAACTTCAATGAATAAATAAACTCTTTGAGTTTATTTATTTATTGTCGTTTAAATTTATAAATGATTTAAATAAAATGTCTTTGTAAAATATAATTTCAGTTGACCATACACACTGATGTTTTAATCCTTACTGAACTAATCAGCAAGATTAATACCCAGCTTACTGTGATCATCTAATATTATATTCTTATAAAGACTCATGAATATTTTCTTATGTCTAAATGATAGGTTTGTAGCATTGCTCTATGGTATCTCTAACTGATCTAGTTAGTATTCTAAGTTGTAACTAGATCAGTGAGGTGTAATATAGAAATATGTTATACATTTAACATAAGACATAATCTATATTCATGTTCTTAAAAAAAAAAAAAAAAAAAAAAAAAAAAACTTCAATGTAACAATAGTGAGTTGATAAGTTAAATTTATATCAAAACTATAACTATGTCACAATGACTCAATCAGTATTCTAAGTTGTGATTAAGTCAGCGAGACCTAGTCTCAGCAAGATAAACAATTAAATTTATCATCTTATAATTGTTATATTTCTTTTGGGTGGTAAATCAAGAAATTGATTATATATCTTCAGTAACTCTTTCTCTCACTGAAGATATCATTTAATGGTGCTATGAAGTTTACAAATATCATTTGAAATAAATGGGTTGTGGTGTAACGGAAAAGTCGTATTGTCTGACAGTCTCTCTCTTACGTCAGTGTACTTTTCCGGCACACCTCTCCAATCACCATTAATACCACCAGGTTCCATAATCATCACCCCTATACCACTTACCACCATCAATCATCACCTCTATACCACCTCTACTCACCACCATCATCGACCATGATGATCCATTTTCCACCACATGATTATCAAGAAGCACGCTATAAAACAGCGATTTTACTCATTTCATTTTACGCCTTCTTGATTTTCATAAGAAAAACACTCTGTTTTAAAGGCAAAAATATTGCAAAATATCTTTATCACTGGCAAGATCAAAATCTTATTTTTTTTTATAACACCATCTCTGCAGAGTTCGAAGCTCTTCGAGCCTTTGCAGAAACCAAAGATCTTTTTGTTACAGTGTACAAATCAGATAAATTTTGAAAAGATAACTTGATCAAAAACAGATCATGCGGAGAAACTAAACCCTTTTGAATAAACCACTTTATTCTCTCCGTTCTTACGTTATCACCTGGAGAGATGAACCCAGAATGGCTCAGTGAGTTCTGGTTTATCAATACTCACTTGATAGTTCAAGTGGTTTGTTGAGAACTGAGACACTGCTAGATTTGCTCAGAATACAAGTATTGTGCCGCTGTTAGTACAACCACTGTTAGTAGTTGCCACTGCTAGTTAGTAGCTGCCGCTGTCAAGTAGTTTGTCTAACAGTGCCACTGTTAGTGTGTAGTTTGTATTTTGTATCAAGTACTCAACCACTGTTGATAATATACGAGTACTACCCCTGTTAGTGATATAGATAACCACTGTTGGTTAGATATAGTTAAATAGAGAAAATTATGGAATAGATATGATTCCATAATAGTTTGATTCTGTAAAGGACTCTATATGTTATAAATAGAGATCCTATAAAACTCTAGAGAACGACGAATTCATTCTAGTTATTAGCTTCAAGGTTGTAAACCCTAACACAAATTGTGTGTTCGTATTATTGTTAATAATATTGAAGCTTTTGGTTAGATATTCTGTTATATACAAGTTTGTTCTTCAAGTTATTAATAAACTATTCCGCAAGCTTATTAATAATCAATCAAAGTAATACATACTAAGATCTCGAGCTGGGATCTTCAAGTGGTATCAGAGCTTGGTATTACTTTGATCTTGAAGAAGGTAATTAAATTTTGCAGCTTTTTCAACAAACAACAACATGTCTACTGAAACAATGGAAGGTATTCAAGCTACAAAAATCCCCATGCTCAAACCCGATGAGTTTGAGCTATGGCAGACTAGGATTAGACAATACATGTTGCTGACTGATTATATGATGTGGGAGGTGGTTACTAATGGACCAGTTTATACTAAGGATGCAGATGGTAAAAAGGAAGAAAGACCACCACCAAAGACTGATGCAGAGAGAAAAGAAAGAGCAACAGAGTGGAAGGCATTAAGTACTCTACTTTTGTCTATTCCTAATGAGTATCAAAGGAAGTTTGAAAACTGTGAAGATGCTCAGGTTCTTATGCAAGCAATTGTTAAGAGATTTGGTGGTAATGATAACACCAAGAAGAATAAGAGATCTCTTCTCAAACAACAGTTTGAAAACTTTGCAGGTGTAAAGTCTGAAACTCTGACTCAGACTTTTGATGGGTTTCAAAAACTTGTGGGTGATTTAGAAAATCACAGTGTCAAGATTGATAAAGATGACTTGAACAGGAAGTTTCTAAGATCACTTGGTACAGATTGGAATATGTACACTGTGGGACTTAGACAAAGTCCAGATCTTGAAGAGAAAGAGATTGAAGACCTGTACAATGATCTGAGGAATTTTGAGCCTGAAGTTCTAGCGTTGAAACAGTCCAATGGTAGCTCTAACAATGCTGCTTTTGTTTCTGTTGGTGAATCTGGTAGTTGTAGCACATCTGGTGCTAATAATAATGTATTGGAAGCATTCTTTGCAAGCCATGTGAATTCATCATTAACTACAGAAGATTTGGAGCAGGTTAGTGAAGAGGACCTGGAAGAGATGGATTTAAGATGGCAGATGGCCATGATTACAATCAGGGCAAAGAGGTTTATGCAGAGTTCTGGGAACAGAAATTTTTCTTACAAGAGAGATGGTGTAGCTGGTTTTGACAAGAGCAAGGTGGAGTGTTTCAACTGTCACAAGATGGGACACTTTGCTAGGGAGTGCAAGAGCACACAGGCTGGAGGATCTCAGAATGGTTTTGTAAGAAATAATTCTGGTCCTCAAAGAAGATTGATACCAGTTCAGAACACCACTTCAGATTCATTGGTTGCTCAAGATGGAATGGGAGGATTTGACTGGAGTGATCAGGAAGAGCTTGTAACCACAAATCAAGCTTTGATGGCTGTCACAGAAGAACCAGAGTCTTCAGACATTCCATATGAGGTACAATCTAAATTATGTTCTCCTACTTGCAAGAAAATGGTTAAATTTTATAGGGATCATAATATGGTTGTGTGTAATGAATTAAAAGCTTGTAAGGAAAAGAGTCAACATGCCACTTTAGCTATTGAAAACTTAGAAAATCAGATAAAAGCTTATGAAAAGAATGAATCTCAATTTCACTTAGATATTAAGTATCTAAATTGGGAAAAGAAAGCTTTACAAACAAAAGTTGATATGCTAAGTGCTAAGTTGGCTGAGGCAATTTCTGATAAGGAGTCAATAAAATTGAAAGTTGATGAATTGGAAAATGTTTCAAAAGGTGTTCAAAACTTAATCAAGTCTCAAATTCATGATAAATTAAAACTTGGATTAGGTTACAACCTTAATGCTGTTCCTCCACCTTATAATCATACTTATTTCCCACCTAAAAGTGATTTTGTTTTAGAAACACTTAAGGTAGGTGTGTCTGAGGAGGTTAAAAAGGTAGATCCAGTAGTTAATTGTGCTGATAATGTGAATTTTGATAAAGTTGAGGTATCTGATTGGACTGAGGAAGATGAGAGTGATAGTGATAGCTCATCTAGTGGTAATTCTGTGGATGATTGTGTTAAGCCTATTACTGGTCTAGTTTCTGAACTAAATAGTACTAAACTAGAAGAGGGTAAAAAGATGTTTTTTGAGAAGGCAAAGGCTCAGTTAGATCAAGTTAGAAAATCCAATAAATCTAGATCTGGTCTAGGTTATGTGCACAAAAGAGTTAATCCTGAATCAAAAGATAAGTCAAAAGATAAATCTGAATGTGAAAAGTGTGCATGTAAATCAAACAGGTCTGATTTAATTTCTGCAAATAATGTGAATAAATCCATTCCCAGGGGTAATCAAAGAAATTGGAACCAATTGGTTTCACAAAGGTTGGGTAATGGGTTTGAATGTGTGAAAAGAAAGTCATGTTTTATTTGTGGTAGATATAATCATCTTCAACAGGACTGTTACTACAATTCTAAAAATAATAGGAACAGTGGTACTGGTCATGTGTTGATAAATAAGCCTAACAGAGGCAAGGCTGCAGCCCCTGTTAATGCTACAGCAGTGCCCCTGTCAACGGCTAACAGAGGCAAGACACGAACAGGGGAGGGTTTGACTACTGTCAGGCATGGTACCTCTGCTGGTATTAAACATTTCAAAAGAATGTATATACCAAGTAAAGCTACCACTGCCAGGGTAATCAATACAAACTTAAAGGTGACCACTGTCAGACCATTAACCCCTGTTAGGTCAAAAATTGATTGTTTTTGGAGACATAAAAATGAGTGTAAATCTGAAGTGTCCAAAACCAATGCAGCACTGAGATCAATCACTGTCAAAAGAGTTGATGTCAAAGGTGCTCATGGGAAACCCAAAGCCAAATTGGTTTGGGTTCCCAAGAAAAACTAATTGTTTTTCTCATATATGTGCAGGGCAAGCCACCAAGCTTATGGCATATTGATTCTGGCTGTTCAAGACACATGACTGGAGACAGGAAAAAGCTACAGGACTTTAAAGCGTTTGATGGAGGAGATGTAGCATTTGGAAGCAATCCTAAAGGAGGTAAAATCACAGGTAAAGGTAAGGTAAAAAGAAGTAAGCTCACTTTCAATGATGTTTATTATGTTGAGCAATTGAGATACAATTTGCTTAGTGTGAGTCAAATCACAGATAAGCAAAATCCTGTATATTTCACTGACACAGAATGCCTTATACTTTCTGAAACACTCAAAATACCTGAAGATAAGATTTTAATGAGAGTTCCAAGAAAGGATAATGTATACTGTAGTGATTTAAACAAGATGGAATCTCAAAATGTTAACTGTCTCATTTCTAAAGCTACTGTATCTGAATCTGAACTATGGCATAGGAGGATGTGTCACTTGAATTTCAAGACCATGAATAAACTTGTTAGGAATAAGCTAGTGAGAGGCTTACCTGAAAAGTTATTTGAATGTAGTGACCACTGTGTAGCATGTCTCAAAGGCAAGCAACACAAGACCTCTTATAAGACCAAGCTTGTGAATACCAATACCACTCCCTTACACCTGTTACATATGGATTTGTTTGGCCCTACCAATGTAGCTAGTCAAGGGAAGAAATCTTACTGTTTGGTAATAACTGATGATTACTCTAGAATGAGTTGGGTGTTCTTTCTTAGGACTAAGGATGAGACAGGTGAAATACTTAGATCATTCATAACTAGGATTGAGAATTCAACTAATCAAAAGGTTAAGATCATCAGGTATAGAATCATGAGATGAATTTAAGAATTATGATAATGGGACAGAATTTAAGAATCATGAGATGAATAAGTTCTGTGAGGATAAAGGTATAGAAAGACAGTATAGTGCACCTAGGACTTCACAACAAAATGGAGTAGCTGAGAGGAGGAATATGACACTAATTGAGGCTGCTAGAAGCATGCTAGCAGATGCTAAACTTCCAATGTCCTTTTGGGCAGAGGCAGTTAGCACTGCTTGTTATGTTTTGAATAAGATTTTGATTATTAAACCTCATAACAAGACACCCTATGAGTTATTCTTTAAGAGAAAACCTTTGGTTAGCTTTTTAAAACCATTTGGATGTCCTTGTACTATCTTAAATACCAGAGATCATCTTGGTAAGTTTCAGAGTAAGGTAGATGAGGGTGTATTTGTTGGATACTCTATTCAAAGCAAGGCTTATAGAGTATTTAACAAAAGGACTAGGATCATAGATGAGACCATGGATGTGACCTTTAATGAACATACATCAAATGTAGAAGGAAAAGGTCCAGAAGTTTTGTTTGATATTGATGCACTAACCCATGCTTTTAGATATCCAGATTTGTCTATTAGTGCAGATACAGATGCAGGTACAGATGCAGGTAATGATGCAGGTAAAGATGGGAATTCAACCTCAAGTCAAACTAAAAAGGATGACTTGAAGTATGTCTTGTTTCCTATTTGGACTCCAGATCCACCAGAAGTATTTCAACAGGAACAGGATCAACCAGAGAAAGATGCTTCTTCTGATGATTCAAATGGTTCACCTGGTAAAACTGGTGCAAGCAAGGGAGCAGATGATTCAACTTCACCAGATCATCAACCATTCACTTCAAAGGGATCTCATACAGATCCAGAGCATGATTCAGAGGAAGAGCATGATTATCCAAACTATTTTGAACTAAGTCCTCCATTTCAAGTCATGGAAAGGACTTCTTTGTCAGATTCTGAAGCAACTCCAAAGCCTTCAAAAGAAAGAGAGGAAAAAGAGTCTTTCTCAGACTCTGAGGTAGATAATCTATTGGGTTCTAATTTGGAAAGAGATTTACTTGATACTTCTACCTCTAAGTATTTGGTTCATAAAGATCATTCTTTGGATTTGATTATTGGTGATATTATGACTCCTGTTCAGACAAGACATCAAACCAAGGTAAGAGAAGAAGATGTACATACTTCATTATATGTATGTTTTCTTTCTCAGATGGAACCAAAGAAGGCAGTGGAGGCTCTCAAAGATCCAAGCTGGATTGAATCTATGCAGGAAGAATTGTTGCAATTCAAACTGCAAGATGTGTGGGATTTGGTTGATCTTCCAAAAGGAAAGAAAGCTATAGGCACAAGATGGATCTTTAAGAACAAGAGAGATGAAAGAGGGATAGTGATCAAGAATAAGGCTCGGTTGGTAGCACAGGGGTACACACAGGAAGAAGGCATAGATTATGATGATGTCTTTGCCCCTGTTGCTAGAATAGAAGCTATTAGATTATTTTTAGCTTATGCATCTTATCAGGATTTCAAAGTCTATCAAATGGATGTGAAGAGTGCTTTTCTTCATGGTCTAATTGATGATGAGGTGTATGTTTGCCAACCACCAGGGTTTGAAGATCCAACATATCCAGATAGAGTGTGCAGATTGAAGAAAGCATTGTATGGATTACATCAAGCTCCAAGAGCTTGGTATGATACTCTGTCTGAGTACTTGCTCAAGAATGGATTCAAGCGAGGTACTATTGACAAGACATTGTTTACCAAGAGGGTTCAAAGAGATATATTGCTGGTACAGGTGTATGTTGATGATATTATTTTCGGGTCTACAAGGGATTCATTGTGCAAAGAGTTTGAGGATTTAATGCATAAGAAGTTCAAGATGAGTTCAATGGGTGAACTCACATTCTTTTTAGGATTGCAGGTCAAGCAGAAGTTAGATGGAATCTTTATTAACCAAGGGAAGTATGTGAAAGATATTTTGAATAAATTTGGTTATAAAGATGTGAAGGTAGCTAGCACTCCCATGGAGGCACATAAACATCTAAATTCTGATCCTGAGGGGGAGGAAGTAGATGTGCACTTATACAGGTCAATGATTGGTTCATTGATGTATTTAACTTCATCTAGACCTGATATAATGTTTGCAGTGTGTCTTTGTGCTAGATATCAGACCAATCCAAAGCAGTCACACATGTATGCTGTGAAGAGGATCTTTAGATACTTGAAAGGTCAACCAGACTTGGGCCTTTGGTATGCTAAAGGATCAGATTTTGAGCTAAAGGCCTTCACAGATAGTGACTATGGTGGTGAGAATATGGATAGGAAATCGACCAGTGGAGGATGTCAATTTCTTGGAAATAGATTAGTGTCATGGCAATGTAAAAAGCAGACCACGGTTTCCACTTCTACAGCAGAAGCAGAATATGTTGCAGCATCAAGTTGCTGTGCACAGGTTCTTTGGATTCAGAATCAAATGCTGGATTATGGTTTGACTTTCATGAACACTCCTATTTATATTGATAATACTTCTGCTATTAGTATCATTCAGAATCCAGTTAAGCATTCAAAAACCAAACACATTGAGATCAGATATCATTTTATACGAGATTGTTATGATAAAAGATTGATTCATATTTTTAAAATTCATACTGATAATCAACTTGCAGATCTTTTTACAAAAGCATTTGATGTAGGAAGATTTACATTTTTGATAACTAATATTGGTATGATCAATCTCACGTAGTGTTTTGGTCTGGATTTGATACTAACAGGGGTAAAATATATTGTATGTGACAGGGTCAGGTGTTGCCACTGTTAGCTTCTTCATGATAACAGATGGTGCCACTGTTAGTTTACCTTTGCCACTGTCAATGTATTTTAAATCCCTGCTGTATATGTGTGTAATTTAACCCCTGCTAGTTGTTTTTCTTAGTTTAATATTGCAGGTTTCAGCCACTGTCAAGAGACATCACTTGAGCTGGAATTTAATGTTTTATTTGTTTCTTCTTATTTTTTTTGGTTAAAAAAAAAAAAAAAAAAAAAAAAAAAAAATTCGTTGTCTAACTAAGCTAAGTTTATGCCCCTGTTAGTTCTAAGTTGGCGTTTCTTTTGTCGGATGCCCCTGCTAGACTATCAGCCGCTGCTAGCTTTGTTAGATGTTTAGAAAGGGTTGACTATAAATTGACCAAGTTGTCGCACCCCCAAAACACGTGGCAGCGGAAACATGAGTTGTCATGGGGGCGCCGACCAAATTAAATATCACAACACAAGATTACAACAAACGACCTCTATATGAGACGTTTTAATAAAAAAGTTACATTACCATAATTTCAAATGTTTACAATAAGTCTGGAGTTCGCATAAACCGCTAAGAGATTTCTAATACATAACTGATTATACCAAATACAGCTAAATGCAATCTAATCTCTTGAAATTTGAAAACAATGCGACTCGAGCTAGGCTTTCCATAAGCTTCCTACTGCGGCGGGTTACCTGAGAAATACATACTAAAAGGTCAACATAAAGTTGGTGAGTTCATAGGTTTGTAAACAATCGTTTAGTTATGATCCACAAGATTTCAAGTTGTATCATTCGCAAATGACAGTTAAAAGTATCGTTAGCCAACGATAAGTAAAAGTATTGCAAAATGCAATATAAGTATACCATTTACATGAGTCTCATAGTCAAACTTAACGTTGTTTGCCTCCGGTAAGTGTACTAATCCGAATACACCTCTAAATCACAAGTAATACTGCGCCCGTGGGTTGGCTAGCGCGACTAGCCCGGACGAGGTTTGTCAAACCCTGATGGTACCACCCAATAATACTCACGCACAATTTTAATGACTATGATGGGGTAGAGGACTTTAGTGGATTATTCAGGTCTCATGCAATCCGTATAAAAAGTTGTAGTATAATACTTGTAATCATAAAAGCAGTGGTGTTGCAAATGTATCGTTAACAAACGATGAGTAAATGAGTTGCAAGTGTATCGTTAACAAACGATAAGTAAATATGTTGCAAGTGTATCGTTAACAAACGATAAGTAAATATGTTGCAAGTGTATCGTTAACAAACGATAAGTAAATATGTTATTGCACGAATGCAAAAATGAGTATAAATCAGTTGTAGTATGTATTCTCCCCCAAAAGTAGTTGTAAAACAGTAAAAAGGGGGCTATGAAACTCACCAGAGTTAAGCAGGTAGCAAGCAATAATCAAATAGCAAGCAAAGTCCAAAGCGCAACCTTCTAACGTCCTAAGCGTATAAGGTTGTGTAAGTAGATGTCTTATAAGACCATCTAGAGTGATTGTATAAGTGGGGGTCAATGTCCACTTAAGCCAATCGTGTAGGTGGAGGGTTAATGTCCACCTAGAGCTAGTTCATCAACTAGTATGTCCAAATAAGTTGTGCAAGTTTGTTTATCAAAAACGTGTACGACCCGTTGGTGAAAGTTTGTAATAATAATTCGTTAAGACATTATTATTAGGATGATGTTATACTTACATATGTATAGTATGTTTCATGAGTTATAACGTTGCATTGTATAAGTATTAACGTTACTTGAAGTTTAACACTTAGTGAGAAAACTAGTTTTTAAGGATTCTGTTTCATGCGACACTTCATGCGTCACTTGCTAGTTAGGGGCGGCACTTAGGAAGTGCCGCATAATATGCGTTTTCAGATTTAAATAGCGTCACTTAAGAAGTGTCGGATACGGGGCGTCACTAAGGCATGGCGGCACTAAGGGTAAGTGCCGCTAATATAATAGTTCAGTCACTTCAGGCGTCACTTAGGTAGTGTCGGATAAAGTGTTTAAGCGTCACTTAAGTAGTGTCGTACATAAGCATTTTCAGATAATAAGGGCGTCACTACGGGAGTGTCGTTAATAATAAAGTAGCGTCACTACAAGCGTCACTTGCCAAGTGTCGCTAGAATTCCAGTGATCATGCGTCACTTAAGTCTGTTTGGATTTTGCTAAGTCAAAAACGTGGTCAACTATGACGGTTTGACCCGAACCTTTTACTCAAGTCATATTCCAGTAAATAAAGGTTATAAAAGTTATTATTTCATATTGTAGTCGTTTCGAGATGTCGGTTTTAAGTTTACACCTTAAACTTCAAGATTTAATGTTTTCGGTTTATGTCGGGTCATTACGCCAACTGATTTCACCTATCTATAGTCCAAATCAAACTTCCAAATTTTTACCAACTGATTTACTAAGTGTCTTGACTAACATATCAAATTTTCAGCTTCTAACAAGTCCATTAACATAGTTAAATAAAGCCGCGTAACAACCGAACACATTTTATCGAAAAACTTCCAGGTCAGTCTTATAAATCGGCTCGTAGAGAAAAATGAGTACGTTACTGGAAAAAGTGTAAAACATAAAAGTTGTAGATCTTTTCTATACGCAAATTTTAAAAAAAAATGCATCTTCTAACTCTCAGTATTTGATTTTATACGAATATTTTCGTGAACTGTCGATTTTTAGGCAGATTCATGCATGTTCTTGTTTGCTTTATAAAAACGATTTTTAACAACAATCTTGGACATATTTATGATAGATGAACATTATAACATCATAATCAGTAGATTAAAAGTAAAATAAGTAAAAGGTTTGATGATTTATACCAAGCAAATGATGAAGAATAAGGAGAGATGATGATGGTGTAGTTCCTAGTTTCCTTCTTGTGGTTTCTTCTCTTAAATTGGTGGTGATTTTAATGGTGATTGTAATGGTTTTTGGGACTGATTTATCTCCAGAAAATGAGAGAGAAGAGAGGTGTTTTTGATAAGTGAAATGAAGAGAATGAAAGAGTTATGCATGTGAGTTGAGTGGGGAAGTGGTTAAAAGAGATATCATTATATTGCATGTAGTTTGAGTGGGGTTTTAGGATGGTGGCACATGGGGTGGAAGAGGGGGCCGGCCATGGGGGGGCCCACACAAGGGTATTTTGGTCACTTCACATTTCTAGCTTAAATCGTTGCGTTTTACGTTCGTTTACCCGATTGTTTAAACGTTTATTCGTACGTTAAATGTTTAGTTGTCGTTTTTATTTAACGATTTGAGTTTCGATATTTCTACTTGAAATATTTAATATAGTACTTGGAAACACTTGTAAAAAATGTTTCGTTAGATTATTAGCCTCGATTTGCGTGCACGTTCTACGGCGGTTTAATCGCGTAACGTTATTTTGAGTCGTTTAGATTAACGATATAATTTGGATAAATTTCCATTGAAGTATTATTTAAAATACTTAATTTAGGTTGTCAATTTAATTATTGACGTTCGTTTGGTTGTCGAAATAAATTCGCGCGTTTTCTTTGCATTTGAGACGTTTTAACCAAAACGCCTAAGTTTTTCGAGTATTATTTTAACCAAATAATAAGTAATGATAAATAACTTCTAAAAATAGATTAAAGTTATTTATAGAAATGTTTTCACCAACGTCGTATAATTTGTCGGACTCCGTCCGGTTGTTTTGCACAATTTCACCAAATTGCGTAAGTGTAATTTCAACTAATTACGTAAGCGTAATATAATCAATTACGGGGGTGTATATTCACATAATTACACAAATAGTTACAAGTAATTACAAGTATTTAGCCTAATACTAAACTAAACACACGTAATTAGGATTTCTAGTAGGTTAATCAGTAACCCTAAATCGTCGGGTGTCACATTCTCCCCCTGTTAGGAGAATTTCGTCCCGAAATTAGTTTGTTGCCGCAGTCTGTGGGGTATCTAGGAATAGATGTGGATGTTTCAGTCGCATTTGGTCTTCCCGTTCCCAAGTGAATTCAGGACCGCGCCTAGAATTCCACCGGACTTTAACGATGGGAATACGACTCTGCTTCAAGCGTTTGACCTCACGGTCCATGATTTCTATCGGTTCCTCGACGAAGTGAAGTTTATCATCGATGTGGATTTCGTCGAGAGGGATAACAAGTGTCTCATCAGACAGACATTTCTTCAGGTTAGAAATGTGAAAAGTGTTGTGCACGCTACTGAGTTGTGGTGGTAGCTGCAGTCGATATGCCACCGGACCAATTCTTTCAAGAATTTCAAAAGGTCCGATGTACCTAGGGTTTAGTTTGCCGCGTTTACCAAAACGAATGACGCCTTTCCAAGGTGATACTTTCAAGAGTACTCGGTCCCCAACCTGGAACTCGAGTGGTTTGCGTCTTACGTCAGCGTAACTCTTCTGACGATCACGTGCGGCTTTCAGCCGGTTTTGAATGGTCACGATTTTCTCGGTCGTTTCATGAATGATTTCAGGACCAGTGAGTTGGCTATCGCCGATTTCGGTCCAACAAATGGGTGATCGGCACTTTCTCCCATATAGTGCCTCAAAGGGTGCAGCATCAATGCTGGTGTGGTAACTGTTATTGTAGGAAAACTCACACAAGGGTAGGTGGTTTTCCCAGTTTTTTTGCCGAAGTCAACTACGCACGCGCGCAGCATATCTTCAAGAGTTTGAATGGTCCGTTCACTCTTACCATCGGTTTGCGGATGATAAGCAGTACTCAAATCAAGGCGAGTACCAAGGGCTCGTTGAAGTGTTTGCCAGAACCGAGAGGTGAATCGGCTATCTCGGTCGGAGATGATTGAAATAGGTATGCCGTGTCGTGCCACAACCTCTTTGATGTAGATGCGAGCCAATCGCTCCATCTTGTCGTTTTCTTTGATGGCTAGGAAATGGGCGGATTTTGTGAGACGATCAACGATCACCCAAATGGTATCGCAACCGCTCGGTGTCTTTGGTAGTTTAGTAATGAAGTCCATAGTTATGTTTTCCCATTTCCATTGAGGTATCTCGGGTTGTTGAAGTAACCCAGAAGGTTTCTGGTATTCGGCCTTAACCTTGGCACAGGTTAGACACTTACTAACATACGTGGCTATGTCAGCTTTCAAGTTGGGCCACCAATACCGTTGTTTGACGTCATGAT
Source organism: Helichrysum umbraculigerum (assembly GCA_949592205.1). Lineage (NCBI taxonomy): Eukaryota > Viridiplantae > Streptophyta > Magnoliopsida > Asterales > Asteraceae > Helichrysum > Helichrysum umbraculigerum. The sequence continues at coordinate 66,309,366 of CATIUR010000007.1, read as the reverse complement.
ACATCTTGTCAGAACCAGGATGTATGGAGTACCGGGATTTGTGAGCTTCATCCATGACCAATTCTCGTAGGTTCCCAAAGTTAGGTAACCAAATTCGGTTGGAGAAGTATCGGGTTCCATCGGATTTGGTTTCGAATTGTTTTTCCATGCCGCGCAAGGCTTCGTTTTTGATGTTTTTCTCGTTGAGCGCTTCGAGTTGAGTGGAATGGATTTGAGAAATGAAATCGTTGTGGATGGTTAAACCAAGTGCTCGAACTCGAAGGGGTTTCACTCGTTCTTTTCGGCTTAGGGCATCGGCAACAACGTTAGCCTTACCCGGGTGGTATCGGATTTCGCAGTCGTAGTCACTAAGTAACTCGACCCAACGACGTTGTCTCATGTTTAGGTCCTTCTGATCAAAGATATGTTGAAGGCTTTTGTGGTCAGTGAAGATAGTACACTTGGTACCATATAGGTAGTGTCTCCAAATTTTGAGCGCAAAAACAACGGCTCCTAGTTCGAGGTCATGAGTGGTGTAGTTCTTTTCGTGGATTTTCAGTTGCCGGGAGGCGTAAGCGATGACCTTATCACGTTGCATTAACACACAACCTAGTCCTTGGTGTGAGGCGTCGCAGTAAACTACGAAATCATCGGTGCCTTCGGGTAAGGATAGGATTGGTGCACTGCAGAGTTTCTGTTTAAGGAGTTGAAAAGCCGACTCCTGTTTGTCGGTCCAGTCGAATTTCTTGTCTTTCTGAGTCAAGGAGGTTAATGGTTGAGCAATTCGGGAAAAATTCTCGATGAATCGCCGGTAATACCCAGCGAGACCTAAAAATTGTCGGACCTCGGTTGGAGTAGTTGGTGCTTTCCAGCACTTGATGGCCTCGATTTTCGCTGGATCAACACGTATCCCTTGGCTGTCAACGACATGCCCTAGGAATTGTACTGTTCGCATCCAGAACTCACACTTGGAGTACTTGGCGTATAGCTCCTCGTGTTTGAGTAATTCCAAGATAGTTTTCAGGTGTTGGCCATGTTCTGTTTCGTTGCGAGAGTAGATTAGAATGTCGTCAATGAAGACAATGACAAACTTATCCAGGTAAGGTTTGCACACCCGATTCATAAGATCCATGAATACAGCCGGTGCGTTGGTTAAGCCAAAAGGCATCACTTGGAATTCGTAATGCCCATAGCGGGTTCGGAAAGCAGTTTTCGGGATGTCGGCGTCTCGAACGCGAAGTTGGTGATAACCAGACCGAAGGTCGATCTTTGAATAAAAGCTTGAACCTTGGAGTTGGTCAAACAGGTCATCGATTCTAGGAAGTGGGTATCGGTTTTTGATGGTAAGTTTGTTCAGTTCACGGTAATCGATACACATTCTGAAGGATCCGTCCTTCTTTTTAACGAAAAGGACCGGAGCTCCCCAAGGTGAGGAACTTGGTCGAATAAATCCCTTGTCCAGGAGTTCCTGTAATTGGGTGGATAACTCCTGCAACTCGGATGGGGCTAATCTGTATGGGGCTCGTGCCACGGGTGCAACACCGGGCACAAGGTCAATTTGGAATTCGACTTGTCTAGGAGGGGGAAGGCCTGGCAAGTCTTCGGGAAAGACTTCAGGAAAGTCTCGTACAATTGGTACATCTTCAAGTCGCTTTTCAGCCGACTTCTTTTCGGTTACATGAGCAAGGATTGCCGGGTACCCTTTCCTCAGGTACTTTTGGGTTTTCATACACGAGATGATGTTTAAGTTTCGCCTACCAGTCTCCCCCTGTATGATCAAGGTTCCACCGGTAGCGAGAGGTATACGCACAATCTTTTCAAAACAGACAATTTCAGCATGATGCTTGGACAACCAGTCCATGCCTACGATGACATCGAAGCTCCCGATTTCAACAGGGATGAGGTTTATGGGGAAAATTTCGTTGGCTAGGTTTAGAGTGCAATTAGGTATCACACTATCGGCCTTTATCAGTTTGCCATTTGCTAATTCTACTATGAACTTAGCATCTAAGGCAGTGGGAGTAATGTTGAGTAACGGACAAAACTCATCAGATATGAAACTTTTATCAGCACCAGTATCGAATAAAACTGAAACGGTTAGATCGTTGAGGAGAAACATACCCGTAACAACGTTGGGATCTTGACGGGCCTCTCCAGCATTGAGTACAAAAGCTCGGCCGCGAGGGTTGTTGTTGTTATTGTTGTTCCTGTTGTTGTTGTTGTTGTTTCGTTTCGGGCAATTATTCCGGAAATGGGCAGTGCTGCCACACTCGAAACAAGCCTTTGGTGCATTGGGGTTGGTATTTGGGTTGGGGGTTCTGCAATCTTTAGCTAGATGTCCCTGCCGTTTGCACTTGGTACAGGTACAGGGGCCTTCGTGGTGTAGAGAACACTTGGAACAGTAAGGTTTGTTCCCAACGTACCCTTTCTTGTCCCCCGACCCTGAACCAGAGGTGTAGGCCTTAACAGACTCGGCCCTCTTGGTTTGCTGTTGCTGCTGATTGTTGTTATTTCCGGACCATTTTCTTTTGTTATCCCCGGTGGTTTTCACTGTGGGTGTCCCACGGCGAACAATTTGAGCCATGAGCTCGTGTGCCATTCGGACAGCACTTTGGATGGTCCCGGGTTTGGAAGAGATGACATTGCCTTGAATAGAATCAGGTAGCCCCCAAATGTATCTTTCGACACGTTTGGATTCAGGGTCCACCATGGATGGACAAAGGAGAGCAAGCTGGTGAAATCTGGTTGTGTAGCTGGTAATGTCGTTTCCTTGAACTGTGAGGTTCCAGAATTCGTGTTCGAGCTGTTGGAGTTGCTCGCGGGGACAATATTCTTCCCTCAGCAAGTTCTTGAGTTCGTCCCAAGATATTTGATAGGCAGCATCAATACCCTGGGTTTGGGCGTATGTGTTCCAGAAAGTGAGTGCACCCTCAGCTAGGGTGTAGGTAGAGAATTTGACTTTGTTCTCTTCTTGACAGTTACTTATTCGGAAGACTGATTCCATTTTCTCAATCCATCGCATAAGACCGACGGCTCCTTCGGTTCCTTTGAAATGGAGAGGTTTACAATTCATGAAGTCTTTGTGAGTGCAGGGCTTTGGCACAGGTGGGTTGTTGCCTGCCCCTCCAGGGTTTCCTTGGTTTGGATTGGGATTGTTCCTGGCAGCTTCTAGGGCTGCTTGGACCCTCTGATTGACAAGTCTTTCGATATCAGCGGAGCTCATTTGACGTTTTGGTGCCATGATTCTAAAAGAAAGAAAATAAGAGGCACATAAGATTTCAGTGAGTAGGATCTTAAAGTCTTTGCAGGTGTACACAAGAAGGTAAAACAAGTATGTACAGCAAGATATTCAATAAAACAAGGAAGCAAATTTCATGACCATACAAAGGCGCGAGTTCAAAAGATTACAATACTTGAGAGTTCACAAAACATGTCGGGCATTGTTACATCCGGACTTAATATGAGAGTTTACAAAAGACAACATAAGATAGATAGTTGGGCACATCCCGCCTCGATAGGTTACAAGATAAAGATCAAACTAGTTCTAACGCAAGTTTATTCGTTCCATTAGGGTGACAAGTCGGTCCACGGTTCCTGCAAGTCTGCCAGCTTGTCTGGCATTATCCTCAGCCAAGGTTAGTCGTTGTTCTAGTACTCGGGTGTACTCTTCAGCTTCCCGTGAACGTTGTTCACATTCTTCTAACCTTGCTTGAAGAAGGTCAACCGCGCCTCTGTCGTCAATGACGTGTTGGTGCATCATTTCTAGAGTATTTGTCATGTTTTCTTGGTCTTGAAACAGTTGTGCAATGCGGTCATGTGATTGGCGCAGCCAGTACATTTGCACTATGTATTGTTCTCGTTCCAGGCTTTCAAGTCTTGCCTCGTGGCGGTGAAGTCTGGCAGTCAACACGGGTACAGTGTGGTGTGTTGGTTCTTGGGTATAGGGAGAAATGTCCATGGGATCATCGGAAACCTCCATGTTTTCCTCAGACCTCCAAGTATTTAGAGTTGTGGGTAGCCAGTCCCATCTACGAGGGTAAGATGGACGGCGGGTACCAGGTGTGGTATTAGCAGTGGGGTTTGGGTAGGGGTTTGCTCGAGATGATCGGGTACTCCTTGGGTGAGTACGTAACACTCGGGCTTCACCAGTGATGTAGTAAAGTCGTTCAGGAGAGTTTGGTGTTGAAGACATAGTGACGATTCCTTCAGTAGCGGTTCGTGTTTGGGCTTCGTTCTCAGAGTTGGGAGACGTAGCGGTGGGAGTGGTTGCCATTTTCTGTGGCAAGGAGTTTTAGTATACGTAAGGTTAAGGTTATATATAAATACAATAACCTAGCACATAAGCACGTATAAGGTTGGTCCCGTTCTATCCTCGGTCAAAGCCTTCTAATGCATTCCCATCCACCATAACCATTTCAGGTCTTGCATCGATTCTTGTTTAATTGTACATAGTTGATCAAGCTATGTTAAATTAAATTCAAATGATGCAATTGCTGAACCAGTCATAACAAATGAGGAATACTAACCTAACGGTTATAGTCTAGGTCACTAATGCAATCCTAGTTCGCTATAACCTTAGGCTCTGATACCAATCTGTCGCACCCCCAAAACACGTGGCAGCGGAAACATGAGTTGTCATGGGGGCGCCGACCAAATTAAATATCACAACACAAGATTACAACAAACGACCTCTATATGAGACGTTTTAATAAAAAAGTTACATTACCATAATTTCAAATGTTTACAATAAGTCTGGAGTTCGCATAAACCGCTAAGAGATTTCTAATACATAACTGATTATACCAAATACAGCTAAATGCAATCTAATCTCTTGAAATTTGAAAACAATGCGACTCGAGCTAGGCTTTCCATAAGCTTCCTACTGCGGCGGGTTACCTGAGAAATACATACTAAAAGGTCAACATAAAGTTGGTGAGTTCATAGGTTTGTAAACAATCGTTTAGTTATGATCCACAAGATTTCAAGTTGTATCATTCGCAAATGACAGTTAAAAGTATCGTTAGCCAACGATAAGTAAAAGTATTGCAAAATGCAATATAAGTATACCATTTACATGAGTCTCATAGTCAAACTTAACGTTGTTTGCCTCCGGTAAGTGTACTAATCCGAATACACCTCTAAATCACAAGTAATACTGCGCCCGTGGGTTGGCTAGCGCGACTAGCCCGGACGAGGTTTGTCAAACCCTGATGGTACCACCCAATAATACTCACGCACAATTTTAATGACTATGATGGGGTAGAGGACTTTAGTGGATTATTCAGGTCTCATGCAATCCGTATAAAAAGTTGTAGTATAATACTTGTAATCATAAAAGCAGTGGTGTTGCAAATGTATCGTTAACAAACGATGAGTAAATGAGTTGCAAGTGTATCGTTAACAAACGATAAGTAAATATGTTGCAAGTGTATCGTTAACAAACGATAAGTAAATATGTTGCAAGTGTATCGTTAACAAACGATAAGTAAATATGTTATTGCACGAATGCAAAAATGAGTATAAATCAGTTGTAGTATGTATTCTCCCCCAAAAGTAGTTGTAAAACAGTAAAAAGGGGGCTATGAAACTCACCAGAGTTAAGCAGGTAGCAAGCAATAATCAAATAGCAAGCAAAGTCCAAAGCGCAACCTTCTAACGTCCTAAGCGTATAAGGTTGTGTAAGTAGATGTCTTATAAGACCATCTAGAGTGATTGTATAAGTGGGGGTCAATGTCCACTTAAGCCAATCGTGTAGGTGGAGGGTTAATGTCCACCTAGAGCTAGTTCATCAACTAGTATGTCCAAATAAGTTGTGCAAGTTTGTTTATCAAAAACGTGTACGACCCGTTGGTGAAAGTTTGTAATAATAATTCGTTAAGACATTATTATTAGGATGATGTTATACTTACATATGTATAGTATGTTTCATGAGTTATAACGTTGCATTGTATAAGTATTAACGTTACTTGAAGTTTAACACTTAGTGAGAAAACTAGTTTTTAAGGATTCTGTTTCATGCGACACTTCATGCGTCACTTGCTAGTTAGGGGCGGCACTTAGGAAGTGCCGCATAATATGCGTTTTCAGATTTAAATAGCGTCACTTAAGAAGTGTCGGATACGGGGCGTCACTAAGGCATGGCGGCACTAAGGGTAAGTGCCGCTAATATAATAGTTCAGTCACTTCAGGCGTCACTTAGGTAGTGTCGGATAAAGTGTTTAAGCGTCACTTAAGTAGTGTCGTACATAAGCATTTTCAGATAATAAGGGCGTCACTACGGGAGTGTCGTTAATAATAAAGTAGCGTCACTACAAGCGTCACTTGCCAAGTGTCGCTAGAATTCCAGTGATCATGCGTCACTTAAGTCTGTTTGGATTTTGCTAAGTCAAAAACGTGGTCAACTATGACGGTTTGACCCGAACCTTTTACTCAAGTCATATTCCAGTAAATAAAGGTTATAAAAGTTATTATTTCATATTGTAGTCGTTTCGAGATGTCGGTTTTAAGTTTACACCTTAAACTTCAAGATTTAATGTTTTCGGTTTATGTCGGGTCATTACGCCAACTGATTTCACCTATCTATAGTCCAAATCAAACTTCCAAATTTTTACCAACTGATTTACTAAGTGTCTTGACTAACATATCAAATTTTCAGCTTCTAACAAGTCCATTAACATAGTTAAATAAAGCCGCGTAACAACCGAACACATTTTATCGAAAAACTTCCAGGTCAGTCTTATAAATCGGCTCGTAGAGAAAAATGAGTACGTTTCTGGAAAAAGTGTAAAACATAAAAGTTGTAGATCTTTTCTATACGCAAATTTTAAAAAAAAATGCATCTTCTAACTCTCAGTATTTGATTTTATACGAATATTTTCGTGAACTGTCGATTTTTAGGCAGATTCATGCATGTTCTTGTTTGCTTTATAAAAACGATTTTTAACAACAATCTTGGACATATTTATGATAGATGAACATTATAACATCATAATCAGTAGATTAAAAGTAAAATAAGTAAAAGGTTTGATGATTTATACCAAGCAAATGATGAAGAATAAGGAGAGATGATGATGGTGTAGTTCCTAGTTTCCTTCTTGTGGTTTCTTCTCTTAAATTGGTGGTGATTTTAATGGTGATTGTAATGGTTTTTGGGACTGATTTATCTCCAGAAAATGAGAGAGAAGAGAGGTGTTTTTGATAAGTGAAATGAAGAGAATGAAAGAGTTATGCATGTGAGTTGAGTGGGGAAGTGGTTAAAAGAGATATCATTATATTGCATGTAGTTTGAGTGGGGTTTTAGGATGGTGGCACATGGGGTGGAAGAGGGGGCCGGCCATGGGGGGGGCCCACACAAGGGTATTTTGGTCACTTCACATTTCTAGCTTAAATCGTTGCGTTTTACGTTCGTTTACCCGATTGTTTAAACGTTTATTCGTACGTTAAATGTTTAGTTGTCGTTTTTATTTAACGATTTGAGTTTCGATATTTCTACTTGAAATATTTAATATAGTACTTGGAAACACTTGTAAAAAATGTTTCGTTAGATTATTAGCCTCGATTTGCGTGCACGTTCTACGGCGGTTTAATCGCGTAACGTTATTTTGAGTCGTTTAGATTAACGATATAATTTGGATAAATTTCCATTGAAGTATTATTTAAAATACTTAATTTAGGTTGTCAATTTAATTATTGACGTTCGTTTGGTTGTCGAAATAAATTCGCGCGTTTTCTTTGCATTTGAGACGTTTTAACCAAAACGCCTAAGTTTTTCGAGTATTATTTTAACCAAATAATAAGTAATGATAAATAACTTCTAAAAATAGATTAAAGTTATTTATAGAAATGTTTTCACCAACGTCGTATAATTTGTCGGACTCCGTCCGGTTGTTTTGCACAATTTCACCAAATTGCGTAAGTGTAATTTCAACTAATTACGTAAGCGTAATATAATCAATTACGGGGGTGTATATTCACATAATTACACAAATAGTTACAAGTAATTACAAGTATTTAGCCTAATACTAAACTAAACACACGTAATTAGGATTTCTAGTAGGTTAATCAGTAACCCTAAATCGTCGGGTGTCACACAAGTGAGGTACCCCTGTTGGGTTTGTTTGTAAATTGTGCCCCTGTTGGGTATAACCAGCAGTGCCACTGCTAGTTCTATTTTTAGGGCTTGGCACTGTCATCAAATAAATACTCAAATACTTCACTTTTTCAATTACGCTTTCAAAATTTTCAAAACCCTTCAATAATCGCTCTCGCTTTGAGTTGTTTATTGTAATTCACTCTTCGTTCGTTCATCAATTACATCAATGGCATCTTCATTGTCATCTGATTCTGATCATTCTACGCTAAGTGTTCATTCTGAACACAATATGAGGGCTTTCTTGAATAAAGAACTTGCCGATGCGTATTTTCACCCTATTATTGATTTCTTGAGTAATTGTCCAGTTACACATGCCCTTACTGTTTGTCCACGATTAATTCGATCGCATATTCAAGAATTCTGGCAGAATGCAAAGGAAGGGAATGTTAATGGCATTACTCACATTCATTCCACTGTCAAGGGTAAGAAGGTAATGGTTACTGAGATTGTTCTAAGAGAGCTTTTACAGTTTGATGATGAAGGTGGAATTCTGGAGTTATCGAGAGAAGATTTGTTTAAAGGCATTATGGATATGGGGTATGAAGGTTCAGGAAAGACAAGATCAGAATATACTTTCTTGAAGTCATGGTTTTGTCCTCAATGGAAGTTCTACATTCATACTTTTCTGGTATGTTTGTCTCAAAAGAGAACTAGTTTTAATGAATTTAGTTCTACTATTGCATATCCTATTATCTGCTTGGCACAGGGTATTAAATTTAATATGTCTAGATTTATCTTAGATAATATGGTTAAGAATGTAAAGGGTGATACATTCGTTATGTACCCTAGATTTGTTCAGCTTTTATTGAATAATCAATTGTCAAATCTGCCAGCAGAGGATAGTGTGATTGTTAGTTCTACTCTATCTTTGAGGACTATTAAGGCTATGAATCAGTATCAGAATGCTTTTTCTAAGAAGGAAACTGCATTATTTTCTACAATGCTAGTTACTCCTTCTGCCACTGGTGGTGTATTACCAACACCATCTGGACCAAATGATGACAGACCAACAAAACAAGTTGGTTCTGAACACACATCAGGAGGTGGCATCAAAAGAAAACAAGGGAACAAACAGCCTACCCAATCTAAAGCCAAGAAATCCAAGAAGGCTACACAGGCTATGGAGATTCCTGTTTCTCCACAGTCTCAGTCAACTGTCCCAACACAACAGGTGAACATACTTGATGAAAATGTTCATTCTGGAAGGGCTGCCACTACTGTTTCTAGCCCACTGGCAGGGCAGGATAGTGGTAACATTAATCAGACCCAACCAGAGGCAACTATGTTTGATGAACCTATGGGTGATGATTCAAATGTAGGTCCCAGTACCAATAACCAAGGGACATTTGCAGTGGCAGATGTGGGCAAGGATTCAACTAAGAGGTCACACTCTAATGTTGATGAGCCTAGTGATACTGATGAATTGACGATTTCCTATCTTGTACATGATATCAATAAACTATGGAGCAAATATGAGAGGGAAAGGGTTTACAGAAAAGAGGCTCAACAGAAAATTCAAGCTCAGGATGAGTTAATTGCTAAGCAGAAGGAGATCATTGATCATCAGAAGGCAGAGTTGCTTGATGTGCAGAATAGATTGGTAATGCTTGAGGAGGCTGTCAATAATATTCTTCTACCTGCGAATAAGTTAAAGGAATCTTCAGGCAAGGGGGAGAAGAAAGCAGATGATGATAATATGCCTGAAGATGATGGTGATGATGATGATGATTCACATGGACCTCATGATGATATGAGTGGAGCAATGATAAATATTGATGAGATGCATGATGATTCTGCAACTACAGAGGTGCTTGAGCTTGATGATAATACAGTTGAGATGGATATATGTGAGCATAATGAGGCACAATCAGAAGACACTGTGGAGTTAGTGTTTGATGATAAAGATGATGATTATGTACAGAGCAGGGATAAGGCTGAGGAGGAGCTCAATGTCTCTGATTATGTGATACATGAAAGTTTAGATGATGAGATGGTAAATGCTGCAGATGACAGAAGAATGGTGGTATATACTGGTGAAGATTCTTCTGAAAATGTTAATACAAGTGATGGTGCAGGAGCAGAGCAGACTGATGAAACAGATGAAACAGTTTATCAGGTATTTCCATTGAATAAAGGGTTGCCTGAGAAAGCTGCACTTAGATTATATTTTTGGGATGTGATGGGTGCTAACCTGGAAAATAAGAAAAGAGTCAGTTTCAGTGATAGGCCAGTGTATGAGATGGTTGATGATGTTGAAAAAGAGATGAAAGAAGGAGAAGTTGAGATTAAGGGGGAGCAATCAAAGTCAATTGATGAAGAGAAGAAGTTGCAGACCTTTACAAGAAAGAAATCTATTCCCAGAAGAAAGCCAACTAATACTTTATCCCCTGTCAAAACTTCTACCACTGTTGTCACAATTTCAACCACTGTCAACACTAACACTACCACTGTTACATCTACCCCTGTTAGTACACCAACACCTACCACTGTTGATACACCAATCACCACTGCTGTCATATCAACCCCTGTCACAACTACCACAACAACAAGACCAAGAGAGGTACCTGTTACAATAAGAGAACCAACTTCACCACTCAAGCCTGAGTCTAAATTGCCTGTGATTGATCCAAAAGACAAAGGTAAAGGAAAGTTAAAAGAAAAATCAAAAGTGAAAGAAATTAAAGAACCTCATCTTGAGTCTCATGATATGCTAAGGATGCAAGTAGAAGAAAGGGAAAGGTTGATAAGGAGAGCTGCAGAAGCTAAAGCTGAAGAAGAGGGTGATGATGTTAAAATGATTTTGGATGATCTGAGTGTAGTGACTATTACACAGAAAGCTGCAGAGATTGTTAAAGAAAAGACTGCACAAGGATTAAAGCTTCCTGCTCAGAGAGTTCATGATTATTTAAAGAAGAAGAAAGGTAATGAAGAGGAAGAGTTATCTTCTGGATTTTTGTTGATGAAAAGGTCAAATGAGGAAAGGGCTAGAAAGAAAAAGCAAGAGGAATTAGCCAAGAAGAGGAGTAAACCTTTACCATATGCTGAAAGGAGAAGACAAATGATCAATGCTCTGTCTGAAAATTATGCCCCAGCTAAAATTGTTAAAGGATGGAATATGCAGAAGCTGAAACAGGCATATGATAGGTATATGGGAAGAGATGATGAGTGGACTAAGAAATTGGAAGAGAATAGACATTTGAATGCATTGATGAAGGAGAAGAAAGAAAAGGCAGATAGGGAAATGGTAAAGTTTTTGAAAGAAGAAGAAGAAAGAAGAGAAAAAGCAGCTGCTGAGGCAGCAGAGAAAGCCTTAGAGGATAAGCAGAATGAAGTCAGAAGAAATTCATGGAAAAATCAGATTTCTAAAGACAATGTTATTCCTGACATTCCAAGATTTGATCCAGAGCTGAAAAAGAGAATCAAGATTCTGACTGATAGCAAGGAGATTTCTGAAGGACCAAGAAAGGCTAGAATTATAAATTGGGAAGGAGTAGCAATTGATTATGGTTTCAGAAAAATGATCCTTGAGATCAAGATTGAAAGGGAAAGAGGATTTGATGATCATGTTGGGAGTATGATTGATTTGCTCAGAATCTGTACAAGAGATGATCTTATGGAGTTGTATCAAGTGAGCAGAATCAGGAATAGAAAGAACTCTGAGGCTGTGATTGAAAGACAAATGATGGAGTTATTGCAAAGCATGTTTGAACCAGCAAGCATGTATCACTTATTCTTTCATTGTCATCAAAGGGTTATAACCTGGAGATATTTTGCCAGAGCTGGAGTACACATGGTAGTATTTAACAATGGGCAGGTGATCTACATGTTTGATGATCGACACTATGTGCTGGGAACAGGGCTGCTGAATAGATTGGTTGATTTGAAGTTATCTACAACCATCATTACTGAAGGAGCTTACAGAGCTTTATACATGGTGTTCAATCAACTGCATAAGAGGCAAACGATGAAGGAGATAGAAGAAGAAAAGAAGGATTGAAACTTGAATCATTACTCTGAATGATCAAGTTTAGGGGGAGATTGTTGAGAACTGAGACACTGCTAGATTTGCTCAGAATACAAGTATTGTGCCGCTGTTAGTACAACCACTGTTAGTAGTTGCCACTGCTAGTTAGTAGCTGCCGCTGTCAAGTAGTTTGTCTAACAGTGCCACTGTTAGTGTGTAGTTTGTATTTTGTATCAAGTACTCAACCACTGTTGATAATATACGAGTACTACCCCTGTTAGTGATATAGATAACCACTGTTGGTTAGATATAGTTAAATAGAGAAAATTATGGAATAGATATGATTCCATAATAGTTTGATTCTGTAAAGGACTCTATATGTTATAAATAGAGATCCTGTAAAACTCTAGAGAACGACGAATTCATTCTAGTTATTAGCTTCAAGGTTGTAAACCCTAACACAAATTGTGTGTTCGTATTATTGTTAATAATATTGAAGCTTTTGGTTAGATATTCTGTTATATACAAGTTTGTTCTTCAAGTTATTAATAAACTATTCCGCAAGCTTATTAATAATCAATCAAAGTAATACATACTAAGATCTCGAGCTGGGATCATCAGCAGACCAAGAAAAAATGTTAATTCACCCATCATGCTCATCTCATAACTTTTGGTCATGAGATCAAAAAATTCCTTGCACATGTCACTATTAGTAGACCCGAAAATGATATCATCAACATAGATCTGGACTAATATAACATCTCTCTTATCTCTTTTGATAAACAATCTGCTATCAATTTTACCTCTGATGTACCACATTTTATCAGATAGACAGAGAGTGTGTCATACCACGCTCTGGGAGCCTGTTTTAGTCCATACAGGGCTTTATCAAGTTTGTAAACATAACCAGGATGTTTTGGATCAATGAATCTAGGTGGTTGCTTAACATACACTTCTTCCTGCAGCTTGCCATTCAGAAAGGCACTTTTCACATCCATTTGATATACTTTAAACTTCTTGTGAGCTGCATAAGCTAGAAACAGCCTGATTGCTTCAAGCCTAGCCACTGGTGCAAAGGTTTCGTCATAGTCAATGCCTTCTTGCTGACAGTAACCTTGTGCAACCAGTCTAGCCTTGTTTCTTGTTACCACACCATCAGCATCCATTTTATTTCTGAACACCCATCGTGTTCCAATCACTGATTTACCAGCAGGTTGAGGCACAAGCTTCCAAACTTTATTTCTTTCAAACTGCGATAGTACTTCTTGCATGGCAGCTATCCAGTGATGATCAGTGAGTGCTTCATCAACCTTCTTTGGTTCCATCAGTGATACAAAACTTACAAACAAACAAAAGTTAGTAGTTGCTGATCTTGTTTGAACCCTGGATTGTGGATTACCAATAATCAATTGATTATCCATATGTTTTGTCCACTTAGTCATTCGCTGAGGTTCAACAGTGACTGTCCTATCTGGTGATGGTTCATGTGACAGATCAGCATTAGAAACATGAATATTGTTGTTATGAGAATTTTGGTTTGGACATAGAGTTGATGATGATGGGACATCAGTAGGTAAAGATGATGTCCCTGAATTCTTCTCGGCTAAAGTAGAGCTAGAATTGATTTCAGCAACATTATCTTCCTCTTCAGAGTCTGATGATAAATTTTCATATTTCTTATCATTTGATTTTCTTTCATCTGATGAGTCACCATCCATTTTATTAAAAACAATATTTTCATACTCTTTTGGATCAGTGAGTGACTCATCATATGATTCATCAAAAGTAACGTCCATTGATTCCTCAATACATTCTCTTCTTTTATTGTAAACTCTGAAAGCTTTAGAAATAATTGAGTAACCAACAAATATTCCTTCATCAGCCTTTGGATCAAACTTTCCTAAGTGATCTCTTTTGTTTAAAATGTAGCAAGTGCTACCAAAAACATGGAGAAAACTTATATCGGGTTTTCTCCCTCTTAACATCTCATATGCTGTCTTATTATGTCGTTTGACAATCAGTGACCTATTCTGAGTATAATACTCACTGCTTCAGCCCAGAAATAGGTCTTAAGACCAGCATCAATGAGCATTGACCTGGCAGATTCAATTAAGGTCCTATTTCTCCTCTCTGCCACCCCATTTTGTTGGGGTGATCTTGGAGCTGAAAAGTTTTGAGAAATACCTTTTGAATCACAGAAAGTTTCCAGGTCAATATTTTGAAATTCAGTGCCATTATCACTTCTTAAATGTTTTACCGAAATACCATTAAGTTCTCCATCTTCTTGATAAAGGATATAATTTCATTTGCTGCTTCGTTCTTTGCTTTAAGAAAGAATACCCAAGTGTATATGGAGTATTCATCCACGATTACCAAGCAGTATCTCTTTCCACCAAGACTTGGAGTACTCACTGGTCCAAATAGATCCATATGAAGTAGATAGAAACATTCAGTTACTGATGATGTTTGTTTACTTTTGAAGGAAGAACTGTGATGCTTTCCTTTCTCACAAGCTGAACAAAGCTTGTCTTTGTTGTAAGATAATTTTGGAAGTCAGTGACTAAACCATGTTTGCTTAACTTGTTGATAGCTTTTAGATTCAGATGAGAAAGTCGCTTATGCCATAACCATTTTTCTTATGAAACAGTTCTGGAATAAAAGCACGTCCCTGACTGAGCTGAGTCCATATTGACTACATAAGTATTGCCCTTTCTGTTAGCAGCAAGCACAACACTTCCTTTCTTGTTGTAAACAACACCAGCTTCATGATCAAACAACACCTTGTTCTTTGAATCACAAAATTGACTGATACTTAGCAAATTGTGCTTCAGTCCCTCCACATATGCAACTCTTTTGAACATCACATTCCCATTAGTCAGAACACCATATCCCCTTGTTTTGTCAACCTTGTTGTCACCAAACACTACATCAGGACCTCTTTCCTCCTGGTAGTCACTGAGCAGAGACTTACTATAACGCCCCAGAATTTACAACTGTTTTTTTAACACTTTTTCTTTTTAAAACAATTCGGAAGCTCAAGTCCCAAAACATATATATACATAAAATGACATGTCGTCATCTTCCATTACCTAATATCTAAGTATTGATTATTAACGTTTACCAAAACAATCCTTTATATCCGGGACATTATATAATCAAACATTTTAAACTGTATTAAATAATATCAGAGTAATCCTAGTCAAACATTCTTCAGTTACTCCTTGACCCGCCCATAACAATAGATATTAACCTGCAAGGAGTAAACAACGAGGGATTAGCACGAAGCTAAGTGAGTTAACTCATCACTAACAATACAACTTAGTTTAACACCATGAGTTCACCACATTTAACACTTTGACTCAACATCACCAGAGGATCGGTGGCCCTTGTGGCGCCCTCAGCCGCGGTGGCCCACCAAGCGACACTTACACCAACTGCAGGCCAATACAGTGGTTAACCGATAACCGTTTGTTACCTTTAGTCAACACAAGCCTTACTTACAACGAATGTTCACAACCCTTGTGTTGACTAACCTGTAACAACACAGTCCAACATAGTTGACCTCTATTAACACAGTTACCAAATAGGTCACTTAACACTTTAACACAATTCACCAAACACTTAACACTTGAATATAACACATAACACTTGAAGTAACCACATAAGTGATCACTAAATTATAGTGAGAGATCAAAGTCCACTCACCGACTACCATAGTCGCCCACTCAGTAGTCTAATATCACTGAGTCTTCTCCATATCTGGAAATACAACAAAATACACAAGTCAGTTACTTGTATCAATGTGAAATACTATCACATAATGTAATCAAAATCTAAATAACTCAATCAAGTAATTACAACACAATAATTAGTTAATCCAAATCATCAATTCATCACTCCCATGGAATTGGTTATACTTGATTCAAGCATTCAAGTATTCAACTTTTCAAATTATGACTTATAGTCATTTAACACAATTCAATCCAAGATTAATAATAACCAATTTAGCTTCACTAGTTCACCATCACTATCAAATTATGAACATAGAATCACATCATCACATTGATCCAAATCAATTATAGTTAATCAATATAAATAACCATCAACCTCGTATATTAAGAATTCACAATTTAACTCATCCCTTAATTCATTAGTAACTCATGATCATCACCATAATCATCTTAGCTTATAAATAACAATCTCATCTAACTACCCATCAATAAACACTTTCACTTGTATATAATTCACACAACTTGATTAATCCACTATTAGGTTATATTAAAGCTACTAACACTCTTATTAACACTTATTAACACCATTTCAACTAATATCAAACTTTAGTTTATGATAATCACCATCAATCCATTCAAAAAGCCCCATGAACTCATCAAAATCTCAAGAAGTTTAAGAACCCTTATCAAAGTTATAACTTAAAGCATGAATCATGATACCTAACATCATTAACAAGTATAACAATCATCAATTTCACCAACTTAAACCTCTATTTTCGGATTAAAGTAATTAACCCATCAAAATCATGATAAACCCTAAGAATCACCTTAACTTTACAAACTTTAACTTGAATCTTGCTAGTTATCAACAATAACAAGCTTAACTAACAACAATTTCACATAATCAAACCCCAATTTCGAATTATCACCAAGAACACCAAAAACCCCCAATTTCTAGGGTTTAAAATTGAAGATTAAGAACTTACAAGTTGAAAGGAAGGATTAGAAGATGATAATCTTCATGTTACAAGCTTGAATCCGAATTATGAAGCTCCAATTTTGATGATTTCTTCATGTTTTTGTAGATTTAGGTTTAGGTGTGTGTGTATATGTTCATACGTACATATGTATGTATGTGTGGGAATAAAACCCGATCCATCTCCTATAATATACCATATAAGTGTTAATTTTTCATTCCCCGTATTTATTATTGTCTGGAACTTAAAAACCATTTGCGGGGAAATACAATTTTATTTTACCGTCAACTAAATAAATTTAAAACAATCAATATTTCACTAGCCACAATATTTCCTGAGGCTTATCGACCTATTAATTATACAATCAAACATAATAACAATTTTAAATCGCATTTAAAATTTACAGAAAATATCTATTACTTCTAGGCCCAATTTGAGGATGTTACACTTACATCCGGTCATATGTCTGGAACACCCGCTGTCCAGATACCAGATAGTTTCTCTAAGAATGCCTTTGTAGATAGTTTTAGGATCCCACCCAGATGCTGAATATTTATGAGCGACTTCTTTGATATCATCATGAAACTCAGTGTCATCAGCCATCAGGCAGTAATCCTTATCTATACAAATCATTGCTTCTTCTTCATCTGATGATGAGGATTCAGAGTCGCTGAATGAACCCTCTTCAGCGACGAAACCTCTACCCTTCTTTTTCTTTCCAGATTTAGCCATTGCCTTTAGCTTCTTGTACTTTGCCATGTACTTGTTGTACTTGTCATTTCTGAAGTCTGACACTGGTTCAGGGACTTGGTTGACTGACTTTGATCTACAATCAGCTGCAAAGTGACCAGGTTTGCCACACTTGTAGCATTCACCTTTTGATTTGAAATTTTCAGATGATGGAGCACCAGCGAATCTTTTTGATCTGGTGTTCCTTCTGAAATTTGCAACCATCATTGCCATGTCTCTTTCCAGCTTTTCTAGATCCTCATCATATTCATACTCTGACTGTTCTTCAGCTCATTCACCTTCTTCACCAGCTATCAGCGACTTTGAGCTTTGCTTGGAAACTTTTGATTTCTGCCTCTGATCAATTTCTTCGAGCTCAGCTACAAGGGCATTCGATACTTTTTAACTTCCAAGTGTTGCACGAATGTGCTCACTTTGATCAGCTTGCTTTTCTGACTGCTCCTAGTTGAGCAAAATACCATAGACTTGAGTAAGATTAAGATTTGTATAATCATTCCTCTGTCTCGTACAGGTAGCAATGGTTCCTCAAATTTTTCTTGGCAATAATTCCAAGAACTTTTTAACAACAAATCGCTGCTCCTTTCCTATACCAGGCTTCTCCATTTTGTTCATCAGCGATTGATATCTGGTATAAGTAGAAAATAGTGACTCGTTGGGTTCCATTGCGAACAGCTCATACTGGCAAGTGAGATTTACTTCCCTGCAGCGAATAATATCAGGAGTTCCAATATATATATTCCTAAGGGTATCCCACATATCTTTTGCAGTTTTACAAAGCCTGATTGATTCAAACACTTCGTCAGGAAGTGACATGCCAATGTAGATTTTAGCTTGTTTATCTAATCTAACCAATCATCTATCCTCATCCGTCCACGGTTCGTCTCTCTTAGGCAAAACCATTTCTGGTATTGCAGGAGTGGTAGCAGTAGCTACAACAGCAGGAATAATAGTGGTTGGAATATGGGGACCATTGGTTATGATATTGCAAAGACGATCATCAATAAGATCAAGAAACATCATCATCCGGGACATCCAGGTTTCAATCCTAGAGGGATCAAATGCTGGAGGTTTGGTAGTAGAACCATTTCCCTTCTGATACTCGGAGTCGACACAGCTGTACTTTACTGATTCCATTGCAGATCTGGTTAATTGATTTAAACCAACTCTGCTCTGATACCAATTGATAGTTGATATCGCGTAAAAAGTCACGTTTTTACTACCGATATCTCTCTCATTCTAGAACGATTCTTGGCATTTTGAACTCAAATATGGTTCAAATCATAGATATTATGTCAAGACGGTCAAAACAAGTTGCACGATAAAAATCAAGCAAAACGGATGAAAAACGAAGATTCCACACACGTTTGAAGATTCAAGGCATCAAAACGAGTTCAAGACTAAAATGCCATCCACCAACATCCATTCTATCCAAGATTTTCATTTTCAAAATACGAATCCAACAGAAGAAGAATCAACTAAAACGGATAAAGAATGAAGATTCTACGCCCGTCGGAAGATCTAAATGATTCGCACCCAATATCTGGAGCTAGGGACCTCATCTCAGAGCCTATCTTATGTCAAAATCTTCGTTTTTGAATTATGAATCCAACAAAAAAAGAATCGACGCAAACGGACGTATAACGAAGAAAATACGCACGAATCAAGAAACGAAGCGAAACGGGGCGGGTAGCCACCGGCCGCCGCCGGCTGCTACAGTGCCGCCGCCGGCTGGCCACCCCCCGTCTCACTTTCCTTTTTTGGTTAAAACCCGTCCTGGTGCGCCTACTTTTCGTGTTGTACGGTAACCGGTGCGCCTACTTTTCGTGTTGTACACACCATTTTTGGAAAGCTTTCTAACATGCACCTCATGGTGCTAATGTGAGCCAAAGCTCACCTATAAATAGGTTGCTTAGATTCATTTGTAAGACACACCATATGCATACACTTTAAGCATATTTCTTTCTTTCTTTACTTTCTCATTCTTTTGTATTACTTCAAGATTAGTATTAAGCTAGTTAGGAAGCTTGTTCAAGGTAGAACGAAAGTAAGAAACGAATTGTAATCTTCGGTGTATGCTCGGAATTGTGTCAATTAATTCAAGTCTACTTTCTCCCGCATTTAATCCTGGTTCTTTCTATCCTTATCTATCTCAATTAATTACGTTTATATTGATTATGCTAGATTTAGTTATTGCCATGATTGGAGAGTAGTATACTTGTTGTGTTTGTTTGAGATGTAGTTAGTTAATTATGAGATGATTTATAATTACATATTAAAAATCGGTAGTATTACTTTGATCGTCTTATTGCATGTTCTTGTTTGATTGTTGCCCTAGGATCATCATAGTAGTAAAATATAAATGGTCTTAATTATCGTAAAGTAATATGACGGCCCCTATTCGACTGTTACTCGATATAGTACTGGAAACACTTCAAGGTGGAGTACAAATGTATGGAAGTTGAGTAACGACCGAAGGTAGTCATATTACGAAACGATACAATATTAGGAAGTAATATGATGGCCCCTATTCGACTGTTACTCAGTATAGCGTTGGAAACACTTTAGGTGTAGTACAAATACGTGGAAGCTGCGTAACGACCGAAGGTAGTTATATTACGGACTAATATATATAAAATGAGAAACCTAGTTTAATTAACCTTTCTAAATAGACTTTTAAACTTTAAATTAATCTATCGCCTTTCCACCAATAAACGTGATTACAACACCTTTTTAACGACGTCTAATTAAAAGGTAGTCAGTCATCTGTGTCAATACAATTTGTCGAAGGTATGAAACTATGGAACCGCAAGGCTACATGGGGGATTATCATAGGACAAGACATGGCCAAGGTTTGAAGCGGCGGAACCACTTAAAGTGAGGAACGCTGTGGATAATTAGGGGATTTATTGGGTAGTCTTAAGCAAGGGCTGGTTTAAAGTCATAAATGAACTGTTTTAAATACATGAATCTGTTAGGATGACGAGGAATCGTTATATGATTCAGTAATGTCTAGTACCTTAAGATTTTGTTCCCGTTCATATGAAAGTATTATTAAACCTTAATTAAGATTTTGCTTAGTATTCAAAATACTTTGTAATGTTACCATAACCTAGCTCCCGGTGTGACATGCTAATGGGATTTTAATTAGTAGGGAATCTAGTGTTTACATGCAAGTATTCAAGAATGATAATTAACTAATATCTTTCAAAATAGTTTCTCCAAATATCATCCCATAACTTAATTAACGAAGTCTCAGCAAACACTATCTTTATTTTATCTGCTTTACGTTTTACCTTTATTTCGCTTTTATTTATTTACTTGCCAAAGTTAGTTAATATAAAAACCAAAACCCCCACTAGTTTATAAACCATTCACTAGTTTGAAAGCCCTCATCTTCCTCGCCTTAGTTTCAATTCAGTCGGTTTGAAGAACGACTCTAGGTCATACCTACCACTTGCTTACCCTTAGGATTAGCATCATTAGGGAAAACTTAGGCCCCGCAATTACAAATATAAAACAACCCACTGCTGGTGCCTGGTTAGTAATCGTTAACGACACCGACCTGATCGGGCGCCAACAAGTTTTTGGCGCCGCTGCCGGGGAACCAACTGTATGATCCATAGGCGTCAAGACGAACTTACTTACTAGTGAACCTTTAGAATTCCTTAAACCCCTACGTTTTTCTTTATTTTTCCTTCCTTTTACTACTTTTAGAAATTACCACCCCTATCCACTCAACTAGTCAACCACCTGCCAACGAGACTATGACAGCTGCACGTATAACTCTCGCTGAAGACTTTAAACCTTTGATTGAAGGTCGAGGAGGACCAATTATCTATCTGGAAATTGGTAGAGGATCATTCGAATTAAAACCACACATTGTTCAGTTAGTCCAAAACCTCTGTCAATTCCATGGCCTACCAAATGATGATCCCAACTCACAACTTGACAAATTCATTTCCTTATCCAACTCCTTTAAGCCGATTGGGGTTAATCAGGACATAGTCTACCTATACCTATTTCCCTATTCACTCACTCTCAATGCACAAACCTGGTTTGAGGAACTAGAGATTAACTCTATAACCTCTTGGGTAGAATTAGCAACCAAATTTTTGGCCAAATATTTCCCCCCATCAAAACAAGCCACGTTTAGGTCCAACATCATAAACTTTCGTCAAGTGCATGATGAATCAATATTCGATGCATGGGAGCGCTTTAAGAAATTGCTTAAGAAATGTCCAAATCATCGTTTTGAGCGTTCAGACCAGTTGCGCATTTTCTACAATGGTCTCTTCCCACATCACCGTCCTTTACTTGATACCGCCTCTCAAGGTAGTTTCATAGACTGTACGACAAATGAAGCTTGGAGCCTTATTGAGAAAATGACAATACACAACCATGACTGGAACAGTGAAAATCACCCCTCACTAGTGGATTCACCTACTACAATCGGGAATGAAGCTATCAAAACCCTCACTCAGCAAGTGGAAGACCTAACCAAGGAGATTAAGGAATTGAAAAATCAACAACAACAAGTCTGTCAAGTTCAAACCTGCCTTAATTGTGCTAATACGAACCACTCAGCCAAAAATTTCCAATCTCATCTAACACCACCCAATACTAACCATTCTCCTTACCCACCTAGGAATAGCCCACTAACTTACCAACCCCAACCTTTAGAACCCTCTCCCTCACAAACCTCTAGTTTTGACGACACCCTGATACAAGTCATTCAAGGAATCTCGGCTAGACAAGACCAAACTGATATCTCCTTAAGAGATCAACTGACTTTGTTAAAAGCTCTCGAATCCCAATTAGGACAATTAGCACAGCGTATTAATGCTAAACCTCAGGATAGTCCAACTAGTTCCCATAAGGAGGCTTCCCATATTCAAGACTCTCAGGTAGCACATAGCTCACCTATGATTTCTTCTCCGGTGAAGGAACCACCTATTGTCCTATCGACAATGGATTTAGAGTCTACACCAAATAGGAAAATCCCATTTCCGGCTCGTCTTAAACAATGACCTGACAAGCTTAAGTTTTTTCAGCTTAATAGGAAATTCCTATATACCGCCTCTGAAGTTCACTCCAAAAAGTACTTCAGAAAACTTCTTACAACCAAGGATAAGGTACCCGAAGTACCCAATGTCCCTCTGAACGAGGAATGTTCAGCTATCTTGAATAATATCATTCCTGAAAAACTCGGAGACACTGGACGTTTTACTCTTCCATGTTCCATTTACAATTCAGGAATCATCTGTTCTCTCGCCGATTTAGGAGCTAGTGTTAATCTTATGCCATACTCGCTTTTCAAGAGGCTTGAGTTAGAAAATCTTCGACCTACCAAAATGACCATACAGCTTGCTGACCACTCGGTCAAATACCCTAGGGGAATAGCTGAAAATATTTTAGTTAGGATTGACAAATTTCTTTACCCAGCAGATTTTGTAATAATGGATATGCAGGAAGACGTACACATCCCAATCATACTAGGAAGACCTTTCATGAATACGGCCAAGGCAATCATCAACGTCTTCGCACAAACCATCATCTTGCAGTATCAGGGAGAAACCATCACTTTCCATATCGACAATCCTAACGCTAAAAACCAAGCCGATATGTACATGATCTCCATGAAAACCACCAAAGACGAAGAAACTGAAAGTCAATTAGTGAAAGGAAATCTAGCCAGGAAATGGCAATCATGCCATATTCCCCGATTGACCTCCGACGAATAGGACAAGAGATAAAAAATGCATCAACAAACAAACCAACGATGGAAGAAATTGGGAAGATAATGATTGAAGAAGAAAACAAAAGAAGCACACCGCCAACTAATCCATTTACCACGGAAGAAATGGCGGGAAGTAACCACAACCATCCCTTGAGAAGAGAAACACTGGAAGAATATTCCAAACACACAAGATACCAACCGCAAACCATCATGGATCACAAAGTGCTCGAAGAATTCATCCAAAGATTTGACAAAGCGGTAGAAGGAATTAGCAACTCAATCAACTTGCTTTTCTCCTTCCCCTGCTGAACTGCAATTCTGTCAACAACGGAAACGGACTTACGCTAGGATCTACAATGCCTTTAAAAGATCTAACATCCCATTCACCTCAACACAATGGGAGATGTTGGGATCCATTAGAGCGCATATGAAAGAAACTACTGGACATCCAAGCAGTCGTGCCAACATCTTGACGATGAATGACCTCACATCATTGCTTGACTTGCTAAATAGAGAAGATCACCTTAGTTCCAAAGAAAGCGGATCTATGGTTATCAACTCCACTATTGAAAAACAGGTTGAGTTACTGATTGAAGAACTTAGTGATCTCGTTTGGGAGGAATCAAGGCGCGAACGACCTTTTAGGGCCACACATGAATCACCACTTGATATCGCTACTTTTGTTACGATCCATCTAAGGGAGATTCAACAACGGAAAAGTAACTCCAGAACGAAGTTCATATTCTACTCAGGATGCAAGGAGATACTTTGTCAGCTTATTCTAGTTTTCTCAGAATCCGACTTTCCATTCAACAACCATCAGCACCGGCAAATAGAGGACCTGTGCACGTCCATCAGAAGATTCAACGGAGACCCCAAGACCGAGAATTATGAAGGCATAAAACTGCAATTTATGACAAGGAGTCGCGAACCTTGATCAAACGGTCACTACCTATCTATGTTTTCTGAAACTGTAAACATGGTCTGAATTGCTTAGCCGTGGAAATACTGTTTAAAACCTTTCGTATAGTACACCGTGAATCAATCAGGGATTTATTGGGAAATAGTGAGGGTTGGTTTATATCATAGATGGTTGGGCTTTAATACAAACTTAGTTTAAACTAATCTAGAGTGACCATAAAGTATGTGACCCCGGAAAGACCACGGTAAACGGCACTGACTTCGTGTAACGTTGAAAACACCTCTGGTGGAGTACAAATACGTAGGAGCTAAGGAAATGTCGGTGATTGAAGACTGTGTCACATCCTGGTTTAACTTCAAAGCTGTGGAAATGCTTGATCGCACTGTACACCGTTAGTACACCTAAAGATCTGGAACACTGTGGAAATGCTTAATTGCACTGTACACCGTTAGTACGTCTCGGGTCTGGAAAACTGTGGAAATGCATAATCGCACTGTACACCGTGATGAAAGCTCTAAACTAAAATATAACCATTAATATAAAGTTAATAGTTACCAAACCAAGTCTTAATCTTTAATGCCTTGTTTGACTTCGTTGTCCCCGTAGTGTTAAGAAAGGTCGGAACCTTAGTGGGTATGTTACTCTATCTCATGCACCCAGGAACTAACATTCCAAGAAGGGTCGTTACTCCGTCACTGGATAACGTTGAAGAGTTGAGCATCCTCCTCCGATCAGACTCAATTTGGCCTAGTATTCAGTGACATACTGATTGGTCTCCCCAATCAGTAGGGTACTAGTGTTTACACTACGAACAATTAAGCTCAGATAAGGCACAAACCTTTAAAAAGGAGTTTTCATATCAAAACCCTAGCATCACCCCCGCATAAGCTAACGAAGTCATAACAAACACATCTCCTCCATACTGATTTCATCCCTATTTCTGTTCTCCATTTATTTACTTTTTATTTAATTGCTTTAAATTACGGACCTAAGTAACAAAAACCCACTCAAACTCTGTTTTAAAAATCCCGTCACTAAAATAAACAACTTGTCTTGATACTTCCGTTTCACAATACGATTAGCTTGAAGAACGACCCTAGGTCATACTGCTGCTATACAGCTGTAGTAAAGCTTAGGTCCCCAGCTCTATAAATTTAAAACACCCCACTGTCGTGTCCCCTTCCGTTGCGTTGACGACCGTGTCGGATCGGGGTGCGACAGTAATCATTCGAACATTCTTCAAGTACGAAGACTCTTGCTGATGTGTATATGAGTACAGTACTTTTGCACTTGATGATTGAGAGGCTTTATTGAATAGTCACTGAAGATGCAGTAATTCTCCTCACTCACTGCGAGCTAACATGCTCTTGTAGAATGACTTGAAATAGAGATCTTCAGCGACTACCTATTATTCAGGCAGTGACTTTTGCCTTATTAGATTTGAAGATGTTGTTATCTCGCTGCTAAGTATCAGCGACACACGAAGTTGAATTCTAATCTTCCTCAGCATATCATTTCCCTTGAGAGTAGAGTGAATAATGATTAGCAGTAATAAACTCTAGCAACAGCAGCTTTGACACAATCTATTTCTTCATCGAGTAGTGCATAGTTGAGTTGGTCAGCGACCAGTGACTCAACATGGTCAGCGACCAGTGACTCAACATGGTCAGCGACCAGTGACTCAACACTCTTTACATTTCAATTAGCTGTTTTAATATTTTCTTTTTTGATATTGAAAGAATTAGAAATAAATAGCATTTTTTTAGATATAATAACAATATAATAATGTTCGTATAAGTGTAGATTAATCGATGTCTTATTAGGTTGGTTTTTGTTGAAAAGGGAAACGAAAAAAAATATTTTTTGAAGGCAAAAAATCATTTTTAATTTAACTAAAATATTTGAACGAAAACATTTTTTTAGCATTTACACTTTCAAAATATAATGGAATGAATATAAACCCCTGAAAGTATAAAGAGTGGGTTGCTCTAAATTTCAAACGAATACACAATTCTCAATGCGTTAATTATGATTAGCAAAAAAGAATGGGTAAATTTAGTAGCTCCCAAAAACAAAAAGTGTTCCTGAACAATGGCCAAGAAGGACTCGAACACCCAAAAAGAAGATGATATAGTATACTATATTTTCGTGTAAAGGTAAATTTATTAAACGCGGCTTATGTTGGGTGGAGTAGACACCCAACTAAATTATTATATACTTCACAAAAAATGTTAGAGGGTCAAAGGTTCAAGGGCCAGCGTGCCGCCCACGGTGAATGGAAAGTCACTACTAATCCGAATAACTAATCCGTGTAGCGTGGCCTAAACTGAATTGACAAACCGGTTTGAACTAAACTGCTAATTAGTCTGAATTAACTAGTCCGTATGAGCTAACTACGAGTTAAACAAACCTATTGGTAACCGCCTATGTGCGTTTCCTAAAAGGCTAAATCACGGGGAAATAATCTATAGATTTGTGGGTCATTACATATATGCATAATTCATACACATTTTAGTACACATAAACATTATGGTTTTTGTCTTTTGTGCTAAAAATAAAAGCATTTTCTAGTATTATGCCAAAACGAATTTAGTGCAACTTATGCATAACATATGATTGAAATATTGCTTTTGGAAAGTATTTAAATCACAACTCACCGAGATTATTCGGCCATTGTATTCATTCTACAGTATTCATGAACAAAGTTTTCTCGCATGAAGAACCCGAAACTTCAACCTAAGAGCAACTTCGTAATTAAGTGATTATTTTTAGATGATCCGCCACACAGTGGCTCCACTTAGTGAATTTTAATAGGCTACATTATGCAATTCATCATTTTGAGATTGATTGCGGCTTAGGAAATAAGCCTTTCTCTTTAATCTCGTGCATGATATTCATTGTAGTAGTTACCCATGAAGATGTGTACAGATAATACACATATTTATTGTTTTTGAATCAGCAAATCGGTTACATATTCATGTATATAATATTTTGGCTTCTATGAAAAGAAAAATTACCTACGAAATACGACTTGTAAAAGTGTAACTCGTTGTGACACCCGGTCAAAAAGGGTCAAAATTAGCAGCCAATTTAAATTTTAATCACTCGTAATTGATACATATTAATACGAAAGTATTCAAATATTATATATGTATTTATATATATATAACACAATGATTATTTAATAATCACGTACAAACAAATCTGAAAGAACGCGTAATCTTAAATACGGACATTGGTGAAAAACATTTTTAAATAATGTATTATTAATGAGAATAATAATTATTTACTTGATTTCAAATTTGAACATATTTTGTACACTGAAAACTATCCGTCTAAATGAGTTAAAACAAAGATATAATTTTATATCTCACTAAAAGTATTTTTATAAAATACTTCGATTAAAAGTATATACGATTTCATATTTAGAAATTTATCATTTAAAAAGATTATACTATTTTACGATCGGGTGAACACGGGCCAAAAATACTACACATTGGAGACAAGATCCACAATTTGTGGATCTTGCCCGTGAACCTACTGCACCAATAATACTCCCTCCTCCCTTCCCATTTCAATCTCTTTTTCATCTCTCTCTTTCCTCTCATCTCTCTCGGTTTAACCACACCACAGCCGCCATCATCATCATTTTCGGGTATCATCATCATATCTTGAAGGGGGAAGCAAGTAAAAACAACATTATCATCATCTTCTTCATCGTCATCATCGTGTTCATCATCATCAACACCCACGGCTCCATTTTTTAATCCGTATGAACACTCCCCTTTTTATTTAATTTTTGTGTTTACAATTACTTACGTTACCATGTATTAGTGTTATATAAACCGATGATGTCCAAAAATTCGAGCTAGAAACCGACTACACTAAAACCCGTGCGAACAGACCCTGGTCAATCCCCTAGCCGATCGGCTATATACATCCAGCCGATCGGGTATATTTCTCCAGCCGATCGGCTATGGTTTGTGAGCCGATCGGCTATGGTTTGTGAGCCATACGGCTAGAAAAACTCAGATGATAGGCTAAAACTAAGATGATAGGCTATAACTTAGATGATAGGCTATAACTCGGATGATAGGCTATGATAATTCAGATGATCATCTAAATTTAGCCAGATGATCATTTAAGGACGATAGATGATCATCTATTCTCAGATAATCATCTGAGGACCAATAATTCTTTTTCTCCCAAAAAGTATCAAACTTATTCGACAACAAATATTATTATACGATATGAAAACATATAAAGTATATTTTTACAAAATTAACAAAAATTGTATTTTGAAATATGATTTCAATTCCGTCACCAACGGGCGTATACTTTTATAAATTTAAAATAAACACTTATCGAATACTTGGACATAACTTAACCGAATAGAAACTAATATGGATGGTTTATTAAAACGTCAATTCACTCATGATAATCTCACGTGTTTAGGACACTAGGAGGTTACTATTTGGATCACACGCGCAATAGGAGACGCTAGCACCACAGGTAAGTCTCACAGCCCCATTTTACTGTTTTGCTTTGGGGGAGATGCATTACTTGTATTTACTTGTTATATGAAATTATCAACTTTATTAGCTTACTTTATAGACTTACTTTTTAATGGTATTTACTTTACAAACTTTCTATTTTGCTGACTCACTATTTTACTGATTTACTATACGACAGACTTATGCTTTACTACTTTACCGACTTATTTACTTACCGACTTACAGACTTATAGATTTACTGATCGATATACTGAATTGTATGAGTTTCCTTTTAATCCAATGAAGTCCTCTGAATCATAGTTGTTAATTATAAGATAAGCGCGAGTTTTAGTATATGGATCCATATGGGACTGACAATCCCCACCCGGGGTGGTAGCACCACCACGAACCGTACTGTAGAAACGGGCGTTTCTTACTCGTTTCATATGAGTGTTTTTGGATTAGCACTCACGGGGGCAATTTACTTGTACTTGATTGTACGTTACAGACGTGTTAAGCTTCGACTATGATGGCTCATGGCAAGATAGACCGAACCTACTACATTAGTACAATTATACTTTACTGTCTTACTTATTTGTGAAATAATTTACTTATTGAATTACGTAATCTGTTTATTACTGTTTATTACAAACCTGTGAGATTCACCAACCTTTTGGTTGACGCTTTTAGTGATGCATTCTCAGGTACTCAGCAATAGTAGGATGGCCCGTAGGGTATGTATAACACACCATAATTTTATACCATATTTTTTTAGTCGGAAGCGAAATCTCATCTAAATATTAACATGAATGACCTGACGTCATTTACAAAACGTTACATAAGTTATATGTACAAGCTAGTAGAGTTTATGAATTGTCAAAATATATCCTGGGCATTAAATAACAAAACATGTTAGACGGTATCAAAATATTATCAGAGTGATACTAGTCAAACATTCTTTAGCCCACTCCTTGCCCAGCCCAAATCATCTCAAGACCTGCGAGGAGTAAATAATGGGATTAGCACAAAGCTAAGTGAGTCAACATGTCACTATCAGTACAACTCAGCATAACAGTCCCGATTAACAGCAAATAACACATAGACACAACATCATCAAGAGGATCGGTGGTCCTTGTGACGTCCACAGACCCGGGAGACGCACCAAGCAACACTTATAACCAACTGCAGGCCAATACAGTGGTATTACCGATAACTGTTTGCTACCTTTAACCAACATAGATCCATTCACAACACATGTTCACAATTCCTAAGTTGGCTAACCTGTAGCAACCCAGTCCAACCAACCAGTCAAGTTGACCTCCAATTCATCAAAATGCTCAAAGGCAATCACAACACAAATATATATATCTGAGCAATAACAATCCACAATCACTATGTTTATCCGTTGTAACCAATATGTCACAACTAAATCATACTGAGAGTACGGGTCCACTCACCGACTCCCATAGTTGCCTACTCAGTAGTCTAATATCACTGAGTATTCTCCATATCTGGAAATACAACAAAATAACACAAGTCAGTTACTTATCTCAACATCATTCCAATATATTTACACCCATAAATCTCTAAAATACTTAATTCACATAAATTTTACACAATCATCACAATTATCAATATCAAATCCATACTTTCTAAATTATCACTTAATCATGATTAATTATCATGATAATCACTTTCAACTACAATTCAAATGAGTTATCATTCACTTATAGTAGTTTAACACTATTCATTTCAAGTTAATGAATAATAACTTTAAACATCATAATTTCATAATCATTCATCAAATTTATGATCATTATGATCACTTCATCACTTTAATCAATATTAATCATTACTAATTAATCTAATTAAACTATTAACAAGGTTATTAGTATCCAACATCAACAATTCATCCTTATTAATTAACCCATTTAGTATGATTCGACCCGTATAACTTTCAAAGTTATATTAGCTACAACTTTATCAATTTGATTCAACCTTATCATAATTACCCAATCGCCACTTTATCTTTCAAATTACACTTCTCAATTCATTATTACTAATTAACTTCCATGTATGCACCTTACTTCATTTAATAAACACTTTTACAACACTTTTAATATATTTCATAAAACTGGACAGCAGCTGATTAACTCACTTTTCGACAAACTTAAGATCAGTTATGTGCAGTAAGGCCATATCCAACAGAAAATAGACTTTCCCACCTTTCCAACGCTATATTACACATCAAAACGGAGTTACGGTTATTTAGTTATGATTTATTGAATACAGCCCATTTTCTGCACATGGGACTGTCCGCCTACGAGTTTTCACCAAAAACATACCAATTCGACTCAAACATGATTAAAACCCTTTTATTGATAAACTCTTACTCAATTAACATATTAAGGACTGATTTCAACAAGACTCAACATCTAACTTAACCATGTTATAACTTAATTACATAACAAATTATCAAAACTCACCACTTTACCTCATAATAAATATTAATCCAACTAGTAACTAATCACTTTTCTCATATGTACCCAATGATATTAGAATAACAACAACAACAACAACAACAACAACAACAACAACAATTCATCATTATCATAATCATCATTTTAAGACTCTAATCCGTTTAATCACATAATCATCAAAGCTCCATTTACAATTATAAAACTCATATTATATAACTTTAGGTTCATCTCTTTAAGATCCCCTACACCAATTCTCTTTCAAAAACTTAAAATTTATCATCAATTCTCTACTCTTTCAATTACTAATTAATTTAATAATCAATTTCCTCAAAACAAACAAGAAGTTAGTGTACTTATACTCAAACAAATTTATTTACACTCATAATCATCATATAACACCTCTAATAATAAAAATCCTCTTCTTTCTCAATATCCATAATTAGGGTTTATCATAAATTCCATTTAGAACATCAAATTGAAGATTAATATAAATTATACTTACCTCAAAGCTTATGATTATGCAGAATTTTAGAGGTTAATAGCAAGAATTCAACTTCTCTTTGCTTGTCTCTCTCTCTTCGTATCTATCTCTTTCTCGCTATCTCTCTCTCTCTCTCTTCGTATCTCTCTCTCGATCTCAATCTCAGGAAACAATTTTTGTTTCCAGACTTTTCTAAGTAAGGGATTTAATTAAATGAATTTACATATTTAACCCTCTACTCTAGTTTATTACATATAAGTCACAACTAGATTTTACAAGTTTAGGAACCTTTGTTTTAGCCACCAAACTCATTTTCTAATTTAATGATATAAACTAATAATTTTACTCAATTAAATATAAATATAGATATAATTAATAACTTACGAAAATTGGGATGTTACAGTATGCTAAGCTAGTACGAGTCGCATGCATAAACACTTATGAAGATTTTATTGGCATTATCTTTTGTACTTTGATTATGTATTTAAAATCTTCAGAATCATTTTGCGAACTCTTTAATGATGTATATTTATGACCTAAAACTCTGTACTACTTTTGTAACGTACTGTATTGTAATGTATTTTCTAAAACGTCTCATTTAGAGTCGTTTGCTATTAATCTTTGTGCTTGATAATTGATTAGTCACGCCCCAAAATAGTCGCTTTTGCAAATCACGAAATTGGGGTGTGACACTCGTAGTGTCAAGTTTTGACATAGTAGGACTTACAATTAACTTTTATGTTGATAAAGATTTAGTATATCATAACATTAACCTAAACGTTCTCATTTATCATAAACAAAATCATCTCCCAATTGAATTTTTTAACACTAATTTCAAAGAAATATTGAATAAAACGAGTTTTTTTAAAAAGGGTTAATTGCGCAGATCGGGTATGAACTTATCACTTTTTACCGAGTTAGGGTATGAACCCAATTTATCACACAGGTCGGTAACAAACTTTCAAATTATGTTTCGAGTTGGGGAACAAACTTTTTTCTTTTTGCCGAGTTAGGGTATGGACCCAATTTATTACACAGGTCGGTAACAAACTTTCAAATTATGTTTCGAGTTAGGTAACAAACTTTTTTTTCATTTCAAATTATGTTTCAAATTATGTTTCGAGGTCGGTAATGAACTTTCAAATTATGTTTCGAGGTCGGTAATGAACTTTCAAATTATGTTTCGAGTTAGGTAACGAACTTTCAAATTATGTTTCGAGTTAGGTAACGAACTTTTCGAGTTAGGTGAAAAAAAGTTCGTTCCCTAACTCGAAACATAATTTGAAAATTTGATACCGACCTGTTTAATAAATTGGGTTCATACCCAAGTTCATACTCGATCTGCACCATTAACCCTTTTAAAAATGTCAAAATTAGATGCACAAAAAATTACTAAGACTAAAATATTTAATTCAACACACGGAGTACACCGTGTGTATCCGGACCCACACTCAACGGTCTTTTATCCACATATTATAAAAACACGCCATTCCGTCTCCAACAACAATCAGAAAACCCCCAAATTACGATCAAACCCTAACTCGATTTAGGGCTTTACTGCACCACTAATCTTCCGGCACAATTCAACCATTATTCTAACAATTTCGATCTCAATTTTTTAATTCTCCTTTCAATTTCTTCAATTCATCAACCGATTAATCAAAAACCATGGGTCAAGCCGAGAAATTAATGAACCAGATCATGGAGCTCAAATTCACCGCTAAAAGTCTTCAACGTCAAGCCAGAAAGTGCGAAAAAGATGAGAAATCCGAAAAACTCAAAGTCAAAAAAGCCATCGAAAAAGGAAACATGGACGGTGCACGGATCTACGCTGAGAACGCGATCCGTAAACGTAGCGAACAAATGAATTACCTCCGATTATCATCGCGACTCGATGCGGTCGTTGCACGACTCGACACGCAAGCTAAGATGACTACGATCAGTAAGTCAATGGGAACAATTGTGAAGTCTCTTGAGTCAACGCTAGCTACAGGTAATTTACAGAAGATGTCTGAAACAATGGATAAATTTGAACAACAGTTTGTTAATATGGAAGTACAAGCGGAGTTTATGGAGAGTTCGATGGCTGGAAGTACATCGCTTTCCACTCCTGAAGGTGAGGTTAATAGTTTGATGCAACAAGTTGCTGATGATTACGGTTTGGAGGTTTCGGTTGGGTTGCCGCAGCCTGCGGGTCATGCGGTGGCAAGTAAGAATAATGAGAAGGTTGAGGAGGATGATCTGACTAGGCGTCTTGCTGAGCTCAAAGCGCGTGGGTAATTGAAAGCGTTTTTCATGGAATCTATCGGTTTTATCTATCGCTATATTATAACTGCGAATTTGGTTCGAATATGTAAAGTTGACTTGTTTATGTTTGTGTTGTGTTATGCTTTATGCTATGCTTGAAACTACGTCTTTTGCGCATACTATTATGAAATTATGCTTCTTGTTTATATGTTTTTCATTTTAGTTAAAAGTGTACTAACTAGTTTGATGGGTTGACAACAATGAAATGTTACAATCCAGATTTTGGTTTATTTGTATAGTTGCAAAGTCAATTAAGTTAAGAACATATGGATGGAATTTGGACTGAATATTAGGAAAACCGAACAATGGGAGATTCTTTTGTTTAGTTTCTATAGGGTTCTAGAAACTGTTACAGTACAACACAAAAGATTAGAAGCTGCATAGAATGTGAAATAGGCTAAAGAAAAACATCACACTGACCGACCCAACAAGTTGCACACACACCTATATAGGATATTCCTTTAGTTATTTGTCCCAACTATAAACTTTAGAGTCCTTAGGTTTCTGTTGTTCGCCGTCTTTTATTGCAAGAGGTTTGAATCCTGTGAACATCATTCGGACCCTTTGGCAGATGGTTGGTTTAGGGGCTGATAAGTAGAACCCGAGTGAGTCTAGAAACCAACCGTTTCTTCCATAAAAACCTACAATGTGGCCTCCTTTTGCCAAGACATTGAAAGGGGTTCCTTCTTCAACCCCAAATGGCCCAAATGTTCTTTTGTTGGTTTTAAGAGTGAGTGATCGAATCACAGGGCCTGCTCCATAGACCACAGGGCAATAGTGCCCGCTAACACTTACTAAAATTTCTTCAGGAAATTGCAGCTTAACCTGAAATTAATCTCATAGAGAAAAATTTAAATTCATTTCCTACTTTAATTAGTTAAATGAAGAACAAGGATATATGGTGAAAACCTACCTGAGCAGATTTGGTTCCGCCCATGCCTCCATGCTTTTCAACTGGAGAGGGTATACCGTGGTCATCATATGTAATATAAATAGCGTCGATGCAACCACTGTATACAAGAGTGATTTCTCTAACTCCACTGTGTACTCCATCATCCCATAGGTTCCCTCCATATCCTCCCCATGGTCCCAATTGCATGCTTTTATCCTGTTGTTTTCAATTTTAATGAGATCATATATAACAAAGAAAAAAGGCGGGGATACCCCAGTGCTAGTGTTCTACAGAACTCCTAGGCTTCAGTCCAAAGCCACAAATATGAGAAAATCAGAATAGAGACTAAACTAGGTCACGAAATATAAGCGCAATTAATGTTTCATAGTTCATACCATTGTTAGTCCAACAAATTGTTGCAAACAAAGATGTAAATACGTATTGCTTGTAACTCGCAACTAGTAGCTGTATACTTCACATAAATTCTCACTGAAATTGCTGTCGATATAAAGGGAGCAAACAAAGTACTGCAGTGCTAAGCATCTGATTCCGATATTGTTTTTATATTCCTGCATACTTAAAACATGCACTTATTCTAATTCCCTTCCATTCAAACACAGGTTTTTGTTGCATAAAATATGTACCTTCCAGAACACCGAATCCATAAATTCTGCTTTTCCCAAAAGGTTACATACCTTGTCACCTTGACCAATGGTATTAAACATCCAATACTAATAAAAGATTGATAGAAAAATT
The DNA here is from genome assembly GCA_949592205.1 of Helichrysum umbraculigerum. Classification (NCBI taxonomy): domain Eukaryota; kingdom Viridiplantae; phylum Streptophyta; class Magnoliopsida; order Asterales; family Asteraceae; genus Helichrysum; species Helichrysum umbraculigerum. The sequence continues at coordinate 66,273,745 of CATIUR010000007.1, read as the reverse complement.
CTGACAACATGATAAAAGAAGGCAGTATTCTATGAATTATGGAAAGTGATTGCATCATAATAAATCGTCATCTCATATATTTATATTCGATATTTGATGTTACTCATAATGTATACTAGTAATCTAGTATGTTTGTAGAGACAATCAAAGTATCGATTCGGGTACACGTCAAGCAACGTACATAGGTAACGTACATGGATGTAGAGATGTACGCTTAGGAACAGTTGATGATTGTTAAAATTAGAATCAGAAGTAAATGTATGAATGCTTAATGTAATGGAACAACTTGAGTATGTACGAGTACAATGTGTAAATAATTGCTTCGAGTACAAGTATACAATGTGGGGAGAGGAAAATTTAAGTGTTTGCTAATGTATGTATACAATTGACCCAAAGTGTTAGCATTGGGTCCTAAATAAAGGCAAATGAGAAGAGTCAGTTACAAGTTGAGTTTGCTGAATGCCGAACTCATTATATTTTACAAGTCTTTGTTCATCTTCAACATCGTCCTTCTCTAATTTTTGTCCAGCATTTGTATCTGGTCGTCTCTGGAAGTTCGTTAGGCTAAATGCCTTGTCCGTCTGTTCTTGCCAGTTATGGTTTTTCCCATTATGATTTATGTATTATCTATATATATATATTAATATTCAATAAATATCCATCACTCTACAGATATTAATTCCAGGATTAATTTCTTTCCGGTCCAACCTAAAGTGGCATGAATAATGATAATTCAGTATCAATGATTGCCGGTTGAATTTGTAAGTTGTTTGTTGCAGACTTGTAGATTATGAGAAGTCTCTTTTTATTTGAGCTTCTTTAAACTTGATCACCACTGTAACATCTTATATATGAGGAAGCCAACATGTCTTTAACTTGCAACATCTTAGGCTCTCTTCTTTGGACATGGTCTTCCCGTTTAGGAATTCTGAACAAAACATATAATACAGTCAAGCAAGGTGAAAAACTTATTCGTTAGAGGTGGTAGTTTTGATTCATTTACTCAATTGGATGATTTTAAGTTTTATCTCTAACGAATCATATGGTAAAGTGAAGGGAATGGGGTTTCTCAAAACGTATATTCAATGCATAAATTTCTTTAATCATTTCGATAAAGTGCATATTCTTTTCAAGATAGTGTTTTTTTGTGTGATTATATTTGAGACACGGGGTATTTTCAAGTCCACAATTTTGGGAGTTTTTAGAAACTAGCGGGGGCGGTACTAGAAACTTTTTCCAACGGGGGCAAATTGTAGGGTGTTTTTCTCATAGGTTTTAGATTACGAATTCAAGTTCTTTTTCCCTTCAAGTAATACGTTAAGTAAACCAACCCAAACTTGTGCTAGCATGTAGAATCGTAAAAGAACTCCGTTTAAGATGATTTTCAACACGGAAAACCATAGCGAAGGTTCATATATTAAGCAACACTTACAAATGTTGTATATATTTGTGTTTTTTGCTCACATGTTCGTCTCTTAAAAAGTTCCGAACATTCTTAATTCTCCATGGTTGAGTTATAACGGATTTATATGTGCTTATATATATATATTTTATAGACTTGGAATATGGAAAAGAAAAACATGAATGAAAGACTATCGATATAGGTTATATATTGTTCTTTTGATAATAGCATTTTATTATAACTAGCTACTAGTTAGTATTAAGCAATAGAGGGAAACAGATAATATGTACAGAAAATAGAATAAAGAAACAAAGGGGAAAAAGGAAAAAGGAGGAACTGGGCAAACGCTTATCATCACTAGCTTAATATGTATATAACCCAATATTTTCATGGAATTGAGTAATTGTGCTTTATCTATGGCTTAAATAATTGGCATTTTCCGATTGAATATCTAAGTTTGACTGGTTTATGTACTTATGTTTATTCTTTATAGTACTTGAAACGAGTACTTCTGCAGTTCTGCGTATATTATTAAGATATGAAACTACACATCTAGTGCTGTGAAGTTATTTGTTCAGATTGATTGAGCTGGGAAAGTCATGCTTGTAATTTATCATTGTGCTAGTTTGGTCGGTTGAACAACATCGGAATGCCAGAGTCTAGATTTTTGTATATTTGCATATTTTAAAGGTCATTAAGAACAACTTATGGATTGATTTTTGACTGAATGTTAGGAAGAGCTAACAACTGAAAGAGTCTTTTATTTAGCGTCTATAGGCTTCTAGAAATCGTTACAATACCATACCAAAATATAATAACTTGTGCAGAACATGAATAGGCAAAAGAATATATCACACTGACTCAACAAAACACACATCCATAGGAAATACTCATTTAGTCATTTGCTCCAACTATATAACCTTCAGAGCTTTTAGTTTTCTGCTGTTCGCTGTCTTTGTTAGCAAAAGGTTTAAATCGTGTGAACATCATTAGGATTCTTTGGAAGAAGGTTGGTTTAGGGGGTGACAAGTAGAACCCAATTGAGTCCAGAAACCAACCGGTTCTTCCATAAAAACCTACAATGCAGCCTCCTTTTGCCAAGAAATTGAAGGGTGTTCCTTCTTCAACCCCAAATGGCCCAAATGTTCTTTTGTTGCTCACAAAAGTGAGGGATCGAATTACAAGGCCACCTCCATAGACCACAGGGCAATAGTGCCCGCCAACACTTATCAAAATCTCATCAGGAAATTGCAGCTTAACCTGAAAATAGTCCCCCATAGAAAATCATATCAATCCATATCCAATTTTAAATAAATGAAAATGCAGGGTGAAATGCTGAAAATGTACATGAGCAGATTTAGTCCCGCCTATGCCTCCATGCTTTTCAGCCTGAAATGGTTTACCGTTGTTATCATATGTTATATGGATAGAGTCGATGCAACTACCATACACAAGATTGATTTCTCTAACTCCACTGTGTAATCCATCGTCCCATTTATTCCCTCCATTTCCTCCCCATGGTCCCAACTGCATGTTGTTATCCTGTTGTATTCCGATATCATGAGATCATTTTCAATAAAGAGAATCAGAAGAGAGATATTAACAATGTTCGCGAAATTTAAGTACATTCAAGGGATTTCATATATACCATTGTTTCTCCAACAAACCGTTTGAGCGTAAACAAAGATGTCGCTACGTGTAGCTTGTAACTTGTAAGTGTATATTTTTTGTTGCACAAAAATCTCTTAATATAAAGGGAGCAAATATAGTACTACCGTGCTAAGCATCTGATTCCAATCATGTTTTATGCTCTCACATACATAAAACATGTACTACTAGGTATGATGCCCTTGTAATTAAACACAGGTGTTTGTTACATTAAAACATGTACTATTTATGATTCCCTTGTATTCAAACATGAGTGTTTGTTACATTGAAAATGTACTTGCTTCTAGAATACCGAATCCTTAAAATCTTGTTTTTCTTTGCATACGTACCTTTGCAAATGAAGTTTGAGCTGTTTGTTGTTGAAATGTTTGACCTTGTCATTCGGGGACAACGAGTCTTTTTAACTCATATGTAAGCAGCCTAACTTGGTATCACTGTGACTGTTTACGACCCTTGCCACCCCCAAAATGTTTACCTAGGGAGGTTCGACTAAGGATACCAGGACGCCTTACCACTAGGCTACTTTAGTGATGCATGGTTTCCGATTCCAACTCCATCTTTGGATCAAACCTATGCCCATAGATTTCCACCAACAAACCAAGTTATGTACCATAATAATACTGATCGATTTACGCCCCCCACATGATTTTCTTTTGACAACTTTAGTGCACATGAAAAACATCTTTTTTTGTTGGTCTTTTCTTATGCTGCGACTGTAACATTGTCAAAGGAAAAATGGTTGGTATGTAAATCAAATCGTATGATGTGAAACTGTGCAAGCTACCTCGATCTCATTCGTTATAATCTACCACTAACCTTTTTTCTTATACATCACGAGCACAGTAACTGATTTTTGTTATTCTTTTTGTTTATGGCCATGTTGTCTGTGATTTGAGATGGAATATGTAAACTTAACTGATTTATGTCTGTGCTATGTCCTACTTTTCTATCTGCTTGAAAACAGTTCTTTGCATCTATTATTATAAAACAATGCACCTTGCATATTTGGTTATTTGGTTCTTAAATGATCAGCATGTAGCTGTTTGATTTTCTACTTAGTTTGTTGGGTTGACAACAATGAAACATAGACTTTAGATTCTGGTTTCTTTGCACATTCACAATGTCATTAGGAACAATATATGGATGGAATTCTCATGCAAACCAAACAACGAAATATTACATTTATTTGCTTCTAGAATTGTTACAGTACCATACTGAAAGATATGAACTTGTGCAGAACATGAAATAGGCTAAAGGAAACATCAGACAGACTCATTTGCCCAAAGATAAAGTGTAGAGCCCTTCGTTTTCTGTTGTTTACCATATCTATTAGAAAGAGGATAAAATCCGAAAAAATTCCTTTGGATTCTTTGGAAGATGGCTGGTTTAGAGGGCAATACTTAGAACCCGATTGAGTCTAGAAACCAGCCTGTTTTACCATAAAAACCTACTATCTGGCGTCCATTTGCCAAGAAATTGAAGGGTGTTCCTTCTTCAAACCCAAATGGTCCAAATGTTCTTTTGTTGCTCTTAAAACTGAGTGATCGAATCACAGGGCGACCTCCATAGACAGCACGGCAATAGTGCCCGCTAACACTTGTTAAGATCTCATCTGGAAATTGTAGCTTAATCTGAAATTAGTCCCCATAAAAATCACATTAAACTATATCCGACTTTAAAATAAATAACCGTTTTAAGTGTCTGAAAGCATTTCGAATTTTATCCAAAATTTATTGTACAAAACTTTCTATAGTATGTGTCAAACTTTCTATTATCTATCAGGTAACGCTTTTGCTAACATGACGGCCGTATAAGGTGCCGCGTTATCCATCACGTAAGAGGTCAGATACATGAAATAGTAGTTTTTTTTTTCTTCGAAAAACAGATACATGCAATAGTAGTTATCGAAAGTTTAACACAACATTAGATATATTTAGAGTTGAATACCTATAACAAGATTTATGGGTAAAGTTTGCTATTTTCAGACACTTAACCAATAAATAGACCAGAGGGTGATATGGTGAACATGTACCTGAGCAGATTTGGTATTGCCTATGCCTGCATGCTTTTCAGCCTGAAATGGTTTACCATTGTTATCGTATGTTATTTGGATAGAGTAGATGCAACTACCGTATCCAAGACTGATTTCTCTAACTCCACTGTACACTCCATCATCCCATCGGTTCCCTCCGTTTCCTCCCCGTGGTCCCACTTGCGTGCTTTTATCCTGTCGTATTCAAATAATATCATGAGATCATTTTCAATAAAGAAAAAGAGCGGTGAGACCCCTGCAGGTGCTAAAAAATTCACAAATCTTAAAAAAATCATAAAAGAGATTAAACAAGGTTAACAAAATTTAAGCACATGTAAGGGACTTCATACCATTGTTAATTAGTCCAACAAACTATTGCAAACAAATATGTTACTATGTTTAGCTTGTAACTAGTAGCTGTTTACTTAATATTCTTGCACAGAAATTGCTGTAGATATAAAGGGAGCAAACAATGTACCATTCGCATACATAAAACGTGTACTGATTCTGATTCTGATTCCCGTCTATTAAAACTCAGGTGTTTGTTACATAAAACATGTACTATTTTCGATTCCCTTCTATTCATACTCAAGGTGTTTGTTGCATTAAATATGTACTGATTCTGATTTTCTTCTATTCAATCTCAGGTGTTTGTTACATTGAACATGTACCTTCTAGTACACCGAATCCTTAAATCTTGCTTTTCTTTGCATACGTACCTTGACAAATGGAATTAAACATCCAATAAGAAAAGATCTATAGAAAGTCTGATAACATAATATAAGAAATGAAGTAATCTATAGATTAAGAAAAGTGATGTCATAATTGATTATATCTACATCTATACTTTTATCACCATTTGACCCATTTGGATCATTCCCTATCTAGTCAACTTTTGCTATTCGAATCTTTTAAGATTAAACATAACCCAAATAGAACCGCTTCTTAAGAAAAATGAATTGAAGTTGACACCTATCTAGTTGTTATATTGGTGATCTAAAATCCTATCATGTGGAAAAAATTACTTTGGTAAGATAATTCACCTAAACATAATGTTCAAACACACTTTTACTAATTAGATAAAAAAAACTCTGTTTACTTGTAGGATATACTCTTCCCTCACATATTCCAACGTATCGATTTGATATCTTAACTTATAAAAAGGACAATAAAAATCGGTTAGAGAACCCCTAATGAAACTGTTTGCATCTGGTTTGAACATAAATTTCCGAACTTCAATTTGAGTTTATGAAAAACAACACCATCAATGAAGCTTCTACCATTGAAGTTGATTAATAGTTATGTTTTTGCGGTCCTATAATAATAGGATTCAGATTGATACACCCAGAATGAACGTACAGTAGGACCAAGTGACCCCGTCCCAATCACGGGATTCTTTACTTGTATTCCAATTCATCAAGCCAATTTTGACATGGGAAATGCATGGAGGATTGTCGATTTAGAAAGACTCAAACTATATATGGATTTGGATCTGGGAGTTTCTGAGCGTGAGCTTGAAGATGGATTTCGCATTTATGGCGTTCTGAAGAAGTCCGTATTATTTGGTTCTCAAATGATCAGCATGTAGCTGTTTGATTTTCTACTTAGTTTGTAGGGTTGACAACAATGAAAGCCTTTAGATTCTGGTTTCTTTGCATATTCACAATGTCATTAGGAACAAAACATGGATGGAATTTGACTGAATATCATGCAAACCAAACAATGAAATATTACATTTATTTAGTGTCTGTATGCTTTAGAAATTGTTACAGTACCATACTGAAAGATAAGAACTTGTGCAGAACATGAAATAGGCTAAAGAAAACATCAGACAGACTCATTTGCCCAAAGATACAGTGTAGAGCCCTTCGTTTTCTGTTGTTTACCATCTCTGTTAGCACGAGGATAAAATCCAAGAAAATTCCTTGGGATTCTTGGGAAGATGGCTGGTTTAGAGGGCAATACGTAGAACCCAATTGAGTCTAGAAACCAACCTGTTTTACCGTAAAAACCTACTATCTGGCGTCCGTTTGCCAAGAAATTGAAGGGTGTTCCTTCTTCAAACCCAAATGGTCCAAATGTTCTTTTGTTGCTCTTAAAACTGAGTGATCGAATCACAGGGCGACCTCCATAGACAGCACGGCAATAGTGCCCGCTAACACTTGTTAAGATCTCATCCGGAAATTGTAGCTTAATCTGAAATTACTCCCCATAAAAATCATATTAAACTATACCCGACTTTAAAATAATTAAATGTTTCAGTGTCTGAAAACATTTCGAATTTTACCCAAAATTCTATTGCACAAAAGTTTCTGTAGTATGTATCAAACTTTTAATTATTTATCAGGTAACCCTTTTGCTAACATGACAACCATATAAGGTGCTGCGTCATCCATCACGTAAGAGTTCAGATACATGCAATAGTAGTGATCAAAAGTTTAACACAACATTAGATATATTTAGAGTTGAATATATATAACAAGACGTACATTTTGGGTAAAGTTTGCTATTTTCGGACACTTAACCAATAAATAAACCACAGGGTGATATGGTGAACATGTACCTGAGCAGAATTGGTATTGCCTATTCCTGCATGTCTTTCAGCCTGAAATGGTTTACCATTGTTATCGTATGTTATTTGGATAGAGTAGATGCAACTACCGTATCCAAGACTGATTTCTCTAACTCCACTGTGCACTCCATCATCCCATCGGTTCCCTCCGTTTCCTCCCCATGGTCCCACTTGCGTGCTTCTATCCTGTCGTATTAAAAATAATATCATGAGATCATTTTCAATAAAGAAAAAGAGCGGTGAGACCCCTGCAGGTGCTACAAAACTCACAAATCTTAAAAAAATCATAAAAGAGATTAAACAAGGTTAACAAAATTTAAGCACATGTAAGGGACTTCATACCATTGTTAATTAGTCCAACAAACTATTGCAAACAAATATGTTACTATGTTTAGCTTGTAACTAGTAGCTGTTTACTTAATATTCTTGCACAGAAATTGCTGTAGATATAAAGGGAGCAAACAATGTACCATTCGCATACATAAAACGTGTACTGATTCTGATTCTGATTCCCGTCTATTAAAACTCAGGTGTTTGTTACATAAAACATGTACTATTTTCGATTCCCTTCTATTCATACTCAAGGTGTTTGTTGCATTAAATATGTACTGATTCTGATTTTCTTCTATTCAATCTCAGGTGTTTGTTACATTGAACATGTACCTTCTAGTACACCGAATCCTTAAATCTTGCTTTTCTTTGCATACGTACCTTGACAAATGGAATTAAACATCCAATAAGAAAAGATCTATAGAAAGTCTGATAACATAATATAAGAAATGAAGTAATCTATAGATTAAGAAAAGTGATGTCATAATTGATTATATCTACATCTATACTTTTATCACCATTTGACCCATTTGGATCATTCCCTATCTAGTCAACTTTTGCTATTCGAATCTTTTAAGATTAAACATAACCCAAATAGAACCGCTTCTTAAGAAAAATGAATTGAAGTTGACACCTATCTAGTTGTTATATTGGTGATCTAAAATCCTATCATGTGGAAAAAATTACTTTGGTAAGATAATTCACCTAAACATAATGTTCAAACACACTTTTACTAATTAGATAAAAAAAACTCTGTTTACTTGTAGGATATACTCTTCCCTCACATATTCCAACGTATCGATTTGATATCTTAACTTATAAAAAGGACAATAAAAATCGGTTAGAGAACCCCTAATGAAACTGTTTGCATCTGGTTTGAACATAAATTTCCGAACTTCAATTTGAGTTTATGAAAAACAACACCATCAATGAAGCTTCTACCATTGAAGTTGATTAATAGTTATGTTTTTGCGGTCCTATAATAATAGGATTCAGATTGATACACCCAGAATGAACGTACAGTAGGACCAAGTGACCCCGTCCCAATCACGGGATTCTTTACTTGTATTCCAATTCATCAAGCCAATTTTGACATGGGAAATGCATGGAGGATTGTCGATTTAGAAAGACTCAAACTATATATGGATTTGGATCTGGGAGTTTCTGAGCGTGAGCTTGAAGATGGATTTCGCATTTATGGCGTTCTGAAGAAGTCCGTATTATTTGGTTCTCAAATGATCAGCATGTAGCTGTTTGATTTTCTACTTAGTTTGTAGGGTTGACAACAATGAAAGCCTTTAGATTCTGGTTTCTTTGCATATTCACAATGTCATTAGGAACAAAACATGGATGGAATTTGACTGAATATCATGCAAACCAAACAATGAAATATTACATTTATTTAGTGTCTGTATGCTTTAGAAATTGTTACAGTACCATACTGAAAGATAAGAACTTGTGCAGAACATGAAATAGGCTAAAGAAAACATCAGACAGACTCATTTGCCCAAAGATACAGTGTAGAGCCCTTCGTTTTCTGTTGTTTACCATCTCTGTTAGCACGAGGATAAAATCCAAGAAAATTCCTTGGGATTCTTGGGAAGATGGCTGGTTTAGAGGGCAATACGTAGAACCCAATTGAGTCTAGAAACCAATCTGTTTTACCGTAAAAACCTACTATCTGGCGTCCGTTTGCCAAGAAATTGAAGGGTGTTCCTTCTTCAAACCCAAATGGTCCAAATGTTCTTTTGTTGCTCTTAAAACTGAGTGATCGAATCACAGGGCGACCTCCATAGACAGCACGGCAATAGTGCCCGCTAACACTTGTTAAGATCTCATCCGGAAATTGTAGCTTAATCTGAAATTACTCCCCATAAAAATCATATTAAACTATACCCGACTTTAAAATAATTAAATGTTTCAGTGTCTGAAAACATTTCGAATTTTACCCAAAATTCTATTGCACAAAAGTTTCTGTAGTATGTATCAAACTTTTAATTATTTATCAGGTAACCCTTTTGCTAACATGACAACCATATAAGGTGCTGCGTCATCCATCACGTAAGAGTTCAGATACATGCAATAGTAGTGATCAAAAGTTTAACACAACATTAGATATATTTAGAGTTGAATATATATAACAAGACGTACATTTTGGGTAAAGTTTGCTATTTTCGGACACTTAACCAATAAATAAACCACAGGGTGATATGGTGAACATGTACCTGAGCAGAATTGGTATTGCCTATTCCTGCATGTCTTTCAGCCTGAAATGGTTTACCATTGTTATCGTATGTTATTTGGATAGAGTAGATGCAACTACCGTATCCAAGACTGATTTCTCTAACTCCACTGTGCACTCCATCATCCCATCGGTTCCCTCCGTTTCCTCCCCATGGTCCCACTTGCGTGCTTCTATCCTGTCGTATTAAAAATAATATCATGAGATCATTTTCAATAAAGAAAAAGAGCGGTGAGACCCCTGCAGGTGCTACAAAACTCACAAATCTTAAAAAAATCATAAAAGAGATTAAACAAGGTTAACAAAATTTAAGCACATGTAAGGGACTTCATACCATTGTTAATTAGTCCAACAAACTATTGCAAACAAATATGTTACTATGTTTAGCTTGTAACTAGTAGCTGTTTACTTAATATTCTTGCACAGAAATTGCTGTAGATATAAAGGGAGCAAACAATGTACCATTCGCATACATAAAACGTGTACTGATTCTGATTCTGATTCCCGTCTATTAAAACTCAGGTGTTTGTTACATAAAACATGTACTATTTTCGATTCCCTTCTATTCATACTCAAGGTGTTTGTTGCATTAAATATGTACTGATTCTGATTTTATTCTATTCAATCTCAGGTGTTTGTTACATTGAACATGTACCTTCTAGTACACCGAATCCTTAAATCTTGCTTTTCTTTGCATACGTACCTTGACAAATGGAATTAAACATCCAATAAGAAAAGATCTATAGAAAGTCTGATAACATAATATAAGAAATGAAGTAATCTATAGATTAAGAAAAGTGATGTCATAATTGATTATATCTACATCTATACTTTTATCACCATTTGACCCATTTGGATCATTCCCTATCTAGTCAACTTTTGCTATTCGAATCTTTTAAGATTAAACATAACCCAAATAGAACCGCTTCTTAAGAAAAATGAATTGAAGTTGACACCTATCTAGTTGTTATATTGGTGATCTAAAATCCTATCATGTGGAAAAAATTACTTTGGTAAGATAATTCACCTAAACATAATGTTCAAACACACTTTTACTAATTAGATAAAAAAAACTCTGTTTACTTGTAGGATATACTCTTCCCTCACATATTCCAACGTATCGATTTGATATCTTAACTTATAAAAAGGACAATAAAAATCGGTTAGAGAACCCCTAATGAAACTGTTTGCATCTGGTTTGAACATAAATTTCCGAACTTCAATTTGAGTTTATGAAAAACAACACCATCAATGAAGCTTCTACCATTGAAGTTGATTAATAGTTATGTTTTTGCGGTCCTATAATAATAGGATTCAGATTGATACACCCAGAATGAACGTACAGTAGGACCAAGTGACCCCGTCCCAATCACGGGATTCTTTACTTGTACAATGAGTGTATTTTTTTTTTCAACATCAAACATATAATAATATCAAGTGTTCGTAAAATTTGGGGCCCCTCTAAAACGTGTGGCCCTGTGCTCTGACACATAATGAACATGCTAATCTCCACCAGTGAGTAGGATATACTCTTCCCTCACATATTCCAACATATCAATTTGATATATTAACTAATAAAAACAACGATAAAAATCGGTTAGAGAACCCTTAATGAACTTGTTTGCATCTGGTTTGAACATAAAGTTCCGAACTTCAATTCGAGTTTATGAAGAACAACACCGTCAATGAAGCTTCTACTGTTGAAGTTGATTGAAAGTAATGTTTTTGTGGTCCTATAGTAATAGGCTTCACATTGATATACTGAGTATAAACGTACAGCAGGACCAAGTGACCCCGGTCCCAATCACGGGATTCTTTAGTTGTATTCCAAGTCATCAAGCCAATGGGGGAAATGTATGGCAGATTGTCAATTTAGAAAGAACTATAAAAATTTAATGGATTTGGATCCGGGAGTTTCTGAGCGTGAGCTTGAAGATGGATTTTGCTTGTATGGAGTTCTGAAGAAGTCCGTATTATTTACTCCAGTTGTGTGTGTATGAAACTATGAATAATACTGTAACTTGAAGTAAAGAAAACCACTTTTGTTGGTCTTCTGGTGTACTTCACCACTGGCCTTTCTTCTTATACATTACAAGCACTATAACCGATTTTTGTCATTGTTTTTGTTTATGGCATATTGTCTCTGATTTCAAATGCTATTTGTAAACTTAACTGATATATATTTGTGTTTTTTCCTGCTTTGCTATTTGTTTGAGAATGCTTTGTATACAGTATATTGGATCAATGCACTTTGTGGTGTTTGTTTACTTGGTGTTCAAAATTCCTTCATGTAGCGGTTTAATAGTCTACTACTCGGGCAGTTTGTAGGGTTGACAACAATGAAACATAGACCCTGATTTAGCATATTAACAAAGTCTATAAGAACATAATATTGATGGAAATTGGCCGAGAATATATCATGCAAGCCAAACAACAAGACATTCTTTTATTTAGCGTCTATATGCTTATAGAAAGCGTTACAATACCATAACAAAAGATAAAGAACTTGTGCAGAACATGAAATAGGCTAAAGAAAACAACATACGGGCTTAACAAAATGCGCACACACGTACATATCCAGGAGATACTCATTTGCCTAAACCGTAAAGTTTAGAGCCCTTGGTTTTCTGTTGTTCACCATCTCTGTTAGAAAGAGGATAAAATCCCATAAACTTCCTTTGGATTCGTTGAAAGATGGCTGGTTTAGAGGGCAATAAGTAGAACCCGATTGAGTTAAGAAACCAGCCTGTTTTACCATAAAAACCTACAATCTGGCATCCGTTTGCCAAGAAATTGAAGGGTGTTCCTTCTTCAACCCCAAATGGCCCAAATGTTCTTTTGTTGCTCTTAAAAGTGAGTGATCGAATCACGGGGCGACTTCCCCAGACCGCAGGGCAATGGTGCCCGCTAACACTTATCAAGATCTCATCCGGAAATTGTAGCTTAATCTGAAATTAGTCCCCATAAATAATAGTAGGTCATCGGAAGTTTAACAAAACGTTAGATATATTTAGAGTTGAACATATACAATAAATTTTTTGGGCTAAAGTTTCCCTTTTTCAGACACTTAACAAATAAATAAACCATGGGGTGATCTGGTGAACATGTACCTGAGCAGATTTGGTATTGCCTATGCCTGCATGCTTTTCAGCCTGAAATGGTTCACCACTGTTGTCGTATATTATTTGGATAGAGTAGATGCAACTACCGTATACAAGACTGATTTCTCTAACTCCACTGTGAACTCCATCATCCCATTGATTCCCTCCATTTCCTCCCCATGGTCCCACTTGCATGCTTTTATCCTGTTGTATTTAAATAATAATATCATGAGATCATTTTCAAAGGCCAGTGCTACAATTCTCCTAGGCTTGAGTCCAAAGCCACAAATCTTAAAAAATCAGAATAGAGATTAAACAAGGTTAACAAAAATTAAGCACATGTAAGGGATTTCATACCATTATTAATTAGTCCAACAAATTATGGCAAACAAATATGTTTACTACGTGTAGCTTGTAACTAGTAACTGTATGCTTACTGTTACTGCACACAGATTGATGTAGATATAAAGGGAGCAAACAACGTACTACCGTGCTAAGTATCAGATTCGCATACATAAAGCATGCACTGATTCTGATTCCCTTTATTCAAACTCAGGTGTTTGTTACATGAAACATGTACTATTTCTGATTCCCTTCTATTCATATTTCATACCAGGTGTTTGATGCATTAAACATGTACTAATTCTGATTCCCTTCTATACATACTCAGGTGTGTGTTACATTAAACATGTACCTTCTAGAATACTGAATCCTTAAATCTTGCTTTACTTTGTATACATACCTTGACAAATGGAATTAAACATCGAATGCTAAGAAAAGATCTATAGAAAGTCTGATAACATAATAGAAGAAATGCAGTATTCTATGAATGAGGAAAAGTGATTTCATCATTATATCTAGATCTATACTTTTATTACCACTTGACCCATTTGGCTCATTCCCTATCTAGTCAACTTTTGTTATTCAAATATTTTAAGATAAAACATAACCCAAATAGAACCCGTTTAAAAGAATATAGATTGAAGTTGACACCTATATAGTTGTTAAATAGTGATCTAAAAATCCTATCATGTGGGAAAAATTACTGGGGTAACATATTTCACACCTAAACATAATGTTTGAATACACTTTTTACTAACTAGATAAAAAACTCTGTTTACTAGTAGTACATACTCTTCTCTCACGCATTCCAACATATCGATTTGATATCTTAGCTTATAAAACGACAATAAACATCGGTTAGAGAACCCCAAATGATTGTTTGCTTCTGGTTTGCACATAAATTTCCGAACTTCAATTCGAGTTTCTGAAAAAAACACCATCAATGAAGCTTCTATCACTGAAGTTGATTAAAAGCTAAGTTTTTGTGGTCCTATAATAATAGGCCTCAGATTGATATACTGAGAGAAAACGTACAGCAGAACCAAGTGACCCCGTCCCATTCACGAGAATCTTTACTTGTATTCCAATTTATCAAGACAATTTTGACATGGGGAATTGTATGGGGGATTATCGATTGAGAAAGACCTAACACATATATTTGGATTTGGATCCGGGAGTTTCTGATCGTGAGCTTGAAGATGAATTTCGCATTTATGGCGTGCTAAAGAAGTTCGTATTATTTACTCCAATTGTGTGTGTATGAAACTATGAATAATACTGTACCTTGAAGTAGAATCGACCACTTTTTCAAGCAATTATTTTTGATGCTTGTGTCGCTTTTAAATAAACCCTTTTAAGTGACTAAACTTGATGAAAGCAACAGTCATGAGTACACAAATGATACTCCTTTTGTGTGCTAGTTACCTTATTTTAGCACGCAAGTGTTGACTGTCATGGATTGTGCTGGCCTGCATATTCTCGAATGTCATTGACGTCCATGCTAAACAACTTAATTAGAAAACAAGTAGAACCCCGATTTACATTATCAGTATAACCCTGTTGTTATTGGCTTTCATATCAGCTAGGATGTGTAGGACCAAACCTTATACTCCTCTCAATAACAGTGGGCTTTTGATGTTGCCATAGAGTTGTCTGCAATATATCAACGAGAAGCTATATATAAGAATCCAAGAGAATACCGAAGAAATAAAACATAAACAGCAGTTGTACTACTAGTGATCTAAATATCATATTTACATGATCTGAGTTATGATTGTGATTGCACATAGAAAATCGAAACAAGTGACCTTTTTTCACTTTTCACGATACTTAAAAAATCACTAGATTCCCTTTAATGAAAAGTAGACCGTTTGGTGAACATCTATTAGGTATTAATGTGGCAAGGTGACCGAGTTGATTAATGGGTTAGGACAAGCAGTTATCAGTGTGGGTCAGGTTGGGTTGATCCATAACCACATTGTTGTCAACTAGCGTGTTAAATATGATTACAAAAACTATATTGTTACAATAGTAAAAAGAGCAAATTGAAAAAGTTCATAAAGCGATTTCAGAGGTGGTATGCAGATATGCAATGGATATACACTTTGGGAAACTTTCAATCTATTATATCCTTTTCATTTCCTATCTAGTCAAAGTTTTCCATTTGAATAATTTAATATGGATCGAAGTTGACACCTACATATCTAAATGTTATATTAGTATCAAAAAATCATATCCTGTGGGGGAATTTACTCGGGTAACAAATTTCACACCAAGATTAATGTTTGAACACACTTGAAATAAAAGAATTCCAATTAATTCCCATAAAATCAAAAAAATATAGCACAAAATGTAATATGGCAAATAGCCCAATAAGGTAACGTAAGATTCAAAATTTCACTTTTTCCATCGCCCAAAAAGGACCCTTAGTTTTAATTTGTGCCCAAAAAGGATTATTGTGTCAAAAAAACTTAAATTAAGGGGAATATCAGCCGCTCGATTTTTTATTTTTTCAAAATTGACTCTTGAAACGACTTGCATGAGTTATTATGAGTTTAAGATATTGACATCGTTGCATCATCAACACACAAGAAACCTTTAATTCCACGAATCGTCATCTTTTGGATACGTATTTGTCACTTCAATTTTCGAACCCTAGGCGGCTTGCTCATGATCCCCGAATGTTTCAAACTTTAATTGGTGGTATAAAGTGTTTATAAATGATGCTCATCACCTTTAACCGACCTTAATTTCTAAAAAATAAAAAATCGACCCGCTGATATTCCCCTTAATTTAACTTTTTTGACAAAATAATCCTTTTTGGGCAAAAATTAAAACTAAGGGTCCTTTTTGGGCGATGGGAAAAGTGATATTCCCTTTATTGGGAAATTTTGAATCTTACGTTACCTTTTTGGGCTATTTTCCCAATGTAAAAATATAGCATAATATAAGAAATTATAGCATAAGCGGAACATAGGTCGTTTAAAGTTGCATATTAATAGCAATGCCATATATTAACCACTAATTTATAGATAATTTATAACTTGGCATCAAATCAAGAAATATGGCACAAAAAATATATATAAAAAAATATCGCACAAGCCAAAAGGTTCTTATTGAATAAAATTTTTGGTATAAACGATATATCTCGGTTAAATTCGCATACTAACAGCAATCCAACATATATACAGAGATAAAACAACACCATAAAATAGAAACTTGGGGATAAAATATAAAAATATCGCACCGAAACGAAAAATTGATATATCCAGTGTTAAAATGAGTGTGAAAGTGTTGAATTACTAACCGTAAGGATTAAGCTCCGAATGAAGGGTGATGAAATGGATTAGGGTTTTGATATGATCGAAAACACCATCCAGCTTCTGTAAGTTGGGGTTTCACGTATGAATTAAATTCAATCATACGTGAAGACGAAGATGAGGGAGGGACGGTGTTAATCGGATAGTTCGATATTCTGTGTAGGAATTGCTAAACTGTTTTGTGCTATGTTTAAAACCCTGTCACGTTTAATTTAATTTATCTCATATTTATAAGTTATAACTCACGCCTACCACGAATAAATTATTCTGATCAAGGTTAGGGCTCTCCATTATATGCGAAAAACCGAAAATACATGAGGATCGACGAGGAACCGGATCGTAACCGAAATATTCGAGGATATATGGTACGGTCCATGGTCCATAGTTTTTTTTTAGATATTTGGGACTCAGTCCGGTCCTGGACCAAACCCTAGAAAAAACGGAAAATGGACCGAACCGAATATTCGTATACATTCATTAGATATAGCATATAATTTCATATAACTTTTCCTTATGTATCATCAAAAAATAATTGCTCATCCAAATTCATTGTTACCTATGTGAGACTCAATTGGCTATTTAAATCATGTGTATATATGTTTATACACCTTCATGGTTTCATATTCTGTTCTCTTATAAATTTTATATCTAAATTATATAATGGTCAACATAACCATCATCAAGGCGGTCTATTGGTTGACATCCTGATACCCGATTATAAGAGGTCTCGGGTTCAAACCTCTATAGCAATACATCTTGGAGTGACTATTAAAAATGTTAGATTGTTTATTTATTTAACCATGGTGGTCTATTGTTTATTTTCTTTAAACCTTTATACTTGGATTTGTTTATGCACTTACTCCAAAATATATAGCTCCTTTATTTAATCATTATTTTTCAAGCTTCAGCCTTCAACCCTTAGAGTACCATTAATTTAAACTGTCTCACAACTGAAAAAATGAGATATGAAAATGTTTTTGTAGCTTTTTACTCCTTGAACCTAATTCACAAATTACAATCATATACATGATATATGGTTTTAAAAGTAGGCCCCAAAATGGACCAAAATACATGAATCTAACAAATAATTCTCATGTAAACTGGTGATTAAATATTTTCCAAGTCAAGGTTACTAAACATCGATTAGACACAAAATGACAATGAAATCATGCATAACCAATCCGGTTGGTCTTTTGGACCGAACTGAGCAGGACCATTTTAAAATCCGAACTGAACCAAACCGATGACATATGGTCCGGTCCTCGGTCCAAGAATCTGCTACAAATCGGGTCTCAGGACTGAACCGAACCGAGAAAGTTTGGTCCGGTTCCGGACCATGCACACCCCTGATCAAGGTTGGTATTAAATTTTTGTTGTACTGAATAATTAACTCTAACAAAGTTTAAAATGTTAAATATAAAATTTTCAAAAATGAATTGACTACATCAACTTTGAATGAAAGAATTAATAAGAATTTGTCACATGTCACTAAACTCATTTTTTCCACAATTTTTAAAATTAAATGTCTCTCAAAGGGTAAGTCGAAAAATCACAAAATTTGCACCATAAAAATCAACGTTTTATTCTCTTCGATTAGAGATGTGACATGGTATACTTTCGACAATTTTTTTTCGTTTTTTGGTAGATTTCAAACGAGTAACACATGTGTTAGAAGCTGGTAACACATGTGTTACCAGCGTAATACATGTGTTACAAGCTAGTAACACATGTGATACAGGTTAGTAACACATGTGTTACTAATTTTGTACAATTTGTAAAACAAAAAAAAAAATTTGTCGAAAGTATACCTTGTGAGATGGCAAATCGAAGTATAAAAAAATATTGATTTTTATAGTGCAATTTTTATAATTTTTCGTCTTACCTTCTGAGAGATATTTAAGTTTAAAAACATGGGGAAGTGGGTTTTGTGACATATGGTACGTTCTGGTTGGTTCCTTTATTCTCACAAAAAAATCAGATTCACATTTGAAGCTCACTCTTTTAACAATAGTTCCAATAACTATAGCTAATGTTCATTACATTTACAGTACTTGATTTTATGTAATAATAATTATATAAATAATACTTAAAATAATATAATATAATAATAGTTTATCGTATTATATATAGTTAAAAGTTACACAAAAAATACGTAAATATTATAGATTAATAAAGTAAATATTATTGTGGAAAATAAATAGTCGAGCCCGAGCTTTTATATACCATGCTCAAAATGAGCGTAGCTCAGTGAATTTTAAACGAGTCAAGCTTGAGCGTAGTCGAGCTCAGCTCGTTTACACCTATATATATTTGTGTTATGTCGTGCTTTTTTGTTTGCTTGAAAATTGTTCTTTGCTTATATAATTATGAAACAATGCACCTTGTAATAGTAGGTGCTCTCAAATGATGCTGCATGTTGCTTGATATTCAACAAGTTTGGTTGGTTGACAAAAATCAAACTTAGACTCTAGATTCCGGTTACTTTGCATATTAATAAATGTCATTAAGAACAAAATAAGGATGGTATTTGACCGAATATCATGCCACCCGAAGAATGAGAGATTCCTTTATTTAGCGTCTATATGGTTCTTGAAATCGTTACAGTACCATACTTAAAGCATCACACATACAGACTATAAAAATGCACACAAACATACATATATGGGAGATACTCATCTGCCCCAATGATAACCTTTAGAGCCCTTCGTTTTCTGTCGTTCACCATCTTTGTTAGCAAGAGGATGAAATCCTGGAAACATCATATGGATTCTTTGGAAGATGTTTGGGTTAGAGGGCAATAAGTAGAACCCAACTGAGTCTAGAAACCAACCGGTTCTTCCATATAAACCAACAATGTGCCATCCGTTTGCAAATATATTGAAGGGTGTTCCTTCTTCGACTCCAAAAAGGTCCAAATGTTCTTTTGTTGCTCTTAAAAGTGAGTGATCGAATCACGGGGCCACCTCCATAGACTACAGGGCAATAGTGCCCACTAACACTTATCAAGATCTCATCCGGAAATTGCAGCTCAATCTGAAGTTAGTCCCATAAAATTCATATTAAACCATATCAAAATCTAAATAAATAATGGATTAAGTGTATGAAATGTTACCCAAAATTCTATTGTATATATCCGATTTTTATAAGTTTTATCGTATGCATCATA
The DNA here is from genome assembly GCA_949592205.1 of Helichrysum umbraculigerum. NCBI lineage: Eukaryota > Viridiplantae > Streptophyta > Magnoliopsida > Asterales > Asteraceae > Helichrysum > Helichrysum umbraculigerum. The sequence continues at coordinate 66,253,570 of CATIUR010000007.1, read as the reverse complement.
CTTTCCTTTATTGCTATTTGTATGTATATCTTTTATGATCAGGTGACCGGTAATTTTTGCAAAGCCATATAAGTTGCCAAAATTGGTACCACATTGCGAATTTACAAGTTAAAAATATAACAGTTGTTGAAAGTTAACATACACATTAAAAACTTTGTAAAGTTCTATGCATACAATAGAATGTTGAGTAAAGTTTGATACATTTTGAAACACCTAACCCATAAATAAAGCATAGAGATACAGTGAAATGTACCTGAGCAAATTTGGTACCACCCGTGCCTCCATGCTTTTCAGCCAGAAATGATTTACCGTTGGCATCATACGTTATTTGGATAGAGTCAATGGAACTACCATATACCAGAGTGATTTCTCTGACTCCACTGTGTACTCCATCATCCCATTGATTTCCTCCATTTCCTCCCCATAGTCCCAATTGCATGCTCTTATCCTGTTGTATTCAAATCAGTCAAATCCGTTTTAATCAAAATATGGGAAAAAAGCAATTGAGCCTGAAGTTCTGAATGTGAACAGATCAGAAGAGTGATTGGAACAAGTTCAAAGAAAATTATTAAGTACGTATAAGGGATTCATACCATTGTTAGTTCAAAGATTTTTGCGACTATACGTAGCTTGTAACTAGTAGCTGCTTATAATTCTTGTACAGATATTGTTGTTGATATATATAGCAAATAAAGCTAGTACTACCGTGCTAAGCATCTGATTCCAATCCTGGTTCCATTCCAAAACAGGAGATCATTTTTTTATGTTGTTGCATACATAAAACATGCGTGGATTCTGACTCATTTCATTTAAAAACAGGCGTTCGAACCTAGCGTAACAACTAGCCCACCGAGCTGACCATGTGTCCCATGTGGCAAGATAATTTATTACTCCACTTTTAATCTATTGGCCAAATTTAATTGGTCGTTAATATGTACTAACGTACATACGTTCTATCACATGGCATCTATTGTATTGTTAGTTGTTACGCTTTGTTTGGTTGTACTTTTTCCTTTTTGAGTTGTACACTTGTACATGGTTTGCATCTTGTAACCTCACATGTAACTCAATGGGTCTTTTGACCTGATCAATTTAATTTCGGTTTTTTGCGAAAAAAAATAAAAAATAAAATAAATAAAATAAAAAACTTACAGTTTTAGGAATGGATTGTTATATTAATATCTGCATTTGTCTACTGTTTACACCTACTTTCTAGATATACAAAGTTTGTCAAAATGCTCAAGAAATGGTAACATGGGGATATTGATAACTTCCTTTTCAAAGTAGACGGACAAACTAAAGTAAAATGTGGGACTGAGGGAGTAAAAAAGAGAATTTTTTCTATTTTGAAGTTTGAGTTCTTTGATTAAGGGCCTTAAACTATGAACATTCTTTGAGGATTATCCCAATTCACCCTTAAATTTCATTAAATGTTCTAACAAAGAGCCAATGGTGGAGTTGATCTACTTGAACAACTTAGCCACAAATGCAAAAACTATTTCATTAAATTCTATGTATGTATGTATGTATGTATGTATGTATGTATGTATGTATGTATGTATGTATGTATGTATGTATGTATTTTACAAAACATATTATTATCCCACATCGGCCAAGTATGAGATTGGTTGGTTGCTTATAAGTGTAGGTGTCCCCTCCTTCTTCAAGCTAAATTTTGGAAGTGAGTTCTACACTTAGGCTTATGACTTGATATAGGCCTAGTTGAGACTCGGAAAACACATATTTTAAAGAGCTCTTGTGGTAAATATTACTAATAAAATTGATTATCCATTTTAACAAAATACGGATCAAAATTTATGATAACATAAGAAAACACCTGCAGTACTCTATGACTTAAGAAAAAAAATGGCATCATAATATCATTATCTATGTTTATATCTATCCTCTACAGATGTAATTCCAAGATTTATTAATTCTTTCATTTGTTTAGTTCAAGTCAAAGCGGTGTTACATGTGCTCATTCAACTATCATTTGAAGAATTTTTGTTGCAGGTTATGAGACGTCTTTTATGTTTGTGCTTTTTCGAACACCACCATCGTAGGAGATTTTATATGTAAGGAAATCAGCACTTTTTACAGTAATATATATATGCCTCATCTTGATTATTTTTTACGGACATTTTGATATCGCCTATAATTTACACATTTTTAATACTTGAGTTAGTTTTTCTTTTCACTTATTCAGTCCAAAGATACAGAACGGAGAAGAAGAGGACCGAAATTGGAGCGAAAAAGTCAAAATTCTGAAGCTGATCATACCCTTGTCACGGCCTGCAACATAGTTCACACCCGTGAAGCCCCTGCCACATAGTCTTGAAAAGTGGCAGACTTTTTTGAAATCATCTAGGGCATACCAATTTCAATTCTGAAATGGATATGTGAATGAATTATATTGTGTTGTGTCCTATTATGAACAAGTTGAATTTTGTGAAAGCGATTATTTTCATTACCTTGTAACTAATTACACTTACAGTATATAACGACAAAAACTAACAGCTGCTATTAACAAACTATTTACATATTACTACCCTGCACTATCATTAACTTATCAAACAATGACTTCTGCAAATAACTTATGGACTATGTCAACTTCAGTCCCTGAACTTGATAATAACTATATATTTCTTCATCCCCCCATCAAGATGGAGGGTCTGTGAGACCCATCTTGCGAATTAAAATGGAATGCTGAATTCGATGAAGAGCTTTTGTCATCAAATCAGCCAACTGAGCTTGAGAAGGAATGTGAGCTGTTTGTAGAAATCCATCTTGTACTTTATCTCGAGTAAAATGGCAATCAATATCCAAATGTTTGGTACGCTCATGAAAACAAGGATTAGCAGCAATCATCTGAGCAGACTTGTTATCACAAAAGAGTTTAATTGGAAGAGTAACAGGAATGCCCAAATCAGTTAACAAATAACTGAGCCAAATCAATTCACAAGTAGTGCTAGCCATACTCCGATATTCAGCCTCAGTAGATGATCGAGACACAGTAACCTGTTTCTTTGTTTTCCAAGAAACTAAAGAATGACCCATCAAGATGCAGTAACCTGTTAAAGAACGTCTAGTCATAAGGCAATTAGCCCAGTCTGCATCAGTAAAACCAGTAAGTTTCAATTGATTCTGGAGTGGGTAAAATAGACCTTTAGAAACTGAACCTTTAAGGTATCTCAAAAGATAAGTAGCAGCATGTAAATGTATATCTTTTGGATCAGCTACAAATTGACTGAGTTGTTGAACAGAATAGGAAATATCTGGTCGAGTCATTGTGAGATATAACAACCTACCAATCAATCTTCTGTATTGAGCTGGATCATCCAAAGAAGCCCCTTTATTAGAAGAAAGATTAAGTGTTGTGGGCAGAGGAATAGGTGTAGGTTTACAAGCTGTCAAACCAGCATCCTTTAACAAATCTAGAATGTATTTTCTCTGGTTTAAGTGAGTACCAACAGGAGTCCTACAGATTTCAATGCCCAAAAAATATTTTGCAAGGCCAATATCTTTGATAGTAAACTTAGAATCCAAAGCAGACTTAGTAGCAGTAATTTCTTGAGGACAATTACCTGTTACCAATATATCATCAACATATACTAAGACTGCAGTAAAAGAAGTACCCTGCCTCTTAGTAAACAAGGAGTAATCATGCTTGGACTGTATATAACCCAGACTGCACAAAAATTTGGATAGCTCCTGATTCCACTGTCTAGAAGCTTGCTTTAGACCATAAAGTGATCTAACCAATTTACACACTTGACCTTGCTTAGCCTTAGAATAACCTTCAGGGGGCAACATATATAATTCTTCATCTAAGAATCCATGTAAGAAAGCATTATTAACATCTAATTGATGTAAAGGCCAAGCTTTAGCAGTGGCCAAAGCAATGAGTACTCTAACTGTGGCCAATTTTGCAACAGGGGAGAAAGTATGTTTGTAATCATCTCCAAGTTTTTGGTTATAACCTTTAACCACCAATCTAGCCTTGTACCTCTCTACTGAACCATCTGATTTATACTTAATTTTGTAAACCCATTTAGAACTAATAGGTTTATGACCATGAGGTAAATCAGTTAATTCCCAAGTATGGTTTTGTTCAAGGGCAAGTAACTCCTTATTCATGGCTTCAACCCATTCTGGATTACCACAAGCTTGATTGTAAGTGGAAGGTTCAGTGGTAGCAAAAACATTTGCAAGAAATGAAACATGAGAAGATGGTAAAGAAGCAAAATCCTTAGCAGAAAACAAAGGATATAAAGGATTAGAAGAAACATTATTTGCTTGAGTCTTTGGTCCAACAAAATCCTTAAACCAAGAGGGTGCAGTGGTGGTTCTAGATGACCTTCTTAAAGGAACAGGATCATCAGTAGCAGGAACAGAAGAATTATCAGAATGATTAATAGAAGAATCAACAATAGGGTTAGCCATAGGAGTATCAATAACAGGAGAAAATTGGGGATCATCATCTACATACTCCATATTTGGGAAAAAGAAAGGAGAATCAACAAAAGTATCATTATTTGTAGAAGTGTGTTTAAAAGGAAAAACATTTTCCTTAAAAATCACATCTCTACTATAAAATACTTCTGCAGTTAGTAAATTGTAAAGCTTGTAACCCTTTTGATTTGGAGGATATCCCAGAAATACACATTTGATGCCTCTAGGATCAAATTTGTCTTTATGAGGTTTGGTAGAAGCAGCATAACATAAACAACCAATGGTTTTAAGTGAAGAATATGTAGGAGCCTGTCCATGTAAAATTTCATAAGGTGATTTCCACCCTAAAATTTTCATGGGCATCTTATTAACCAGATAAGTAGCTGCTAATATACAATCCCCCCCAAAATTTATTAGGTAAAGCTGCATGCAATTTCAATGCTCTTGCAGTATCTAACAAATGTCTGTGTTTTCTCTCCACCACCCCATTTTGCTGAGGTGTATAGACCATTGACCTCTGGTGAATAATTCCCTTTGATTTCATGTAACTTATGAAATTGGAATTAAGTATTTCCGTTCCATTATCTGATCTAATAATCTTTGGCTTAGCATCATAATGAACTTCCACATATTTGATAAAAGCAGACACTATGGGTAAAATTTGATCTTTAGTATGCACAAGGTATGTCCAAGTTGCTCTTCTCTTGTCATCAACAATTGTGTAAAAGTAATGAGAACCATTTAATGTAGGTGTTTTATAAGGTCCCCATAAGTCAACATGAAGAAGTTCAAAAGAAATAGATGAAATTGTATTACTTCTTGGAAAAGGCAATCTATGAAACTTTGCTTGTAAACAACTATCACATGAAAAATCTGAAACTTTGTAAGATTTACATTCATTGACATGTAACATCTTTGATACAGAAAGATGACCTAGCCTAGCATGAATAGTCTGCAAGTCCACAACATTTTTAGGAACCACAATACTACTAAATGCAGACTGATTATTGAAATCAAAAACATTTATTGATTCTAAAGATTTTGACTCATTTGAACTGATGTCATTCTTGTCCAATGAGGTACAAGTATACAAGCATTTGAACCCTTTGCCAACAGCAACAACCTTTTTAGTTGAAAGGTCCTGAAATACACAATAGGATGGAAAGAACTGAGCAAAAAATCTTTGAGTATTAAGTAATTTTCCTACTGACAGCAGATTAAATTTAAACTCAGGAACAAATAGGACATCTTGAAGAACAAGTGAAGATGTTAAGGGAATATGACCAGCAATGGTTACAAGCTTAAAAGTACCATCAGGCAAGTGAACTGTAACAGGATTTGTGAGTGTAATGATGGTTTTGAATAATGACTTATGAGGACACATATGATCTGAGGCACCCGTATCTATTACCCATTCATTAGACTTAACACAATCACTTTGAGATGAAAGAGCAAAGGTTTTCACATGACATGACATACCTGCATGATGCATAGAAGTGCTAGCAGCATTGTTGTCTTGTGCATACCCTTTTCCTTGAAACATCTTCATCATTTCATGGCACACTGCTGCAACCAGCTTTTGATCATATCCAGAGGCATTTTGTTCCATTGGCAACTCATTTTCATAACACATATCAAAAGGTGTGTCATGCTCAGTACTGGTATTAACATGAGCAGCTATTTTAACCCCCTTCTTGTTCCTTTTACCTTTATATCAGTCAGGGTATCCTAACTTTTCAAAACACTGATCAATAACATGACCATCACCATTACAATAAGTGCAATGTTTCATAGCTCTGCTGTCTTGCTTCATTTCATTTTTCACTGGTTTAAACTCTCTTTTGTAACCAGAATTGGTCTTGCTTTGACCAATATTAGCAAAGAAAGCCATGGGATCAGCCACATGGTTTGTTACTTGCTTCTGCTTTTCCACTTGCTGCACAATGTAATAAGCTTTGTTAACACTTGGTAGTGGATCCATGGATAGAATCTGACTTCTGACTGATTCATACTCTTCATTTAACCTCATCAAAAATTGTACCAATTTAGACCTTCCTTCTATCTCATTGAACTTCTCAATCAATTCACAACCACACTCCTGCATTTTACCACAGGTACAAACTGGAGTTCCATTCAAGTTATGAAGCTCATCCCAACACCTCTTCATCTTATTGAAATATGCTGCTACACTGAGACTTCCTTGTGTAACATTATTCAATTCTCTTTGGAGTTGGTAAATGAGTGGTCCATTACTTTGACCATATCTTTCAACTATTTCTCTCCATAATTCTGCTGCAGATTGAGCATAAAGGAAAGCTTCTGATAATTCTGATATCATTGAGTTTAAAATCCAGCAAGTCACCATGTAATCACACCTAATCCACCTTTGCAAATTTTCACCTTCTTCTAAAGGTCTAGCACAACTTCCATTAATGAATCCTAACTTCATTTTAGCAACTAGTGCCATTTTAATGGTACGACTCCAGCCTAAGAAGTTATTTCCATTGAATGGAGAGTTTGTAGAATCATTCCAGGATGGTCCGAATTTCCCAAATACAAAGGATCATGCATTGAATTCGAAGTAACTGATGTATTATTACCAAAATTAACTTCAGGATTCGTCATATTATCAATTTCACACAACAAGAATCACAATCAGAAAAAATTGCGCAATCAAAACCCTAATATGACGAACGAAACCCTAATATTGATTAACAATCAAATCGTAAAATTCTCACCGACTAATCTAATCAGATGAAGCCGTAGAACAAGAATCTAAACGAATTAAGGTAAAGAACGAACCTCAGATCAAGAATTTTAGCGGAATCATGCTCTGGTACCATATGAACAAGTTGAATTTTGTGAAAGCGATTATTTTCATTACCTTGTAACTAATTACACTTACAGTATATAACGACAAAAACTAACAGCTGCTATTAACAAACTATTTACATATTACTACCCTGCACTATCATTAACTTATCAAACAATGACTTCTGCAAATAACTTATGGACTATGTCAACTTCAGTCCCTGAACTTGATAATAACTATATATTTCTTCACCTATGCATATGTTATTATGGGTCCAAATGTTTTGCCTTTTACATGCTACTGATTTACACGCCACAAACATATTTCGTAGTACTAACTGTTCTCATATAACAAACACTCCTATTTGATTGTCATTTCTTTGATACGAGGGTAAAATTGGCAAATAGAAATGTTTAATTCAACAACTGTGGTGGTAAAAGTCACTTCCTTTGTTTTATACTTTACCAGAATTGATTTGTAACACCATAACTCCATAAGTATTTTTCTTTTTACAATTACATCACTAACATTCATTGTGTGGAAGTAGCATTCTCCTAAAAGAAAAAAGAAAAAAAAAATCCTTTATTGCAATAAAAAGTATGATGTGCTAGATGCAACTCTTTATGCCATTAATCATACTACTTTGGTGGTCCAAATTTAAATCAATAATAGATTCTAGATTGCATATTCGCAAAGTCACTACAAGCAATCATAAATATGGAATTTTGACCACATTTCTAGATTCTTTTGTTTAGTACAATACAATAGGCAACTAACTTATGCAACACACTAATTAAATTGGTCAAAGAAAAGAAAGCATCACACCAACTCAGACTGATGTATGGATACTCATATGCCCCAATGATAACCTTTTGAGCCCTTCGTTTTGTGAGGCTCACCATCTTTGACAGCAAGAGGGTGAAATCCTTTAAACATCATTTGGAATCTGTGAAAGATGTTATTTTTAGAGGGTGATAAGCAGAAGCCGAGTGAATCCAGAAACCATCCGTTTCTTCCATAGAAACCTACAATATGAGTTCCGTGTGCCGTGAAATGAAAGGGCGTTCCTTCTTCAACTCCAAATGGCCCAAATGTCCTTTGGTTGCTTTTGAAAGTGAGTGATCGAATCACAGGGCCGCCTCCATAAACCACAGGGCAATAGTGCCCGCTAACACTTATCAAAACCTCCTCAGGGAATTTCAGCTTAATCTGAAAATATCAAATTAGAGAATTAATAATTTAAATGATGATATGATATAATTAGTCCTTCTTTGTTAACGGCAGAAAAGTGAGGTGCAATACAAATTAATTTTCTTTGTAGACATTTAACCTTCAATTTTCTACTATGTATATATGTCATTGGTCCTTCTTTGGCCTAATAGCATGCAATGTTACGTGCTATTAGCTGCACCGAATATTTTCCCAATACAATTTACATTACATGTATGTAAATATCCAACTTCAAATTAAGTACACCGGCATTTGGTGAAAATTTACCTGAGCAGATCTGGTTCCTCCCATGCCACCATGTTTTTCAGCCTGAAATGGTTTACCATTGTTATCATATGTTACACGGATCGAGTCAATGCAACTACTGTATACAAGTGTGATTTCTCTAACTCCACTGTGTATTCCATCGTCCCAATGATTCCCACCGTTTCCTCCCCATGGTCCCAATTGTATGATGTTATCCTGTTATATTCAGATATATATCATTTTAGAGGATCAGAAGATAGATTTATAAGAAAAGAAAAGAAAGGAAAAAATAATATCAAGTACAAAGGGATTTCATACCATGTTGAGCCCCAAGAAAGTGGTAGAAAGATGAAATCTTAGATTAAGATGTGATGGTAATTGTTTATATTTTACTTGCACACATATTTATTGTTGACATATATAAAGAGCAAACAAAATCTGTTTAGCATCCGATTCCACTTTTGATTCCATTACATATATGCCATTGTTTTATATTCTGCATACATAAAACATGAACCAATTCTGATTCCAATGTAAGACAGATTTTTGTTACATTACACATGCACCGTAGTTAGTGGGCTCGAAAAGGATAGCACCATCCAGAACACTCTGTTCATGGATCTTGCTTTCCTTTGCATCAGATGTTGCACTAAAGATGTCAAATGGAGACGTCAGCCTGGTTGGGTATCAACTCGAACAGTTCTTGTCCAAATATTTTACAATTTGTATAATTCAATATAATTAAACTTTTAAATAGATCGATTAGAATGTTTATGCCTTAATAATGTTTTTAGGCAACCTTCAACTCGTTTGTACAATTCCAACCCATTTTATTTTAATTCATCTTTTTTTGCCTTTCAAAGATAAAGCACGGCCTAAATCGACCCAACACTGACTCAATGAGTCAAGATTGCCGCTTTTGTTTTGCATATATTCCTTGACATCATCGTACTGAACTTGGAAGGAAGATTAACAGATATGTGGAATTCCATACCAAAACCAAGCTTTTGACCGCGCAAACAAATGATCCAAAGCTACCATGTATACCTATCATCACCCAATATAAATATTCTTCGAAGATAAAGACACGTATGTTTGGCACGTACGTTTTGAAAGCTTATGGGAGCTTGTAGCTTGTAGCTTATGATTTTCATAAGCTCTGTTTGGTTGAGTAGCTTATGAGTAGCTTATGGTTTTCATAAGCTCCAAAACCATAAGCTACTTAAAGTAGCTTATGGAAGTAGCTTGTAGCTTATGTAAAATGAAATTACATAAATACCCTCCATATAATTATATATCATCTTTTAAAATTAATATATTTGTCCTTTTATGTCATTTTACATTCATAAGCTACAAGCTCCAGCTACTCTACCAAACACAAATATTACCAAAAGCTACCAGCTACCAGCTCCAGCCACAAGCTACTAGCTCCAGCTACCAGCTCCAAACTACCAGCTCCAGCTACAAGCTCCAGCTACAAGCTAGTTTTGCCAAACATACCCATAACTTTAAAAGTGTACAAGGCAGATAATAATAGCATCTGACACTTACTTTAGAAACGTACTACTAGCTGGTATTTAACGTAAAGTAACGTACTACTACTAGCTGGTATTTAACGTCTGTTGATAAATACAACACCCAAATTGATACATACACCAAACTGTACAACAGTTAAAGCAAACAGTACAAGTATACAATTGCACAATTGTAGTGTATGAAACAATATTAGTGTTGTATTTATCAGCTCCCAAAGAAGAATGATGAATTTTTTTTTTTTTCTTTGTTAACATCATAAAAAAAGTCATGAATTAAGAAAACTGACTAAATTAATACTAGTATCTTTTTATTTTTATTTATTTTTATTATTTTTTAGAAACGGCAAAAAGAATATATTCAAAAAGGAGCAAAAAGATACATAAGGCCTCTAAGGCAGATTCAACACCCAAAAGAAATGCTTAAAGCTGAAACACCGACTCAATACCCCAAAGAAATGCTAAAACACCGGACAAGAATAGCTCTCCAGATAAAAACATTCACCTTTATAGGAACCAATGAATTACAATTCTGATGCACACTAGACGAACCTACATCGGCACCACAGTTCTCGATAAGTATATATAACCGTTTAACAGAGAATAGACCATTAGGACTGTAATTCCAAATCCAGCAATCTGGGGAATCACTCGAAATTTTAAAGTTATCAATAAACGATTGAAGCATCCTTAGATTATCCATAACACGACCCCTCATAATAACCCGCCAACACCAGCAGCCCTGACCGTCAACCCATCGGTCCTTCACATACGCTTTCTTGTATGATTCGAGCGCAAACAATATCGGGAATTGAGTTCTAAAAGGAGGGCCTGGAGCAGGCCAACAATCCTCCCAAACCTGGTTGATTCACCATTAAACACAAGTTTCGTGAACGAGTCATTGAAATTGAAACCAAGATTATAGATAGCAGAAGAATTGCTTAATATCCCATCCCAAACTCCATTTTTCAGGGCTGGACCAACAAAAACATTGAATCCACCTTCATCTCCATAAAATGCTAGAATCACTTTTTTCCAAAGAACGTCATTATCAACTAAGAACCTCCATTTCCATTTTCCCAAAAGGCTGCGATTCATAGAATCAAGATCACCAACACCCAAACCACCCGAATCTTTACTAAAAACAAAATTTTATCCCAAATTCATCCATGAAATACCTTTATGGCCCTCCTTAATTCCCCCAAAAAATCAACTTCTGATGCGTTGTAGAGTACGGATAACCTTTTCGGGAGCCTTGAATAAGAAAAGGTAGTAGATCGGCAGACTACCTAGAATGGCTTTAGTTGGAGTCAACCTTCCACCAATAGAAAGCATTCTGTATACTACGTATCTATTTATATTCATATCTCTACAAACATAATTCCAAAGCCAAAGTGGTAAAAGCAGGTGCTAGTTTTGCAGATTCGAACGTTGCCAGTTAAACTGGAATGTAGTCTGTTGCAAATTTTGAGATGTCCCAAATGCAGCTCCTTCGATCACCATCATTCTTACATGTTTAATGTGATGAAGCCAGCATTTCCTAGTGTAATATCTACAGCATTTTGGATTCTTTTCTCTCGACATTATCTTCTCCTTGACAAACTATTTGAACCACAATAGCAAAGACATTATAATTTACAAAAGACGATCAAGAAATAACAAATAACTTAATAATATATAGAAGGGTTTACAGTTTGGTAATGTATCGAACTTTACACCTTTTACTATTATATGCATATGTATTCAAGTTTTGAAACCGTCTGTTGTATGTTTTTTGCAAGTTTTTGGCTACATAAATTGATATGCGTTTTTGTAAGTTCTATACATACAATATTAAGTTAAATGCTTACAAAAACGGTTTTAAAACTTAAATACACAAGATGTAAAGTTGGATACATTACGAAACTATATAAACCCTATAAAGAATAAGTCACATTACCTTTAAAAACTCGCTACTGGAAGATGACACCAATGACAGCGACTTTGGTTGAGACATTCGGAGCAAGTTATCAACATAACCCTTCAACTTCAGTGGAGACTTTATAAGTTCTAGTTTCAGATCATTTGATGACAGATGAGGGATTTTCTGTAAGCCTTCATGGATAGTTATATTCTTCAAACACCAAGGAAGGAAGATGAAAACTTACAATAAAACTAATTCACCAAAAAAAAAAGGACACAATTTATTATCATCAAGGAAGGGCTAATTGCCTAAAAGGAACCACCTTTAGTCAGAGTGTTTTTTTTGGGTAATCAACTCGTTTAGGTTAGAAAAACCATGATAGTGTAATCACGTAAAGGTAACTTGTTTTCAGGTGCCACCTTAAAAAATTATGATCAATAGCTACAAACACATCAGCGTCAATATCATCGTTTTGAATACCCGGTCATGTTACCTTGATACAAAATTTTGAAAAGACAGTTTACCTATAATCAAGATTACTCAAAACTTCGACGGATATTCTAGCATAGAAAAGCTTGGTTATCTTATAAATTTTAATCAAACAAAAGTTGTTCGCCATTGCAATTACCCCCATAAAATTATATAAATACCTTATTTGAGCTAACAACCAATTTCCAAGCTCTATCATTCTCAAACTTCCCTAAAAAACTCAGCAGCTCACGTGCAAGTTTGTTCTTCTTGATTTTCAAATTTAGTTTTGCCTCATGCAACCCTGCAATATGCATGGAAGAAAAAGGCATCCTCTCACCAGAATACTCCAACAGAGATAGGTTTGGTGCATCGATGTTGGCCTCCTCGAGCTTTCGGCAACGGGTCACAGAGAGTTCCTTAAGTTTAATGCTTAATATGGTTATCTTCTTAAGCTGGTCACATTCAGTCAGAACTATTTTTTCCAAGTTCGGGAACTTTGTAATCAAATCTTGAAAAGACTCATCTGTCAGATTTGGATCTTTCAGGGTCAAATATTTCAGATTTTCACAACCTTCCAAGTGGATTTCGCAATGCCACGCTACCTTCCCCCGATACAAAAAGGTTATTAGATTAAGTAAGTCGATGTTGACCCACACGAGCCCATGACACTCATGTAATTCAAGAGTACGAAGCTTTACAAGAGTTGAAATGTGCAGTCGACCTATCCCACTACAATCTACAAGTCTGAGATCCTCAACCAGCGGGCAGCCTCTTATGAAACTCTGGATCACATCTCCATTAACATGAGAACTTTTTATAGAGAGTTTTTTCAGATTACATAGATCGACAGCAATTTTTTCATCGAACTTGCAACCATACAACCTCAATGAAGTAATTGTCTTGGCACTAAGGACTGAATTAGGTAACATAAAATGTCTTTTTTTCTTCTCTTCCACATGAATCTCTAGCTCTTTAACATCTTTGTTTAATGCAGCACTAATCCAATCATTCATGTGAAGTTTCAACTTGAGACTACCTTGAAACAAAGAAATCTTAAACTTCTGTACACTATGCATTGCCTCGAGTTTGGTTGCTAACGAGTTATCAACAAAAGATATAAATTTCTCAATATCATCCGCTCCTGATGTTTCAAACTTTTTCTGGTCAAAGTCAAAAGTGAAGAATGAAGCCCATATGGATCTCCATTTCTTAGACAACACACTTATTCGAGCAACGTCACTTGGGAAACGTAGAAAAGAAAGGATGTGGTGAATAACGGGTTCGGGTAATTCAGAGATTAGATCCACTGGTTCAACTACTTCATCCACCTTTTCAACCTTTTCCATCTTTCGCTTCTTTCTACCCCTGAGCACTTTCCTTAAAATAGATGAAATTTTTCTCTTCAATTTACTAGTACCTAAGATACCCTTTTTACATGATCCAGAGATCAAAGTCTTACCACCTTCGTCTACACCATCAACATTTTGTATCTTTAGCTTCTTACGATACCCCGCTTGATCACCCAAACTAGATAAATGTTCTGCTTTCCGCTTCTTCCTGTTGATCATTAACAGCTTCTTATTTGCAGAAAACTTTCTCTTCAGTTGCATATCAATTATCAACTGTCTGGATTTCATAAACGTTTCCTGTTTAAACCAAACTACTTAGATATGTTGCAGAAACTACTTTACATACACCTTGTCTACACGTTCACAGAAACCTAGATATTCACACATATAAAACTCATGTCATAGCATCACATAGAAGCCTAAACTAATCAATAATTAGTCAATACTGAGTTTAGTTAACAAATCACAAATTCAAAACAGAACAACATACCGCAATCTTACCGTATACATCTATAAATCTAAATTGAATATATTCACTATATGATCATTATTACAACAGCCTTACACTAAATTATAGATCAATAAAAAATACACATTTTCATGATTCATACAAGCCAATAACTTCAGTGTAATCCTATTCCAAAACAAACATCGAAGCCCTAAAATTGTAACAATTAATCAAATTAGGGAATTAGATTCAACAAATAATCACGAACCTGTACGCATTATAATCGATGAAATGAATTAGGTAACTCAATCACTATTGCAGAATTGCGATCATTTTTAATAATAACTATAGAAATATATTATTTATCATATATATAAAATATATATACAGCACGATGATATTTATTGTATAATATTAGGGCAAAATTGTATTGTTTCCGTCATACAGAACTCAATTAATAAAAGAAGTTTGTGAAATCATGATAGATATTACAAATTTAGAGCAACAACCTGTGTAAACTCCGGCGATATGATGGCTCCAGCAGCGGTTTTAGGGTTCCGTGCGTTCTGTTCTATACTGTCTTTGGCGCTGACTAATATAGACTCCTAGTATAAAGACTATAAAGTAACGGAATAATTGGTCTGTATCGCTAAATGGGCTTTGTAATGTGGCCCATTAAGAAATGTATGCACTTAATATGGGGCACATAATTTGTGGCCCATTAAGAAATGTATGCACATAATTTTGGTGGACATAATTTGGGGGAGTGATTCCCACATCACAAAAAATTCTCCGTGCATCACCAATTGTGCTTTATGGGGTTGTATAATACAACACTGTAAAACACAAGTTAGTGGTGCACGTAAAACTTTTGGTAGTGTGCGAATCATCACCATTTAAAAATAAAGTGACACAAATGATTTTATTTATTATTTATATATTCATGCTAAATAAATTGTTAAGAAGTTCCTTTTTCTCTAATGCACAAACTAATTAACGTGTTATAATCTTGAAAACAGAAAAATGAAGAATCATGTTGTTTATTAATGAGAATGCAAATTGTTTTACAAGATCCTTTTTTCACTTTTGTTATAATCACCATTTTTTCCTAGATGTTCGATTAAGCTACAAACATCTAAGTAAAAATACTCGTCGTTCCAAAGTATAACATGAACATAGAAACCTTACCGTAACGGGCAACACACAAATATATAACATTTAGAGAGATGAATAATCCAGGACTACGGACTACCATAAACTTTATGAGAGGCATGCATGTGTGATTCAAAACTTCTTATGTTGCATTTCACATTCTATTTAAATCAAACAAAAAAATGTACCTTTATGTATCACTCTTAGAAAATTATTCTAAATAATTGATCTTGATAACAAAAAATCAGCAATTAATTTTACATCTCTATTCACTATGTTTCCTTTCCTCTTGTATGAATTGAAATATACGAGCAGCCGATTCAGATGCCAGTTTAGGATTATGAGGTACAACTTTAATCACGTTAATCCTCTCATCATCAAATCCCTTTTCTTCTATACATTGACCCGAATCTTGAACCATTGGTGTTGTTGGAAAAAGAGGTAGTTCATCTTTTTTTCGTTCACAATAGTTGTTACTTCCACTACTTCCCTGCAAATCACTTTCTTTATAGTTCTCTTGAGTTAACAAGTTACAAGGAAGAGCACTTTTAGTACTTTTTATTTCGTTTTCTTTATAATTAACGTCGTTTGCAATAATTGGAGAGAAATTAGGCTTTGTTATCGCGGGTAATGTGTAAGATGTAAAGAGTGGAGTGCTTGGAAATACACCGATTCCTTGTTGGTAAGATGTTGGAATGTTGTATGCATTAGTGGGAGTGAAGAAGTCTCCATTTGAAGGTGTTAGGTTCATACCATAAACTGGTGTCATGAGACCAAAAGGTGGTGGTGAAGGTCCGGTGTAAGGCTTGTAGACGAGCCCCTCTGAAGGTGACCTAACGGGGACTAGCCATTGGTTACCGGGTGGTGGTGGAGGAAGGTAGCACCAAGGTGGTTGTTTGGGAGCGTTTAGGTTAGATAGTGGTGGTAATGGCGGTGGAGGAAGGTCTATTAGACTTGTGTTGTATCTTTTTTCGGTATCATTGTTGGGATGTGAAGGTTTTCTAATTGTACTATCTATTGGGATAGTAAGTAAAGTTTCTTTATTTTGTTGATCCACATGAGGAAAAATGTCTTTAGAAGGAAGGTTCTTTGATTTGTAGAAGAAGTCTTCGAGCAATAGACCAGGCGATCTTGCGAGTGACTTTTGTACCTGTTGAAACTCTAAGTATGAGAAAACAGTTAAGGTAAAGTGTTGTGATTCACTTTCATGACATAAAACATACCTTGATCAATCTATGCAACTCGAAGACTTGTGACTGGAACACTCTTTGTTGTCTGGATATCATGGCAAAAGAAAACATTCATGAGCACTTGTAAGTCGAAGAATTATGAAAAAAGAAGCTTAAACTAATTATCATATGATTATATATGAGCCATTTGGTTTTACACCCTTACAATCAAAAATTTTGTACAAGAAGGATTGAAACTGTCGTTATCTAAACTGATTCTCTGATTCTGTTTATTTCATATCACAGATTCCCTTGTAACGAAATGCCAAACATCCCCCCCGCCAAACAAGATCAAATAAATACATTAAACATGAACACGAGATAGAGAAACTTACTGAATAATAATTCTTCTTGCTCTGGAATATTGTTCAGGACCTATCGTTTGTTTGACTTCCTCAGGAGTTATATTATAACTTGATAGGAGCTTTGTCTCTAAAACGTCTCCAATTTTTCCCTCGTCTTCTAGATGTACAGAGCCATGATCTTCCTCATTTTTGTTCATAGCAAGAGCTTCATGAGTACCTGCATCAATTTTGTCATCGTCTCCCAACGAAGTCCATGTCTTTTTCGTACCATCTTTGTAAGTTGTGTTTTCTTGACAACTTTTTCTCTTAAGTGGCAATCTAATGCTATGATCATGTAACATTTCAGGTTCATCTGCCAAAGTACTTCTTTTTCTCGGGTTTGGGGGACAAAGTTCGTCGCTTAACATTTTTGAGAACTGAATTCTGTCTGAATAACATGTTTGTGGTTCTTTTGCGAAGTCATTAAACATTGTTGTGTTTACTCTGTTTTCTAGGCCTATATCCTTATCGTTTGGGTCAAGTAGTTTTTGACAAACAGTTGGATGTTTGATATGGGAGTTTGTACTTAGAGTTTGTAACCTCCCTCTATTTCCAAATGACAAACTTGGAACCAAGTATCCGTCCTCGTCTTCAAGGTTATTCACTGAAGTGCTTCTTGTACTATTAAACTCTTGTGGTTTATATAAACAATAATCGCCACGTTTCATATGTCCCGTATTGCATAACGTTTGACAATTAGTAGTTTCTATAGTTTGTTTGACGGTTGTTAGTGAGATATTCAAATTGATACCACTCGAGTGATAAGAATCAAGTCGTGTAGCCAATCTTGTCGATCCACAAGAGCGTCCAAAAGACGAAAACACACTTCTTTTGTAGCTAGCATCCTATATTTCCAATAAATAAACACAAAACATGAGTATGCTAAAGATGTCATATACATTAAGGGAAATAAAAGTCACACAACCTAAGCAAAAATTAAAGGACCAACAGCTAGATATAGTTTACAATAATGTGACTTGTGTGATTTTTAGTACTAAAAAGAGTGAAGATGCCGATATAAGAAGTAAGACTCACATGATAAGACGATGTTGTAGGAGCCAAACTACCGCCATTGTTGTTGGAAAGAGGTAAAATTGGCGATACAGATCCAAAATTACTCCTTTGTGCTGTTTGTGAAAGCGCCATTTTGTTCCTTGGAGGTGTTCTTGGACCTCCTTTTTCGGCTTCACTGATATGAAGCCTTGGAAACAAAGGATCCATCTTTTTCCCTTCTTCTTTCAAATTCACCATATTTGTGTATCAATTTTTTATCACTGTTTATCTCGATTATAAGTGATTACCTTTCTTAAGCAATGCAACTAATCACGAATAGAAGAACGATTGACCAAATAATTTCACAAAATCACACATGATTATATAGTATAAATCGATCAAATAAATCATATAAGCAAACATTCACCACCTCAGTGAAATAATATCAATGAAACACACAAACTTATGATCCGTAGACAGCTAGAAATGGAGAAATTTATGGAAAGAGAGATCACATCACAATCATATTATAACAATAATGCATGCATTCAAACGTTCTAATTACACGTTTTCGCGTATTATATATAGACATATAGATGGGGATTGAGTACGACTGAGTCTTATATCTCTACTTTTCTGTATATCTAAAAATGGTTGTGTTTCCTCAACATCTTCTGCTGAATTCGGTACGGTAGTCGTAGCCAAATATGCTCTCATTTTCAATCGTACATTCGTCGCGAAACTAGGAACATAGAGAGCCAATCTTTTTGCGAAAAATCTGTATCGGATCGGAGATATTATCGAGCACATGATGCATGTAAGAACATACACGTTTTACTTTATGACATCAACTATAACTTACATAAATAGTCCATGAACTAACTTTTAAGTAACACAAAGTATCCACTATAATCAAGTACTTTAGCTATTTTCACCTTATTTCGAAAATTGTTTTCAGCTTAGTCCATCACATATGCGTTTGATATTTTTGTCGCTATAATCATGGATAAAATATGACTTTAAAATGTTTATTTATTAGATTATTTAATTATATTTTGAAGTGATTTCTCTATATAATTGTTGTTTGGAAATTTGAGACATGTTGTAGAAAAATGGTGATATGGGCAGGGGCGGAGCCAGGAAATATAAGTAGAGGAGGCGAAATAAACTTTTTTTTTATTTATTTTGTAGTTTAGTGGGGGCGAAAATTTTAAAATGTCATTAATACCTAAGAAAAAAAAATTTTTTTACGTAATTTGAAAATTCTAGTGGGTGCGGTTGCCTACGCTGCCCCCGCCCCTGGATATGGGTTGAAATTACCCCTTTTTGAAATGTGAAGCGTTATCGTGTAAACGTGAGTACTTGGTGACTAAATGATTGTAAGTACGTGGTTTAAAGTGGTCAAAAGTATTTTGGTGGTAATGAGATCAAAACGTTCATAGTTAAATTTTTGGTCAATCATGGTAATTGGCATTTGTAAGTGATTTTGTAGATATGTTGATGAAATTGGAAGCCTATTAGTATAAGTTGTTGTTGGTTTCCAAATGGGTCGAAATGGGTTTCTCAAACGGGTCATTTGGTGGAAAGTAGCTGAAATGATGGTTTGGACAACTTTGGTGTATGTCATTGTGTCAAAACATGTTAATGTATTTTCTGAAAGTGTGGTTAAAAAGAGTTAGCTAGAATTGTTGCAAGCTTGGTTGTACATATATCCAAAATGATCATATTTCGATCAAAGGTCCAAAACCGTTATTAGTATGAATTTTGAAAAAGTGCCAATTGAGAGTCCTTCGCTATGTCATATGAAATGTATCTTCAAAATTTCGTGTCTTGATTGTAAACGAGTCAAAAGTTATAAGCGTGTGAAATTGGGTCAAAAACCTGAGTTTTGCTGAGTTTTCAGCCTTCAGGGATCGGTACGCGATTGCGTGGAGTCCCCATGATCACGTACGTATCAAAGAAAATATCATGTGACAACTTCAGGCATAACTACGCAATCGCGTAGCATTCCCATGATCGCGTAGTGAAGTACGTGATCGCGTAATGTGTCTCAAGATCGCGTACTTAACAAAAGGAGTATCCTGTGACGTTTTTAAGTTAAGCTACGCGATCGCATACTACATACAAGATCGCGTAGCATGTTCAGCCAGGATCGCGTAGGTTTAACAAAAATAAAATTTGGCGCTTCAAAAGGGGTTGGGGTAGATCAACCGATGAACATATACATAAATGTATAGTATTAAAATAATAATATAATGTTGATTGATATCCAATTAACAAATTTATTAAATTAAAGTAAATGAAAACAAGAATAGGAAAGGTTATTTTAGTCATTTTAGTTGTAGAGGGATGATTTTAAAGCAAAACGTTTACTTATTGGATTGAAAAGGTAAAAAATTAAGTATAGAGATGATTTTCGTGAATCGGTGTAAATCACAATATGAATTCCCTCTAAAACTAAATTTTATAATATAAGTTTGGAGTGAGGTCAAATGAAAATGAAAAATTTAAGTGAAAATGGAGGAATTAATCTCTCATTCATTTTTATCAAAGTCCACTTTCTCCCACATTTTTAAAATTAAATATCTCAAAAACGACAATTCGAAAAATTATAAAAATTGCATCATAAAATTCAGAGTCCTTTTCTCCTCGATTAGACATTTCACATGATATACTTTCAATATATTTTTATTGGTTTTTACAAATTGTACAATATACTATCACATGTGATACTATGTAGTATCACATGCGATACTCATTGGTATCAGATGTGATACTGTATAGTATCACATGCGATACTCGTTGGTATCAGATGTGATAACCGTTTACAATACCCATCAAAAAACGAAAAAAAAGTTTGTCGAAAGTATAACATGTGAGATGTCTAATCAAAGAGAAAAAACCTTTGAATTTTATGGTGCAATTTTTATAAATTTTTAATTTGCCAATTTTGAGATATTTAATTGTTAATAACATGGGGAAAATGGGTTTTTGGTTACATGTGTCATATTCTGATTGGTTTCTTCATTCTTAGTAAATGTTGATGTACTCATTTGAACCTTAATTTATAAGTTTGGGTAAATTGCTTTTTTTTCAATGCGATCTTTCCAATTCGCCGAATTTGTCCTTATACCTTTTTTCGCATTGATCGTCCTTCAACCTATCAATTTTCGCAATCTTTTTCTTTTTCCGCTAAACTTAACAAAAAGACCGTTATGTCGAAGCAAAATGACTAAAATACCTTATTCAGTCAAAAAAATTTTTTTTTCCTTTTTACTTTTTTACTCTTAGTCCTTCTCCATATTTCTGGTCTGCTTTATATCCCCATCGAAGAAAACCTTACCTCAAAATGTCAAAATGTCCTCTTCTTCATACCATATTAAGTCCAAAAAAGTGCTTAAAAGATGATTTTTGTAAGAAAGATGTAATGAGTGTATATTTTACTTGCACACAAAATGTTGACATATATAAAGAACAAACAAAGTACTACACTGTTTAGCATCCAGTTCCGATTTTGATTCCAATTCATATATGTAATTGTTTTATATTCTCCATACATAAACATGAACCAATTCTGATTCCATAAGAAGACAGGTCAGGTTTTTGTTATATAACATGTACACCGTAGTTAGTGTGCTCGAAAAGGATAGCACCATCCAGAACACTCTGCTCATGGATCTTACTTTCCTTTGCATCAGATGTTGCACTAAAGATGTCAAACGGGGAGGTCAGCCTGGTTGGGTATCATGTCTTAAACTGGAACAGTTCTTCTCCAAGTATTTTACAATTTGTATTAATTCAATATGATCAAACTTTTGAATAAACTGATTAGAAGGTTTATGCATTAATAACGTTTTGGGCAAAACCTTCACCTCATTCGTACAATTCAAGTCACTTTCATTTGAACTCTTTTCTTTCACCTTTCAAAGATAAAGCATAGCTACTAGCCTAAACCGATCCACTGCTAACTCAATGAGTTAACAACGTGAATTTTACCTTGCATATATACCCTAGACATCATCATACTGAACTAGAAAAGAAAGAAATCTTTAACTCCCAACCAAAAGCAAGCTTTAAACTGCGCAAACAAAGTGAGCCAAAGCTATCTATCATCATCCCAATATAAATACTGTATTGTTCAAAGAAATGTACAAGGGAGACGATAATAGAATCTGACACTTATTTTAAAAATGTACTACTAGCAGGCATTTAACGTCCATACTAAATGAAAACTAAAAAAAAAAATTGTTAACATCAAAAGTAATAAACTAGTCATGAATCAAGAAAACTGACTGAATTAATATCTCTCCATAAATTTATATTCATCTCTCTAGAAATATACTTCCAAAGCCAAAGAGGAATAAGCCGGTGCTAGTTTCGCGGATTCGAATATTGCCGGTTAAACTAGAATGCAGTCTGTTGCAGATTTTGAGATGTCCCAATTGCAGCCATAGTTGTTAACTTGCGATTCGACTCGTGACTCGAAATCACGAATTTTTTCTCGAGACTTGTGACTCGACTCGTAAGAGTCGCTATTTTACAATAAATACATACATTTATATGTATATATATTATTGTTTAAAAATTTTATTCTTTATTCAACTAAAAAGGGTAAAAGTCAATAATTAAGTTGTTGACTAGTAATCAACACAATTGTTCAATTTAAAATAGATTATAGTCATTTCTTTTTCTATTTTGTCATTTTATTTCTTTTTATTACATTACACCAAAAGTTTGTCTGCTTTTATGACTTTTAAGAGTCGCATAAGACTCGAACAAGTCACACACGACTCAGAAAAGTCAATAGACAACTCGTAAGAGTCAGAGTCATTTAAGAGTCGGGGTCCGAGTCAGCTCATTTTTGAGATTTTTGACTCGACTCGTAAGAGTCAACTCATGAATCGTAAGAGTTTAACAACTATGATTGCAGCTCCATCGATCACCATCATTCTTACATGTTTAATGTCATGAAGTCAACATTTCCTCGGGTAATATCTACAACATTTTGAATTCTTTTCTCTCGACATTATTTTCTCCTCGACAAACTAATTAAAAACACAACTGCATTAACCGATCAACAAGACATTAAATTTTTAAAAATATAATCAAGGAGTAAAAAATAACTTAATCATATAAAGAATAAGTCACATTACCTTTAAAAACTCGGTGCCGGAAGATGAAACCAATGACGGATACTTTGATCGAGACATTCAAAGCAAGTTATCAACATAACCCTTCAACTTCAGTGGAGACTTTATAAGTTCTAGCTTCAGATCATTTGATGACAGATGCGGGATATTCTGTAAGTCTTCGTAGATTGTTATATTCTTCAAACACCAAGGAAGCAAAATGAGTACTTAAATGAAAATTAACTTACAAAACAGAAATAGGGCGGATACTTGTATCATAAAGGTAGGGTTGATTGCCTAAAAGGAACCACCTTTACTCAGAGTGTTTTTTTCTTTCAATACCTTATTTGAGTTAACGACCAATTTCCAAGCTCTATCAATCTCAAACTTCCTTAAAAAGCTCAGCAGCTCACGTGCGAGCCTTGTTTTCCGGATTTTAAAATATAGTTTTGCCTCATGCAACCCTGCAATGTGCATGGAAGAAAAAGGCATCATCTCACCTGAATACTCCAACCGAGATAGGTTCGGGGCATCGATGTTGGCCTCCTCAAGCTTTCTGCAGCGGGTCACAGATAGTTTCTTAATTTTATTGCTCAATATGGTTATTCGCTTGAGCTGGTCACATTCAGCCAGAACTATTCTTTCAAGGTTTGGAAACTTTGTAATCAAATCCTAAAACGACTCATCTGTCAAATTTGAATCTTTCAATGTCAAATATTTCAGATTTTCACAACCTTCCAAGTGTATTTCACAATTCCAAGTTACCTTCCTCCGATGCAAAAAGGTTATTAGATTAGGTAAGTCAATGTTGACCCACACGAGTCCATGACACTCATGTAACTCGAGCGTACGAAGCTTAAGAAGAGTTGAAATGTGCAAACGACCTATCCCACTACAATCTACTAGTCTCAGATCCTCCACCAACGGGCAGCCCCGAATGAAACTCTGGATCACATCTCCATTAACGTGAGAACTTTTTAGTGAGAGTTCTTTTAAATTACATAGATTGACGGCAATTTTTCCATCAAACTTGCAACCATATAGCCTCAATGAAGTTAGCGTCTTGGCACTAAGATCAGTATTAGGTAACATAAAATGTCTTTTTTTCTTCTTCTTTTCAACACGAATCTCTAACTCTTTGACATCTTTGTTTAAAGCAGCACTAATCCAATTATTCATGCAAAGTTTCAACTTGATAGTAGCTTGAAACAAAGAAATCTTAAATTTATGTACGCTAGGCATGGTCTCAAGTTTGGTTACTAACGAGTTGTCAACAAAAGATATAAATCTCTCAATATGATCTGCTCTTGCTTTTTTAAACTTTTTCTGGTCAAAGTCCAAAGTGAAAAATGAAACCCATATGGATCTCCATCTCTTAGACAACACACTTGTTCGAGCTACGTCACTTGGGCTATGAAGACGAGAAAGGATGTGGTGAATCATGGGTTCAGGCAATTCCGAGATTAGATCCAGTGGTTCAACTACTACATCCACATTTTCAACCTTTTCCATCTTTCGCTTCTTTCTATCCCTAAGCACTTTCCTTAAAATGGACGAAATTTTTCTCTTCAACCTACTATCACCCAAGTTACCCTTTTTACAAGATCGGGCGATGAAAGTCTTACCACCTTCTTCTACACCATCGACATTTTGTATCTTTCGACTCTTACAGTTCTCCGCCGGTTGATCCCCCAAACTAGGTAAATCTTCTGCTTTCGGCTTGTTCCTAATGATGTTCAACTTTCTCTTCAGTTGCCTATCAGTTATCAACCGTCTGCCTTTCATGAATGTTTCCTGTTTAAACCAAACTACTTATTACATAGCATTACAGAAACTACGCAAATCATAGCATCACATAAAAGCCTAAAACTTATCGATCATTAATCATTACCAACTTTAGCTACACAAATCACAAATTCACAACAAAACAACATGCAATAATATAAAAATAATACATCTACAAATCTGAATTGAATAAATTCAGTATATGATCATTATTACAACAGCCTTATAAAAAATACACAAAATCATCAAAACCCTAAAAATGTAAAAAATTAAAAATCAAACAAGCGAAGTATATTCAACTAAGAATCAAGAACTGTACGCATCATAATCGATGAATTTAATCTTGTAATGCAATCACAATAGCAAAATTTCAATCAATTTTAAGCTGTAAAAATAAATTATTTATTATAATATAAATTAGGGTTAACTTAATTTATTTAATCAGACAGAGTTCAATTGAAAGAAGAAGGTTGTTAAATTATAAGAATTTAGAGCAAGAACCTGTGTGAACTCCAGCCACACACGATGGCTCCGGCAGAGGAATTGACTAAAAAGTAACTGAGTAATTGTTCGGTACTTGTGGAAAAAAAACTTCTTCCTCTCCAAGATCAACAAATCGAGATCAATCAACAAACACTAACAATCTGTTCGAAATGTTAAAAACCAACATTAGCAATCAGTCCAAACTCCAAGCACACACAAGTATCTATTAATATTCACTACAAATTAGGTACAACTTCTATACATATTAACTACACTAAATGTACTCGTAACACAAACTGGTCTGACAGAGTCAAGTTACTTCTAATACTAGCACTATATCAAGTAAAACTTCACTATTTGTAACAGTAAGCATACAACCAAAACTTGTTCATACTATATGCAACTGTAAGCTTCACATCATCATCACGTATTTGCAGCATTCATAGTATATAACAATCTGTCCATAGTATAAATCATATATATTATGTCATTATGCATACATTTGTTATGGACATATGTTATCCTTACATTGGATTTTGATTCCACTAGAGATGCCATTAGAATAGAATACAAAGCCTCCATATATACACACATGGATCGACTTAGACCACAACCTACTAGTGGAAAAAAGCAATGAACCATATATTGTTAAACAAATTCATCCAAATTGAATTCAATTTAGCCAACTATTTACTTAAGAAAGATTTCACTTACAATTCTAAACAACCAACATTTAGACCAAACCAGTGATGTATTGATGTTCTCTTAGGCAAATAATCAAACACATTGTGTGCACACTTTTTCTACACGTGGAACTACTACAATTTATGACATAAACATTTTAACTCTCTGATGCTTACAAAGATATTGGATTATTGTAAAAAAGAAAACTTGAAAATTGAATTCAACAATACAGATAAATACAAAGACAAAAAGTTAACTGGTAGATACGTGTGGGCAGCAGCAATGGCGGTTGAAACTGACTATGACGGTGCCTAGGTGGTGTTACAGAGGAAAACATGAAGAGCAGGAGTGAAGGAGAAGCAATTTTAAGGAGAAGAGAAGACTTGGGTAGAAGGTTGAGGAAACCCCCAAAAGCTAGGGTTTTGAGTGAAGTTTGCCCAACTCTCCCTCAAAAGATACGGAGAAATTTAGCTTTGGAAATAACATTTCTCTGCATTTCCTCACATTTTGGATGGAAATGAAAATACAAAGAACCTTATTTCCCCTGAAATTCAAATCTCCGCTTTTTTTAATTCCCTGGCAACCAAACGAAGGAAATGAATTCAATTTCACTTCTTTGGCTTCATTTCACTCTACCAAACACACCGGATATGTTGGAGATACCGTATATGGGCTTGTAACATGTGGCCCATTAAGAAAATATATGCGAAATAAAGGGATACATTTGAAGGGAAGTCGCAATCGACGGTACATAATGATCAAAATATGCTAGTTAACAAATAAACACAGAGATAACACATTTGCATTTCTAAAACATATGTTTATTTGTAGTTGTACCCTAATTATGCTCTATTGACGACACTGATTACACATTTTTGTGACTAGATTTCCTTATATTACGTTCTATTTTATTTTATTTTATGAATATTTGTTGATTTAATTTCATAATAGTTTTTTATTTTGACATTTGAAATTGATTGGATATGCATATGGATATGGATGAAAAAATAGTAATGAATATGAATGTAGATATGACATCATCCGATCCATCCGATCCATATTTGATCCATTGCTATCCCTAGTGAAGATGTATCACTTGTATGTTATCTGGAAAATAGGTACTTTGTAAATTACTTAATGCATCACAATCACTATTTTTGGTTTTTAATGAAAAATGATTAATTATCAATAAAAAGATCGAGTAGAATAACAATCATGCTAAATTGTTAAGAAATTTTATTTTGTACAAACTAAATAACGTTTGTATAATCACCTTTCTCAACTTGAAAATAGAAAATTGAATAATCATTTTGTTTATCAAAATGAGAATCTAAATTGTTCTAAAAATTTTTTTTTCTTTTTTTCTCTTTGTTTCTATACGACCATATGATAATTAAGTACATAAAATTGTATAATGAATTATAGGGAGATAAATAATCTTGGACAAAACAATTACCATAAACTTTATGATATGTGATCCAAAACTTCTTATGTTGCATTTCATATATTCTATTTAAAATCAAACAAAAACGTTCCCTTTATGTATCACTCATGGAAAATTATTCAAAATAATTGATCTTGCTAACAAAAACTCAATAATTAATTAATTGTTAACTTTTAAAACTCAAATGTATTAGCCCGCGCTGTCGCGGGTCAATAAACTAGTAATTAATTTACATCTCTATTCCCTATGTTTCCTTTCCTCTTGTATGAATTGAAATATACGAGCAGCTGATTCAGATGCAAGTTTAGGATTATGTGGTACAACTTTAATCACTTTAATCCTCTCATCATCAAATCCCTTTTCTTCTATCCATTGACCCGAATCTTGAACCATTGGTGTTGTTGGAAATAGAGGTAGTTCATCTTTTTTTCTTTCACGATAGTTGTTACTTCCACTACTTCCCTGCAAATCACTTTCTTTATAGTTCTCTTGAGTCAACAAGTTACAAGGAAGAGCACTTTTAGTACTTTTTATTTCGTTTTCTTTATAATTAACATCGTTTGCAATAATTGGAGAGAAATTAGGCTTTGTTATCGCGGACAATGTGTAAGATGTGAAAAGTGGAGTGTTTGGAAACATACCGATTTCTTGTTGGTAAGACGTTGGGAAATTGTAAGCGTTAGTGGGAGTGAAAAAGTCTCCATTTGAAGGCGTTAGGCTCATACCATAAACCGGTGTCATGAGACCAAAAGGTGGTGGTGAAGGTCCTGTGTATGGCTTATAGACGAGTCCATCTGAAGGTGACCTAACCGGGACTAGTCATTGGTTAGCTTGTGGTGCGGGTGGAAGGTAGCACCAAGGTGGTTGTTTGGGACCATTTAGGTTAGATAATGGTGGTAATGGCGGTGGAGAAAGGTCTATTAGACTTATGTGATATCTTTTTTCGTTATCGTTGTTGGTATGTGAAGGTTTTCTAATTGTACTATCTATTGGGATAGTAAGTAAAGTTTCTTTATTTTGTTGTTGATTAACATGAGGAAAATTGTCTTTTGAAGGCAGCTTCTTTAGTTTGTAAAAGTTGTCTTCAAGCAATAGACCAGGCGATCTTGCGAGTGATTTTTGTACTTGTTTGAACCTCAAATGTATGAGAAAACGATTAAGTTAAAGTGTTGTGATTCAGTTTCATGACATAAAACATACCTTGATCAATCTATGCAAACTCGAAGACTTGTGATTGGAACAGCCTTTTTTCTCTGAAATATCATGGCAAATGAAAGAATTTATAAACACTTGTAACCTCAAAAAAAGAAAAAAAGAAAAAAAAAAAAGAAAGAATATATAACATATATATTTGGTGTTTGGCATTGCACTTTGAAAGAAATTATCTGATTAGTGTATTTTCATTTTGATGATAACAAACTTGCGGCGAAACTGGTTCTGTTCAAGGGACTATTATGGCCCATTTACTTTTACATCTTTATATGATCAGAATTTGTGAAACAGTGAGTTGAAACCGCCGTTATTTAAGTTTGATTATCTGATTCTGATCATCTCATATCACATATACACTAACACTGAAATGCCAAACACCCCCTAACGCAATCAAGGATCAGTATAAATACATAAAACATGAACAAAAGATAAGAGTTACTTACTGAATAATAGTTCTTCTTGCTCTGCTATATTGTTCAGGACCGATCATTTGGTTAACTTCCACGGGGTTATATTATAACTTGATAGGAAGTTTGTCTCTAAAACATCTCCAATTTTCCCCGCGTCTTTTAGATGTGCAGAGCCATGATCTACTTCATTTTTGTTCATAGCAAGAACTTCATGAGTACCTGTATCAATTTTGTCATTGTCTCCCAAAAAAGTGCATGTATTTTTGGTACCATCTTTGTAAGTCGTATTTTCTTGACAACTTTTTCTCTTAAGTGGCAACCTAATACTCGAATCATGTAACATTTCTTGTTCATCTACCAAAATAGTTATTTTTCTCGAATTTGAAGGAGAAAGTTCCTCACTTAACATTTTTGAGAACTGAATTCTATCAGAATAACATGTTTGTGGTTCTTTTGCGATGTCATTAATCATTGTCGTGTTAACTTTGTTTTCTAGGCTTATATCCTTATCGTTCAGGTCTAGTAGTTTTTGACAAACAGTTGGATGTTTGATATGAGAGTTTGTACTAACAGTCTGTATCTTTCCTCTGTTTCCAAATGACAAACTTGGAACCAAGTATTCGTCCTCGTCATCAAGGTTATTCACTGAAGTGCTTCTTGTACTACTAAACTCTCAAGGTTTATATAAACGATAATCGCCACGTGTCATATGTCCCGTATTGCATAACGTTTGACAATTAGTAGTTTCTATAGTTTGTTTCACAGTTGTTAGTGAAATATTCAAATTGATACCACTCGAGTGATAAGAATCAAGTCGTGTAGCCAATCTTGTCGATCCACATGAGCGTCCAACAGACGAAAACACACTTCTTTTGTAGCTAGCATCCTATATTTCCAATAATTTAACACAAATACAATGAGTATGCTAAAAATGTCACATACATTAAAAAAAATATAATAAGTCACAACACCTATGCAAAAGGGACAACAATATAGTAGTAGTATATACTACGTAATAATGTGACTTTGTGTGGTTCAATTATTATATATTTGAAGTTTAATTTTTAATTTTTTGTCTATGCAAAAGGGACAACAATATAGAAGTGTCGCGACAATGCAGACGATTAAATCGAAATTATTATAGATTTGAAGTTTAATTTTTAATTTTTAATTTTTTAATTCAATAATTTAATATATATGTTATTGTGTTAAATGTAAAATGTTATAATTCATATATGTATAGCTTTATGACCCGCGATAACATGAGCGACTAAATTGAAATTGTTATAGATATTCAATGGAATATGAGTGCATTCATTATGTAGATTGAAATTGTCATGTATAAAAATATTTATATTTAAATATGGTTGGATCAAATTGAAAAACTCCGGTGAAGGGTCCAATTCCTTCATGGGTTTTTGTTTTAATTATTTATTTATAAGATATGATTATTATTATTTATATTTATTTATTTAGTACGGTATATTATAGAGAGCTGCAAATCGTAACAGTCAATATACTCAAATATACTTCATACATTTACCCCTTATTTTGTTTTTAAGCATCAAACTTGTTTTATCTAATTTATTTTGTGATCTACTTAATTTTGGTGATCTATGAGGTAATTTAGAGGGTACAAATTAGAGCACGCCCTTTATTTCAATGTCAAGAACATTAATACTTTGTTTGGTCTTTTTCTCCCACATATATTATGTCGTCTCCATTAACTTAATTATACCCCATTGTGACAAGATGATGAGGTCCCGAGGTCCCCAAGGGACGGGTCTCTATCGATCTTTAATTAGTTCTATAGAGTGCACGAAGAAGGCAAGTTCATCGTTGTATAGTAGATTCATGGAACTATTACAAGTTTTGTCTTATTATTGAAACGACGTTGTTGACATTGTCGAAAGTAACTTCGATGGAACGTTCTCGACGATGGCGACCTTTGCATTTCTCTCTGATCGAAAACTTCATCTTGATGGTATGGCGACAAGTTGTTATATAGACATTATTCCATGGAATTAGGGGACTTGCCGACTTGCCCATGGGCCATGGGCCCTTGTAATTTAAGAAATATAGTACTACATATTAAGGACAAATATTCATTATTTCGACTGATTGTAGATTCTTTTGAGATCAATGAAGTAATTTAGGTTACAAACTCATTAGTAATAAATAAGTTTGTGCTGTAAATTCTTTTCACTTCTAAAAACTATTATTACACAGAATCCAACTTTTGTACAATTTTTTTTTTCCAGATTTGAAGGTCAAGACTTTTAAGATAACGGGTCAAAACGATAACGTGAACTGCTCTGTCGGTAGAGGAGATGGCAAGGACCGCCATGTCAAGAAAGATTGTGACATGGCGAATTTCTTAACAGGCCGGCACATAGCTAGTGGTGATGATGCAAACGTAATAATGCATATATACATGGATCATCACGTACGCATTAACTTGATGAATGATGACAGGACACACATCTTAGACTTCAACTATGAACGGCATTTATTGAACTTGAAATCTATTTAAGTATGAAAATATTTCGAATTTACTCATCGCAGCTAATTGTGTACACTTTTGGTATTTTGGTACACGTTAGCAAAACCCAAATTAATTTCAATAAATACTTAGTTTTGCATATCCGTCTAATCAATTTTCTCTCTGTTTAAATAAATAAATAAATCCATTTATTTAGTCCTTTATAAATAAACTACTACTCAGGTTGCTAATTGTGTACACTTTGTATGGGAATTGGTGCAGTGGATGTTTGGTCCCAAGCATAAATGGTAACATGGAATAAAAGAATTTTCTTACAATAATTTATAAGATAAGATAATTAAATTAAAATAATGATAGATATGCCACATAGATGTTTGGGTGGAGATTGAACCAGTACTATGAAGACACGTGTACATAAAAGCATGCGGTTCACGTGTGAAGTAGGCCACACCACATCGTGAAGGATTGTGTACAACCTAGCAAACACACGGGTTAAAAAAAACAGCAAACGCATTACATTTATTTAAGAGATTTTGATTTCCTGATTGCGAGGGGTAACAGTGGACCATCATCCTTGTCCTTTTTTTTATATATAAATCATATATATTTATATTTATTTATAAATTTAGGAAACAATAAACATAATAGAGAAACGATCTGTGTAAAATGTTAGGAAATATATTCTCTAAGAACTAGTTACAATTAATTAATATAAATAGTTCGAGGATTCGATATGTAACTTTTGATAAAATTTGTACATCGTACATAAGTACTTCTGCATATGTAGTTAACAGAATCGATGTAAAGTCTATAAACATAAGGTAGTTAAAATGTATTTGTAATGTGTTAGATATGATCTACGGTATATTAGTAAGTGGTGGATCTAAGATTGACACTCGATCCCAGGTTATTAGAGTGTATTTGTAATGTGTTAGTTTGGTGTACATGTTTTTTTTCTCCTATTGATTATAAGTGAACATGTAAGACCCCACTTTTAAAACAAACATATTATATATTTTATACGTTAGAAGCGCGTCCCAAAACATATATATATTCGTTATTTACAAAACATGCCCATTTAAAACTTTTACAAACTTCTATAATTACAACCATTCTACTAAATTCGGAGGTTATATAAGACTTTCCAAAACATTCTATTATCAAAAGTCAGAGTTTGCGCCATTTTATTCAAACACCCAGTCAACTTCTACTATCCGATCTACATCATCAACTAACCAAAATCTGCAAAACATACAACAACGAGAGGATTAGCCTTTTGCTAAGTGAATGGAACCGTAACCGACGGTTCAATCCATTTATAACAAGTCTTACTACTGATAACTACAAAATCTAAACACATAAGCACATAACTACATGAGGATCGGCGGCTCCTGTATGCGATTCTCAGTATGCCACGATCACTGGGCGCCATGCCATTCCCAGTGATCTATCGATAGCCTGATTACTACTTTCACTGAATAGGCTAATATTCAACTATGTGTATTCAAGTAACCTACACAGCTACACAGTAGTAATCAAACCCAACCCGCACGCTGACCTCACTCCAAATCATCACAACAACTTGTCACATAAAGGCATATCATATGCAGTTATGTAAAACCAACTGAACAACTTTTACAACTGGATCAATCAAACTCAATCAATATAATCAACAACTGAATAACTGAAATTAACATGGCAATAACTACAACTGAAACTATCCTGGTTTACCCATTGTAACCGAACCCGTTACAACTGGGTTGAACCGAGGACTACGGTAACCACTCACCGAATTTTTTCGTCTGATCACCAACTCAGAGGTCTAACTTTACTGAGTGGTCGTCCGCTTATCTGATGATACAACAATAACAACAAGTTAGTATCTTATTCCGTATTTCATTTCAATTCTTCAAATACTAACATAATACAAATATAATATCATATTTCACTTAACATTACAATCAATATCAGAAAACAACAGAAACCGCCTGCTTGGGCAGGGAAGCCGCTGGCTTGGCTGAGAAGCCGCCGGCTTGGCACCCTGGTCCGCCGGGTGAATTAACTTTTTCATCAACAGCAACAAAAGCCCTAAATAAGCCTCTACAAACCGCCGGTTAGGGTTATCAACCCGCCGGCTTGGCCATGAAGCCGCCGGCTTGGCTCCAGAAGCCGCCGGCTTCATCCCCTGGACCTGCAACTTTTTCAGCAAGAACACCATACGAACCAAACTCCTAAAAATCACCAAACTAAGTTTCTATATGCGAATTTACTCAGTAATTGACCACAACTTCGACCACAAACATACTACAACAATAATATGACAACAAATAACATCCAACAGCTATCTAGATTCAATTTCAAACATAAATCATCATCAATTTCATATATATATTAACCATAACTAAAAATTTCTCTAACATGAAAACCATATCAATTTCATATATATTATCAACATATAATCATCAATTATCACCCTACAATCATGTTCTAACTAAATACTAGCTTCAATTTCACATAAACCTTAACCATCAATTCAATCATCAAGAACATCCAAAATGAAGAACACTTACAAAGATGAAGTAATAAAGATGATGATGATTACTTCTTTCAAGTAATGTAATCCAAGCACACAATTTTAATTGATTGTTTTCTTTGAATAAATGATAAAGAGAGGTTGAGAGAGTTTCAAGAACATTTGAGAAGTTTAGGTAAAAGAAAGAAATGAGTCGGTCTTCACACCGCCCCATCTTTTTATTATGTTTAAAATTATACCCTATAACACCCCTCATTTATACTCAATTTAATATAGTAAATCGGAAGCGTAAGTCCAAATAACTAGTAATAGTTTACACCATTTTATCAACATATAAGATTCAACCTATCGAAAACATAACTTCTCGACATATGTGTTATATAAAAACATGTTAAAACATTATTTTATACAATTCCACTATCAGAGTAACGCCATCAAGGTCAAACATTCCTTCTAGTCCAACTTCTTGCTCACCCACTATAATAGCAAAAACCTGCAAGAAGGGGTATTGTGGGGGATTAGCATAACGCTAAGTGAGCAGATAACTAATCAACAACCTAACTTAGCTCAACAACTTTGTGTACAACACTTAGCACTAAATAAACAAGTACACAATACAACACATCAACAATGCATCAATTCAACAATGCAACAATTCATCTAATCAACAACACCATAATGAGGATCGGCGGCTCTGGGGATAACCATAAACCCGGGTGGCTCCCCAAGAACACTTATCCAACCTATCCGTATGGCCATACGGACGAGACCGATAGCTAGTGATTATCTTCAACTAATACAGGAGGTGTGTTAAACTTTGGATAACCAACTAGCCCAACCAACAGTTCAACAACTCGTTGCCTCATTAACAACTGATGCCCGAAGGCCAATTAATTCAAGTGATCACGTAATCAACAAGTCACATATTCAACTAGTCAACATATCAACAGTATTATCGATGCAACTAATAAAGTAATAACACGCGACTTGTTGTAACCAAACTTGTTACAACCGAGTTACGCTGAGGATTAGAGATCCACTCACCGACCACCTCAGGCATCCACTCAGTAGTCTAATATCACTGAGCCTTCTGCACATCTGACAATATAATTAAACAAAATGAGTTAGTAACTCATTCATAATAATTAACTCATGTTAAAGTCATACAACATGATTCATAATCTCTATTTCATTGAGTTATTACTCATTTCGTTAATCACTTAAATTGTATCATTTCAAGATTATGAATAATCACTTTAATCATCTCAATTCGCAATCACTTAATAAACTATGATCATCTTTCAACATCAAATCAAGTAAGTTTCCAAGATTATGAATAGCCATTATAAACATCAATATTCATAATCAATTACCAAATTATGATCATTAGTATCACATTCTCACCTTTATCCATCTTAATCATTGTTAACTAATATAATTAACCCATTAACAAGATTAATAACATCTAACATCAACAATTAATCAAACCCCTCATAATCATCTTCATGAATCAATCATAATCACCATGAACACCTAATCAACTTTACACAATTTAGTTTGAATACAACTAATCATCATCATGTATCAACTCTAACATGATCACTAACAACAATTATCAAACATACACTAATTACACAAACTTATAAGCTTTGATCATATCATAATCAACTAAACCCTTTAACTTTATTAATGATCATATATCAAATTCACCATTTCTAAACTAGGTTTAGATTATAATCCACATATAATCATCAACTAACAACTATATGATCATTACAAGCTTCAATTTCATATTAATCAAACAACTTTTATCTTAATCATCATCAATATCAAGAACACTCAATCAATTCATAAACCCTGGCTTCATTGATGTTAATCATCATCATTAATAAGCTCAAATAACATCATTTTAGCAACCTCAACCCTTGATTTTGAATTTAATGTCACTAATTTGTTAAAACCCCAAAACCCAAATTCTAGGGTTTATGGAATTCAAGAATTTGGAACTTACATGGTGATTAATAGGATTAGAGAATGATAATCCATGATCTTGAAGCTTTAATTCCAATGCTAGAGCTCCAATTTGATGTTAGGAAGTGATTTTGATCTAGGGTTTCATGTATGTATGGATGTATGATACGTATATGTGTGTATAAATGGAGATAAATATCAAATAAACAACCGACCTAATATCTTAGTAGTATACTAGAAGTGTTTAAATTCCATTCCCCATACTTTTCATTGTCTAGAACTTAAAACCATTTACGGGGAAACATTATTTTATTTTACCATCAACTAAATAGAATTAAAACACTCAATAATTTATTAGTCACAAT
Organism: Helichrysum umbraculigerum; assembly: GCA_949592205.1. Lineage (NCBI taxonomy): Eukaryota > Viridiplantae > Streptophyta > Magnoliopsida > Asterales > Asteraceae > Helichrysum > Helichrysum umbraculigerum. The sequence goes on along the minus strand of CATIUR010000007.1, from coordinate 66,216,890 downwards.
AAATTATTCGACTATTATCACCATTTATTTCAAATAATACAACACACCTATTTTCTGACACACTTAATAATAATTCACAGTCAGAAAATATTAAATACTACTAGACCCGAGGACTGGGTGTTACAAATCTCCCCTCCTTAAAGAGATTTCGTCCTCGAAATCTGATCACACTTATATGATCTAAGAACACAACCACTTATTACTCACATTCCTCATGTGAGATTTAACTCACATTTTATTTCTAATTTGCTAATATTTATCCTTTCATATTACACTAATTGTATACTACTCATTAATATATGCATCCAATTTAATTCACTAATGCATATAACCATCATGCATATCTGTAATCACACAACCACCGAATCAACTTGCATATATTTAACCACTAAACACAAAATGTGTATACATATTATCAACTTACACACCACCAGTGTGTATATCAACTGAATTCACATAAACACATAAGTTGTGTTTTGAAACCCTATCTAATTTCAGCAACCAAAGTAATATTACCCCATAATCAATCATTATAATAATTACACATATCCCATGTTACTCCCTTGAGCAACTCAACAATATGTATGTATATTTCATCCTTTTCACATGCCCATATCCCCATTGTACATGTTTCTTCCCTTTTCCCCTGCACAATTATTGTGCACTTATCCTGTCTTTAATAAGTCAACTGACCATTTACATGGGCATTTATACTTAGTCATGTATACAACTAAAACACATAATCACTGATAACAACTGTAACACATATCTCTGTGAACATCTCAACTTTACAATAATTACAACAAGTGGTAGTGAATACCACTATATACACCTTAACAACAAAAGTTTAGCTCGATTTACATCTAGCAATTTAGCTAACATCTTGCTAGAAATTTTCACTTTTGCAACTAGTTGATTACAACTTTACAACTTATAATTATAAATACAACTTGATTATATGAAACTCTTATTCAAAAAGCATCACCATTCATATAATCATAATCACATATAGAATAAACAATAAGCAGTATGTAGAGGTCAATTTTTATTGTTAAAACTACTATTATATAATCAATTAGCATCCGATTACACCAATTAGGATGCTAAGACAACACCTGTTAATACCATGTATCATCATCAATGGTATTGCAACAACACAAGGTGTAGTCATAAATCATCTTTTCAACAATATTACTCATAAACACTGACCTCTACTTTGCTGAAATCATCTTTTAAAGATTACTAGTTGCAATTAACTGTATACATGTCTCTTGTACCATAGGTACCACATTAACAACAACAACTTAGTGGTTTATTACTCTTTCATATAAGTCCATCATTGACTATTTATCGATTACAGGTCAACATATCTTACCTGTGATTTTAAAATCACTTAACTTTATATGGTACTTAGTAACCTCAACAACTCCATGTGAAATGGCATAATATAAATACGTTGGCCAGACGTCGTCATATTATGTCAGTCACATTTTATTCTCAGGCCACTTCATACCATTTATCTCCTAAGTAATTATCTTTACTCTCACATATTGCTCAACAGTAATATCAACACTTTACACAATTACAACAACCTGTAATAGCAAGTATATTCCCAATTATTAACTTGCTACTATTTTCAACTTATCACTTTTAATATGGACTACTCATATTATCATGTATATATATTAACAATATAAGCATACTACACCAATGTCTGACACAAATACATCAATGTTTACTAATTCTTGCTAGTAGCAATCATCAATACCATTTACTGGTATATTTTGCAGTTAAATAAACGGCCTACAACCGACGCATACACCATAAAATATGTGAACCTCTTAAATCAACTTTTAATGTTGTATATAGTCACAGGAATGATCTCTGGGCTTAATGAAACAAAAGCCCAATACAAAACGTAAGCTAAAAGTTCGAAATAAGATTCGAAAAACAATAAAATGCGATTTTCGGGCCCCAAACGGCCCCGAAGTGCCGAAAACTGACAGGGCTCGTAAGATTATGAGCTTTGACCGTTGGGCCATTTTTGAGTGGATATGTAAATTTCGTCTGAATCGGACACCGAAATTTTCTAGCGGAAATTTCTACGTCAAACGTTACGTCGAACGTCGAAAAACGTAAAAAATTATTTTAATCCTGTAAATACCCACAAACCGCCGGCTTCTACAGGGAAGCCGCCGGGTTCTATATAGGAGCCGTCGGCTTACACCCTCCAGCCGCCGGGTGGATTAAATTTTCACTAACAAAAAAATTTTGCCGTATAAAAGCTATAGCAGCCGCCGGATTAGATTATCAGCCACCGGTTTATACCCTTCAGCCGCCGGGTTTACACCCCCAGCCGCCGGGTCCCAAGTCTGTACAGCAGACCTCCATTTCCTGCACAACTTAGTGCAATTTTCCAAAATTTAAACGCGCATAACTCTCAAACCGTAATGAATTAGGGTCTGAAATTTTACAGGCACCTTTATATAATCAAAATACAACTTTCCATTTTTCCACTTTTTTAATTTACACATTTTACGAGAAAACGGACGTATAACCAATTTTAGGCCATTTTGAGCCATTTTGGTGGACACGTCAAAATCCAATCCACATGGTTTCTGACTTTAACCTTTTAACAACATGTTTATACATATAATTATGACGTGTGGGCACTTTCATATACTCATTATATCATGTTTTAACTAGTCGACCCGTTTAGGGGTCCAATTGGGCAATTTCAACCAAACAACCACATTGACTACCCAAAACACTTTCAACGCACTTTGTTACTATACTTATGAATTAAAGTCACTTTAACGCTCATCATATACGAACCACAACTCTTTTCAACCATTAGTGGCATACTATAACTCTAAAGCACCAATTCACATTAAAATCACTATATTTAGACCGATCACAACAAGTTTTCCAATTTCATGATCACTTTGACTTTTCACCACTTGTCAATACATATAAGTTTGGTTAACCACTTCGACTTCATCATTTTATCACTTTTAGTATATAGATCATAATTCAATTACAATCATGATCATTATTAAACACATAAAATCTTATCATATTCATCACTTTATGGTATATATTACCAAATTGGACCTTTCCACAATCGACTTTGACTTTTCCAAATCAACGACACACATTCCAATTAATGGACACCTTCTAATTTGAACATCAATACAACTCCATATTACTTCAATTGAGATATTCCAACATCTCATTTCACTACATGGAGTCATTTCAACTTTGTTTATCAAAATTTACTACTACACTTAATCATATTACTTCCAAATTCTTATTTCACCTAACAATTCATACAACCGATTTCATATTTCAATTTCATATTGTAGACACAATTAAATCCACATAATACAACTATTACACCTTATTCAACAATGTATCTATACAATTCAATTACTTCAAGTTCATTCAACATTACACATTAATATTTCTATCATCTTATTAACAAGTAATAATCATCAACGACTCACAGCTGGGGATTCATATCAATCTAACTCGATTAATTTTACTACTACTCATACCATAACAAGTAAACAATTCAAGCTTATTTAATTACACTAAGCTTATCAAAAAGTACCTGATACATTTAGGCCCACGAGTATTGAGGAATCATTGAGAATACCAGACGGTTCCTCATGTTCCTCCGTCTCTGCAACCAAAACAACAATCTTGCAACTGATTATAGATTAGTACACATTCAATAAAAACTTTCTCATACAACCACTAATCCCCACCCCTGGAATGTTTGACTTGACACAAATCTAGGTTTGGGATTGAACATCTTATAATGTACAATTCACCCAAACCTATGCTCTGATACCAACTTATAACACCCCTCATTTATACTCAATTTAATATAGTAAATCGGAAGCGTAAGTCCAAATAACTAGTAATAGTTTACACCATTTTATCAACATATAAGATTCAACCTATCGAAAACATAACTTCTCGACATAGGTGTTATATAAAAACATGTTAAAACATTATTTTATACAATTCCACTATCAGAGTAATGCCTCAAGGTCAAACATTCCTTCTAGTCCAACTTCTTGCTCACCCACTATAATAGCAAAAACCTGCAAGAAGGGGTATTGTGGGGGATTAGCATAACGCTAAGTGAGCAGATAACTAATCAACGACCTAACTTAGCTCAACAACTTTGTGTACAACACTTAGCACTAAATAAACAAGTACACAATACAACACATCAACAATGCATCAATTCAACAATGCAACAATTCATCTAATCAACAACACCATAATGAGGATCGGCGGCTCTGGGGATAACCATAAACCCGGGTGGCTCCCCAAGAACACTTATCCAACCTATCCGTATGGCCATACGGACGAGACCGATAGCTAGTGATTATCTTCAACTAACACAGGAGGTGTGTTAAACTTTGGATAACCAACTAGCCCAACCAACAGTTCAACAACTCGTTGCCTCATTAACAACTGATGCCCGAAGGCCAATTAATTCAAGTGATCACGTAATCAACAAGTCACATATTCAACTAGTCAACATATCAACAGTATTATCGATGCAACTAATAAAGTAATAACACGCGACTTGTTGTAACCAAACTTGTTACAACCGAGTTACGCTGAGGATTAGATATCCACTCACCGACCACCTCAGGCATCCACTCAGTAGTCTAATATCACTGAGCCTTCTGCACATCTGACAATATAATTAAACAAAATGAGTTAGTAACTCATTCATAATAATTAACTCATGTTAAAGTCATACAACATGATTCATAATCTCTATTTCATTGAGTTATTACTCATTTCGTTAATCACTTAAATTGTATCATTTCAAGATTATGAATAATCACTTTAATCATCTCAATTCGCAATCACTTAATAAACTATGATCATCTTTCAACATCAAATCAAGTAAGTTTCCAAGATTATGAATAGCCATTATAAACATCAATATTCATAATCAATTACCAAATTATGATCATTAGTATCACATTCTCACCTTTATCCATCTTAATCATTGTTAACTAATATAATTAACCCATTAACAAGATTAATAACATCTAACATCAACAATTAATCAAACCCCTCATAATCATCTTCATGAATCAATCATAATCACCATGAACACCTAATCAACTTTACACAATTTAGTTTGAATACAACTAATCATCATCATGTATCAACTCTAACATGATCACTAACAACAATTATCAAACATACACTAATTACACAAACTTATAAGCTTTGATCATATCATAATCAACTAAACCCTTTAACTTTATTAATGATCATATATCAAATTCACCATTTCTAAACTAGGTTTAGATTATAATCCACATATAATCATCAACTAACAACTATATGATCATTACAAGCTTCAATTTCATATTAATCAAACAACTTTTATATTAATCATCATCAATATCAAGAACACTCAATCAATTCATAAACCCTAGCTTCATTGATGTTAATCATCATCATTAATAAGCTCAAATAACATCATTTTAGCAACCTCAACCCTTGATTTCGAATTTAATGTCACTAATTTGTTAAAACCCCAAAACCCAAATTCTAGGGTTTATGGAATTCAAGAATTTGGAACTTACATGGTGATTAATAGGATTAGAGAATGATAATCCATGATCTTGAAGCTTTAATTCCAATGCTAGAGCTCCAATTTGATGTTAGGAAGTGATTTTGATCTAGGGTTTCATGTATGTATGGATATATGATACGTATATGTGTGTATAAATGGAGATAAATATCAAATAAACAACCGACCTAATATCTTAGTAGTATACTAGAAGTGTTTAAATTCCATTCCCCATACTTTTCATTGTCTGGAACTTAAAACCATTTACGGGGAAATATTATTTTATTTTACCATCAACTAAATAGAATTAAAACACTCAATAATTTATTAGTCACAATAAATTATTCGACTATTATCACCATTTATTTCAAATAATACAACACACCTATTTTCTGACACACTTAATAATAATTCACAGTAAGAAAATATTAAATACTACTAGACCCGAGGACTGGGTGTTACATACCCCTTCCTAGCCTATTGTCTGGAACCAGAAAATACCCGCGAGTCAAAATATTTTATTTTACCATCAACTTCAACTATTTAAAACAAGTAATATTTTACTAATCACAATAAAACCTGAAGCTCTTTTACTTGTTTATTTTCAAATAAACCAACTAAACTTAATAAAATACATTTTATTTTCGGGTCCAGAAACGGGATGTTACAAATCTTCCCCCCTTATAGGATTTCGTCCCCGAAATCCAGCCACACTCAATTAAACTAAACATACTCAATTTTCCTATTAACATACAACTCTAATCACATTACTGTATGTTAAAAGAAAATAAACATAAAATATACCTGTCGCATCAACATCAAGTCCATAAACATTCTCCGCGGTCATTTGAAAAGCCCTTCCTGTAGCCGGTGGAATCTTTCTCTTCTGTCCAACAGATGACGCAGAACCCGAAGCCACACTCCCAGCCAAACCCGAACCTTGCATTGTCTTCTCCGGACAGTTCAATGATCTATGTCATTCCTTTTTACAATTCCAACAAACAAACTGTGAAAAAGTACAATCCCGCATACCATGACCAAATACCCCACACTTAACACATCTCATGGTCTCAGAAGTACACGGACCAGAATGCTTCGACTTACAATTTACACACCATGGATTACTTCCCACCGAATCATCACTATATACTACTCTTCTATTCTGTCCTTTGTTCCCCGAAGAACTACTCTTAACCTGTGAGGAACTCTTTTCCTTATTCATTTTACCAGAAGCTCGCATGTCACCATCCACAGATCGGGCTAAAGTAAAAGCCTGAGTAAGGGTACCTGCCAATCTCACATTAGTTCGGTACTCCGGTGGTAAAGTTCCTACAAAGTGATTAATCCTCATCCTGTCATCTGGGACCCATTGTTGAACAAAACGTAACTTCTCAGTGAATTGATTAATGAGGTCATCCATCGACATTTGTTCAGTTAACTTCAAATCCATAAACTCCTGTCTAATCCTAAGCATATCAAACTCTGAACAAAACTGTCTACAAACCTCATTATGAAACTCTGCCCAGGAAATTCTCGATCTCTGCTCCTTTGTCAAGTGCGCAGTTATAGAATCCCACCAATTCATCGCCTGTCCCTTCAGTAATTGCACAGCATAACCAACCTTTAATTCTTCCTCACACCGACACACTTCAAACTTTTTCTCCGTATCTCTCAACCAATTCAATGTTACTGAAGGATCATTACCTCCTTCAAATTCTTTCGGACCACTAGCTTTGAATGTCTTAAAAGAACATAATTTCTTCGACTGCTGCGGTGATGGAAACTGATAACCAATGTCTCTCTGTTGAGACAATCTAGCTTGTTGTTCCAAGTACAACTGTTCTATCTTTTTAAGTCTTATCACATCATCTTCTAGTTGCAACAAGTAATCCTCTTGACTAGTTTCATCTTGATTAACATTGGAAGTACCACCTTGATTACTATCATTATTTTCTGGAGGTGGAAGCTCAGTTCTAGAAGCATTATTGGGAGTCGGGTTCTCGTTATCTGCCATTCCTGTACTCACAATCAAAACACAACTTGCAACTTGTTAATCATTAGTATTCACTATTGTAGCATCCTCTCCGGTAGCCTGGTATTTTTCTATTTATAATTGCGTATTTAATAGTTTTAAATAATTTTGCGATATAATTGTTTAATTGTGAAAGTTGGCGAAATAGGTCTTAGGACTTATTGTGGATAATGAAATGTTGTTTGAATTAAATTATTAAAGTTGACGGAACAATAAAATGAATTTCTCGCATTTAGCAATTAGGTGCCAGACAATAGATTTAGAGCGGGTATTAAATACCCAAAAAGTAGGCCGGTTTTAATGAAGACCGACCTAACCTCTGGATCACTTTACCAATTCTCATTTCCTTTCCCAATTTCTCTTTCAACTAAACACATAAACCCTAACTTAAAGCTTGGATTAAATCATCAAATGGAAATGTGATCTTCTACTTGTTTCATCATCACCATCACCTAGCTCTTCATATCTTGATCTTCCATTAATTGTAAGTGAGTTATTTACTTTTAAACTCAAATGTTAGGTTTGATGAATAATTGATGGATTGATTTGATTCTTGAGTTTATGGGATGTTAATTTGTGATATATGATGATATGTGATGTTATTGGAGATGCTTGTAGCATTAGAATCGAGTTTGATGAGCTTGAATGTTGAAAATGGAGTTAGGATTCGTTCAGGTCTGTTCTTGAGCTGAAGAACAGATGAACGCGATCCCGGCTACGATTCCGGATCGCGTTCCCTTGTTATAAATGTCTTATCCGAGTTTTTGGCCTTAGAAACGCGATCCAGGCCTATCATCCGGATCGCGTTTGTCAGTGTTTTTCGGTGACAGAATTTTTCCTAAGGACGAACGCGATCCAGCCTTAACTAGTCAGGATCGCGTTTGCATGTTTAATCTTGATGGATTTTTCAAATTTCACCAAAATGCATGTGTTTAGAAGGTGGTGTTTATAGTGGCATTTATTGAATGCTATTGTGGCATTTTATAAAAATGCTCATTTTGATATTTACAAATTATGAGGCAAAGTACTAACTTATGTTGATTATTGATTCTCAGATCCTCCGAAAGATAAGTGATCTCTGGAATCAGAGATTTTGAAGGCAAAGGTATCGGTGAGTGGATTCAAAACTTACCGTTTGGCTTAGTTGTAATCATTTGATTACAACGAGTAAACGTAGACTTGATTATTGAGTTGATTAGTTGTTATTGTTGATCATATGCCTATATGTGCTTTGTGTGGCCTTTGTGCATTGTTGTTAATGAGGTCAACGAGTTGATGAACTGTTGGTTGGGCTAGTGTGTTGTTGTGTGAATGGTACAGGGATGTACTTCATTTGTTGTGTGTGCTGAACTGTACCTAAGTATAATAAACACTAGCTATCGGTCTCGTCCGTTATGGCCATACGGATATGTTTGGATAAGTGATCTTGGGGAGCCGCCCGGGTACTAAGGTTATCCCCGGATCTGCCGATCCTCATTAAGTTGTTGTTGACTGTTGTGTTTGCGAATATTTGTTGTAGTTAATTGGTTTAACTAAGCTGAATGTGAGGTGTTGGATTTACTCACTTAGCTATGTGCTAATCCCTCGTTGTTACTTCCTGCAGATTTTTTGTTTATGCATGCGGGTGGGTAGCAGGAAGGTCAAACCTTGGAAGCATGGAATGTTTGATATTCAAGCTACTCTGATTATTTTTGTAACAACTCAGTTTAGTTTATATAATACCCCGACAGGCTAATCTTTTGAACAAGTTTTAAATTGATGTGACTTAAACATCTAAACTGTTTTTGGTACTTTGGAAAAATATGTAATGAAGTAATGTGTTTTATTTATCTTCGCTTCCGTATTACCTATAATATTATTACTTTGGAATGAGGGGTGTTATAAGTTGGTATCAGAGCATAGTTTTGGGATAATTGTTCATTGTTGAATGATCAAACCCAAAACTCGAGCGTGATATATCAAACATTCGTGGGTATGGGATTAGTATTGGTTGAAGGTAGTTAGTATTTAGATGCTAACGATTAACAAAAGTTCAAGTGTTGTGTTGAATTTCAGAAATAGCAGATAACGAACCACCGATCACCAACCCCAACAATGCCTCCAGGATCGTCGCTCCTCAAATCGGGACTCATACCGAGCAACATGATCATAATGGTACTTCTCAACCAACCGGACAACAATCTAACCGAGATGAGTATATTCATGAGATGGAAGACGAGTTGGTATTCCTTAGGGAATTCAAGAGGAAAGCTGAGGAAGCTGCGACTAGGCAGTTATTTCAGCAAACCCCAGTCTTTGGTTCTGGTTCATCCTCTCAATCAGAAAAGAAGTGTTCATACAAGACTTTTATGGCTAGTCGACCACCGGAATTTCATGGAAGTAAAAATCCAACAATAACTTTGAATTGGCTTAGGGATATGGAACGCAAATTTGATGTGACTTGCTGTGATGAGGAACTTAAAGTCAAATATGCGGTTCAATGCATGAAGGATGATGCCATGGTTTGGTGGGATTCCATTACCGGTCATTTCACTCAACAACAGAAAGAAGCTATTAGTTGGTCTCAGTTTCATCAAGTTGTTCGTAACCAATACTGTTCGGATTTTGATATTGCTAGGATTCGAAGAGAGTTTGTGAATCTTCGATTAAAGGATGACATGACTATTGATGAATTGATTTCACAGTTTACGGACAAGCTTAGGTTCGTTCAACAATGGGTTCCGGATGAGAAAACTCAAATCGAACAATTTGTGGATGCTTTACCGGATAACTACCATACGGTTGTGAGATTGGCTAAGGATTTATCGCATGCTTTTAACCTCGCGCGGTCTGCCGATAGTGATTTGAGAGGTTTGCGATTATGGCAAGGAAGGGATACAAGTTTCTCTAAAGCAAGAACTGAATCGTCGGGTAAGAATAAATCCAAATGGCAAGGGAATCGGCAAGGTGGTAAGAAATTTGTTGGAAGAAGTAGTTCTTCTGGAAGTTTTAATAGTTCCAACTGGTGTAGTTCGTGTAGGTCTCGGCATGATGGTCCGTGTACGGCTAAGACAAACAAATGTATGAAGTGTGGTGAATTAGGTCATGAGATAAAAAGTTGCCGTGATCCAAATTTTGTTTGTTAGACTTGTAAGAAAGAAGGGCATAGGGTTGGTCAATGTCCGGAGGCAAGGTCGACGGGGTCGGGTTCGGTCGGGAGTTCGGGATCTTCCGGTCAGAAAAGAAAGAACCCTCCTCCAGCAACTAGTAGGGCTTTTCAGATGACGGTTGATGAGGCCGTGCGCACTGAAGATGTTATCACGGGTACATTTCTTATAAACTCTGTACCTGCACGTGTATTGTTTGATTCGGGTGCTAATTGTACTTTCATTTCTGTGCAATTTTGTGATAAGTTGAAATTAGCCCCTACTGTGATAACAAAGCCTATAGAAGTAGAAATAGTTAGTGGTAAGTTAGTTCATGTTACCACCTCGGTGACTGGAGCTAATATTACTATTGATGATCACGTTTTTCCTATTTCCTTCTTGTTGATGCCAATCCCTAGTTTCGATGTAATAATTGGTATGGATTGGTTGAGTCAGAATAAGGCTAGTATTGATTGTCACCAGAAGTTAGTTAGGATCCCAATCTCCGAAGGGTCATATGTTGTGGCTCGAGGAGAACGGGATGGTGTAGCTATTCCTTTGATTTCGTTGATGAAAGCTAAGAAGTCATTGTCAAAAGGCTGCGAGTCATACCTAGCCTATGTAGTCGATGCCAAATTAGAAAGGAAAACTGTTTCGGATGTTCCTGTTGTTTGTGAGTACCCTGAAGTGTTCCCTGATGAATTGCCTGGGTTACCACCAGTTAGGGAAGTAGAATACAGAATTGATCTTGTTCCGGGCTCGTCGCCGATTGCTAAAGCTCCTTATAGGTTAGCCCCTTCGGAGATCCGTGAAATGATGAATCAGATTCAAGAATTGTTGGATAAAGGTTTTATCAGACCTAGTTCCTCGCCGTGGGGTGCACCAGTGTTATTTGTGAAAAAGAAAGATGGGTCATTGCGGATGTGTATTGATTATAGAGAGTTGAACAAAAGAACGGTAAAGAATAAGTACCCTCTTCCTAGAATAGATGACTTGTTTGACCAGTTACAGGGTTCTTCAGTGTATTCTAAAATTGATCTGAGGTCGGGTTATCATCAAGTTCGTGTTCGTGAAGATGATATACCTACAACTGCTTTCCGAACCAGGTACGATCATTATGAATTTCTGGTTATGCCTTTTGGTTTGATAAATGCTCCAGCAGTATTTATGGATTTGATGAACCGTGTGTGTCGACCATTTTTGGATCAATTTGTGATTGTTTTCATTGATGATATACTTATTTATTCGAAATCTGAAACTGAACATGCCACGCATTTGAGATTGGTTCTTGAAACATTGAGACGAGAACAGTTGTATGCAAAGTTTTCCAAATGTGAATTCTGGATTAGAGAAGTTCAGTTTTTGGGTCATATAATTTGTCAATATGGTGTGAAAGTGGATCCATCAAAAGTTGCAGCTGTGATGAATTGGAATGCGCCGAAATCTGTCTCTGAGATAAGGAGTTTCCTTGGGTTAGCGGGATATTATCGGAAGTTTATCAAAGATTTTTCTAAGATAGCCGGTCCGTTAACTAAACTAACCCGTAAAGATGAGAAGTATGTGTGGACTGATCAACAGGAGCAAGCTTTTCAGACATTGAAACAATTGTTGTGTCAGACACCGATTTTAGCATTACCAGAAGGTACTGATGATTTTGTGGTTTATTGCGACGCTTCATATTCAGGTTTGGGTTGTGTCTTAATGCAAAGGGATAGAGTTATCGCTTATGCTTCTCGACAGTTGAAACCACATGAGAAGAACTATCCTACGCATGATTTAGAACTCGCAGCAGTTGTATTTGCCCTAAAACTTTGGATACATTACTTATATGGGACTCGATGTGTTGTTTGTACCAATCATAAGAGTTTGCAGTATGTGTTCTCCCAGAAAGAATTGAATATGCGGCAGAGACGATGGTTGGAATTGATAAAAGATTATGATTGTGAAATTAGATACCATCCGGGCAAAGCTAATGTGGTCGCTGATGCATTAAGTCGAAAGAATACTCCTGATCGAGCTTTCTATTTAAAAGTGAATGTTTCCTCGGATTTAATTGGTCAAATTAAAGTTGTGCAACTTGAAGCATTGAAGGATCAGAATTTGAAATCCGAAATCATGTTAAAACGCAAGGACGAATTAGTTGATGATTCAAGGGGATTAAAGACGTATCAATCTCGTGTTTGGATTCCTTCTATTGGTGGTATTCGGGATTTGATTTTGAATGAAGCTCATAAGTCACGAATGTCTATTCATCCGGGTAGTACTCGAATGTATAATGATTTGAAACCGTTGTATTGGTGGCCAACGATGAAAACCGACATTACAAAGTTTGTGGGATCTTGTCATATTTGTGCTCAGGTTAAGGAGGAACATCAAAAACCATATGGGTCGCTAAAACAGTTGGAAATACCCGAGTGGAAATGGGATCATATAACTATGGATTTTGTGACTAAGCTACCGCGTACTGCTCGAGGCAATGATATGATTTGGGTTATAGTGGATCGATTGACAAAGAGCGCGCATTTTCTTGCTATAAGTGAGACCGCTTCGTTGACTAAACTTGCTCAATTGTATGTTAACGAAATCGTTTCCAGACATGGTATTCCCTTATCGATTGTGTCAGATAGAGATACTCGTTTTGCTTCTCGTTTTTGGCAAAGTCTGCAACAAGAGTTGGGTACACGTGTAAATCTTAGCACAGCTTATCATCCTCAGACAGACGGTCAGTCAGAACGTACAATTCAAACTTTAGAGGATATGCTTCGTGCTTGCATTCTGGAATATGGAGGTTCATGGGATTCACATCTCCCATTGGTTGAGTTTACTTATAACAATTTGTACCATTCTAGTATCGGGATGCCTCCGTATGAAATGTTGTATGGTCGTCGTTGTCGTACACCTATTTGTTGGTTGGAGGCAGGTGAGAAACAGTTTGCTGGACCCGATATTGTACAAATAACCGCGGATAAAGTAGCCATTGCACGTGTGAAGTTGAAAGCCGCAAGAGATAGACAGAAACAGTAGGCGGATCCTAAAAGACGACCGGTTGTGTTTACCGAAGGTGAATTAGTGTATCTTAAAGTTTCTCCGTGGAAAGGTGTGATTAGATTCGGAAAACGTGGAAAGTTGGCGCCTAGGTACATTGGTCCATTCAAGATTCGACAAGTAGTAAACGATCAGTCAATAGCATTGGATCTTCCTCCAGAGCTCTCTGGTATTCATGATACGTTTAACGTATGTTACTTGAGAAAGTGTAATATAGAGGATCAGTCACAAATCCTTCCGTTGCAAGATTTGAGGGTGGATCCAACTCAGAAGTTGATTGAGGAACCGGTAGAAATCCTTGATAGGAAAGTTACCAAACTTAGGAAGAAACAAATCCCGATTGTGTTAATTAAGTGGAAGCATAGTTTAGGTTCCGACCTAACTTGGGAGACCGAGGATTCGATGAAATCCAGATATCCTGGATTGTTTGATATGGCTGAGATTTCGGGGACGAAATCTCCTTAAGGAGGGGAGATTTGTAACATCCTCTCTGGTAGCCTGGTATTTTTCTATTTATAATTGCGTATTTAATAGTTTTAAATAATTTTGCGATATAATTGTTTAATTGTGAAAGTTGGCGAAATAGGTCTTAGGACTTATTGTGGATAATGAAATGTTGTTTGAATTAAATTATTAAAGTTGACGGAACAATAAAATGAATTTCTCGCATTTAGCAATTAGGTGCCAGACAATAGATTTAGAGCGGGTATTAAATACCCAAAGTTGTAGGCCGGTTTTAATGAGGACCGACCTAACCTCTGGATCACTTTACCAATTCTCATTTCCTTTCCCAATTTCTCTTTCAACTAAACACATAAACCCTAACTTAAAGCTTGGATTAAATCATCAAATGGAAATGTGATCTTCTACTTGTTTCATCATCACCATCACCTAGCTCTTCATATCTTGATCTTCCATTAATTGTAAGTGAGTTATTTACTTTTAAACTCAAATGTTAGGTTTGATGAATAATTGATGGATTGATTTGATTCTTGAGTTTATGGGATGTTAATTTGTGATATATGATGATATGTGATGTTATTGGAGATGCTTGTAGCATTAGAATCGAGTTTGATGAGCTTGAATGTTGAAAATGGAGTTAGGATTCGTTCAGGTCTGTTCTTGAGCTGAAGAACAGATGAACGCGATCCCGGCTACGATTCCGGATCGCGTTCCCTTGTTATAAATGTCTTATCCGAGTTTTTGGCCTTAGAAACGCGATCCAGGCCTATCATCCGGATCGCGTTTGTCAGTGTTTTTCGGTGACAGAATTTTTCCTAAGGACGAACGCGATCCAGCCTTAACTAGTCAGGATCGCGTTTGCATGTTTAATCTTGATGGATTTTTCAAATTTCACCAAAATGCATGTGTTTAGAAGGTGGTGTTTATAGTGGCATTTATTGAATGCTATTGTGGCATTTTATAAAAATGCTCATTTTGATATTTACAAATTATGAGGCAAAGTACTAACTTATGTTGATTATTGATTCTCAGATCCTCCGAAAGATAAGTGATCTCTGGAATCAGAGATTTTGAAGGCAAAGGTATCGGTGAGTGGATTCAAAACTTACCGTTTGGCTTAGTTGTAATCATTTGATTACAACGGGTAAACGTAGACTTGATTATTGAGTTGATTAGTTGTTATTGTTGATCATAAGCCTATATGTGCTTTGTGTGGCCTTTGTGCATTGTTGTTAATGAGGTCAACGAGTTGATGAACTGTTGGTTGGGCTAGTGTGTTGTTGTGTGAATGGTACAGGGATGTACTTCATTTGTTGTGTGTGCTGAACTGTACCTAAGTATAATAAACACTAGCTATCGGTCTCGTCCGTTATGGCCATACGGATATGTTTGGATAAGTGATCTTGGGGAGCCGCCCGGGTACTAAGGTTATCCCCGGATCCGCCGATCCTCATTAAGTTGTTGTTGACTGTTGTGTTTGCGAATATTTGTTGTAGTTAATTGGTTTAACTAAGCTGAATGTGAGGTGTTGGATTTACTCACTTAGCTATGTGCTAATCCCTCGTTGTTACTTCCTGCAGATTTTTTGTTTATGCATGCGGGTGGGTAGCAGGAAGGTCAAACCTTGGAAGCATGGAATGTTTGATATTCAAGCTACTCTGATTATTTTTGTAACAACTCAGTTTAGTTTATATAATACCCCGACAGGCTAATCTTTTGAACAAGTTTTAAATTGATGTGACTTAAACATCTAAACTGTTTTTGGTACTTTGGAAAAATATGTAATGAAGTAATGTGTTTTATTTATCTTCGTTTCCGTATTATCTATAATATTATTACTTTGGAATGAGGGGTGTTATAACTATACTAACCAATCCCCAATCCCATAGCTAATCCCACTTACCGAAATGTTTGACTAATACAGACTAGATTTGGGATTGAACATTTACAAATGCCCAATTCACCCAAACCTAGGCTCTGATACCAACTTGTAAGACCCCACTTTTAAAACAAACATATTATATATTTTATACGTTAGAAGCGCGTCCCAAAACATATACATATTCGTTATTTACAAAACATGCCCATTTAAAACTTTTACAAACTTCTATAATTACAACCATTCTACTAAATTCGGAGGTTATATAAGACTTTCCAAAACATTCTATTATCAAAAGTCAGAGTTTGCGCCATTTTATTCAAACATCCAGTCAACTTCTACTATCCGATCTACATCATCAACTAACCAAAATCTGCAAAACATACAACAACGAGGGGATTAGCCTTTTGCTAAGTGAATGGAACCGTAACCGACGGTTCAATCCATTTATAACAAGTCTTACTACTGATAACTACAAAATCTAAACACATAAGCACATAACTACATGAGGATCGGCGGCTCCTGTATGCGATTCTCAATATGCCACGATCACTGGGCGCCATGCCATTCCCAGTGATCTACCGATAGCCTGATTACTACTTTCACTGAATAGGCTAATCTTCAACTATGTGTATTCAAGTAACCTAGACAGCTACACTGTAGTAATCAAACCCAACCCGCACGCTGACCTCACTCCAAATCATCACAACAACTTGTCACATAAAGGCATATCATATGCAGTTATGTAAAACCAACTGAATAACTTTTACAACTGGATCAATCAAACTCAATCAATATAATCAACAACTGAATAACTGAAATTAACATGGCAATAACTACAACTGAAACTATCCTGGTTTACCCATTGTAACCGAACCCGTTACAACTGGGTTGAACCGAGGACTACGGTAACCACTCACCGAATTTTTTCGTCTGATCCCCAACTCAAAGGTCTAACTTTACTGAGTGGTCGTCCGCTTATCTGATGATACAACAATAACAACAAGTTAGTATCTTATTCCGTATTTCATTTCAATTCTTCAAATACTAACATAATACAAATATAATATCATATTTCACTTAACATTACAATCAATATCAGAAAACAACAGAAACCGCCGGCTTGGGCAGGGAAGCCGCCGGCTTGGCTGAGAAGCCGTCGGCTTGGCACCCTGGCCCGCCGGGTGAATTAACTTTTTCATCAACAGCAACAAAAGCCCTAAATAAGCCTCTACAAACCGCCGGTTAGGGTTATCAACCCGCCGGCTTGGCCATGAAGCCGCCGGCTTGGCTCCAGAAGCCGCCGGCTTCATCCCCTGGACCAGCAACTTTTTCAGCAAGAACACCATACGAACTAAACTCCTAAAAATCACCAAACTAAGTTTCTATATGCGAATTTACTCAGTAATTGACCACAACTTCGACCACAAACATACTACAACAATAATATGACAACAAATAACATCCAACAACTATCTAGATTCAATTTCAAACATAAATCATCATCAATTTCATATATATATTAACCCTAACTAAAAATTGCTCTAACATGAAGAACCATATCAATTTCATATATATTATCAACATATAATCATCAATTATCACCCTACAATCATGTTCTAACTAAATACTAGCTTCAATTTCACATAAACCTTAACCATCAATTCAATCATCAAGAACATCCAAAATGAAGAACACTTACAAAGATGAAGTAATAAAGATGATGATGATTACTTCTTTCAAGTAATGTAATCCAAGCACACAATTTTAATTGATTGTTTTCTTTGATTAAATGATAAAGAGAGATTGAGAGAGTTTCAAGAACATTTGAGAAGTTTAGGTAAAAGAAAGAAATGAGTCGGTCTTCACACCGCCCCATCTTTTTATTATGTTTAAAATTATACCCCTTCCTAGTCTATTGTCTGGAACCAGAAAATACCCGCGAGTCAAAATATTTTATTTTACCGTCAACTTCAACTATTTAAAACAAGTAATATTTTACTAATCACAATAAAACCTAAAGCTCTTTTACTTGTTTATTTTCAAATAAACCAACTAAACTTAATAAAATACATTTTATTTTCGGGTCTAGAAACGGGATGTTACAGAACATGATATTATGTATCAAGAAACTTAGTGTGTTTTTGCTATTGAAAAATGTAATGTAATTGGCATGATCAAGATAAGTCGACTCGACCATAAGTATTGATCGAGTTGATATGAATGTAAATTTAATGTGACTAATCGATCTTGATATTCAATACATATATATTAGCATTAAACTTTTCAATTCAAAAAATACAATCTAATCTAATACAGATTATTATAACATACAATATACAACCACCACGTACTACGTACGAATATAAACTCACTCTTTCAAGTGAGGTTTGAACCCACAAAATACAAACTCTTGATTAATGCGGTGGGGTTTATCTCATACAGCTAGGCTGAAGACACCATATATGGTATATTCATATTACTAATTAATACTCCCTCCGTCCCAAAATTATTGTCCACCAACAAAAAACACACAGTTTAATAAAAGTAGGACCACAACAGTTTTCAACCACTCAAATAGAATCTGCACCCACTAAACTCTCTTCTTATTGGTTGAAATGTGAAGTGGACAATTATTTTGGGACGTCCCGAAAAGGAAAGATGGACTATAATTTTGGGACGGAGGTAGTATGATATTACAAATTACAATATGTCTCGCATGTTGACAGAGTTAGTAATTAACTCTTGTTAGCATCATATGCATAGCAAATTCAGCAGCTAGCTAGCTAGCAATCTTGGATTTTATATTCTTTTGATTAAAAAGATATGGTTCTTTATATAGCAAATCAACAAATATCAAAATGGTTTCTTAAAATGTGTTTGTATCGGGACTACAATAATTTTGTTGAAAAATGAGAGGGTTGACAATGAAAGTGAAGTTTGAATACAAGTAGAAAAATGTCAAATGGGAACCCATTCATTATCTGATTGAGCTGTCTTGATGGGTAGGATTCAGAACCCCAAACAACTATGCACCCATTTCCACAAATTAATCAATGATTAAGTTACTAAGTTTGAATCATTTGTCATATATATCCAAATCATACCAAACACTAACATTATAGAAACAAAATGTACACCAAAGCACCAAACTAAATACATATTGTTTCATAACTCGTCTTTAGATATCATATAACTTGTAATTGATCCAACCCAACCGGCCAAGCGTGCGTATCATACCCAAATATCCAGCTAGCTAAGCTATGATTAGTTAGTTACATGTATATGCAATTCGATCATCATGCAGTTCTCATTTAAAGTCATGTTGGTGGGGCACTATTCTATGATATCGATCGAGCATCAAATACACCGAGATTTAGACTTGATCGAGATAAAAAATCTCACAATAAAATTTGTGTTGTGACCCTTCAAATTGTTTGCACCTTAATTTTCTGAAAGTTACCTTATCTATGCAACATCCTATTACATAATATTATTGCTAACATACCTTCATCCTAAAATAATGTGTAAATGATGAGTAGATCGAATAAGTGGGATATACGCGATGGTTGGTGCTTAATTGTAACTGCAATTCCCTGAACTTTACAGAGCGCATGAAACATATATATATGCCACGAGCATTCCCAGAAGGACTTTCAGTACTATTCCACTACATAACATATACTATTGCTGCTTTTATTTTTCAAATATATACGTACCGTACTTATATTAGATTTGGCTCAAATTTTTTAAAAGGGTCGAGTTTTTTATATGATACTATATAATCTTTACATATATACTTTGAGTAGAATTATCAAAAACGCCAACATATTTATTTAATATATATATATATATATATATATTTATAAATCTAGTAATCATTATATTAGTGATGGTATAGACACATATCAATTCAGGAAGTAGTTAGAAATTTTTTCTGGAAGATATTAAAACTAACTTATAACCAAATGGCTATTAGTTTAGCGGTATCGCGGTGGCCTTCCAACCTTGAGGTTGAGGGTTCAAGTCCTACGGGCAGGATAAAATGTAAATATTCGTAGGTTAAATTCTAAAAAAAATAAATTGAAACTAGCTTATGGTACTGATGTTTATAGACAAAATTGACGCGTCAATAATCAAAGTTGTATTAGAATTACACTATCATTTTTATGACTTTTTCTAGATCTCTGTCTTGTGCATCATATCGACGATTATCTAATTGTTTATAAGAAAACTTGTGTACGATAGAAAATTACAAATAGTTATGATGATAGATGCAAAGTTAGACAAAAAAAAACTAGGTAACATATGTTACAAATAATTAATAAAAAGTAGCCCCACCCTCCTTACAAAAATAAACCTTATCTTTTATAACTCTTTCTATTTAAAATAAGCATTTTTTTGTACTTTCAACTTTCAAGTTGTTCAAATTGCTCTTCCTTATTTGTGTGTATTTCTCATCTCACTTTATATATAAAAACACCTACCTATAACTATACCATCAATGTGCATCCATGCTCAAACACAAAGTCTCCTACTTTAATTCATTGACTTCTCAATCTTCTTCAACTTTCTCAACTCTTTTTTGATCATTGTCACAACAATTACATGTACCTTTGATTATAATTCAAACATCCTTCACTTCGATAATCCGATGCTATCCAAATCGCCGATCGTTTATAAATTTTGTTTCTGAAGATCATAGTCTACAACTTATCTTGCGTATTATTTACAATCAGACAAATTATGGAAGATCTGGTATGGGATACAAGCATGTCTTTCCCATGGAGTAACGTTACTCATCAACAACATCAAGAAATCGTAGAAAGCTTCATTTTGGGCTCGGAAGATACCTTCTTGAACCCGATCCAAGATATCAGAAAAACCGACTCAAAGATTTGTTCTAGCCCGTTAACTACCGCCCACGGGCCAACTCAAGATTCCATAAATGGATCCTCAAGTTTTGGTAATGGTTCTATAAGTCAATATTGGTCTCATGCTTTGACTCATGTCAATAGTGTTCAGGAAAAGAACTTAATTCCAACCATCACGATCGCCACTCCCGCAGCTGCAACATCAGCCACAGACACACCTGAACACAACGATGGCATTTCCGCGATCTTCTCCGATTACAAAAATATTTGTAACAATATTGTTAACAGCGTTTCGTCCGGAGATTCCGCCACAAAAGATAGCGACGACAGCTTTGTTTCTCAATGCTCACTAGGTAAAAGACCAAAAAGGCCCAGATCGGATCCGAGTCGACCCGTTTCATCAAATATAAATTTTGGGCAATCTTCGGAACCTGATGAGCAGGATTCCGAAGCAATTGCCCAAATGAAGGAAATGATATACAGAGCCGCTGCTTTCCGGCCAGTGAGTTTCACCGAGGATGAGGTGACGGAGAAACGACGGAGGAAAAACGTGAAGATATCGAGCGATCCACAAACGGTAGCGGCACGACAGCGGAGAGAAAGAATCAGTGATAAAATTAGGGTTCTACAAAAACTGGTTCCTGGTGGAAACAAAATGGATACAGCTTCAATGCTTGATGAAGCTGCTAATTATTTAAAGTTTTTGAGATCACAAGTGAAAGCATTGGAACAATTGGGAATGAAGATTGATTATGTGGGATGTGGTACAACTAGTAATGCCTATAGTACAAGTCAAGGTTTTCAAAATATTAGCAACAACCCTAATGTTACACTAGGTGTACCATTTCCCATGCAGACACATTTTTTACTGCCTCATCAACAGATTTACCCTAATCTATCATGATTGACTTGTACTTCATGCATTAGAGAGTGTACTAAACCAATAGGGGAAAAAGCTGTTGTAATGAACCTTTTCCCAATAAAGATTCAAGAAAGCTAGTTGACCCCAAGAGTTGAACTCATGATATGGTTATGATCACTTCATCATGATCATGATGATTAATGTATAAGATTTTAGAGATTAATGGGATTTGATCATAATTGTGTCATCATTGTATTTCTCTGTGTTTTGCTCTTCACTTTTTGTTACCACTAATTAATTAATTTTTAACCTTTTTTATTTCTATTGCTCTAAGCATGTTTCTTATTTTCTTAATAATATTTCTTTATCATATAAAATATTTATACAATGCATAATTATTGTATTATTTGTTGTTCTCCAATAGAGAATGTATGAGTTAATATTACTAATTTTCTTAATTATTGGACTTGCTCTTTTATAAAAATGGGTGGGTTAAACTAGATAATACTTTCCTTCTTTTTACCATGTATTACAATTACAATAGTATACCTATTTTTTATTTTTGTATAAAAATTAAAAATACAGTTTCTTATTCGACTTATAGCCCATTAATTTAAATGTGTAAATGTATACTTGTTAAATAGATCAAGCACATTTTTATGAAGAAAAAAAAAAATTACTGCATCTCTTTGGAATGAAAATAGGGAATTGAGAATATATATATGATTATCATTTTTATATCTTAGTAATATATACTTTAACATATATATATAACCAAATTATATATCCACTAATCAAACATATGGAAGACTATATGTATAGTTGTGTTTTTTTATCCAATTATTATTTTTAGAATATCATCTTCAAAAAGCAAAAAGGCTTACAGAATACTAGTAATCATAGCACCTATGATTATAACGAAAGGTTAAAGGTATTTGCATAATCATATTAAACTTGTAAAAGCTAATATATACAAATAAAAAGGAGTACTAATTATTTATTTTTAAGTATTTTGATCGATGCATATGTAGATGGATGTGGGGGACATTGTTTGTGAAGTTATGAATGGGGCCGTGAGCCAAAATGGTCAGAGCCGGTGGTCCTTGTGTCCCACCTTCATCCAACCCAACCTTAAGCGTGCCCCTCGATTATCATCCCTCTTTCTATTGCTTACCACATGCCTTCTTACTTCTTTCTCCTAGCCTTCACATTTTTTATTTATTCTATTTTAATTTATTGTTTTTAAGTTTAATTTTGGAGATATAACATATGTAAAACTCACCCAAAACTTCAATTTGGTTATTTTAGGTCTTTTGTTTATTGAATTATACATGCAATATCAAGTATATATACCTTCTTAAATCATTTTTACTTTGGAATGAATGCATTCAAATTTAAATGAAGGGTGAAAACTGTTATTTTAGATTTTAATTATTGCTCACATATTAGTGATGCTTTTGTCGATTTGCAAATTTTCAACATACATTTAGCTCGAGTTGATATTATTGAATGCAAGCACATGCTATGGCTAGCTTGAAACAACCAAATAACAATCGCCATATTGAAGAAAACACAAAAGTTGATCGTACTCATTCTTTGGCGCCATTGAGTTAACATATTAATTAAAATGGTGATCGATCTGAAATTTAATTTGATAAATTTTCTATTACGTACACCGATCCATGATAATCGAGTAGCATTAGCATGCTTTTTAACTTAATGTAATGAAGTGCAATTGTAACGTACGCTTCTCTTGTTCGAAGTGTTCGATCTCTATTGATTCAATTCCTTAAAAGATAAGCGATGATAAGATCATCATCTACCATGACGTCGTCTATTAAAACCCTCAAGTGACATTTGGATAATAAAAATTGAATACTTCAAACTAAAAGTAGTATAAGATGCATGAATGATAAGACTTTGAAGATATCCATTTACGCTTTATGGAATATTTAATCATTAATAATGGAGTAACATAACATATAGTATACGTATGATATGACCGTTTCAAATATTTGGTGATCGAGGATCCTGTTATGATCTCATTTTTCATGATTGACATTGACGATGGAGTTTGACTTGTATTCCCAGTCGTATGATTGGATCAAAATATAGAGGCAGTTTGCGTGGTTGGGGTTCTTTGCTATTTTTAGAAAGTTCCGTTATGCACACGATCAATTACATCTACATTACTAATTGTGATAGTTTTTTTTTTGGAACACTTTAATTAGAACTAAATTAATAAGTAGTTATAGCTAAATTTCTCTCATTGGATGATGTTTTAATTTTCGATATTAATTATCTCAATTGAAATACTTGTGACATCGTTTAAATATTGAAATCTAATAATAATACTCCGTAATTATTATGCTCTTACTGTATAGTCTATATTTGTAATCACCATCAACATAACTGATATATGGCTAAAGTTTTTTCAATTATCCGACCAGATTTGTTTATTGCATCACTATTCGAAAATAAACTATCGGAGTTTGTCTCAAGTTGACGATATTATTTCTTCATAAATAGTCGGCCGTTTCTTTACCTATGTGCTATTAATGTAAAGTTGGCGCACAAGATTGGACTTTGTTGCTGGTTGGTTGTAACTTGTAAGTTTCGTTTGCTTGAAAAAGACCGAGGCTCCGTTTAGTTCGCGGAATATTTTTTGATGGAATTGAAATTTATGAAGGGAATTGGAATTTAAAGGAATTTGATTGTGAAGGAAATGAAATCCCTCGAATTTTATGATCATGTTTGGTTTACAAATTTTGAAATTGGAATGTAATCTATTTTCTTTTCAGCTTTTACTTACTTTATTATTATAATACTTATGATAGTAATAATTATTATAAATTATAAAATATAAATGCTCTTTTTAATGTCAGATTCTTTGACTGTATATATAAATATAATCAAAATACTTTTTAATTTTGATACTAAAATCGATTTATTTATAAATCATATTATATTATTAATTATTTATGGTGTTCTTCAAAGTCCAATGTAATAATGGAGTACCATGAACCACCATTCACGGTGACTGTAAACCCTTTAAACAAAATCAAACCATCAGTTATCACAACGAAATTGAATCACAATCAAATCAACCGCTACCTAATTGAAGAAGAAAGACCTTGAAGAAGTACATCAAACGCGGAAAAAAAATATAAATCGAAGAAGGTTGTCAGTCTGAGATGACGGTAACGGTAGTGCGACGGTGATGAAACGACGGTTACGGTGACGGAATGATAGTTACGGTGACAGATTGATTGTAACGGTGGTGCGATGATGGTGTGAAATGATGAACATTTTATTATAAAAGAGAATATGTTGAAGTGGTTTGATTCAAGGGATTTTTTGGTCGACTACGAGAATTCCATTGAAATATTAAAGTTTCCTTCTAAAAACTGATGGAATGTTAAATTCTCTCATCCAAAGGACTTTGAAGGAATTCAGATAATTCCAGTTCCTTTCATTTTCCAACCAAACGCCTCAAGAAATAGGAATTTAGATTCTAATTCCATCAAATTCCGGTCAATTCCGCGAATCAAACGGGGCATGAGATTTATTTTACTCCATAGATTTGAATAAAACACCTTCTTCAATTTTTTCTTTTTATGAGAATACACTAGGAAGAGTCGACTCTAAATGAGCCCATACAACTCGGGCCAGAATGTGGTTAGCTTTTTAGAGTTCGATAGCCTTTTAAGTGACATGGGCTTTATGAAGAAGAAAAAAACGGATGGTTGGCCCAGCACACCTCCAAGTTCACAGTTTACGAAATGGCAAAAATTGTAGGAAAAAAACATGTTATACTCAACAATCAAAGAGGTACGATGGAACTCAATTCTTACTAAAAAAAAAAAAAGAAGCTAATATATCATCATGGAGAACTAAAAACGAATGGGTACCGATGAGGTAAATCTCATCTAAAAAGGTATCGACTTTCACTTCATTCGGTGTCTGGTTTGTGACAATATGACAATGACAACGTACACATTGTTAAATTCAATGGGTTTATTTATTGATTGTAGATAATGTGAAAAATCTTGTTGCTGGATTATTCAATGCCTCTTAATATGGAAAGTACATATGGTTCTAAACGCTTAAGTATTTGAGGTTTTCATGTTCATGTTAACTGGAGAGAGTGAGTCTTGTCTTTTTTTAATCAGATGTATTCGATCCACTCAATCGATCGATCAAGAGGCTATTCTCTTTTGTTCGGGCCAGTGCACGGGTATCCGCGTGACTGAAATCGACCATTTCTCTAGCTATTCCCAACATGTTTATTTAGCTAGAAAAGTCCGAACCCGATATAATTAAAGCTCTCAAATATGTTATGCTTATTTTTTGATGTTTAAAAATGAAAATCACTGACGCATGTACGTTTTGCTTATATATTACTCTTTGATTTTGCTTCAAGTAAATTGTTCTGTCATTTTAATTTAAATGAATATGAACTTCATTAAGATTTTTTTCTTACCATCAAACCCTTGAGTTATCCCATGCCTTATAATAAGAAGCCCCTACCATATTGTCACTCTCCTACCTTTATTTGTTAGCCTAGTGGTTTTATTAAATTCTTGCATTGTATATTGATGCTAACCACGAAGTCGATAACCTGAATAATTGTATATATTATTTGAAATTGACAATTTTTAATCTTGGGTTAACTATCTGGAAATGCACCAAACTTTGACGCGATCTTAATTGTGTGTACTCAACTGATTTTTTTTATTGTGTGTACCTAACTTTCAAACAATGTATTTTTGATGTATTTTGTAGTATTTTTGATGACATATCGATCTCTGCGGATGCCAAGTGGCACCGTAAACAAACGACACATCAACAAAATACATCAAAAATACACTTTTTGAAAGTTGGTACACATAATAGAAAAAAAATTAGTTGAGTACACACAATTAAGATCACGTCCAAGTTTGATACATTTTCAGATACTAAACCCTTATGATCTTTGGTACAAACTACTACGTAATAGCCAAAACAATATATGATATATTAAAGTACATGTAAATGCCACAAACATATTTAGTAAGTCAACTGTATATATATTCCCTCCAATTCATAGCTCTGATTCGATATCTGACTTTTCAACATCTAATAATTCATATGATGTTAATTAAAGCTATATGTAGTTACGTACAAAAGGTATAAAGGATCATGAACAAAAGAAAAAAAGAAAAATTTGGAACCAACTATACAGCGGCTAATCAGACGTTAAACGGAGGAGTTTGTGAATGAAATGAAGATATTACAAGGTTATCTTCCAGTTTTGGTTCTTGGTCTGTTTCTATTGGTTCGTGCCCAGGACGATCAATCAGGTACTTTAGTGTAATATTTTTTGAATACAGGTACTACCCATCATATCAGTTTCCAATCTTTTGACCAACCTCCCATTACAGGATTCATAAGCATAGATTGTGGAATTGTCAAAGGCTCAAACTACACTGACGATTTTACAGGCATAAACTACATATCTGATGCCGACTTCATAGGCGGTGGAGAAATCCATAACATATTACCCATATACAATTCATTACTTCTTCCTAGACAGTTTACCACATTAAGAAGCTTTCCTGAAAACACCAGAAACTGTTGCACTCTTAAACCAACCCAAGGTAAGGGGAATCGGTATCTGATAAGGGTGAGATTTATCATTTATGTACGGAAATTATGATTTCAATGACCAACTTCCAGAATTTGATGTTCATCTTGGAACTGATTACTGGGATACGATGAAATTCAATTCGACAACTCATACAACAAGCATGGAGATGATACATGTCCCTTCTTCAGATTACATTTATGTTTGTCTTGTAAATACAGGACATGGGACACCTTTCATATCAGCAATTGAACTACGTTCTGGGGATTGACATGTATCCAGAAACCAAGTACGGGCCATTATACCTTTTCCAAAGCTCATATTTATCATTATTTGGGAGCGACATGGATACAAAAAACGGTTTCGGACCATTATACCCTTCCGAAGACAACTCTATAAGCCTAATTTCCGCAAACAGGTCAGCCTTCCATGTTTTCTCATAATTGACCTTAGCCTTACCTTTCAGAAACCATAAAATTATCATCATGAAAGCGTAAGTGCTAACTTCAACTATCTTGATTCTTGACTAAGATATAAAGCAGACGTGTATGATCGAATATGGAGTCCAGTCATGTGTTTTAACTGTAGCCTCTTAAAAACTAATCAAAGCCTACATCCATGGATTTATTCTGTACCATCAGAGGTCATGAGTAATGCCATCACGCCAATATATCCAACCGATCCAATTACCATCAGATGGTATCCTGTTAAAGCCACCTATAGATTTTTCGTGTACATGCACTTCGATGAAATTGAGAAGATGAACATGAGAGAGTTCAATATTTACCTAAATGGGATCAAATGGTATGGACCTTACATTACCCCATATCTCTCGAACGACACTCTTTATAGTAAAGGACCTGAGGCTGTAGCACCCACGTATACTTTAACAATATCAAGAACTAAAGACTCAAAGCATCCACCCATAATCAATGCTTTCGAGATTTATTCTTTAAAGCAGACCCCACCAAGGCAAACAGACGATCGAGATGGTATGCTTGAAATCTGTTCTGTTAATTTATGAAAAATAATAAAAAATTTAGACTTATATATACTAATAATTTGAATTGCAAATTATTGATATGCATTCACTTCTTTATTCTGTCTCTATAATGGATATTAGCTGCTGCAATGTTGAGCATTAAGTCAGCTTACAAAGTAACAAAAAACTGGCAAGGAGATCCATGTGCTCCACATGATTTTGTCTGGGATGGTGTCAAATGCAGTTACAGTGATACTGAATTTCCAAGGATCATAGTCTTGTATGTATACTATTTCATATCTCAAATATTTGTTCACATTTCAAGGATTTGTTGACAGTTGCTATATCATCTGATATCAGGAACTTGTCTGCTAGCAGACTGAACGGAGAAATAAATCGTCAATTAGCTAATCTTACAATGATACAAATCTTGTGAGTGAATCCAGTTAAGATAGATTAAGTGATAAAGCAAATATTTCTATACAAGTAAACTCCTACAAATCTATGTTGTATTCTCTCTATTCCATTTTCAGGGATTTGTCCAACAATAACTTAACAGGAAAGGTACCCACGTTCCTTGATGGACTAAACTTCCTCAAGGTCCTGTAAGTTATCTGTCCATTGAACTAACATCATAAGCGTACGTGAAATGAATATAATAATGTTTTAATTGATTATATATAGCAATTTAAAAGGAAACTAAAGAGTTTGCAATGATGAACAGAATGATTGATTGAATCAGAAAACCAGTTGATTCATTTTCACTAACTGACTTTACATGATGATGCACTCACTTCCTATCATGATGCACCCAACCTCTCTAAACGATTTAAACACAGAACTAATTTTAACTGCTATAACAACTTGACTAATCTATTTACACTAGGCTACCTTTACTTTATAAAATACACAGAATGACCCCTATACTTTAATACTCCCCCTCAAGATGAGAGTGAAATATCAGATGAAACTCCCATCTTGCTAAGTAATTTATTATGCTGATCTGCAGATAACACTTTGGTGAAGACATCAGCAAGTTGAGCAGTGGTGTGGACATAAGAGGGCTTGACCAAGCCATGTTTCACTTGATCTCTAACATAATGACAATCCACTTCAATATGTTTTGTTCTTGCATGAAAAACTGGGTTAGCAGCTATGTAAATGGCAGCTTGATTATCACACTTTAAGTCAACACAGCCTAAGTCTTGAAGACCCAAATCTTTCAACAAACTAACAAGCCAGGTCACTTCACAACAAGTAAGAGCCATTGCTCTATACTCCGCTTCAGCTGACGATCTAGAAACCACAGATTGCTTTTTGGATTTCCAAGAGACAGGTGAATCACCCAAAAGTACACAATAACCCGTAGTTGACCTTCTGGAGAAAGGACAACTAGCCCAATCAGAATCACAATAGGCAGTAAGCTGAACAGCAGAGCTTTTGGCTAACAAAATACCTTGACCTGGTGACTGAAGCAGATATCTGAGTAAATGCTTAATAGCTTGTAAATGCACAGAAGTAGGAGACTGCATGAATTGACTTAGTAGTTGTACAGTGTAACAGATATCAGGTCTGGTGATGGTAAGATATATGAGTTTACCAATAAGCCGTCTATAAACTTCTGGATCAGATAACGGAGTACCAACATCAGACTGAAGTTTAAGATGTGGATCCATAGGAAGCTTATATGGTCGAGAATTTGATACACCTGCTTCTTTGAGTAAGTCAAGTGTGTACTTTTTCTGAGAGATGAATAACCCCTGGGTAGTTTTAGAGACTTCTAAACCCAAAAAATAACTCAGTGCACCAAGGTCTTTCATATGAAAAGTACTACTCAATTGAGACTTTAAATGTGCTATATCTGAATCACTACTTCCAGTAATAAGTAGATCATCAACATAGCATAAGACAGCAGTGAATGATGATGCAGTCTTTTTAACAAACAGAGAATAATATGCTTTTGATTGTTGAAAACCAAAAGAAGTAAGAGCAGTAGATAACTTGGCAAACCATTGCCTTGGAGCCTGTTTTAACCCATACAAAGATTTCTTCAACTTACAAACTGTAGAAGAGTTCTTATGAATTACATTTTGAACAGACTCCCCCTCACTTACAAAACCCATAGGCAACTGCATATACACCTCTTCCATAAGATCTCCATGAAGAAAAGCATTGGAAACATCCATTTGACAAATGGTCCAATCCTTCATGGCCGCAACTGCTAAAAGAGCTCTAACTGTAACCATTTTGGCTACAGGTGCAAAGGTTTCTTCATAATCAACACCTTTTCTTTGCCTATTGCCCTGAACAACAAGCCTAGCTTTCTTTCTATCAATTGTACCATCAGCTTTGAGTTTTGTTTTATAAATCCAATGACAACCTATAGCTTTCTTTCCTGGTGGTAAAGTGGTAATATCCCATGTACCATTTATCTCTAAGGCTCTTAATTCAGCATTCATAGCCTCACACCAATCAGAATCTCTAATAGCTTCATGAAAACTATTTGGAGTGGTTTGAGAAATCAAGGAACTCAAGAAGGCATAAAAGGTGGAAGCAGGTGTAGAAGAATAAACAGTATTAGCCCTTGGAATAGAGGTAATGGTTGGAGTTATAAAATCTTTTAACCAAACAGGAGGAACAGAAGATCTGGTTGATTTTCTTGTTGGATTTGAAGAACTAGTAGAATGAGATACAGCAATATTGCTGTCAGAATTGATAGATGAAACATTAGAGGAATTTGAATCAACCGAAATAGCAGATGGAGCAGGAACAAAGTCATCATACCAATGAGAGTTATTGGAAGATGAGTTAGAATTACTAGGTAAAGGTTGCATTAGGGACTGCTTTGTACAGTAAAAGTGATGCTAGCAAAAGTGAAAAGTGTGGAATATGTGGTTACAAGTGTATCATGATGCACCCAACCTCTCTAAACGATTTAAACACAGAACTAATTTTAACTGCTATAACAACTTGACTAATCTATTTACACTAGGCTACCTTTACTTTATAAAATACACAGAATGACCCCTATACTTTAATAGAAACCATTTCATTGGGCCAATTCCAGCAGAGCTCCTACAAATATCAAACAATGGATCGTTGTCATTAAGGTTTGCTACTGATCTCTGAACAGCATATTTGAAATTTCAATAATACATACTGCTTTATCAATCTAACATATACTCCTTCTAATTAACGATCAGCTACGATGGCGATGGTGAAAGTGATAAAAATGCTGCTGGTTCGTGTGTCACAAATCGTTGTGAAAACAAGAAAAATAACAAAATCATTGTTCTAGTACTAGCAACAGTTCCTCCACTCTTCGTGATCTTGACTGCACTCACCATCATATGGGTGTTTAAAAAACAAAAAACACGTACTATGAGAAACACAGGCACGGAGTTGGAAATAAGAAAACAGCAGTACACATACTCAGAGGTGCAAAGCATCACAGACAATTTTAGCGTTGTTATTGGGAAAGGAGGATTTGGAACAGTTTACCGTGGACATATTGATGACACACAAGTTGCTGTCAAGATTCTTTCCGAATCATCGCTTCAAGGGGATAAGGAATTTCAAGCTGAGGTAATATATATCTTTTATATAAAGACGTGTTAGCTAAATCAAATATAACATGTTTTTATGGTTAACAGATAGTAAAGAACATGATTATGACACGTAGCAGTTGTGCATCAATTTTTAGTTGGTGGTGCATCAATTTTTGGTTGGATGTGCATCACTTTGATAGAATTTAGGTGTGTAAGTGTGTTTGCACCACGAATTTGATGCACAAGCCATCACTTGTCATTATCTCCTTTCCTATCTGTTTTACCATAAGCTTTGTTCCTAGTAACAAGCCACTATTATATATTATATGTATATAACATAATCGGAGCAATAAAATGCTTGCAATTTATATTGGCTAACCAAATTCTCATTTTTTATGTTCAGGCCAATCTACTCCTGAGCTAAAATCATAAAAATATAACTTCACTCGTTGGTTACTGCAATGAAGGCAGCCACAAGGGAATCATATACGAGTATATGGCTAATGGGAACTTGGAAAGCCATATATTCGGTAGTTCTCATTATTAAAATAGATATTCTCTTTTATATCCATGCTTTTCACCTTGAGATGGGTTTGGAAGCTTGTCTATGCTTATAAGGTTCAAGTGGATGAAGGTATTACAAATATGTTAATGTACTAATATTTCAAATTACTTGAGCAGATGGAAGTTCAAGTCTCTTAACTTGGGAAGAAAGACTACAAATAGGATGTGATGCAGCACATGGTCAGTTTACAATTAATTTCAAATCCTACTTGCGTGTATTTTTGGCTTCTATAATCATGAAGTTATGTTTTTTGTTTTTAAGGGCTAGAGTACCTGCACCATGGTTGCAAGCCAGGAATAGTCCATGGAGATATCAAGTGTACCAACATTTTACTTTCAGGCAAAACCAGCTGACTTTGGGTTGTCCAGAGCTTTCTCTGCAGAAGGTGGTTCCCATATTTCAACAGCGGTTGCTGGCACTCTTGGTTACCTCAATCCTGAGTGAGTTTTCCTAATCTTATGTACAACTTATATTCTCAACAATAAGAAATAATTAGTGCCAGAAAATTGATGTCACTCAGTAGCAAGTTAACGAATCATAGTTGTAGACCCTTGAGTTTACATCTTGAACTTGTATAAATTTCTGAATCCTTTTGAACAAACATTTATTCGATTTATTCGGGTTACAACTCCTACATCATTATTAAAAACACACCGGTTTAATGTGTATGAACCAGAAGACTTCGTCTTATGTTTTGTTATCCATGTCTCAAGGGCAGGTATTACAGATCATATAGATTGACCAAGAAAAGCGATGTATATAGTTTTGGAGTTGTGCTTCTAGTGCTAATTACAGGCCAACCAGCAGTAACCAAATATGACAATGAAAACATTCACATTATTCGATGGGTTAGTTTAATGCTCTCAAAAGGAAATGTGGATAATATTGTTGATCCAAGGCTAATAGGAGATTTTGACATTAATTCAGCATGGAAGGCAGTAGAATTGGCAATGGCCTTGTGTTGAACTATCACCCAACAAAAGACCAAACATGACTGAAGTGCTGATGGAGTTAAATGATTGTTTGGCTACAGAGAGAGCTCGCCAGGAGACGAAACCAAAGAAGTTAACTGGACTCATGTCTCTTAATCTAGAGAGTGCACATGATCCGAACCCAAGGTAATGAACCCAAGATGTGATGAAATTTGTGTGATGCTTTATATTTCAGTTTGTTTAAAGGTGGACTTTTACATTGTTTTAATTTCCTTCAACAGAATATGTTTTCATTGATTACAAGAGTCCTTTATAGTTTGAATGATTCTGTGCCCATTAATGGGTTTATTCAAGTCTGGTATTACAATTTTAAATCTCAGTTGGTGGTAACTGGCAACCCTGAAGTCAATAATGAAAAAATATTGCAGATTATTTTAGATGGGCAGATGGACTATTCTAAACTCTGTTGCTAACTACATGAAGAAACAATATAAAATATTAATAAATCCAATTCTAATATATGTAAGTCAAGACTTGGCATCACATGCTATGACCCAACAATGATTCCAGATTTTACTTTTTATTACTATTACCAAAATGATTACAGTTTATATTTATTGTTTTACTACAAGAAGATGTAGGGAACATACCAGGTATCAAATATGAACATCCAGGACCTTTCAACAGTTTACTGATAGGTTGAACACAGTCAATAAACGCAAACAATGATAGATAATCTTGATTAGGTATGGTCCAGCTCACCAAGAAGGTCCAGTATGTTAAGCTAGCCAACCCTGTGTAACATGATTGTATATGTATCATCATGCTCAGTCGCAGAATGCTGGCAAACCAAATACATTCTTGCAATTAGCAACCATGTAGCAAGCAATCAACAAAATCAATCAATTAAGACCACCTATTTGTCTATAACAAAGTAAGTCACACAATCAGCGTATAATAATAATACACTGGATAACATATCGTGTCATACAATCAGCAAAAAAGAATCAATTAGTAGCATGTTTCCACACCACAAGATCTTCCAGAAAATAGTGTCTATTTCAACAATTATACTAAAAATAAGTATATGACTATATGATACTAAAGCAGGCAATGATACAGTGCTTTACTCTGAAGATTCGGCAAGTAAATCGAAACCCTAACACACCAACGATTTGCAGCGGAAGTTGACAGATTTTAAATTAGACCAATAAACAAAGCACCAGATGAATCAACTTCTCCAATAAACTGAGAAACACAAAACATTTCTAGGGTTTCATGAGATCGTGAAACAAATTCGATCTAAAATCTCAACCTAACCCTAACCCTAACTATGAGTCAGAATGACGAAAAAAATACATAGTCAAAGGATTAAGATTACAAGAACATGAAGAATTTATTTCAAATTAATTTGAACAGACAACAAATTTACTCACAATTAATCAAATGATTTATTCAACTATGAGCTACTCGCCCACTCTCATTTAATTAAAAGAGCCGTTATATTCAAACGGGATAAGTGGAACGTTTATTGGGTTTTTATACTTGATTGGAAATTTTCACTTTCAGTCCTTGAGATTTCAAACTTTCATTAAATGAGCCCTTGAACTCTTGAAACATCCAATCTTTGAAGTTTTACCCTTCCAACTTTAGCCACAAAATGATTGATGAATATTCCACCGAACAAAGTTAACACGTAATAAACTTGGATACAAAACTAAAAATGTTGCAAAGTAAGTTTATAATATGAAAAGGAGAACATACATTCAATTCCAAGGGATGCCATAGTTTTTGTTACACACGAATATACAAACATAAAAATCGAGCTAAGCTTATGCACTCTTATCTCTCGTTCTAGGAGAGGCCCTGTAAAACGAATGGCTAATGATATATCCACCCATCAAATTGATAGTTCCACCATAGTTATGCATTAACAGGTTGTATAGTACAGCCTGTTAATGCATAGCTATGGTGGATCTATCAATTTGATGGGTGGATATATCAACACCCAAAACGAATAAGCACAACAGACAAACATAAAACATGCATTACATGTATATCATATAAAATGCGTTTTTGATTCACTATATTGGGTACAGATCATGTGCGCTGTCCAGATTAAGGGACGTGAGTCTAGTCAAACTCTTTTGTTTGGTCTCCAAACGCTCTCTCTCTGTAACCAAACAATCGTTTAACTCTAACACCACTTCATTCATGGTTGGTCTTCTGCTCGGTGTGCGAGCAACACAAGCCATTGCGAGTTCTACTGCCTTCCATGCTGAATTGATGTCAAAATCTCCCATTAGCCTCGGATCAACAATGTTATTCATGTCCCCATCCGCTAGCTTTAGATTGACCAATCTACTAATGTGTATATTGTCATTTTCATATTGGGTTATTGCTGGTTGACCTGTAATTAGCACAAGAAGCACAACCCCAAAGCTATACACGTCACTTTTCTCGGTCAACCTGTTGGACGTGTAATACCTGCAAGCCAGAATTCTTATAAAACTGAGAAAATTTAAAATTTAAGAATCTAAAACTAAAGAAAGGTTGTTAACTAGTTGTTAATAAAATGGTCTCTCTTTGATACTAATTATCAAATGTTTCTTATTGCACATTAAATAAATGGGATACATATATGATCTGTACTGCTACCAGTACGCAAACTGTTACACATTAGACCAGGGACGGTTTTTTAGTTCCAGGTGTATAGCTTTAAAATCACATGCGTTCTAAACATGCAACAGTACCTATTTTGTGTAATTAAAGCTAGCAGTACAGATCATTTTCTCTGTAAAATAGGTTCTACTCCATACAAAAGAGTAGAGAAACTCACTCAGGGTCAAGGTAACCAGGAGTGCCAGCAACTACTGTTGAAATATGGGTACCACCTTCTGTTGGGAAAGCTTTGGACAACCCGAAGTCAGCTAGTTTTGCCTGAAATGTTTCATTCAGTAAGATGTTGGTACACTTGATATCTCTGTGGACTATGGGTGGCTTGCAACCGTGATGCAGATACTCTAGACCACGCGCTGCATCACATCCAATTTGCAGTCTTTCATCCCAATTCAACACACTTGAACTCGTATCTGCTCAAGTAATATAGTATGTTAGCTCATGTGTCTTTAACTTAGAGGTATAAGGTTTTTATTAATGTCCTAGCTAAAAACTGATGTTCAGAACGAACAGATGCCTAAATAAAAGACAAAATTTCAATAATGAATAATACCAAATAGGTGGTGTTCTAAGTTCCCATTAGCCATGTACTCGTATATGATTCCCTTGTGGCGGCCTTCATTGCAGTACCCAACAAGTGAAGTTAAGTTCTTATGATGAACACTCAAGAGAAGATAGGCCTGTGCATGAGAGAAATTTTTTAGTTTTTTTCATGACATTTCATTGCTCACATTTTCTTGTTGCGGTTTGTAATCGTGTGAATATTGTTCAAAATTTTCAGTTCAAAAACTGTAAATTTACAATAGATCTTTAGAGCAGGAACAGAAGGTACCTCAGCCTGAAATTCCTTGTCTCCTTGAAGAGATGATTCAGAAAGCATCTTGACAGCAACTTGTGTATCATCGATATGCCCATGGTAAACTGTTCCAAATCCTCCTTTCCCAATAACAACGCTAAAATTGTCTGTGATGCTTTGCACCTCTGAGTATGTGTACTGCTGTTTTCTTATTTCCAGCCCCCTACCTGTTTTTGTGCATGCATGTATGGGTTTTGACTGAAGATACTTTTAACGAGCCTGTAATTAAAAAGTTGTGTTTCACATACCACGTGCTTGTTTTCTAATCATCCAAATGGCGGTGAGTAGAGTCAAGATCACAACAAATGATGCAACTGCTGCTATTACTGGAACAATGACTCTATTATTATCCTTTTTATTTTTACAACTATTCCTGTCACAAGAACTTGCAGGAGCACCCGTACTATCTCCATCAAAACTGATATTAGTGTTTAAATGTTAATTAATTAATCAGTTAATGGTATTTAATACAGTCATGGTGTCCAAAAGTATGCAACTCACCTTAGTTGCAATGATCCCTTGTTTGCCTTTGCTAGGAGCCCTGATGGAATCGGTCCAACGAAATTGTTTCCTTTTAAATTTCTACGAATAGAAAGCAAGTTAGTTCTGTTCCTTCTAACTAGACTTTTTAATGGGAATGTAAGGTGAAAATAACTTACAGGACCTTCAAGAAGTTCAATCCCGACAGAAAATTAGGCACAGTTCCTGTAAAGTTATTGTTTGACAAATCCCTGAAATAGCAATAGAGAGAACAGAACATATGGTTACAAGAGTCAACTTTTCTTTTCTTTCATAGCTCTATTTATTTATAATTTATATTACTTACAAGGTATGTATCACTGTTAAATTAGCTAATCCAGGATCTACTCCTCCGTATAATCCACTGCTAGACAAGTTCCTGATTTCATTTTGTTATTATATTAAAATATGAAATAGTGGTTGTAAACAGAACAAAAATATACAACTTGAAATTTATTACTTACAATGACACAATTCTTGGAAGATCGGTAGCATTGTAGCTGCATCCAATTCCATCCCAAACAAAATCCTGTGGAACACAAGGATCTCCTTGCCAGTTTTTTTTTAATCTGTACGTTGACTTTATGCTCCACATTGCAGCGGCTAACACCCATTATAAAGACAGAAGAAAGTATTTATATTTCAACTTACTTCAAGCTCGAAAATTAAAGGAAAGATGATACACTTACCATCTTCATCATTTGTTTGCCTTTGTGGGAGTTTTTTTAACGTATAAAGCTCGAGAGCGTTGATGAGTGGAGGAAGGGTTGAATTCTTTGTTTTATTGATCGTGAGTGTATATGTAGGTGCAACAGTCTCGGGTTCTGTGCTATAAATTGTCATTGTTGTGAGATTCAGTGGAGAAAATGGTCCAAAAGAAAGGTTGCCATTCATGTAAATATTGAATTCTCTTTTCTGGTTTCTTTTCAGCAACTCAACTTCCGCATAGTGCATATATGTGAAAAATATATCAGTGGGATTAACAGGATTCCACTCCAAGGCGTATGATTCATTTGGGTAGGTTGGAGTGATGGCAGTTCTCATGACCCCATTTGGTGGGTCAAGGGTTGAGAAAAACCCTGATAAAATTTTCTCTGAAGTGAATAAGAAATCAGTATTATCCAAATTAATTGGACTCCATAATCGATCATACTTGTCGTCGTTATACCTAAGAATAATAATAAA
The DNA here is from genome assembly GCA_949592205.1 of Helichrysum umbraculigerum. Lineage (NCBI taxonomy): Eukaryota > Viridiplantae > Streptophyta > Magnoliopsida > Asterales > Asteraceae > Helichrysum > Helichrysum umbraculigerum. The sequence goes on along the minus strand of CATIUR010000007.1, from coordinate 66,178,102 downwards.
AAAAAGTTAATGCTTATATATATTGACCAAAAGGAACAAAGAAAAAGAAAACATTTCAAAAAGGCTTACCTGACTGTCCCAAATGCAGTTCCAAAATTTACTCGTGCAAAAAGGTATAACGATCCATAATCAGTTTCTTTATACATGTTATTTGCCAGAAGCCGTAGTTCAATGGCTGATATAAAAGGCGTTCCACGGCCTGTATTTACAAGACAAACATGTATGTATTCTGATGATAAAACATGTATAATCTCCCTGCTTACTGGTTTAGATGACAAATTAAATGTAATTGTGTCCCAGTAATCAGGTCCAAGATAGACATCGAATTCTGGAAGTTGACCCTTGAAGTCATAATTCCCATACATAAACCTTGCTCTTATCAGATACCTGTTACCCTTTCCTTGTGTCGGTTTAAGAGTGTAACAGTTTCTAGTATTATCAGGAAAACTTCTGAGGGTGGTAAGCTGTGTATCAACATCAAATGAGTTGTATATCGTCAATATATTATGGATTTCACCACTGTCTATGAACTCAGCATCTGATACATAGTTAATATTTGTAACATTATCAGTGTAGGTTGAGCCTTCAACGATGCCACAATCTATGCTTATGAAACCTGTAAACAAAGGTTGATCTAACGGTTAATTGTTACTTTTTTTTCTTAGTTAGAGTAATTAAATAAGTATGGTTTAGTACCTGATTGATCATTCTGAGCATGAACAAATACTGATGTAATAATCAAAATAAGAAAAACCAACATTGGAATTAAAACTTGAAACATTTTCATGTCTCTAAAAACACTAATTAGTTGAAGTCTGTATGCATGGGGTCATCTTATACTAGTTGATGATTCCTTCTTTATTTATTTGGTAATCAACTATTATTATATACACCTATATATATCTTCAATTTTCAATTTAAGGTCTCTCTGTTTACTTCCAAATTCCTCGATTTGTATCTCTTTTAAAATCGTTCACACGGCGGCGTAAGATGCTTGACAGCTTCTTTGTTGACATTCTCATTCATCTTGTAGCATGCCTGCATCATTCTTGGTCTAAAAAATATGTAATTGAACAATATAAAACCACATATTATGGTGTTGACTAGCTTAACTTAAGGAAGTCTTAATAGTGTTGTGCTGGACCTTAATTAATCAAGATTATCCATCATTTTTAAGATTATGAAATATATTCAACAATATTTCTTTAATGGGGTTACTACCTGGAAATACAACTAACTTGTACCCGATATCTATTGTGTGTACCCAACTTACGTATGCTATTTTTAATGCATCAAACTTTCAAAAAGGGTGTTTTAATGTAATTTGGTGATGTGTCACTCGTTGAAGGTGCCACGTGGCATCCGGAGAGTTTGACAAATCATCAAGACGTCACCAAATTACATTAAAACACCCTTTTTGAAAGTTTGATGCATTAAAAATAGCATATGTAAGTTGGGTACACACAATAGATATTGGGTACAAGTTAGTTGCATTTTCAGGTACTAAACCCTTCTTTTATTAGTAAATTGTTGGGAAACTCCTGGATTATATCTGACCGTTTACTTGTCGTTGTCAAATTAGTCTAAGTAAACCTATATGGTATGCCCCCTTCATCATGTAGTAACATATCTCTCTGTCTTTCAAGAAAAAAACGTATTCTGTAAGGAAACTTTTATCAGCAACTATCAAGGAGCTAGAACAAAAGAAAACATTACAACAACATGGCGCAAAGAGTAGAACTCATAGTAACATAAATATAAATTCCCAAATGTCTTACTTATTGGATTCATGTTTCGAATCCTTGAAATGTACAGTGTCTGTTTTTTTTGTTAGTAATTTGGTGTAATTGTGGGATCTGGTTATTAGACTTGGAAATGGGTTAGGAGGTACGGAGTGTACGCCCATCAAGTCGATAACATCCCTGGTTAAAAGCTATTGTGGAAATTGGTGTTGTTATTGAAATAGGCTTTGTCTAGGATGAGGGCCTATTTCTAGACAAAACACCTAATTGATGATTTTATGTCCTGATGGCTGATTTTCCTACCCATGTGGTTGATTTCTAGACCTGAGTGCTGATTAGCTTCTTTCTAGACAAAGGCCTAATCACGGACAGAAGCCTAGTGCCATACAGGGATCCTGATTGCAGATTATGAAAGCCTTGTTGCTGATTCATAATGCCTGATGGATGACTTTGAAGCCTAAGTGTAGATTTTGCTAAACGGGTCAGGTGGCAAGTTTGACCCATTTTGCTGTGACTCTTCATTGGCTCACCTGTTGGACTTTATGGTCATTAATACATTAATGATCCATGACTACCAAAGGGTTTATAACCACAATAGCTTAATGGAGATCATGATTGGTTACTTAATACCATTTAATTCCATTGATTGTTGGAAGCTATATAACTCCAACAATGGATTCACATGAGGAAGGAGTTAGAACACTAAATACTCTTCTGCAATCAGGTTCTTATTTGTTACCTCAAATCAAGAACATCACTCTTTGTCTTATCCCAAAACAAAATTCGTGTAACCCAAGGCATATAGGGTCGAATTGTTGTTTTCGGAAAGTGATAACACGATTCAAAGGGATATCCGGTCCATTGAAATCTCTGCCCTATTACACGGTTACCTCCAACAATCGAAAACAACAATTTCTGGTGATTTCAATGGCGGCTACTTTGAAGCATATGACGGCTAACTTCTCCAAACTTGATAAGTTTGAAGGGGTGGATTTTCGTCGGTGGCAGAAGAAGATGCATTTCTTCCTCTCAAGTATGAACGTGGTGTATGTTCTTAGTACACCAATTCCTGAAGATGGTGGTGATGATGCTACTGTGGAACAGATTCGGCTAAGGGGCAAGTGGGAGAACGATGATTACATCGCTCGAGGTTTAATCCTCAATGGTATGGCTGATTCTCTCTTTGACATTTATCAAAATCATGAATCTACAAAAGAACTATGGGATTCTTTGGAATCAAAGTATATGGCTGAAGATGCTTCTAGTAAAAAGTTCCTTGTGAGTAATTTTAATAATTACAAGATGGTCGATTCTAGACCGGTCATGGAACAATACAATGAACTTCTTCGTATACTTGGGCAATTCACACAACACAAGATGAACATGGATGAATCCATTTCGGTTTCTTGTGTCATTGACAAACTCCCTCCTTCTTGGAAAGATTTCAAACATACTTTGAAACATAAGAAGGAAGAGTTAACTCTTGTTGAGTTGGGCAGTCATTTGCGTATTGAGGAATCTCTCAGGGTGCAAGAAAATGACAAGCCAAAGGGCAAAAATGTTGTTGAAACCTCTTCGGTTAACATGGTGGAACATCATAAATCCACCGGCAACAATGACAAAAAGGGAAAACGCAAATATCATGACAACAACAAGCCTAATCCCAATAAAAAGTCTAAATTGACTTGTTGGAAGTGTGGTAATTCTGGACACTTGAAAAGGGATTGTAAGGCTGGAAATATTGGTTATAAAAACACCAATGGAGCTAGCACAAGCGGTTCGGGTAATGGGTCTAAGGACCAAAACTCGAAAGGTCAGATTATGAATAATAATATGGTTCAAAATTATTATGTATCATATATATCTGAAGCTTATTTTGTGCAGGATGATGACATTGCGTGGTGGGTTGACTCGGGTGCTACTACCCATGTGTGCAAGGATAGATGCTGGTTCAAGACTTACGAGTCATTGGATGATGGATCAATTCTTCATATGGGAAATGAGTCAACAGCCCCTGTTCATGGACGTGGAAGTGTGGATTTGCAATTTAGTTCGGGAAAAATTGTTTCTTTGTTTGATGTTTTACATGTACCCCAAATTCGTAAAAACCTAGTGTCTAGTAGTGTGTTGAATAATTGTGGGTACAAACAAGTCATTGAGTCTGATAAGTTTGTTTTATCAAAACATGGTATGTTTGTTGGTTTTGGTTATCTTTGTAACCAAATGTTTAGACTTAATATTCATCATATGAATGTTAATTCAGCTTTTATGACTTGTTCTAGCACAAATATCTCAACTCTTTGGCATGCTAGGTTAGGACATGTGCATTTTAAAAGAATGCAAGATATGTCTAAAGATGGATTAATACCGGTTTTTGACATGAACCATGGAAAATGTAAAACATGTATGTTGACTAAAATCACTAAGCAACCTTTTCAAAATGTAACTAGAAATTCTGAAATTTTGGAATTAGTACATAGTGATTTATGTGATTTGCATGGGACTCCATCATTGGGTAATAAAAAAATACTTTGTTACATTTATTGATGATGCTTCTAGGTTTTGTTATGTTTACTTGTTACATTCTAAAGATGAAACTTTGGATAAGTTTAAAACATATAAAACTGAAGTTGAACTACAACTTAATTCATCAATTAAAAGGCTAAGAACGGATAGGGGAGGTGAATATATTGATCCAACTTATTTTCAATCCGTGGGTATAATTCATGAGACTACCGCTCCATATACTCCTCAACAAAATGGTATATCGGAGAGGAAAAATTGGGTCTTTAAGGAAATGGTTAATTCCATGTTATCCTATTCGGGCCTTAGTGATGGATTTTGGAGGGAAGCTATGCTAACAGCTTGTTATTTGCTTAATAGAGTTCCTAATAAAAGGAACAAGATTACTCCTTATGAACTTTGGTATAAACGGAAACCAAACTTGAACTATCTTCGGGTATGGGGTTGTAGGGCTGTTGTAAGAATCCCTGATCCCAAGAAGAAAAGTTTGGGTAAAAGAGGTATTGATTGCATATTTATTGGATATGCCGAGCATTCCAAGGCCTATAGGTTCTATGTTATTGAACCTAATGATTCTGTTTCGGTTAACACCGTGGTTGAATCAAGGGATGTAATCTTTGATGAGAATCGATTCTCATCTATATCTCGACCAAAGGATATGGTCCCTAGCTCTAGTGGAACCAATAAGGATGTAAGTTCGGATGTGACTCAAGATAAGTCATTTGAACTTAGGAAAAGCAAGAGAGAAAGGAAACCTAAGTCATTTGGGCCTGATTTTCAATTATACTTAATTGAAGGTTCAAGGGATGAGGTTTCTACCCAATATTCATATTGCTTTAATGTTGAGGATGATCCAAAAACATTTGATGAAGCAATGAAGTCTCAAGATGTCGCCTTTTGGAAGGAAGCAATCAATGATGAGATGGATTCCATCATGGGCAACAACACTTGGGTGTTGTCTGATCTACCACCTGGTTGCAAGCCTTTAGGTTGCAAATGGATCTTCAAAAAGAAGATGAAGGTAGATGAAACTATTGAAAAGTTCAAGGCAAGATTAGTCATTCAAGGGTTTAGACAAAAACCGGGAATTGACTATTTTGACACTTATGCTCCGGTTGCTCGTACTCTACTATTAGATTGTTGATTGCCTTAGCTGCAATTCATAATCTTGTGATTCACCAAATGGATGTGAAAACTGCATTCTTGAATGGTGACTTGGAGGAGGAGGTTTATATGAGACAACCGGAAGGCTTCATCTTGCCGGGCAATGAAAACAAGGTGTGTAAACTTGTTAAATCCTTATATGGTTTGAAACAAGCACCTAAGCAATGGCATCAAAAGTTTGATGAAGTGGTTTTGTCAAGTGGTTATAATTTAAACCAATCCGACAAATGTGTATATAGCAAATTTGACGAATTCGGTAAAGGAGTCATCATTTGTCTATATGTTGATGACATGTTGATCTTTGGGACTGATCAAGATCAAGTTGACTCAACAAAGGAGTTTTTGTCATCAAAGTTCTCCATGAAAGATATGGGGGAGGCTGACGTTATCCTTGGCATTAGGATTAAAGGTGAAAACAAAGGTATTTCAATTTCTCAAGCTCATTACATTGAGAAGGTTCTTAAGAAGTTCAATTGTTTTGATTGTACTCCTGTGAGTACTCCAATGGATCCAAGCAAGAAGCTTTTACCTAATAAAGGTGATGCTGTATCACAACTTGAGTATTCAAAGGTGATTGGTTGCTTAATGTATGCCATGACAAGTACAAGGCCGGATATTGCATTTGTTGTGGGAAAATTGAGTAGGTTTACAAGTAATCCTAGTGCTCATCATTGGCAAGCAATTAGGCGGGTACTAAAGTATTTAAAGAAAACTATGGATTATAGTTTATCTTATGTTGGATATCCTTCGGTTTTAGAAGGTTATTCTGATGCGAGTTGGATAACCAATGCTGAAGATCATTCTTCAACAAGTGGTTGGGTGTTCTTGCTTGGGAGAGGTGCCATTTCATGGGCTTCCAAGAAGCAAACATGTATTACCAACTCGACAATGGAATCTGAGTTTGTTGCATTAGCTGCTGCTGGTAAAAAAACGGAATGGCTAAGAAACTTGATTTATGAGATTCCATTGTGGCCTAAACCTATTGCACCTATTTCTATCCATTGTGATAGTGCTGCTACTTTGGCAAAGGCTTATAGCCAAATGTACAATGGGAAGTCTAGACACTTAGGTGTTAGACATAGCATGATTCGTGAACTAATCATGAATGGGGTGATTTCTGTAGAGTTTGTGAGGTCACAACAGAATTTAGCTGATCACTTGACGAAGGGATTAGCTAGAGACTTGGTTAATAAGTCTGCATTAGGGATGGGTTTAAAGTCCACATAAAATTTCTAATGGTAAGACACCCAATTCCCTCCTGATATGAATTAGGAGCTGAATTCAATGAGGAAAGCTTACACTTAGAAATTGGAGCACATTGTTATATACATGTCATCACAAGGTTATGTGCTCGGACCTGCTGAGGTTAGGTTGAAGTCTACTTCTTAATAGCTCCTTTGAAAAAGTGCAAAAGCAGGTGCATGAAGTAAAGGAACTACCTATGTGAATGTGAAGTTTTGCCGCTTCAAAAAGCTTTAGACTTTTAGGTTTGTAACATTCATGAATGGATATGGACACATGGCTTGTATAGTGTCAAGATCGCTTTAGAGTATTTGAAAACTTGTGTGTATATTATCTTCAGGTATTCAAATGGGTTGAAGGGTTCAATTCTTAAAACACCCCGATTCTCGAGTATTTGAAATGTGTAATGTACTAAGATGGAAATTCAATCTTCAAGACATTTTCATTTATGCATAAGTTTTGTTTTGCTTATTTTTCTCATGTAAAGGAATTACACTAAATTGGGGAGGATTGTTAGTAATTTGGTGTAATTGTGGGATCTGGTTATTAGACTTGGAAATGGGTTAGGAGGTACGGAGTGTACGCCCATCAAGTCGATAACATCCCTGGTTAAAAGCTATTGTGGAAATTGGTGTTGTTATTGAAATAGGCTTTGTCTAGGATGAGGGCCTATTTCTAGACAAAACACCTAATTGATGATTTTATGTCCTGATGGCTGATTTTCCTACCCATGTGGTTGATTTCTAGACCTGAGTGCTGATTAGCCTCTTTCTAGACAAAGGCCTAATCACGGACAGAAGCCTAGTGCCATACAGGGATCCTGATTGCAGATTATGAAAGCCTTGTTGCTGATTCATAATGCCTGATGGATGACTTTGAAGCCTAAGTGCAGATTTTGCTAAACGGGTCAGGTGGCAAGTTTGACCCATTTTGCTGTGACTCTTCATTGGCTCACCTGTTGGACTTTATGGTCATTAATACATTAATGATCCATGACTACCAAAGGGTTTATAACCATAATAGCTTAATGGAGATCATGATTGGTTACTTAATACCATTTAATTCCATTGATTGTTGGAAGCTATATAACTCCAACAATGGATTCACATGAGGAAGGAGTTAGAACACTAAATACTCTTCTGCAACCAGGTTCTTATTTGTTGCCTCAAATCAAGAACATCACTCTTTGTCTTATCCCAAAACAAAATTCGTGTAACCCAAGGCATATATGGTCGAATTGTTGTTTTCGGAAAGTGATAACACGATTCAAAGGGATATCCGGTCCATTGAAATCTCTGCCCTATTACACGGTTACCTCCAACATTTTTGTGTTTCATTTTAGGTGTTTTAACATATATGGTTCATTGTTGTCACAGTTTTATACTCAATAAGTAAATGATATTACTTAGATTTTTTTTCATTAATAAGCTGAAAAAATAGTTTTTTTTGGCAATTAAAAGTCAACTGGGGAATCACTGCTATGAAGTGGAGGGGTTGTTTGTGTGTGATATTATTAAACTATATTTTATTTGCCATGTAGAAATTGCCCATTTAGAATATTTGGCAATATTTTCTCCTTGTTGACTTCATGATTGGCGTTGACTTCATTGTTGGTACTTGGCATCAATTATTACAGTAAGATTTGATAATATATTACCAGAGTTGAAAATATCCAAATAGGCTCACAACATTAATGAGCTCAAATCGTTTAAAAATTTGATAGTAAAATCAAAAAAAATAATCAACGGGCTCAGGTGAAAATAGGTAGTTATTAAATTTCGCTTGGAGTTATTCTGCCAATATTTTTCTTCTTCTATTTCTATCAGTACAGAGTAATTTGCAAAGTATGAATTACAATGATGATTATGAAAGTTATTTTGATTGAAATAATGGTATATTTATATAGACTAGAACTATTTAGGAAGTCGTAACTTGTAAGTATCATAATACTCTGTGGGCTACTTTTGATCCGTTTGACCCGCTCAATTTTGTCCACTGGTTTCAGACTCAACCAGCATTGCCTGGTGATAGAATATAACCAATTATACCCGTTTTCACGAAATGGTTCTTTGTTTCCACCTTTATGCATTACCCACAAACTTAACTATTAATAAATTTAACAATGCATGCATATGCTCAGGATTCAGGAACTTATGTCATCATTGGGAATTCAGAAGATCAATTTTAAAAATTTACTGGTTTCATGTGAGTATGGAAATAACAAGTTTAGTGTGAAGGTATGTAAGAATTCAGCAATTTCCATTAAGTTTTCTACTTCATACGAAAGTTTTAAGGTGTTGAATTACTAATTAACAAACATTTCATGTTGTCATTAAAGACTATTCTAAAGCCTTCCGGTTCCTTTCTTTCCAAATCTTCCCACATTTGAATAGAGGACGGTTTAGAAAAAAATTAGTCAAATTACTTCTGTTTCTTTATTTTTATGTTGGAAAGTTTTTTGAGAAAAAAACAACATTTGGGTTCTATATTTTCTTTCCAAAAAAGTTCGTGTACTTTTACGCTTATTAAGCAGGCAAACACAGTGTAAAAGGCTAGCTGTGCAGGTTCTAAATTAGTGAATCACTTTTACTTGTACTGTATGCAATAACTGTTGTACTGTTTGTGTATTAAGCACTTTTATTTGTTGTATTTAGCAACTCCCAAAAAAGAATGCTTGATGGACTCAGAATTATTCAAACTAAAAGGAACTCTTGTTAGCTGTTATAGTCAACCAAAACAACATTATGTTGAAAAAATCACACCACTTTAAAATCCAACAGGCAAAAAAATTAAAAAAATAATAAAAAAAAAAAACCAAAACCAAAACCATTACACAAACATCATTATATCACCCAATAAATTGTAGTATCTTTTTAGTTCACTATCTTGGGTTTGGACCATATGCACTCTCTAGATTAAGAGACATTAGTCCAGTTAACTTCTTTGATTTCGTCTCCTGACGAGCTCTCTCCGTGAGCAAACTCTCATTTAACTCCTTCACCACTTCATTCATGGTTGGTCTTCTGTTTGGTGTTTGGTTAACACAGGCCATTGCCAATTCTACTACTTTCCATGCCGAATTGATGTCAAAATTTCCTATTAGCTGTGGATCAACAATGTTATTCACATTTCCTTCTGCAAGCATTAAACTAAACCATCGAACGATGTGTACATTTTCATTGTCATGTCTGGTTATTGCTGGTTGGCCCGTAATTAACACTAGAAGCACAACTCCAAAGCTATAAATGTCACTTTTTTCAGTCAACCTGTTTGACGTGTAATACCTGCAAGCCGGAATACTTATTGCACTTATACCAAAATATCCAAAAATCAAGAGGTAATTCTAAGGTTCATTCACATTAAATTACTCTGTTTCATTTGAAGAACGTAAATTATAAATTTAAGATAATGGATATTTAGAAAAACACACCCAACTTCAAGATGTAAATATGAGAATCTATAATTATAAAGTTGTTACTAAATAAGAGTAGGAAAACTCACTCAGGGTCGAGGTAACCAGGAGTGCCAGCAAGTGCTGTTGAAATATGTGAACCACCTTCTGCTGGGAAAGCTTTAGACAACCCAAAGTCGGCTAATTTTGCCTGAAATGTTTCATTCAGTAAAATGTTGGTACACTTGATATCTCTATGGACTATCCCTGACCTGCAACCATGATGCAAGTACTGTAGCCCTAAAAAGCAAAATACTCCATAGGGTTAATAGCCTTCATGATCATATTTAGAAGCAAAAAATACAATTGAGTAGGATGTGAAATTAATTGCAAGCTGACCATGTGCTGCATCACATCCTATTTGTAGTCTCTCTTCCCAACTCAAGACACTTGAACTCCCATCTGCTCAATTTAAAATTTAATTAAGTATAGACAAGCTTTTTAATAATATTTCTAATTTAAAGAGGATATATATGTGAACGATGATAAATACCGAATATATGGCTTTCTAAGTTCCCATTAGCCATGTACTCGTAAATGATTCCCTTGCGGCTGCCTTCATTGCAGTACCCAACGAGTGAAGTTATGTTTTTATGATGAATGCTCAGGAGAAGACTGGCCTGTACATGAGAGAAAAGAAGTTAGTTAGCCATTCAATTTTCATTGCAAGCATTTTCTTGTTCCGAAGCCATTACTAGAATTTTTTTATCCTAACTCTGTATATATATAGACATATAACTTATATATTACCTCAGCTTGAAATTCCTTGTCCCCTTGGAGCGATGATTCTGAAAGAATCTTGACAGCAACTTGAGTATCATCAATACACCCATGGTAAACTGTTCCAAATCCTCCTTTCCCAATAACAACATTGAAATTGTCTGTGATGCCTTGTACCTCTGAGTATGTGTATTGTTGTTTTCTTACTTCAAACTTCGTGCCTGTGTTCCTTATGCCTGCATACAATCTTCCAATTACTGATCATGCATGGCTTAATTAAGCTACTGAATGATTTTTTTAAAAAGATATAGAATTGGAGATATGTGTTCTCGTACCGCGTGCATTTCGTTTTTTAATCAACCATATGATGGTGAGTGCAGTCAAGATCACGAAGAGTGGAAGAACGATTTCTACTATTAGAATAATGATTTTGTTATTCTTCTTGTTTTTACAATGATTTTTGTCACACGAACCAGCTGCAACATCACCTCTACCATCCCCATCGTATCTGATTGATATACAATAGATTATAACTGCTAGAAAAGTTTATAGTTTTGAAATTTCAGTATGCTTGTTCAGATATCAGTAGCAAACCTCAATGACAATGATCCCTTATCTGACTTTTCTAGGAGCTCTGCTGGAATTGTCCCAATGAAATGGTTTCCTTTTAAATTGCTATATAATCAATGTTAATAACTTAATATTATTTTCATTTTGAGTAACTACGTACATATCTGATGCCGGTTTAGTTTAATGAGCAGACAACTTACAGGAACTTGAGGAAATTTAGTCCGGCAAGAAACTTGGGCACTTTTCCTGTTAAGTTATTGTTGGACAAATCCCTGGAAATGGAATAGAGAGAATATAACATAGATTTTAGGAGTTATCTTTTGTAGAAATATCAGCTCTAAAAATTTATCTATCTTGAATGATTCACTCACAAGGTTTGTAGCCTTGTTAGATTGGCTAATTGAGGATTTATCTCTCCGTTCAGTCCACTGGAAGACAAGTTCCTGTTTTCAGATCGTTTAGTGACTGTCAACAAATTATTGCAATAAGAACAAATATTTAAATCCGAGAGACTTGAAATTGTGACCATACAAGAATATGATCCTAGGAAAGTCAGTATCGTTGTAACTGCATCTGATACCCTCCCAGGAAAATTCCTGTGGAGCACATGGATCTCCTTGCCAGTTTCTTGTTACGCTGTAAGCTGACTTAATGCTCAACAATGCAGCAGCTAATTTTCATCACAGATACAAAATAAAGGAATCAATACATGTCTAGTAATTGTGATTCTAATCACTAGGATATACGGAGTATTATACAGGTCTATCTTAAATTTGTTATTAATTAAAGAACAGGTTGTATAGACTACCATCTCGATCGTCTGTTTGCCTTTGTGGGATCGGCTTCAAAGAATAAATCTCAAAAGCATTGATGATGGGTGGAAGCGTTGAGTTTCCAGTTTTTTTCATTGTTAATGTATACGTGGGTGCTACAGTCTCAGGTTCAGTGCTATAAATAGTGGTTACTGAGTGATTAATAGGAGAGACAGGTCCCTCCCATATGTTGCCATTCAGGTAGATATTGAATTCTCTGGTCTGGTTACTCTTCAGCATCTCAGTTTCAGCAAAGTGCATGTACACAAAAAACTTATCACTGGCATTAACAGGATACCAACTTATGTCAATTGAATCGGCTGGATATTTTGGTGCGATGGCAGTCATCAAGACCTGTGTTGGTGTATAATAACCCCACCATGAATCTACTTCATAATAAGTGTCTAAGAGACTACAATTGGGACAACTAATTGGACTCCATATTTGGTCATACACGTCATCATTATACCTAAGTCAAGATCAAGATAGTTGAAGTAAGTACATATGTTTTCATGATGATCATAAGTATACAAGGTCTGAAAGGAATGACTAAGATCAACTGTGAGAAAACATGTAAGGCTGACCTGTATGTTCCATATTCTGACCCTTTGAAAGGGTATAATGGTCCAAAGCCAGTATCTGTATAAATGTCGCTCCCCCCCGAAAGTCCAATATATGAGCGTTCGAAAAGATATAATGGCCCGTACTTGGTTTCTGTATATGTGTTGCTCTCCAGAAGTCGTAGTTCTATTGTTGATATGAAAGGTGTCCCATGTCCTGTGTCTACAAGACAAACATGAATGTAATCTGACGAAGGGACATGTATTATCTCCATGCTTGTTATATGAGATGTCGAATTAAATTTCATCGTATCCCAATAATCAGTTCCAAGATGAACATCAAATTCTGGAGGTTGGTCATTGAAGTCATAATTTCCATACATAAATCTCGCCCTTATCAGATTACCTATTTCCCTTACCTTGGGTTGGTTTAAGAGTGTAACAGTTTCTGGTGTTTTCAGGAAAGCTTCTTAGGGTGTGAAACTGCTTATCAACAGTGTAATCGTTGTGGTATATGGGCAATATGTTATGAATTTCGCCATTGTCTATGAAGTCGGCATCAGATATGTAGTTTATACCTGTTCTGGTGTCGTTGTAGGATGAGCCTTTAGCAATCCCACAGTCTATACTTATGAATCCTGCAAAGGGAGAAAAAAGAGAAGTTGCTAAAGACATTCGATAAGAATGTTAGAACTAGAGTTTAAACTGAGATTGTATGAATGAAAATGTGATCATGGGATCGGTATGATCGTCGCTAAAACATATTAGCCATTGCTAAATGGGTTTTCGGGGTGGTTATAGTTTCCTCTCAGGATAAATTCTCAAGTTAGATTTTCAAGCAGTGTACTTAAAATAATTGGTGAACCTCATCATTAGTATGTTATTGACTGCATGTATACAAAAAGAAACGCATAACTACGTACCTGATTGATCATCCTGGGCGTGGACAAACATTGATGAAAGAATTAAACCAAGAACCAAAATTGGAAGCAAAGCCTGGAACATGATCATATTCTACAAAACTGATCAGTCGTTTGAAGGCTTTGATTAGACGTAATGGGTCGCCTTATACAAACTGAAAATGTTTCTATATTTGGTATTTTAGTATCATTAGCATGTATTGTTGCTAGTTAGTGTTTAACATTAACTATAAATTTCACTTTGTTAAAGTCGATCTGTATGATTAGCAGAATCTTTAATAAAACCTTATATAAAATGGGTTGACTAGCTTAAGGAAATGTTGATAGTGCAGGACCATAACTAATCAAGATAATCTATCCTTTCTTGAATGAGCAAGTATGTTGAACCATCACTCTTTTATTAGTTAAAAATTTCGGAAACGTGCTCAACTCCTTAGTCTTAATTGTCAAATTAGTCTATATAAATGTGGTTTTTCCCTTTAGTTTGTAACAAGTATAAACTGTCTTTCGAGTCTTGTATTTCGTTTGGTCAGCGGTACTTTCTCTGTACTTAGAGAGCTCTTTTGTATATAATTATGGTACTTATGGTCGAGTCAAAAAATAATTAAAAACATTGAAAGTTCGAATATATATGTATCGAAGTTGTTAAAAAGGAAGGAATGTAATTCTTGATGTGTCAATGATAAGTGTTGAATTGCATAAGTTTGTATCATTTTGGCTTTTAGTTTGCACCTAATATTAGAAATCGTCCACTTGAAATAGTTTAACAATCTTGTAGCCTATCGACTTCATGGTTAACAACAATGCAATTAATTTTTATTAATTTTTTAGTGTTACATAATAAGAGTTTAATAAAGCCACTAGTAGGCTACAAAAATACTAGAGTTGGTGAAAGGTTTATTTACATATAGCCGTGAACAAAATCGGGTTTCGGGCATACCCGATCCGACCTGGTACCCGAACCGGGTTTTAGGTCAAAGGAAGAAAAACCGGGTTGTTGACCTACCCGACCCGACCCGAACCGGGTTTTTGACCCACGAATACCGGTTTTTAAACCGGATTTTATACCGGGTTTTTCAACCCGACCCGTAGTGTACCCGGGTCCAACCCGCTTTTGAAATCCAAAACCCCAAACCGGGTATGTACCCGCCGGGTACGAAAAAAACCCGAACCGGGTTCAAAAAAACCGGTTTTTTTCAGGTTCAGTTCCGGGTTTTTTTTCGGGTTCGGTTCCGGATTTTTTGTTCACGACTATTTAATTACATACAATCTTCAGGCTGGATCGACCAAAGAAGTGGTTAACGGGTCCAGATTCATTTAAACTAAAAAGGCCGAAAACAGTTTATTAAAAGCACAACCCAATACTCGTATACTCCCTCCGTCCCAAAATAAGTGTCTCATGTAAAAATGCACACAATTTAAGGAAAGTCACTATCTACCAATAACATTTCATCTTTACCCACTAAAGTCTTTTGTGATTGGCTGAAAGGGAATCTGGACACTTATTTTGGGACGTCCCAAAATAGTAAGTGAGACACTTATTATGGGACGGAGGGAGTATGTCACATTGGCACCTTGTCGGCTTCTTGCACAATTTGTGGGCCACAAACTTGGGCTTATCTACATATACACGGATACACCTACTGGGAACTCATAAGATGTTTATGAGGATTCCATTTTATTCTACTTCTACAGTTATCGAATCTTCTTAACAACACATTTGCATTAAAACTTTAAAACATGTATCAATTATTGAACTTTAATTACAGAGTATTAATTATGGTTCACATACCGATGTTTAACTATCTAAGTGCATTTTAAACTCTTAACGGGTCGTCTTTGATGGTGGACGAGGTGGTCTAGCGTTTAGGGCCTCCAATTTATAGGGGCTTCAAAAAACATATATACGTTAATATATATATATATATATATACAATGTGATGAATATTTGATTGTTAATTAAAAAATAAAAGAAAATATGCCTAATTGTTTCAAAATTGATTAGGTCGTAAAGAAAAATTGAGTTACTTTATAAACAATAGTAGATTACCCGCGCAATGATGCTGTAGTATGACACCTTATTCGTGAAAGACGGGGTTAGTTTATAGTGTTGAGTGATAAAACTTATTTTAAACTTACGTTTGACAGTTAACATGTGATAGTTGTAATCGTGAGTGCTGAATTATGGATATGATTTATGATGAATTAAGAGTCATCGTTGTTGTTGCAAGTCTTTTGATGTATATTGAAATGACAAGTGCTTAAATACATATGTTTGTTGGTGTTAGTAATGAAGTTATACGATTAATATTAATAGTTATGTTTGAGTCACCATATAATATTTATTTGGAATTGATTTATGTAGCGATTTAAATTTGGCGTGGTGAGCCTTTATAATCATTTCTTTTATAGGTAATTAAATTATTTTTATGGCGAGTCTTGATTTACAACTATTCGATATTAATTTTAATTATATTGATGTATTTTAATAATTAGACAAATTTATTTGATTAGTTGACTTCTATTATTACCATATATGTGTTAATAGTTTCTAATTTTATAATGTTAACATTAATACCAAATTGTAAATTAATGATAGGGGTAAATTAGTCAATTCCGATATGACAATTGCAAGTTATTAAGGAAGAAGTATAAATGCTTTATACGGGTTATAGATATAGATTATAGACTAACTATGTACAATTCCTAATTTCTAGGTTGCAGTCACGTGGATAACCAAAAAGGGTGATTCGTAAATTAAACTTAAGTTCATAAAGCCTAAATGGCACAGACGTTATTAATTCATATTTATCTGAATATATTAGTGAACATTAGGTTACAGTTGATGTCGTGTGAATAGAGTTAAAAATAACAAGTTTTATATAAATAGAAATACTAAAGTAATATTATCACACAAGTCAGGCAAGAATTCCTAATTTCTAGGTTGCAGTCACGTGGATAACCAAAAAGGGTGCTTCGTAAATTAAACTTAAGTTCATAAAGCCTAAATGGCACAGACGTTATTAATTCATATTTATCTGAATATATTAGTGAACATTAGGTTACAGTTGATGTCGTGTGAATAGAGTTAAAAATAACAAGTTTTATATAAATAGAAATACTAAAGTAATATTATCACACAAGTCAGGCAAGAATACTCGTTCGTATAATATAGCTTACAAGTAAGTCCAGGTATCGAACACAGGGAACAGTATTAAAATAATTAATTAAATCTTATATTTACAATTAATATTACAGATAAAGGGGACGTTTTAGTTCCGAGCGAACATATTTATTTTGATACTGATTTATAATTGTAACAACCGCCAAATTAGGACTAGTGTTTAGTGCCTAATTTTATTATTAATACATGTAATTAGTTCTGTGTTAGGCTAATTAATGTAACGGAATATATATATATTGATGAATATATACAACAATACGATTTGATTAAATCGTACGCAATTTAAATCGAATGTAATTCGATTCAGTCAAATACGGACGTTGGTGATCAAATTTTGCTAAATAACGTGACTTTATTTAATAACCCTATTATATCCGAAATAATATTTTAATAATCCTTCCAAATTGTCTCGTACCACACGATTAAAGCTTACACGATTTAAAAACGACAAATGCGCAAATAAATCTATATTACCATTTATAATCTAAACTAATAAAAGTTTGATGAAATAATTAAAGATTAATAATTAATAAATGTTCGCAAATTAAAATGAATAATAATCACGTAAAATAATTATTTAAACATTAAACGATTGGAGAAACGAGCACCGCACGGAGCGTCAATGCAGGGAACGAAATCTGGGAAACACCCACATGGGTAGGCCCCGCCGAAAATCAGCCAAGAGGGGTAACCCCCTCCTCCCTCTTTTCATTTTCATCATCATCTTTATCTCTTCCTCTCTCTCTCCTTTTTCTTTCTTTCAAAATACCATCACCACCACCACTCACTAACTCACAAAAACGCACCATAAAACGAACTCGAATCATACCTCTCCTTTGGAATAAAAGATTCACCGCATCACGATCTACAACGCTATCTTTCCGGAATTTCATTTCGGCACTTTGTAAGTTCCGACAAATTCTCGAAACCTCTCGGTTTTACTTATTTTTGACTTATGGTTGTTTATTTACACTTATAATGTCCATATATGGGTGGGGTAAAAGTATTAGACCGAACGGTGGCCGAAAAACTCGTTTTCGGCCCAAAATCCGGCGATCAGTTGGAAGTGTCGCTAGTGTGCCAAAAACAGTACTAGCGACACTAGCTAAGTGTCGCTATGTCTAAGTGTCGCCCCTATAGCGACACTACCCACGTGTCGCTGAACTATTTAACCAGATTTATCTTAGCGACACTCCCTTAGTGACGCCAAAAATTCGTAAGGGTCGCCTATGGCGACACTAATCAAGTGTCGCCAAATTATAAAAATCGGAAATCTAGCGACACTCATCAAGTGTCGCCTAACTAGTGTCGCCTATAGCGACACTAGCCAAGTGTCGCCAAAAACAGGGAGTTGTCAAATTATTTTACACCAAGTGTTAAACTTGTACAACCTCAAACACTTATACGATACGACTCCTAAAACACTTTGGAATACATTTATAAGTATAACACTTCAAAAACAATGATAATACTTTGACTATTACCCACCGTCACCAACGGGCCAAACATGTTTTCTAACAACAAACGATTACAAACATACGGACAAACATTGGGCATACTAGTTGGGTACAACTAAACGAAACGTCTTGCGAGACAACTACTTACATAACCTTATGTGTTTAGGCATTTGAAGGTTACGGGTTCGGAGAACCTACGGTTGATATTACTTACTCGTTTATTGATATAAACGTACTTGCAAAGACTCAGGTGAGTCTTACAGCCCCACTTTTACTGTTTTACATACGGGGTGAGATACATGCTACTGTTTTTCTTGAACACAAGTACTAAAACTGCTTATTATACCAAACGGAATTGCATGAGTTATTTACTATTTACAGAAGTCTCTCCATCATATATCGTTAGTTATGGACTTAAGCGCGAACACTAGTTAATGGATCCATTAGGGAAATGACCCTCCCCGCCCGGGGTAGTAGCGCTACCACTAACCGTTATGTATAAACGGGCGACTATTATTTCGTTACTTATGCTTGCTCAATTACGAGCATGTCACGGGAGCAACTGATTACTTACGGGTTAAGCTTCGATTATGAGCCTCATGGCAACGGTATAACTTATTTACTTTACATTTGCTGGATTTGCAAATACTTGATTTACGCCTGCGGGCACTATGGATGAAATCTTGTGTTCAAAACTGATATTACTTACAAACCTGTGAGATTCACCAACATTCGTGTTGACCTTTTAGCATGTATTCTCAGGTACTCATATGGAGTAGGATTCCCCCAGGACATAGCCAGAGTCGCATGATTTCAACTAAACTGCATTTAACGGAAATTCTCAGCATTATCTTTTGTACATGTTGATTATGTAATAGAATCTCCCGCCATACGCGTGGACTCTAGGGAACTATTTTTGTATACGAAAACATTAAGTTTTCAAACATATATTTCTATGAAATTGTTTTACAACGTCTCATTTAGAGGTCGTTTACAGTATATTTTATGCTTTGTATATTGATTAGTAACACCCAAGTATGCTTCCGCAAATCATTAAATTTGGGGGTGTTACAGATTGGTATCAGAGCCTAAGGTTATAGTGAACTAGGTTGCATTTAGTGGGCCTAGACTATGACCATTAGGCAGTATTCCCTTACTAGGCATGATTGGTTCAGGAATTACATCATTCGACTTTAATTTAACATAGCCTGATCAACTATGTACAATTAAGGAAAGATGATGTGAGGTCTGAAATGGTTATGTTGAACAGGAATGCGTTAGTTGACTCTGACCACGAGAGAACCGGACCATTACTTGATACGTGCTAGACACTAGGCTGGATATTATATATATATATATTAGCCTCGTCTTACTTACACTCTGCCTCAGGAATGGCAAACACATCACCCAATTCGTCACGCCCTCATCCGCAAGGATCTCGAAACCCACGAATAGCCAGGAGGACCACTAGGTCACCTCGAACCAGCCCCTATCCTGTTCATAACTCTCAGAACTCGGCACATCTCACGGTGCCAGTGTTGGCTACCCAACTCCGCCGTCAGGAGCAAAGGCGCGAGAATCTCGAACGGGAACAACACCGAATGACCTACCTGCTTCGCCAAGCTCTTGACCGCATATCACAACTCCAGCGAGAACAAGAAGATACCAGCCTCTCTGTAAGCATAATTCAGGATTCAATGACCGCTGAATTAGGTGCGGATGAACTCGTAAGAAACCGACTAGAGGAATGTGAACAGCGTTCACAGGAGACTGAGGATCACTCTCGAGCACTAGTACAACGACTGGCCTTGGTTGAAGACAACGCCAGGCAAGCCAACAGACTAGCAGAAACCGTGGACCGCCTTGTTGTAACATCCTCGAAATGGACCTAGTTATTTGTATAGTATTATTTCTTGATTTAAATATGTATTTAAATGTGTTTGGAAATAATATTGTTTGAAATAGTTGAAATAATTGGAATAGGATCCGAATATTCCAATGTGATAAGTGAAATATTAATTGTTGTAAATTAATATAGTTGACGGTGCAATAAAATGTTTGGACTCGCAAATGGTTTTCGGGTTCCAGACAATAGATTGAGATGGGGTATTAAATTATACCCGTATATTGAAGGCGGTTTGTGAGGCCGACTTATATATATCCTTTCCTATTTAGGAAAGTTATTCATTTTTATTCCAAAACTCACAGAAACTCTCTGAAAACCTCCAAATCAACCCAGAAATCAAATCAGGAAGTTGTGATTCTCGTGAAACTTCCTAATCATCAGATTACCATCGTTAGATTCTTCAATCAGTAAGTATTCTTGAGTATTTAAGAATTTGATTTTTGATTTAAATTTGGGTAAATTGATGATTTGAGAGAATTGGATGTTAGAAACATGTTATAAGTGTTATATGCGGATTATGTGATGTTTCTAGTGATTTATAACTGTTTGAAATCGTGTTTTGGGTGATTTTGATATAAAATCCGCGAGTTAGGGTTTGAGCAGATCGCACAGGTCTGGAACGAAGGTAGAACCCGGCGGCTTCGTGGTCTAGCCGGCGGGTAGTCGTGATTTGTTAGAAACCGGCGGCTTGAAGAGCCAAGCCGGCGGGTAGTGTGACCGAATGGGAACCCGGCTGCTAATATATTGAGCCGGTGGCTTGTGTAGGCTTTAAAACGTGGTTTTGTTCTGTTACCACATTTGGTAATATACCCGGCGGGTGGGTACATGTAGCCGGCGGGTGGTGACCTTAAGCCGACGGGTCCGAGACCCTAGCCGGCGGCTTGATGGGATAGCACAGCCTTTCTTATAACTTGTTAATTGTCATATGATTTGTATTTGTTGTATGATAGTATATGATAATGGTTATGTTGTAATCATTAATACATGATTAGGAACTAGTAATGTTGATATTGATTATGTTAAGTTCCTAATGTTAAAGATTGATATAAGTTAAGTATTGATATTCTTGAGTACTAACTTATATTTGATTGTTGATTCTCAGATGTGGAGAAGGCTCAGTGATATTAGACTACTGAGTGGAGGCCTGAGGTAGTCGGTGAGTGGATCTGTAACCTCAGTGTGATTTAGTTGTAATGATTTGATTTACAATAAGTAATTTATAGTATTACTTTGATATGATGCATCTGTTGAGATAACTTGCCATGTTAGTTAGGTGGTTTGCTTACTTGGCTGTTTGAGCTAGTATGTAAGATTCTGAGGTCAACTTGACTTGACAGTTGGACTTGGTTGTTATTGTAGACGACAGGAGATCTTGAAACTTGAAATGTTGGTTTAGAGATCTAGGTCGTGTGTGATTAACAACTGGTTACCGGTAATTCTGTATAGGCCAATACAGATGATTGATAAGGGTTCCCTGAGTACCAAACCGGTATTAGGGTATCTCAGGAGCCACCGGTCCTCATGACGATTGAAAATGCTTGGTTGGTGTAGCTTGACATTGATTGGATGTCGAGTGATAATGATTGATTGATTTTCTGTTTATTGTTATTTGATGTAAACGGATTGTTATGCTAGGTTGGACTGTTGCTTATAGTTTCATTCACTTAGCTTTATGCTAACCCCACCACAGTTCTTCCTGCAGGTTAAAATAGATGGGACATATTGGGCAGGGCAGGAAGTGTTTGACTGGATGGAATGTTTGACAGGCTGCTACTCTGATGTTATTTTGATAATTATAGAAATGTTTTTAATAACACCCAGTGTGTTGAAATGTCTTGTACTTTGAATTGAAAAAGTTTATTGACATTTTGAGTACATTGATAGTATGTTTTAAAAATACGCTTCCGTGTCGCTATTATTATATTGATTGTTTATATTTAAACGAGGGGTGTTTTAAGTTGGTATCAGAGCAATAGTTTGGGCGAGTTGAGCATGATAGATTGTTCAATCCTGAACTGTGATTGAGTTGAGTCAAACATTCCAGTGGGTGTGGGTTTAGTTGATATGTGAAAAGGTGATTAGTTGAATATGTACTAACCCTTAACAAGTTGTGAAGTTGTTATTTGATTGCAGAGACGGAGGGACATGAGTATCTGATTGGTATATTTCATGTTTCCTCAACGCTTGTGGGCTTAAGATTGTCAGGTAATCTTCGATAAGCCTGTGTTAATTTAAATTAACTTGAATTGTTTACTCTGCTATGTTGAGTAAGCCTTGTTATGAAGTTAATTGAGTCAGACTGATATGATTCCCCAGTGTTGAGTCAACTATTGATTGCTATAGGTTGACATGAGGATAGAGGTATTGAATGAGATGCTCATTGTTGTTCATTGTTGTGATTATTTCTGATTGAATTGTAAATGCAGAAATATGTTTAAGTAGACAGAGAGTTGATTAAGGTTTTAGCAAGATTGATGTTAGAACCTAAGGAGTGTCTTTATTGGTGAGACGAGATAATTGATAGTATTATGTTAATGGATTAATCACAAAGTGTGATCTAAATCCTTGCTAAGGAAGGTCGTGTCATTGAATTGATAATGACTGCTATTTGAGAAAATATGTGTTTATGTGACTATATGATATGTGTTGACTATAGTTAAACACTTGATATAAACCATGACTGATAGGTTTAAGAGAAATGTAGAGTGTAATAATGTGAAATTGATTGGGAAGTGATAGATCTTTCTAGTCAATTGTGAAATTAATAAATGAAATGTTTGATAGTAACATGATTAAGTAGACTTGTTGTGACAGTGATGCTTGATATGATAGCATATGTCAAAGTGATGATAGTTGATTAAGATGTGTCCTGAATTTTGAGGAAAATAGGGACATTGATTAATGTTAAGTGTTGAAACTATGATGATAAGTTATCATGTGCTTGAGGTTTCAGATAAGTGATATACTGAGTAATTCAGTTGCTGAAAATTAGAACATTGTGTGTATGTGAGATGACTTGCGTATGTAAGGTTGAATATGTAAAGTATTAAGCTGATTTTGAGTAGGTATCAGCTGTTAGAAACTATTAAATGGAGTATGATTGATTTGAAATCATGAAGTATTTAATATGTATGAGATGAGAGTAGATCACATTGATAATTATAATGTAGAGTAGCCTGAGAATGGATTGTGAAGAGCATAATCTTGCAACGCCTGATCACCGTTGTTATATTATGTGGTGTCACATGAACTTGTTGAGGCTACTTGGAATAAAAGAAATGTAATGTGATTTTGGAAATGGAGCATGATAGTATGCTAAGTTGTTTAATAGTTGTTTTGATAAGAAAACAATCAGTTGATAGAGCTATGATATTTAGACTGTAAAGATGCCAGTGTAAATGATAATTGTCATTGATAGATGTTTTAATGATAAACATAGATGACTAATATGATTTTGTTGAAAATGTAATTGTAACTGATTGTGTTAAATTGACCATAGGTGAATTTGATAGTGTTTGAGTGAGTCACTATTTTGTATTTGGCTTGTATGAAGCCAAAGTTGAGATAGGTTGATATTGTTTTGCTTGAGAAACTACTAGTAATTATTGAATGTAATAATTTGAAGTTTATGTTCGATAGTAAACATATTATATGAAATGGCTTGTATGGAGCCAAGATTGATGTAGGTTGACCTTGTCCTTGTGAAGGATTGATAAGATTATTGAAAGTAATAATTTGAAATATATGTTTGAAAGTGAACATATAAGATGAAATGGTTTGTTGTGAGTTAACTTGATAGTATGTTAACTTTGAAAGTCAAACCATGAATAGAGAATTGTGTATAAAATTAATTGCTTGTGATTGGTTTGAGTTTGGGTCAAACTTGAGAAAAGCAGTTAGAGAATTTTATTGATTGGTTGATTGAAACCAGAGTTGACATGTAGTTAACTGTGTGTGTGAAATAGTCTAACATAGATTGTACTGTTATGATTGTGAGGAATATGATTGAATTCCTTGATTAGTCAAATTATGTTGAGATGGGTCTTGTAAGATCCAAAGGAGATAGATGAATGGTCTAAGTTTGTGAGACTTGAGTTATTACTTAAAGCTAGTATTAAGTAATTGAAATAGTGTTAAGTATAATTGAGTATTCAGTTGGGTAATATTTGATATTTGAACTGAATATGTGTTAGAAAATTATACAGATATGAAGTCATTGAATGATATGACAGTTATAAATTGTTGAATGATGTAAGTTAAATCACATTGATTAGGATTGTGATAAGAAAGTCTTACTAGTGTATGAGGCTTGTGATGATAGCTTTGATTGGGCAAGACTGTGAGATGATGAATAATTGAAGGTTATTATTATTAGTTGCCTAGGTTGATTGGTACCTCATGGTAAGTTACTTAGACATTGAAAGAATTGAATGAATTCTTTAGTTATTTGTTGATTTTATACAAATGAAGTAAGTGATGAAGTGGAAAATTGGAATTAGATCCAAGTAAGGTATGATATGAAAGTATACCTGGAGTTGGATTGTGTTAAAGGTTTAGTTGATCCTTGTTTGATAAATTGAGGAAATATGAATTGAAAAGTTGTTCATATTTGGAGAAATTAAGTACTTGTGCAGATTTGAAAGTGTGAAGTAAGGGAAACCTTGAAATTGATAAGTGATGATTGTATTCACCAAACTTTTCTTGAAAGTTTAGAATGAAATGTTTAAGTTATATACTAGTTGATAAGTATATAAGTGAAACATAGAGTTATTGATTGTTCCATGTCCTATGGTATGGATATGTGATGAATAGTAGTATTGAGAAGGCTTGATAAAGACTTTAACAGTCTGAATGACCTAGTATATAAAATGAAATGGAATTGTTGTGTATGTGTCCATTTTAGAGAATATCTGAAATTGTGTAAGTATATATGTGTAGTATACATGATAATAAATGGTATGATAAGTTTTAATAGATTGAATTAAAATGTGCCATAAGATATGTGGAGGTCAGTTAATTGTGATTAACTTGATATAGACCTTGTTAGAAATGTGTTGTAGAGTAGCACATTGTGATATTGTGATACTTGAATTGTGGTATCATAATATGTTGATTAAGATTGACTTAGTTGCTAGATTGATGGAATCTAGTGTTGAATGATTAAGTGATTCAAGTTGTATAATTGCTAATGGTTTGTGATTAGTAGCTTAAGATTGTAAAGTTGAATTGAAATAACTGGTTGCTAAAAGAATACTATTGATGTCTTACCAGTTTAAGTAATAAATAAGTTTTAACTTGATGGTTAGTTAGACTTAGGAGATACATAGTAAGTATTGATGGGTATACTGTAGTGTATAATCATTAGTGTTGTGATTATTGGTTGTGTAAATTGTTGTTGTTGACAATTGATAGATTGTAATGAAAGGAGTTACAAATGGAAATAAGTCAATGTAAAGGTTGGTTGATTGTAGGTAAGATTGATTGTGGTACTTTTGTTGATTGAGCAAAGTACTTGTTGATTGTGATTTTACCTACTGAGTTGACCTCTGCTGTACTTATTAAGGTGATATGAATCTGGATTACTTTTAAGTAAAAGATTTCATATGATTGAAATGATATGTGAATATGATAGGTTATTCAAAAGAGTATAGGTATGAAACTTTTGGATGAAAAGTTGACCTAGATTTGAATTTCAGATCTTTGATGGTAGAGATTTAAGATTGTGATCTGTATATTAGATTGATTGTTGGTCGTGAGCTGAATTATATTTCAATGTTGCTAGGTACATTGTGGTTTAATAAACACCGTTGTAATATTGTTACTGCTGTTTTATTGTTAACAGTGATGAACAGTGAAAATAGGTTAAAGATTTTAGCATGTTGCTAATTTCTGGTTGCGTAGACCTAGTAAGTGATGTTAGGTTTCACTTATTGTTGTTGGTTAAAGTCATTGGGTGCTTTAAACTTTTATCTGATTGGTGATAAAGGAATTAGATAGATGATTGGTTCCTATGAGATGTTGGATAGATGCACTGTAAGTGTGCATAGGAAAAGATAGAAGCATGTACATTTGGATATGTGCATGTGGAAAGAATTCAACTAGTCTAAGAATAGTTGTAAGTTGCTATTGAGGACAAATGTATGTTAAGATATATGTGATTATATCACATTAGTTAGATTAATTGAGGTTAGATTTCGGGGACGAAATCTCTTTAAGGGGGGGAGAGTTGTAACATCCTCGAAATGGACCTAGTTATTTGTATAGTATTATTTCTTGATTTAAATATGTATTTAAATGTGTTTGGAAATAATATTGTTTGAAATAGTTGAAATAATTGGAATAGGATCCGAATATTCCAATGTGATAAGTGAAATATTAATTGTTGTAAATTAATATAGTTGACGGTGCAATAAAATGTTTGGACTCGCAAATGGTTTTCGGGTTCCAGACAATAGATTGAGATGGGGTATTAAATTATACCCGTATATTGAAGGCGGTTTGTGAGGCCGACTTATATATATCCTTTCCTATTTAGGAAAGTTATTCATTTTTATTCCAAAACTCACAGAAACTCTCTGAAAACCTCCAAATCAACCCAGAAATCAAATCAGGAAGTTGTGATTCTCGTGAAACTTCCTAATCATCAGATTACCATCGTTAGATTCTTCAATCAGTAAGTATTCTTGAGTATTTAAGAATTTGATTTTTGATTTAAATTTGGGTAAATTGATGATTTGAGAGAATTGGATGTTAGAAACATGTTATAAGTGTTATATGCGGATTATGTGATGTTTCTAGTGATTTATAACTGTTTGAAATCGTGTTTTGGGTGATTTTGATATAAAATCCGCGAGTTAGGGTTTGAGCAGATCGCACAGGTCTGGAATGAAGGTAGAACCCGGCGGCTTCGTGGTCTAGCCGGCGGGTAGTCGTGATTTGTTAGAAACCGGCGGCTTGAAGAGCCAAGCCGGCGGGTAGTGTGACCGAATGGGAACCCGGCTGCTAATATATTGAGCCGGTGGCTTGTGTAGGCTTTAAAACGTGGTTTTGTTCTGTTACCACATTTGGTAATATACCCGGCGGGTGGGTACATGTAGCCGGCGGGTGGTGACCTTAAGCCGACGGGTCCGAGACCCTAGCCGGCGGCTTGATGGGATAGCACAGCCTTTCTTATAACTTGTTAATTGTCATATGATTTGTATTTGTTGTATGATAGTATATGATAATGGTTATGTTGTAATCATTAATACATGATTAGGAACTAGTAATGTTGATATTGATTATGTTAAGTTCCTAATGTTAAAGATTGATATAAGTTAAGTATTGATATTCTTGAGTACTAACTTATATTTGATTGTTGATTCTCAGATGTGGAGAAGGCTCAGTGATATTAGACTACTGAGTGGAGGCCTGAGGTAGTCGGTGAGTGGATCTGTAACCTCAGTGTGATTTAGTTGTAATGATTTGATTTACAATAAGTAATTTATAGTATTACTTTGATATGATGCATCTGTTGAGATAACTTGCCATGTTAGTTAGGTGGTTTGCTTACTTGGCTGTTTGAGCTAGTATGTAAGATTCTGAGGTCAACTTGACTTGACAGTTGGACTTGGTTGTTATTGTAGACGACAGGAGATCTTGAAACTTGAAATGTTGGTTTAGAGATCTAGGTCGTGTGTGATTAACAACTGGTTACCGGTAATTCTGTATAGGCCAATACAGATGATTGATAAGGGTTCCCTGAGTACCAAACCGGTATTAGGGTATCTCAGGAGCCACCGGTCCTCATGACGATTGAAAATGCTTGGTTGGTGTAGCTTGACATTGATTGGATGTCGAGTGATAATGATTGATTGATTTTCTGTTTATTGTTATTTGATGTAAACGGATTGTTATGCTAGGTTGGACTGTTGCTTATAGTTTCATTCACTTAGCTTTATGCTAACCCCACCACAGTTCTTCCTGCAGGTTAAAATAGATGGGACATATTGGGCAGGGCAGGAAGTGTTTGACTGGATGGAATGTTTGACAGGCTGCTACTCTGATGTTATTTTGATAATTATAGAAATGTTTTTAATAACACCCAGTGTGTTGAAATGTCTTGTACTTTGAATTGAAAAAGTTTATTGACATTTTGAGTACATTGATAGTATGTTTTAAAAATACGCTTCCGTGTCGCTATTATTATATTGATTGTTTATATTTAAACGAGGGGTGTTTTACTTGTCGCGCTGATGGAACAGATTAATCTGCATCAAGATTAGATCAGTCTGTAACTTGTAACCAGTTGACTACTTAATTAGGACCTATGTAATTCAACCGGATGTAACAATTCCCGGTACTTTTGTACTACTATTACCCTGTAATCTTTTGGGAAAACCCGTACCTTGTATTCAACTTGTTTATCTAAATGAAATGTGATTGTCACTTCGTACTGTTATCGTGTATCTCATCATTTACACTTGTGACATATCATAATTTCATACAAATATCTTATTCCTCTTTCCTTGTTCTTTTCTTGTTAAGCATCATGCCTCCTTGCCGACAAATCACCCTCAGTAAAGCCGAAATTGCGGGTCTGATTGCCCGTAGTGTGGCCCAAGCCCTAGCTACCCGAACATCAACTCCTGGTAGCGAAGATACAGCTAACAATGGACCACAACCCAAACCCTGTTCTTACAAAGACTTCCAGAACTGCAAACCCCTGAACTTTGCAGGTACTGAGGGAGCTATCGGTCTAGTACGCTGGATCGAGAAAGTCGAATCTGTGTTTCTTATCTGCAACTGTGCGGAGGGAGACAAGGTTAAGTTCTCCGTTAGTACTTTCACTGACATCGCTCTCACCTGGTGGAACACCTATGCCCAGATTGTGGGTATTGCGAATGCTTACAAGCTCCCGTGGGAGGAGCTGAAGGAGATGTTGAGGGGTGAGTACTGCCCCAGGGATGAACTGAAACAACTGGAGTTGGAATTTTGGAACCACAAGATGCAAGGTGATGATATCACCGGGTACACCAACCGTTTCCACCAACTGGCACTTCTGTGCCCATCCATGGTCGATCCTGAATACAAGAGGATCAAGAAATATGTCGATGGACTTCCCGACAGACTACAAGACTTGGTGACATAATCCAAACCGGGTACGATTCAAAGCGCCATTCGTATGGCCCATGAACTAACGGCAAACTCTGTCCGCCGTGGCACAACCGCAACCCCATCTGCAAACAACAAACGTAAATGGGAAGGAAACTCCAACTCATCCAACCAAATCACCAACAAAAAGCCTGAATCTGTTAAGGCTTATTCATTAGGGACTACTGAAAAGAAAGGGTACGGCGGGAACAAACCCTACTGTTCCAAATGCAATCTTCACCATGACGGTTCCTGCCCTTGCACCAACTGCAAAAGGTTCGGGCACCTAGCCAAGGATTGCCGAGCCATCATTCCTACCCCCAGCACCAATGCACCAAAGACCTGCTTTGGGTGCGGAAATTCTGGGCATTTTAAGAACAACTGCCCCAAGCTGAAGAACAACACCAACAACAACAACAACCGCAACAACAACACTCAGAGCAGAGCCTTCGTGATCAACTCAGGGGACGCCAGTCAAGACCCGAATGTGGTCTCGGGTATGTTCTTCCTCAACAACTTATCTGCTTCTATTCTATTTGATACTGGTGCCGATAAGAGCTATATTTCTGATGAGTTTTGCCCACTACTTGACATCACCCCCGTGGCCTTAGATGTTAAGTACACCGTAGAACTTGCAAATGGTAAACTCATAGAAACCGATAGTGTGATACCTAATTGCACTTTAAACCTAGCCGACGAAATCTTCTCAATCGATCTTATGCCTGTTGAACTAGGAAGTTTCGACGTCATCGTGGGTATGGACTGGTTGTCCAAGCATCGGGCCGAAATTGTTTGTTATGATAAGATCGTCCGCATCCCTCTCGCCGTCGGTAGAACCTTGATCATACAAGGGGAGACCGGTGGGTCGAGACTAAACATAATCTCCTGTTTAAAAACCCGAAAATTTCTGAGAAAAGGTTACCCAGCAATTCTCGCACACATCACGGATAAAAAGTCGGAGGAGAAACGACTTGAAGATGTGCCAATCGTTAGAGACTTTCCCGAAGTCTTTCCAGAAGAACTACCTGGTTTACCTCCACCTAGACAGGTCGAGTTCTTGATTGATCTCGTGCCGGGTGCCGCACCGGTGGCCCTAGCACCGTACCGCCTAGCCCCATCTGAACTTCAGGAGTTGTCCACTCAGTTACAGGAACTCCTGGATAGAGGATTCATTAGACCGAGTTCTTCACCTTGGGGAGCTCCGGTCTTGTTTGTTAAAAAGAAAGACGGTTCATTCAGAATGTGCATCGACTACCGAGAGTTAAACAAACTAACCGTCAAGAACCGATACCCACTCCCTCGAATCGACGATCTGTTCGATCAACTTCAAAGATCAAGCTGTTATTCAAAGATTGATCTTCGATCAAGTTATCATCAATTGCGTGTTCGGAACCCGTTACGGGCATTCGGAACCCGTTACGGGCACTACGAGTTCCAAGTGATGCCCTTTGGTCTAACCAACGCACCGGCTGTATTCATGGACCTTATGAATCGGGTGTGTAAACCTTATCTTGACAAGTTTGTCATTGTCTTCATCGATGACATCCTCATATACTCACGAAACGAACAAGAACACACACAACATCTCAGAACCATCCTAGAACTACTTAGACACGAGGAGCTTTACGCTAAATTCTCTAAGTGTGAGTTCTGGATAAAAACAGTTCAATTCCTTGGACACGTGATTGATAGTCAGGGAATTCATGTAGACCCGTCAAAAATCGAGGCCATCAAGAACTGGCAGGCGCCAACCACTCCTACCTAAGTACGCCAATTCTTGGGATTGGCGGGGTATTATCGCCGATTCATTGAAAACTTCTCAAAAATAGCCATACCACTCACGACACTGACTCAAAAAGATAAAAAGTTCGACTGGACAGATAAACAAGAGTCAGCCTTTCAACTGTTGAAACTCAAGCTTTGCAGTGCGCCTATTCTATCCCTACCCGAAGGCACCGATGACTTCGTGGTATACTGCGATGCTTCTCACCAAAGTTTTGGTTGCGTGCTAATGCAACGAGACAAGGTCATTGCTTACACCTCCCGACAACTTAAAGTTCACGAGAAGAACTACACAACTCACGACCTCGAGTTAGGGGCCGTGGTATTCGCCCTCAAAATTTGGAGACATTACCTTTATGGTACCCGAAGTACTGTATTCACCGACCACAAAAGTCTTCAACACATATTCGATCAAAAGGATCTCAACATGAGGCAACGTCGATGGGTCGAGTTGCTTACCGATTATGATTGTGAAATCAAGTACCATCCGGACAAGGCGAATGTTGTTGCCGATGCCCTCAGTCGGA
The DNA here is from genome assembly GCA_949592205.1 of Helichrysum umbraculigerum. Classification (NCBI taxonomy): domain Eukaryota; kingdom Viridiplantae; phylum Streptophyta; class Magnoliopsida; order Asterales; family Asteraceae; genus Helichrysum; species Helichrysum umbraculigerum. The sequence goes on along the minus strand of CATIUR010000007.1, from coordinate 66,146,410 downwards.
AAGAACGTACAAAACCACTTCGAGTCCGAGCCCTCAGTATGACCATTCACAACGATTTAAATATTCAGATTCTCACCGCTCAACTCGAAGCTCTCAAACCTAATAATGTCAAAAACGAGGCCTTGCGAGGCATGGATAAACAATTCGAAATCAGACCCAACGGAGTTAGGTACTTCTCTAACCGAATCTGGTTGCCTAGTTTCGGGAACCTGCGGGACTTGGTGATGGATGAAGCTCACAAGTCCAAATATTCTATCCACCCGGGATCCGATAAAATGTATCACGGGATCAAAGAGTTTTATTGGTGGCCGAACATGAAAGCTGAAATCGCCACGTACGTCAGCAAGTGTCTTACTTGTTCGAAAGTCAAAGCCGAATACCAGAAACCTTCCGGCTTACTCCAACAACCTGACATTCCTGAATGGAAATGGGAACAGAGTGCCATGGATTTCATAACCAAACTTCCTAAGTCATCAAGCGGTTGCGATACTATTTGGGTGATCGTCGATCGTCTCACCAAATCAGCTCGTTTCTTGGCAATCAGGGAAACCGATAAAATGGAACGCCTCACACAAATCTACATCAAAGAAATCGTTTGCCAACATGGTGTCCCTATCTCGATCATCTCTGACAAGGATGCTCGTATCACATCTCGCTTCTGGCAATCACTCCAAAAATCATTGGGTACCCGTCTCGATATGAGTACCGCGTATCACCCTCAGACCGATGGCCAGAGCGAACGAACTATTCAGACACTGGAAGATATGCTACGAGCCTGTGTAGTTGATTTCGGTACCAACTGGGAAAGACACCTACCGTTGTGTGAGTTTTCCTACAATAACAGTTATCACGCCAGCATTAAGGCTGCACCTTTTGAGGCACTGTACGGTCGTAAGTGCCGATCACCGATCTGTTGGACTGAAGTGGGAGATAGTCAACTCACTGGTCCTGAACTTATACATGAAACCACCGAGAAAACTGTTGAAATCCAAAACCGACTCAAAGTCGCACGTGATCGTCAGAAAAGTTACGCTGACGTGAGGCGCAAACCCCTCGAGTTCCAGGTTGGGGATCGAGTACTCTTGAAAGTATCGCCTTAGAAAGGCGTAATCCGATTTGGTAAACGCGGGAAGTTAAATCCCAGGTACATTGGGCCTTTCGAGATCCTCGAGAGGATAGGTCCAGTGGCATATCGACTGCAGCTACCCTCCGAACTCATCAGCGTGCACCCTACCTTACATATTTCTAACTTAAAGAAATGTCTGTCTGACGAGACACTTATCATACCACTTGACGAGATTCGCATCGATGACAAACTTCATTTCGTTGAGGAACCCGCTGAAATCATGGACCGTGAGGTCAAACAGCTAAAACAGAGTCATATTCCCATCGTAAAAGTCAGGTGGAATTCTAGATGTGGTCCTGAATTCATGTAACACCCGCTTTTGTGGACATCTGGTAATTTCTTTTAAAATTAGATGTTATCATTTGTTATATTTAAATATCGTGTTTTATATGTTTGATTTATAAAATATGAAATTTGGTTAAGGATTTATTGTGACTAGTGAATTATTTACCGTTTTAAATAGTTGTAGCTCACGGTAAAATAAAATAGTTTTCTCGCGAATGTTTCTAGGTTCCAGACAATAGATTGAAAGTGGACTAGTTTTAAGGGAATACGGAGTCGGTGTAAAAAAATTAAGCCGACCTATTTATTTCCTTTCTCTAAAAGGAAAGTTGTTTCCTTCACCTCCCTTGCATATCAACAACCTAAACCCTAAACTACACTTAAATCTAAAACAAGAATTTCAACTAGTGAAGCTATAAGCTGATTCTGATCTTCCCTTTAAATTCATCATCTTCATCTTAGTGAGTGTAAGTTTAATTTGAATTCAAGTTCATGTTTATAAATAATTTGATGAAATTCATAGTTAAATGAGTTAAGTGTTATATATGATGTTGTAATTGCTTTATGCTATAGTATGTACATATGTGAAGTTAGTTATAGCTTAGAAACTGAGTTATGAGAGCTGGAAGGTGATTTTTTGTTTGAAATTTTCGGGCAACAGCAGCAGGTTATGCAGGTTCAGGAGTCTGGGCGCCGATGAAGATCGCGGCGCGATCTCTTTAGATCGCGGCGTGATCTGAGGTCCATCGCGACGCGATGTTGTATTGGTTGCGACGCGATCTCATCAGAATCGCGACGCGATTTACTAGTATTGCGACGCGATTGAATGTTAATAGCGACGCGATCTTTTGTATTGCGACGCGACTGGGTACTGCAGATCAGATTTTACTCCTGTTTGTACATTGTTATTCATTGTAGTATATAGGCTATACAATAGCATAAATAAAGATGATTTGAGTATATGAAACGTGTTTATTGCTACTATGTGATTGCGTTTACTTAATTAAAATGGGGAGTGAATTTAGTTACTAACTCGATTGTTTTATGGTGTTTACAGATACACCGAAGACTCAGTGAGTTAGTCAGCTGAGTAAGTGAAGTGAAGTTAACAGGTGAATAGACTTGGAACTTTAGTGTGGTTTGGTTGTGACTTATTGGTTACAACGATATAATTAGTGATTGTTGATTATATTGCTGAGACATATATATATAACTGTGATGTGTTGCCTATGTGCATTCTGGTGATTCGGGGGTCAACAATTGTTGGACTGATTGCTACAGGTTAGTCAATGTGAGATTTGTAATCATGTGTTGAGAATGGAACACATATTGATTAAAGGTAGCAATCAGTTATCGGTAAAATCACTGTATTGGCCTGCAGTGATTGTAAGTGTCGCTTGGTGGGCCATCCGCGGTCAGAGGGCTTTACAAGGACCACCGATCCTCTTGGTGATGTTGTGTCAAAGTGATATTGTTGTTAATTGATATTGTTATAGCTAAGTCAAACTGTTGTAACAGGTTTATTCACTTAGCTTCGTGCTAATCCCGTTGTTTACTCCTTGCAGGTTTATGTGATGTTTTGGGACGGGGCAAGGAGTGACTGGGAGTTGTTTGACCAGGATTACTCTGATTTTGTTAGATACAGTTGCTTATGTTTTGTTATATAATAATTATAATAGAGTAATGGTTTGTAAACTAGCAGTTAATACTTATAACTTGTAATATGTTTTGATAGATGACATAATGTCATCCAGGTGAATATGAATGGGATTTCGCTTCCGGGTTTTAAAAAAAAAAAATGTCAAGTGAAATTAGGTGCGTGTTATAAATTGGTATCAGAGCATAGGTTTGGGCGAATTGAGCAGTGATTAAGTGTTCAATCCCAAACCTAGTGGTATTGGTCAAACATTCCAGGTTACGGGATTGGTTATGAATTGTGATTTGGTTAGTATATTAGTACTACCGATTAACGAGTTGTGAGATGTGTTGTGATTACAGGATGGCTGAGAATGAGCAACCGAACCCTACCCTTAATAATGTCTTAGAGACAGATGTACCTCCAGATAATCAGGGCACTTCTTATTCAGTGGGTGGAGAATCTGATCGTGACTATATGATGAGATTAGAGGCTCAGGTGATGGAGCAAAGTAGACAGTTGGCCGAGCTTTCTCAACGACAAATTCCAAGTCAGCCACATGTTGAGAGTACTGTTCCACCTATTACAGCTACTTTTCGGGCTCCGACATCAGTTCCTTATGTTTCTCAGCAGCAGACTCAGGGGTATACTTTTCAGACTTCTGTACCATTTTCTACATATGGATCTGCGGGTTTTCCGATATCTATTTTTCCACCAGTTCAACAGACAGAGAAAGGTTGTTCTTTGAAAACATTTATGTCTAGTAATCCTTCTGCATATTCTGGGAGTACTGATCCTACTGTTACCCTTGACTGGTTATGTGATGTTGAGAGGAAATTGGATGTTTGTCATTGTGAGGAGAAGGATAAGGTACCTTATGTTGTACAGTTGTTAAAGGGTCAGGCTATGTCATGGTGGGATTCAATTACTGCCCCATTTACTTCACAGCAGATAGCTGCTATTAGATGGCCAGATTTTCATGCTGAGGTTTGTAAGCAGTTCTGTTCCGAGTATAATCTTTCTCGTATTAGGCAGGAATTCCTTGACTTGGAGAAGACTGATCAGATGAGTATTGATGAGCTTATTAGACAGTTCTCCGAGAAGCTGAGGTTTGTGCAGGAGTGGGTCCCGACTGACAGGACCAAGATTGATCAGTTTGTTAGAGCCTTGCCTCCTGATTACCGTACTACTGTGAGATTAGCAGGTACAATTTCACAAGCTTTTGATTTAGCCCGTTCGGTTGACAGTGATATTCAGGCTAAGAGACTGCGGAATAAGGAAAGGTTCCAACAGAGGCAGAGGGGTGATTCTTCTGATCGGGGCAAACAGAAAGGACAGAGTACACAGCCGAGCAGGAAAGTTAGTTTTGGTGGTAATACTTCTGATGGTTCTTACTGCATCAAGTGTAAAGCTAGACATACCGGGCCTTGTACTCCTCAGACATCTAGGTGCGTCAAATGTGGAGTGTTGGGACATGCAGCTAGAGATTGTACTTATCCTAATCAGGTATGCTGGAACTGTCATAAAGAGGGTCATAGAGTTGGTGATTGCCCTGAGGCTAGGAGACAGGGATTGGGTATGGGTGGTGGTTCCTCTTCTTTAGGCCAAAAGCGGAAAATTCCGCCACCTGCTACTAGTCGTGCATTTCAGATGACCGTGGATGAGGCTGTTGTCACTGATGACATTATCACTGGTACTTTTCTTGTTAATTCTGTACCAGCACGTGTACTTTTTGATTCTGGAGCAAACTGTTCATTTATATCTGTAAACTTCTGTGATAAGTTAAAGTTGACTCCTTTGTTGATTACAAACCCTATAGAAGTAGAAGTGGCCAGTGGCAAAATGGTTCGTGTTACCACCTCGGTAAAAGGGGCTAGTATTACGATAGAGGGTTATGATTTTCCTGTTTCATTTCTTCTGTTGCCTATTCCAAGTTTTGATGTGGTGTTAGGTATGAATTGGCTGAGTCAAAACAAAGCTAATATCGAGTGTCATAAAAAGTTGATTAAAATCCCAAATTCCGAAAAGTCATATGTAGTGGCTCGAGGAGAAAGGGAAAAAGGCAGTATTCCATTGGTTTCTATGATGAAAGCTAGAAAATCTCTAGCTAAAGGGTGTGAGTTTTATTTGGCTTATGTTGTGAATACCAAGTTAGAAAAGAGATCTGTGTTTGATGTCCGGGTGGTTTCTGAATACCCGGAGGTTTTCCCTGATGAGTTGCCCGGTTTGCCGCCTGTTAGGGAAGTTGAGTATCAGATTGATTTGATTCCTGGTTCTTCCCCTGTAGCTAAGTCTCCTTATAGATTAGCACCTTCTGAAATCCGGGAAATGATGACTCAGATTCAGGAACTGTTAGATAAGGGTTTTGTACGACCTAGTCATTCTCCCTGGGGCGCTCCTGTTTTATTTGTGAAAAAGAAAGACGGCACACTTCGTATGTGTATTGATTATAGGGAGCTAAATAAAAGGACTGTGAAGAATAAGTATCCTTTACCCAGAATTGACGAGTTATTTGATCAGTTGCAGGGATCCTCATATTTTTCTAAAATTGATTTGAGATCAGGTGATCACCAGGTGCGAGTTCGTGAAGAAGATGTTCCTAAGACTGCTTTTCGCACCAGGTACGGCCATTATGAGTTTTTAGTTATGCCGTTTGGATTGACTAATGCTCCTGCTGTGTTTATGGATCTAATGAATCGGGTTTGTCGACCGTTCCTTGATAAGTTTGTGATTGTATTTATTGATGATATTCTGATTTATTCAAAGTCTGAGTCTGAACATGAACAGCATTTGAGACTGGTTTTGGAAACTTTAAAAAGGGAACATTTGTATGCTAAGTTTTCAAAATGTGAATTCTGGTTGCGGGAAGTACAGTTTTTGGGGCATGTTATTTGTGATAATGGGATAAAGGTTGATCCGTCTAAGGTCGAGGCTGTGATGAATTGGAATACACCTAAATCTCCTTCTGAAATTAAAAGTTTTCTGGGTTTGGCGGGTTATTATAGAAAGTTCATTAAAGACTTTTCTAAGACTGCAAGTCCGTTGACCAGTTTGACACGTAAGAATGTTAGATTTCAATGGGGTGATCAGCAAGAAACAGCTTTTCAGACTCTGAGACAGTTGTTATGTCAGGCTCCGGTGTTAGCTCTGCTAGATGGTTCTGATGACTTTACTGTTTATTGTGATGCTTCTCATGCTGGTTTGGGATGTGTTTTAATGCAAAGAGATAGGGTAATTGCTTATGCTTCTCGTCAGTTGAAAACTCATGAAAAGAATTACCCTACACATGATTTAGAGCTTGCTGCAGTTGTATTTGCATTAAAGATTTGGAGGCATTACTTATATGGCACTAAATGTGTGATTTGTACTGACCACAAAAGTTTGCAGTATATGTTTACTCAGAAAGATTTGAATATGAGACAGAGGCGGTGGTTGGAGCTGATTAAGGATTATGATTGTGAAATCAGATACCACCCGGGTAAAGCTAATGTGGTGGCAGACGCGTTGAGTCGAAAGATGTCTTCTGATCGGGTATGTTTTATGCGTTTAGACATCCATTCTGATTTGATTTCTCAGTTACAGTCTGAAGCATTACTGGATGTTAATTTGAAATCTGAAATTTTGCTGAAACGTAAGGATTTATTGGTTGATGATTCTCGAGGTTTGAAAACCTTTCAGTCTCGGGTTTGGGTTCCATTGTTTGGGGGACTTCGGGATTTGATATTATCTGAGGCACATAAATCTAGATTATCTGTTCATCCTGGAAGTACAAAGATGTATAATGACCTGAAACCTTTTTATTGGTGGCCCACGATGAAAACCGATGTTGCACGTGTCGTGGAAACTTGTCACATTTGTTCCCAGGTGAAAGCAGAACATCAGAAACCGTATGGTTCATTGAGACAGCTGGATATTCCCGAGTGGAAATGGGAGCATGTTACTATGGATTTTGTCACCAAACTTCCCCGAACGCAGAAAGGTAATGATATGATTTGGGTGATTGTTGATAGATTGACTAAGAGTGCTCATTTTCTGGCTACCAGTGAGACTGCTTCTTTGACTCGATTGTCCCAGTTGTATATTCATGAGATAGTTTCGAGGCATGGGATACCGTTATCGATTGTGTCAGACAGGGATTCCAGGTTTATTTCTGGGTTTTGGCAGAGTTTACAGCGGGAATTGGGTACCAGAGTTAACCTCAGTACGGCTTATCACCCACAGACAGATGGTCAGACAGAGCGTACCATTCAGACTCTGGAAGATATGCTGCGGGCTTGTGTATTAGAGTATGGTGGTTCTTGGGATTCTCATTTGCCTTTGGTAGAGTTTGCTTATAATAACTCTTACCATTCCAGCATCGGCATGCCACCCTACGAGATGTTATATGGACGTCGCTGCAGAACACCTACTTGCTGGTTAGAGGCTGGAGAAAAGCAGTTTGCAGGTCCTGATATTGTACAGATTACAGCCGATAAAGTCGCTATAGCTCGTGAGAAACTGAAAGCTGCCAGAGATCGACAGAAACAGTATGCTGATCCACGCCGTCGTCCTGTTACTTTTGTTGAGGGTGAACTTGTTTATTTAAAGGTTTCCCCGTGGAAAGGTGTAATCAGATTTGGTAAGCGTGGAAAACTCGCCCCGAGGTATATTGGTCCTTTCAGAATCAGGCAGGTGGTTAATGATCAGACAGTCGCCTTGAATCTTCCTCCTGAGTTATCTGGTATTCATGACACTTTTAATATTTGTTATTTGAGGAAATGTAATGTGGAGGATCAATCCCAAATCCTTCCATTACAGGACCTTAGAGTCGATTCTAGTCAGAAACTAGTTGAGGAACCGATTGAGTTAGTTGATAGAAAGGTGACTAAATTACGTAAGAAAGAGATCCCGATGGTTTTAGTTAAATGGAGACATAGTTTGGGGGTGAACCTTACCTGGGAGACTGAGTCGAGCATGCGCTCACGATATCCTCATTTGTTTGAGTCTAGCGAGATTTCGGGGACGAAATCTTCCTAAGGAGAGGAGATTTGTAACACCCGCTTTTGTGGACATTTGGTAATTTCTTTTAAAATTAGATGTTATCATTTGTTATATTTAAATATCGTGTTTTATATGTTTGATTTATAAAATATGAAATTTGGTTAAGGATTTATTGTGACTAGTGAATTATTTACCGTTTTAAATAGTTGTATCTCACGGTAAAATAAAATAGTTTTCTCGCGAATGTTTCTAGGTTCCAGACAATAGATTGAAAGGGGACTAGTTTTAAGGGAATACGGAGTCGGTGTAAAAAAATTAAGCCGACCTATTTATTTCCTTTCTCTAAAAGGAAAGTTGTTTCCTTCACCTCCCTTGCATATCAACAACCTAAACCCTAAACTACACTTAAATCTAAAACAAGAATTTCAACTAGTGAAGCTATAAGCTGATTCTGATCTTCCCTTTAAATTCATCATCTTCATCTTAGTGAGTGTAAGTTTAATTTGAATTCAAGTTCATGTTTATAAATAATTTGATGAAATTCATAGTTAAATGAGTTAAGTGTTATATATGATGTTGTAATTGCTTTATGCTATAGTATGTACATATGTGAAGTTAGTTATAGCTTAGAAACTGAGTTATGAGAGCTGGAAGGTGATTTTTTGTTTGAAATTTTCGGGCAACAGCAGCAGGTTATGCAGGTTCAGGAGTCTGGGCGCCGATGAAGATCGCGGCGCGATCTCTTTAGATCGCGGCGTGATCTGAGGTCCATCGCGACGCGATGTTGTATTGGTTGCGACGCGATCTCATCAGAATCGCGACGCGATTTACTGGTATTGCGACGCGATTGAATGTTAATAGCGACGCGATCTTTTGTATTGCGACGCGACTGGGTACTGCAGATCAGATTTTACTCCTGTTTGTACATTGTTATTCATTGTAGTATATAGGCTATACAATAGCATAAATAAAGATGATTTGAGTATATGAAACGTGTTTATTGCTACTATGTGATTGCGTTTACTTAATTAAAATGGGGAGTGAATTTAGTTACTAACTCGATTGTTTTATGGTGTTTACAGATACACCGAAGACTCAGTGAGTTAGTCAGCTGAGTAAGTGAAGTGAAGTTAACAGGTGAATAGACTTGGAACTTCAGTGTGGTTTGGTTGTGACTTATTGGTTACAACGATATAATTAGTGATTGTTGATTATATTGCTGAGACATATATATATAACTGTGATGTGTTGCCTATGTGCATTCTGGTGATTCGGGGGTCAACAATTGTTGGACTGATTGCTACAGGTTAGTCAATGTGAGATTTGTAATCATGTGTTGAGAATGGAACACATATTGATTAAAGGTAGCAATCAGTTATCGGTAAAATCACTGTATTGGCCTGCAGTGATTGTAAGTGTCGCTTGGTGGGCCATCCGCGGTCAGAGGGCTTTACAAGGACCACCGATCCTCTTGGTGATGTTGTGTCAAAGTGATATTGTTGTTAATTGATATTGTTATAGCTAAGTCAAACTGTTGTAACAGGTTTATTCACTTAGCTTCGTGCTAATCCCGTTGTTTACTCCTTGCAGGTTTATGTGATGTTTTGGGACGGGGCAAGGAGTGACTGGGAGTTGTTTGACCAGGATTACTCTGATTTTGTTAGATACAGTTGCTTATGTTTTGTTATATAATAATTATAATAGAGTAATGGTTTGTAAACTAGCAGTTAATACTTATAACTTGTAATATGTTTTGATAGATGACATAATGTCATCCAGGTGAATATGAATGGAATTTCGCTTCCGGGTTTTAAAAAAAAAAAATGTCAAGTGAAATTAGGTGCGTGTTATAAATCACCTGGGAACGGGAAGACCAAATGCGACAGAAATAACCACATCTCTTCCCAGACGACGCACCGACCGTGCAATCGAGCTAATTTCGGGACGAAATTTCTTTAACAAGGGGAGAATGTAACAACCGCCAAATTAGGACTAGTGTTTAGTGCCTAATTCTATGATTAATACATGTAATTAGTTCTGTGTTAGGCTAATTAATGTAACGGAATATATATATTGATGAATATATACAACAATACGATTTGACTAAATCGTACGCAATTTAAATCGAATGTAATTCGATTCAGTCAAATACGGACGTTGGTGATCAAATTTTGCTAAATAACGTGACTTTATTTAATAACCCTATTATATCCGAAATAATATTTTAATAATCCTTCCAAATTGTCTCGTACCACACGATTAAAGCTTACACGATTTAAAAATGACAAATGCGCAAATAAATCTATATTACCATTTATAATCTAAACTAATAAAAGTTTGATATAAATAATTAAAGATTAATAATTAATAAATGTTCGCAAATTAAAATGAATAATAATCACGTAAAATAATTATTTAAACATTAAACGATTGGAGAAACGAGCACCGCACGGAGCGTCAATGCAGGGAACGAAATCTGGGACACACCCACATGGGTGGGCCCCGCCGAAAATCAGCCAAGAGGGGTAATCCCCTCCTCCCTCTTTTCATTTTCATCATCATCTTTATCTCTTCCTCTCTCTCTCCTTTTTCTTTCTTTCAAAATACCATCACCACCACCACTCACTAACTCACAAAAACGCACTATAAAATGAACTCGAATCATACCTCTCCTTTGGAATAAAAGATTCACCGCATCACGATCTACAACGCTATCTTTCCGGAATTTCATTTCGGCACTTTGTAAGTTCCGACAAATTCTCGAAACCTCTCGGTTTTACTTATTTTTGACTTATGGTTGTTTATTTACACTTATAATGTCCATATATGGGTGGGGTAAAAGTATTAGACCGAACGGTGGCCGGAAAACTCGTTTTCAGCCCAAAATCCGGCAATCAGTTGGAAGTGTCGCTAGTGTGCCAAAAACAGTACTAGCGACACTAGCTAAGTGTCGCCATGTCTAAGTGTCGCCCCTATAGTGACACACCCCAAGTGTCGCTGAACTACTTAACCAGATTTATCTTAGCGACACTCCCTTAGTGACGCCAAAAATTCGTAAGTGTCGCCTATAGCGACACTAATCAAGTGTCGCCAAATTATAAAAATCGGGAATCTAGAAACACTCATCAAGTGTCGCCTAACTAGTGTCGCCTATAGCGACACTAGCCAAGTGTCGCCAAAAACAGGGAGTTGTCAAATTATTTTACACCAAGTGTTAAACTTGTACAACCTCAAACACTTATACGATACGACTCCTAAAACACTTTGGAATACATTTATAAGTATAACACTTCAAAAACAATGATAATACTTTGACTATTACCCACCGTCACCAACGGGCCAAACATGTTTTCTAACAACAAACGATTACAAACATATGGACAAACATTGGGCATACTAGTTGGGTACAACTAAACGAAACGTCTTGCGAGACAACTACTTACATAACCTTATGTGTTTATATAACACCCTTCATTTTCAAAGCCATTTTTTTTATAACCGGAAACGAAAGTCCAACAATCAATTTCAAAACATAATTTATCATTTTGGGTGTTACATAATTTGAAAGACAACAATGATTTTATAAAATCAAAGATCAGAGTAAACATCGGGTCGTCAAACATCCCATCCAGTCAGCTACTCCTTGCTCATCCCATAATCTAATCATATCCTGCAAGGAGTGGTAATGTGGGGGATTAGCTCAACGCTAAGTGAATGAACTAATAACCATCAACACAGCTTAGCCTAACAAATATGTTTACAACTAAGCATAGCATACTAAACGAGTTTACAGCAACAGCATCGTAAACACACAACCATTTGTTTACAGCATAAAGCATCGCAAACAAATAACATCCAAGAGGATCGGCGGTCCTTGAGGCACCCTCATGCCCGGGTGACCCCTAAGCAACCTCACACCAACTGCAGGCCAATACAGCGGTAAACCGATAGCCTATGTACTATTTACCCGCACAACACAGTAGTCCTATAACCAACCGTGTACAAGGACCTGTGTTGGCAACTCAATAGTAACCTTAAGCCCAAACCATGTTGACCTATGAAAACACATATGCCCAAAGGCCAGATATCACAAAATCTATATCTATCAAGGCAATATGTCAATCCACAGTTTATAAGCAGTAAAACCACGTTTACCCGTTGTAACCAAATCTGTTACAACTAAGTTACGCTGAAGGTTACAGGTCCACTCACCAATACCTCCGCCGTCCACTCAGTAGTCTAATGTCACTGAGTCTTCTCCATATCTACGAACATTATAAACAATGAGTTAGTAATTAATTCATATCATATAACTCATTTAACTTAATAATGTTAATCATCATCATTAATCCCTTATAATATAATCACTAACAATACTTATCATTTATACACTAATAACATCAACTTAACACATGGATTCTTCAAAATCAACCAAACTCACAAACTTTATTAATGATCATATATCAACTTCATCATTTCTAAGTTAGGCTTAAGTTATAATCATGAATTAAACACTAACTAACAACTCTACACAACACCAAGCTTCAATCCATGAATATTCAACTAAACCCATAACTATCCATATGATTATCTCTTCATTCTTAAACTCAGATTAAGGTTATAATCCACATATAAACATCAACTAACTATCATGCAAGTATTTCAAGCTTCAATTTCAAGTAAATCATGTTAATTCCATCAATTACCCAAAAACCCATTTTGATTACAACTTGTATAACATGATTACTTCATTTCTAGGTTAAATTAATATTACTAACCATCTTACAAACACTTATTAACACCACCTTAACCAATTTCATACTTTAAATTCGGATTAAAGTCATTAACCCATCAAAATCATCGTAAACCCTAAGAATCACCATAAATCTATAATCTTAAGCTTGAATCTAGTTAGTAATCAACAATAACATGTTTAACTAACAACAATTTCACAAAATCAAACCCTAATTTCGGATTAAACCAAGAACATCAAAAACCCTCAAATTCTAGGTTATGAAAAATGAAGAACATGTGATTATACCTTGTTTGATGATGAAGGAAGCTTGAATCCAAGCTTAGAAGCTTCAATTTGATAATTTCTTCATGTTTGATTTAGGGTTTCACATAGCTAGTATGTATGCATCGTACGTATGTATGTATGAATGAGAAAATAAAGACCGACTCAAATAATTGAGGTTATCATATAAGTGTTAAATTTTATTCCCCGTACTTATTATTGTCTGGAACTTAAAAACCATTTACGGGGAAACACTATTTTACTTTACCGTCAACTAAATAAATTTAAAACAAATAATATTTTACTATCCACAATAACTCATTTAGCTAATGGACCTATTAAATTTATAATTATTCACAAGACATTGATTATTTAAAAACACACTTAAATAATTAAATAAATAAAGAAATTACCGATTTCGACTAGGCCCAAAACGAGGATGTTACAAATCTATCACCCTTAAAGAGATTTCATCCTCGAAATCTAATCGCACCTAGTTAACCTATTGAAATCAAATCACTTAAACAATAACTAGTGTATGCACATACGACATGTGTGTACATTAGTCTAAGTATCTATGCATCCACATAAACACTAAACGAGTACTCTTTATAATATGCTTACATGGTATATTTTAATTCATCTACTTACACATCACTAGTGTGTATTTCAACTTAAATTCACATAAGTCTTGATAAACCTATATAAGCATAACCGCTTATATATAGCAAAATAATAGTAGTGATAAACACCACCACATGCACATTTGTAATAAAAGTTTAACTCAATTCATAACTAACCATTTAGCTAATAACCATGTATCTCTACTTTTTGCAATTAGTTAAATACTGATTTACGGCTTGTAAATGTAACACCACCAGGTTACATGAAGCCCTATGCTTAGCCATATAAACACTTTGGATCACACAATTACTTAAAATAAGTGAAACACATAATCCTTTATTTTAATCTTAATCAGAAAACTAGCGACATGCTAGGATCTTTAAACCGAATATAAATACTTACATTCCTTTCTCTTAACAAAACAACCACAATGTTTATAAAACTTCAATGTTCATATTCACAATGAGAATTTAATTTAGATCATGCAAGCAATTAACCACATACATCATCCTTAAATGATGAAGCATCAATAACCTTATCCATCACAACTATTTATCTTAAGGTCAGTTTTTATCAATTGAAACACTATTTGATCCTGTAAAGTCTATTACTCACCTGTGTTTCAAATCATACCACTTTAATCCCACCTTTTAAAGCAAAGTACAAGTCACTTCCTATGATTAAAATCATAATCTACAAAATCGAATAGCACCAATCTCAACAGATAATTGCTATTATGCATCAATGGGTACTTGCTATCTCAGCACACGTACCACATTATCAAAATGTGCTAATCATCAACACATTTTCAATAATATTCACCTTTTTAGTCCATTTTAACTGACCTCGACTTAACTTATTTCATCACATAACTTTTTCAAATTACAATTTACCACTTTATCTAGCCATTAGATATACAACAACACATAAAATCACATGCAATTCGCACTTAATGATAATAAAATTATCAATTTGTCAAATTTAAACTCTTATTTTATAGACTATTCCGTCTTTCACATTGGCATAATTTCGCACATTTTTCTAACCATAAACTATCCGGACATGGCAGCCTTTACTTAACCTTTATTACCATGAATGAAGAATCACGTACTCATCTTAACAAGTAGAATAAACAGTTCAAACTCTTCTTTTACCACGTTTCCACATTAAACACTAGTTAAATAGTTTACTACCACCTTATTTTAGCCAATCAATAACTATTTCATAACTGCGGGTCAATACATGTTACCGTTAATTTAAAATCATTTAATTTCATTTGGTACTTAGTAGCCTCAACAACTCCATGTGAAATGGTATAATATGAATACGTTGGCCAGACGTCATCATATTATGTCAGTCACACTTTATTCTCAGGCTAGTTCATACCATTGATCTCTCAAAATTTATTAGTCTTTACCCTTACTCATATCATAACCATGATATCAACCATTTGCACAATTATAACTACCCATAGTAGCAGGTATATCATCAAGTATTAGTTTACTACCGTTTTCGACTTATCATTTTGAATGTACATTACACATATCATCAAGTTTACACAAACAACGCAGACATTCAACACCTCTTTTTATTATATCCTTAACTCATGTGTAATGTCTAACACCATTATTACAAACAACTTCTTTATTACCTGATTCAAGGCCACTTACTAATTACATCACTCAACATTAATTGTACATCTGGTACTAAACACTTCATCTATACTACGTGTAATATTCAATATGTTCTCTCCAATCTTTACCTCTTTAGTTGTAATATAAGTAAACCCTCCATGCATACATGCGAATTATTACTCTACTGTCAAATACCAATAAGTATAGACCCATGTATTCCTTTTAATCTCTAAGAATACTTATTTTAACCATTTCCAATATTTTAGATGACTCATTTACTTCATCCTATTTCACTTAGTCCATATAACTCAAGAATTTAAATCACCACCAACAACAGTTGGCCACAATCGACAATACGACGAATACACAGCTTGAAAATAACTTATACTCACTAAAATGTGAGGACCTCTTAAAACAAGTTATAACGTCATAATTAGTCATAGGGATGATCCCAGGGCTCAAAGAAACAAAAGCCCAATTTAAAACGTAAGTCAAAAGTTCAAAATAATGAAGAATACACAGCTTGAAAATAACTTATACTCACTAAAATGCTTAATAACTTGTTAACATTGGCTACATACTTAATAATAAACTTGCTACATATATAGTCAACTCTTTGTATGCAAGTTAATTCACATTACATATCACATTCTTTCGTATGTATCTATTCTTCAGAATTTCAATTTAACAACTGACATAAGTCAATATCCAATTTTATCTGAAACTTTGAACACATGTCAATCTATTACCTCCATTTCAGCATATGGCACGATATCAAGCACCAATGTCTTAACAATATCCCGTGTAATACCAAACGCGTATTCAATAATAGTCATCTGATTATATTATCCACTTAATCATACTGCTCCAAAATCTATCATTTTATAAGAGCAAGTAATTTCACATAATCAATTAAACATGCCTAGTTGTCACTGTTACCATAACAGCTAACCTCAAATTAATAACATATCAGATCATGTCATTAATTCAATATTTACATATTTTCTTCGGCATTCCCACATGCTTCAATTCATATAGCAACTAACCACATATTGATAGCATATAAATTAGGTCATCATTTATGTCATTATTTTGATGTTTATATACCATTTACAAATTTCATTTTACTAGGAAGGCGTACCTCTTCCTCAATCATATAAAATCATACAACTATTTTAATACTTTATTATCATATTGTAGACACACTTAAATTCCAAATAATACAACTGTTACACTTTATTCAACAATGTGTCTACACAATTCAATACTTATTCTATCATTTCTAGTTCATTCAGAACTACTCATGATGCTACACGTCTCATTTAATATTCCTATCATTACATTAAGATGTAATAATCATCAATGACTCATAACTGGGGAAGCATATCAGTCTGACCCAATTTACTTTACTACTAAGCATAATCATCATAGCAAAGTAAACAATTCAAGTTATTTAAATTCAACAAGCTTATCGAGAAGTACCTGATACACTTATGCCAACGAACATAAAGGAATCATTGAGAGTACCAGTCGGTTACTCATGTTCCTCCGTCTCTGCAATCAAAACAACAATCTTGCATCTTGTTATGTGTTAGTACATATCCTACTAACCGATTTTCATACAGTAACTAAACCCCACACCCTAGAATGTTTGACTTGACACAATCCAGATTTGGGATTGAACACCATACTAATGTTCAATTCACCCAAACCTATGCTCTGATACCAACTTATAACACCCCTCATTTTACAGTCATTTAAATATAATACATCGGAAACGCAAGTCCAAGTAAACATTAAAAATTTGCATTATTTAATAAACATATAAAATCAAACTATTCCAAATCATAGTTTATCAACTTGGGTGTTATATGAAAACAAAAGATAACACTGATTTATTCAAATCAGATATCAGAGTAAATGTCTGGTCGTCAAACATTCCATCTAGTCCAACTTCTTGCCCACCCGTTAATAAATCCATAACCTGCAAGAAGTATTAATGTGGGGGATTAGCTCAATGCTAAGTGAGTAGACATGTAATCAACAGTCCAACTTAGCAATAACAAATCTTACAACAAGATAATCGTAAACAGATAATATCAATGAGGATCGGTGGCTCTTGAGAAACCCTACTGCCATGGTGGCTCTCAAAGAACACTTACCGTCAATCTGTAAGGCCAATACAGAATAGACCGATAGCTTGGTACTAATTTCATACGACCTAATTTCCTGTTAACGATATGTATTAGAAAATTCCTGTCGTCTAACAATTGTAACCAAGCCCAACATCTTGCTGACCTCAATAATCAATGCTCATAGGCAATATATCAAGTGATCACATATTCATCATGGCAATATATCAGACTAAACAGTCTATAATAGTAAAATTACGTTTACCCGTTGTAACCAAACCTGTTACAACTAAATCACACTGAGGGTACAGATCCACTCACCAATACCTCAGTCGTCCACTCAGTAGTCTAATGTCACTGAGTTTTCTCTGAATCTGAGAATTCAAATAAATAACGAGTCGGTAACTCATTCCATACAGGTAATCCATATTATAATCATATAACATATTTCAATACCTAATAACAAACTACAAACCATAATCAGGTTATTAAAATCATAAGTACTTAGTCCAACCATGCTTTAAAATTAATTAATCATTTATTCATCTTTATTTGATAAATATCAAATTACAATCATAGTCATTTTATCTTTATTTACTTATAAAATCAATCAATAATATTAATTATTATCATTATAATATATTATGTTAATAATAAGAGTCTAAACCATTTAAATCTACAAGTCTGTGTT
The DNA here is from genome assembly GCA_949592205.1 of Helichrysum umbraculigerum. Lineage (NCBI taxonomy): Eukaryota > Viridiplantae > Streptophyta > Magnoliopsida > Asterales > Asteraceae > Helichrysum > Helichrysum umbraculigerum. Next base: position 66,128,288 of record CATIUR010000007.1, on the reverse strand, counting down.
TACTGTCACCAACACCTTAGACCCGCCGGCTTTTTGAAGGAACCAGCCGGGTTCCATCAGTCCAGGACCAGCCGGCTTTTGAGCCAAACCCGCCGATTTACAACCACTAAGAATCAGTCGGCCAGTGTATCAAAACAACCGACTTTTACTAAGCTTAGAACCAGCCGGTTTGCTCATAGAAGCAGCCGACTTCCTCACCACCAAACCCACGACGTGCACTCCATTTTTATAATGAATCCGAATTGGTATCCTTCCAACTTGTAAACTCAGTGTTCTAACTTAATATTATTCTATCTATATGCAACAATAAACATCAACCAACAATTATATATATTTCAGTACACTTGCTACTTCACTTTCAAGTATATATATCATGAAGCCTAGAAGTTATTCAAATCAAAATTAAAGAATCCTTCATATAACTTAGTTTATTATCTTCAATATCATCATATTATATCATATAACATTCCATCAAACATGAATTTCATAACTCTATCATTAATTCCTACATAGTTTCAATCGATTCAAAACTTTAAGAATCGATTCAATAATCATTAATATCCTTATATATCCTTAATCAACACCGTATACACCAAGTATATAACAAAAATGACACATACACTCTGTACCATAATACATACAGTTACCAAAAGTAGTTTCATGAAAATCAACCAAATAATATTAACTTACCATTCAAAAAGTAGCTACGATGATGATGAATATGAGACACAAGCTGACAGAGTTAATGAAACCACATGAAGAATTCTTTGACTTTTAATTATCCTCTAGATTTCTTGCCAATTTTTATAGGTTTAAGTTTGTATAAATGAGATAGTGGAATTTTGGGGAAAGTTTAAGAATTTTAAGTCGGTCTCCTATAATAAACCGACTCCCAACCACTTTAATGTTTATCCCCTTTCAAACTTATTGTCTGGAACCTAAAAACCATTTGCGATTCCAACTATTTTATTTTTTCTTAAAACTCTATATATATATATTTTTTTTACAAATAATAATTTACCAGTCACAATAAATCATTTCACCTATTTACTTAACTTTCACAATCAAACATAATAGTATAAAATTATTTCTAACTTATCAAATAAAAATTTAAAGTTAAAGAGATTTACCAGGTTACCACTAGACCCCTAGGGTGGGTGTTACATTATGACCATATAATCACTATTCTATCACCCATTCCACATAACTTTGACTAATCTAAGTCAAACCAAACCATCATCACTATTGGTGTCATAACATAACCTTAAATCACCAATTCCGCATATTACCATCATATTTACACAAATTACATCAAGTATTCCACATTGACCTTTCCTAAAACTTGTCAATACATTTAAAAGCATCATTGACCACTTTGACTTTTCGGGTCAAACACACATCTTCCAATTAATGTACACTTTCTAATTTAAACCACCACGACTTTAAACATTTTACTTGAGGTATACCATCACCTCATTAAATTCCTTATGGAAAATCATTTCAATTTAATCTATCAAGATTTACTACTAAGCACATAATCAACTATGCTAAACACATAGACAAAATCAATTTACTTTACTAATCATAGTCATCATAACAAGTAAACAATTCAAACTTATTTAATTCGAACAAGCTTATAGAGAATTACCTGATGCTTTTACACCAACGAACATAGAGGAATCATTGAGAATACCGGTCGGTTACTCATGTTCCTCCTTCTCTGCAATCAAACACAATCTCACATCTTGTTAAGCGTTAGTACATATCTTACTACCCAATTATCATGCAACAACTAACCCCACCTTCTGGAATGTTTGACTTGACACAAATCCAGATTTGGGATTGAACACCATAAATGTTCAATTCACCCAAACCGATGCTCTGATACCAATTTATAACACCCTTCATTTTCAAAGCCATTTTTTTTTTTATAACCGGAAGCGAAAGTCCAACAATCTATTTCAAAACATAATTTATCATTTTGGGTGTTACATAATTTGAAAGACAACAATGATTTTATAAAATCAAAGATCAGAGTAAACATCGGGTCATCAAACATCCCATCCAGTCAGCTACTCCTTGCTCATCCCATAATCTAATCATATCCTGCAAGGAGTGGTAATGTGGGGGATTAGCTCAACGCTAAGTGAATGAACTAATAACCATCAACACAGCTTAGCCTAACAAATATGTTTACAACTAAGCATAGCATACTAAACGAGTTTACAGCAACAACATCGTAAACACACAACCATTTGTTTACAGCATAAAGCATCGCAAACAAATAACATCCAAGAGGATCGGCGGTCCTTGAGGCGCCCTCATGCCCGGGTGGCCCCCAAGCAACCTCACACCAACTGCAGGCCAATACAGCGGTAAACCGATAGCCTAGGTACTATTTACCCGCACAACACAGTAGTCCTATAACCAACCGTGTACAAGGACCTGTGTTGGCAACTCAATAGTAACCTTAAGCCCAAACCATGTTGACCTCTGAAAACACATATGCCCAAAGGCCAGATATCACAAAATCTATATCTATCAAGGCAATATGTCAATCCACAGTTTATAAGCAGTAAAACCACGTTTACCCGTTGTAACCAAATCTGTTACAACTAAGTTACGCTGAAGGTTACAGGTCCACTCACCAATACCTCCGCCGTCCACTCAGTAGTCTAATGTCACTGAGTCTTCTCCATATCTACGAACATTATAAACAATGAGTTAGTAATTAATTCATATCATATAACTCATTTAACTTAATAATGTTAATCATCATCATTAATCCCTTATAATATAATCACTAACAGTACTTATCATTTATACACTAATAACATCAACTTAACACATGGATTCTTCAAAATCAACCAAACTCACAAACTTTATTAATGATCATATATCAACTTCATCATTTCTAAGTTAGGCTTAAGTTATAATCATGAAGTAAACACTAACTAACAACTCTACACAACACCAAGCTTCAATCCATGAATATTCAACTAAACCCATAACTATCCATATGATTATCTCTTCATTCTTAAACTAAGATTAAGGTTATAATCCACATATAAACATCAACTAACTATCATGCAAGTATTTCAAGCTTCAATTTCAAGTAAATCATGTTAATTCCATCAATTACCCAAAAACCCATTTTGATTACAACTTGTATAACATGATTACTTCATTTCTAGGTTAAATTAATATTACTAACCATCTTACAAACACTTATTAACACCACCTTAACCAATTTCATACTTTAAATTCGGATTAAAGTCATTAACCCATCAAAATCATCGTAAACCCTAAGAATCACCATAAATCTATAATCTTAAGCTTGAATCTAGTTAGTAATCAACAATAACATGTTTAACTAACAACAATTTCACAAAATCAAACCCTAATTTCGGATTAAACCAAGAACATCAAAAACCCCCAAATTCTAGGTTATGAAAAATGAAGAACATGTGATTATACCTTGTTTGATGATGAAGGAAGCTTGAATCCAAGCTTAGAAGCTTCAATTTGATAATTTCTTCATGTTTGATTTAGGGTTTCACATAGCTAGTATGTATGCATCGTACGTATGTATGTATGAATGAGAAAATAAAGACCGACTCAAATAATTGAGGTTATCATATAAGTGTTAAATTTTATTCCCCGTACTTATTATTGTCTGGAACTTAAAAACCATTTCGGGGAAACACTATTTTACTTTACCGTCAACTAAATAAATTTAAAACAAATAATATTTTACTATCCACAATAACTCATTTAGCTAATGGACCTATTAAATTTATAATTATTCACAAGACATTAATTATTTAAAAACACACTTAAATAATTAAATAAATAAAGAAATTACCGATTTCGACTAGGCCCAAAACGAGGATGTTACAAATAGGCATTTGAAGGTTACGGGTTCGGAGAACCTACGGTTGATATTACTTACACGTTTATTGATATAAACGTACTTGCAAAGACTCAGGTGAGTCTTACAGCCCCACTTTTACTGTTTTACATACGGGGTGAGATACATGCTACTGTTTTTCTTGAACACAAGTACTAAAACTGCTTACTATACCAAACGGAATTGCATGAGTTATTTACTATTTACAGAAGTCTCTCCATCATATATCGTTAGTTATGGACTTAAGCGCGAACACTAGTTAATGGATCCATTAGGGAAATGACCCTCCCCGCCCGGGGTAGTAGCGCTACCACGAACCGTTATGTATAAACGGGCGACTATTATTTCGTTACTTATGCTTGCTCAATTACGAGCATGTCACGGGAGCAACTGATTACTTACGGGTTAAGCTTCGATTATGAGCCTCATGGCAACGGTATAACTTATTTACTTTACATTTGCTGGATTTGCAAATACTTGATTTACGCCTGCGGGCACTATGGATGAAATCTTGTGTTCAAAACTTATATTACTTACAAACCTGTGAGATTCACCAACATTCGTGTTGACCTTTTAGCATGTATTATCAGGTACTCATATGGAGTAGGATTCCCCCAGGACATAGCCAGAGTCGCATGATTTCAACTAAACTGCATTTAACAGAGATTCTCAGCATTATCTTTTGTACATGTTGATTATGTAATAGAATCTCCCGCCATATGCGTGGACTCTAGGGAACTATTTTTGTATACGAAAACATTAAGTTTTCAAACATATATTTCTATGAAATCGTTTTACAACGTCTCATTTAGAGGTCGTTTACTGTATATCTTGTGCTTTGTATATTGATTAGTAACACCCAAGTACGCTTCCGCAAATCATTAAATTTGGGGGTGTTACAATAATAAACTAAACCAATTTAAAGTATTAGAAAAATTAGAAATAACCAATTTAGATAGAAGATTGTATTTATTTAGATTAGCTTTACTTAAACTTTATAGTTTTCCTCTATGTCTATTTATCGTTGATTAATCTATTGGTGAATTAACAAATATAGATAGCTTCCTCGGGCAAAGGTTAACTACCTTATAACATTTAGGAAAAGCACTAGATTCACTACAAATATACTATAGAGAGCTCCTCTTCTTAGTATTGCTCACCCAAACCTTATTCAATTAAACCTTTCAACAATCTATTATAAATTTGTGGGCAACATTGTAGCATACAAGCGTTTATGATTACCACATTAATTATATTCAAAAGTCTTAATGTTCTTAACCTATCACCGGGCAGGGTCTCAAGTTCATAATTAATTAAAGTATAACATATAAATTAATTAACTATGTAAGAACAACTTAATTATATAATCAATACAATTATCGGGAAAGTATAATAAATATTCAATAGATTAATATCAACGTATTCATAAGTTCAAACTATAATTCAAGTAACATTCATCTAAAATAAACATAATAAGAAACTTAATTCATAACTAAAATCAAGTAAACAATATCCATAGTATAATTAAATAGCGTACTTACAAAATACAAGGATAAAGAAACCAAACCCTAATGATGAACAAGCTCTTTGTAGGGTTTAAAACCTTCAAACCCTAGCTTCCTAACCTCCATATTCGCACCTCTATTCGTATTCTAAACCCCAAAGTCGAATTTAGAATATCAGAATCGTATGGTTAATGGCTGAGAATGAGCCTCTATTTATACATGCAGACTCGACATTCCAACCGCCGGTTGAGGACTTCAACCGTCGGTTGGATTAACTTTTTGCCCACGAAACCCGGATATGACCCACGCGTTCCACCGCCTTCCATATTTATGTTTCAACCGCTAGTTGTATTAACCAGCCGCCGGCTGGATCTTGATTCCAGAATGTTCCATGCACGGTTTGGCTTTACTTTTGGGCTTCATTATCTTTGTAATCCGAATTAAATCTTCTTTAAGGCCCAATACTTTTAATAATACAGGTTTAGTCTTTAATTTAAGCCCAATTATCTTTGAGACTTGATTTAATCTTCATTTTCTTCAATCCTGAGCCCATTTTCATTCTTTTTCTCCAATACTTGATTTAAAACACTTTTCTGCACATATAAATAAAACCAGTATCTGAATTCATATAAATGCAATAAAAATATATAAAAACTAGGGAATATTGGTATATAAATATAGTATTATTTGATGTTATTAACAAGTGTTTTGACATTCGTTGGATTATCAGTTAGTTTATAAGATTGTATTGAACCTTTCGGAGTTCCAATGTTAAACCAGAGCTGATTCCGTAATATGACTACCTTTGGTCGTTCTCTGACTTCCATACGTTTATACTCCGCATAAAGCGTTTCCAGTACTATATCGGAGAACAGTCGAATAGGAGCCTGTCATATTACTTTACGATTATTGTACAAGGATTATATAATGTCATCCATATTTTTGATTATATACATCCCAACAATCACTATAATAAACTACTCGCAATTAATGACAATATTTATATCACATACCAAATAATAATGCATAATTAAATATAACATAAAACAAGTATGAAAAGGTTTAGATATCACCCGGAAATTAAAGCGTAGCAGCGTATTATAACAATTGACAAACTCTTCACACGTACAATGCTAATCCTCGATTACAATCGTTCATTCTAGTTCCTGGATTATTCCGGAGATTAATCTGACTAATCCTAGCTAGAGAGAGAAAGAATGTTAAATTTAGAAAGAGAATTGGAAGTGTGTTTTTGGAGGTGAGAGTCTTCCAAGAGTGTGTATTTTTAAATGATTCCAAAGGTATATTCATAGGTAAAAATCGGCTCACGATAGCAAAAACAGACTCACGTTAGTGAAAAAGCAGAAAACTACGCCCACTGGGCCGGATCCGGCTGGCAGCGAGCCGGACCGGTACGAGTACGAGCACACGTGTCAGAAAAAGTAGCCGGTGCCGGCTGGAACCAACCGGATCCGACCAAAGGTCAACCGGTACCGGCTGGCAGCTAGCCAAATCCGGCCGGCGGTTGGCCGATGCCTGCCCACTGCACTTTCGGTTCACGTTTTGCTTTGTATTACGCATCCGATTGCGATGATTCTTATTGCGTTGGATTCGATTTTCGAAAACAAAGACTTTGATGTAAACAATCCCAGAGATGGGTCTTCAAACTTGGGATAGTTTTTCTCGAATGTTTTGGATCTTTAAAACGTGCGTAGAATCTTCGTTTTTCGTCTGTTTTGCTCGATTTTTCTCGTGCTTCCTTATTTTAATCTACTTGACAAAATAACACCGATTAATGCAATATTTGAGCTAATTTGCCAAATATTGGTCTTAAATGAGGGAGATATCGGCAATAAAAACGTGACTTTTTACGCGATATCAAGCAGCGACCGACCATTGAAGGACGGGGCTTAACTGCCGACATCTAGGTCTAGAATCAGACCCGCTATGATATCATGTTAAATAATGAATTCCCCGTAATTAACTTATGATTTATTATTAACGAACATCATATAGAAGACAATACCCTAAACCCACAAACGGGTAGGACTATGCTAATTAACCTATCCCAATACTCAAATATGACATTCATGTTAATCTTTAATAATTTCATTTTGTTTTGTCAATATTAAGAAAATTTTATAAAAATGAGGTATGAACTGACTATAAACCAATTACAACAAAACAGCTTAGCAGTGTTTTAAAAACCGGACCGGACCGGGCGGTCGGACCGGTTGGACCGTGAACCGGAACTGCCCCCGGTTAGCGGTTGGACCGGAAAAAACCGGAAAAATCGGGAAAAAACCGTGAACAGGTAAAAAGACCGGTTTTGTGTCCGGTCCGGTTTTTAAAACATTGCAGCTTAGTTAATCTTAACTTATCAGTTTCATTTTTGCTAACAAAGTTATACAATACGTGTGGATACGTATTTGTGTGTTGTCATGTGTCAGCACCTCTCAGCATGAGTTTGAGATATTCTGACTAAAAAATATATATTTTCTATTTTTTAATTTATTTTGAAAATTAGTCGGAAAACTATGAATCCAATTAAGCAGCTATCTATTCAATTCTTTTCTTGCTTGCTCTTTTCTTCACGTATCTATCCTAATTTCCTCATAAGTATATGAAAATAACGGAAATTTCTACATTACAAAAATTTAATCATATACTACCAATTATGCATCATTGTATGGTAACGCACAAAAAACTTTAAAATTCCTAAATCAAACCCAAAAGAATAAAAAAAAAAAGATGTCAATTTTATAGGACTTCTCTAATCTTAAAATAAGGAAATAAATATAAGAGTAAAATGCTATGTGCAAAGTGTACAACTACAACATCTTACATTCTTACCTTACATAACCTTACATATTTTGTTACTAGAGGATGCTATCCCCATTTGTGAAAAAGAAAATTAAAGTTTAAGGGCGCGTTTAGTTACAGAAAACTCCTTACTTTTTCATAAATTTTTCTAAGAAAACTAGAAAAATAGAAATCACATTCAAATCTGAGTTTTCCACAAAACTTTGAAAACTATTTCTTATGGTTTTACAAGTTTCCATCTCTACTCTCTTTTGGAATAGGAAAACTTCATCCCTCACATTTGAACACGTTTTCTAAGCTTTCATTGCTTTTCTAGAGAAGTAAAACACCCACCAATTTCTACAAAAACAGATCGCAAAGGAAAATGAGGAAATTTTTCGTAACTAAACGCACCGTAAGAACTTTCTAATAATGTCCATAAACTATTGATACTCCGTGCTTTATAGTCGTACATCCATCATAATATTATCGTCCACAATTTCTCTGTTGGTATTTTCCAAAATTATTGTCGACTTTCAAAATCAACTAATCAAAAGGCTTCAAAATAATAAAGATTAGAATTATTGGTAGTAAACTGTAATAAATTTGTTTTTCTTAAACTATGTGTTTTTTTGTCCGGTGACAATATTTTTGAGACGAATGGAGTATCTAAAATGAATTAAACCATTTCCGTTGTTATTACAAACTTACAATATAACAAATTAATTAGCTTGTAAAATCGCAAAAAAATGTTTTCATATTTTTATTGAATATAGTTTTAGGGTAGGGTTCAAATGAGAATAGGAATTTGTGTGAGAATGAGAGAACCAATGATATCAAGCCATGTGTACAAAGAGAATGTTCCACATGTACAAAACTCATTTACCCCCAACATCAATTATCTCACAAACGACAAATCCAAAAATTATGAAAATTGCACCATTAAATTCAGCGTTTTTCTCCTCTTCGATTTGCCGTCTCTCAAGGCATACTTTCGAAAAAAAAAAATTCATTTTTTTGGTGGGTTTCACATTTACTAACACATGTGTTACTGATTTGTAAAACTCACCAAAAAATGGATGAAAAAAAAAGTTGTCGAAAGTATGCCTTGAGGGACGGCAAATCGAAGAGGAGAAAACGCTGAATTTTATGGTGCAATTTTCATGATTTTTCGACTTACCATTTGTGAGATATTTAATTTTAAAAAATGTGGAGGAGAGAGAATAAAGTGACACATGGCATAAATCTATTGGTTCCCTCATTCTCACTCAAAATTGGTGTACTCATTTGAACCTTACTCTATGGTCTTATAGCTTTTCGAGTTTATAAAAGTTATAATTATATCGACATGCGGATTCAGAATATCGACCCGTAAACCGTAGGACAAACATTAGGCGGACTTAATTACATTATAAAAATGTTAAATTGCATACACAACATCATTAGTTTATTATCTATAGGATCTATACTATAATTTTTGTGATTCCGTAGTACTAGAAAATAATATATTCCTCAAGTTTTTCTTAAAAAAAGTTGCATATCATACAATGAATATACCCGGTCATAATATCACATCTTTTATGTAGCTCCACCCTTATTGACATGAATATTGTACGAAAATCATTTTTTTAAAGAAGCCTCTTTATTGTGTTGTTAAACAAAACTTATGAGCTAAGACTTATTAAAAGTATAAGTTCAATGCCCCGAAAGCCCTCAGAAATCTTATGCCAAACACTGCCTATCACGGTTTCCTCAAAAGTATATACAAAATCAAGTCCAAAAATATATAAAAGATAACATGCAATAACGAATCTAGGATTTATGTTACACATTGTAAAATGAATAGACCTTGGTCATGACTATCGTAGTTCTGCGCCTGGTAACGAGAATTATTTAAGAAGTTTCCAGTGACATACAAAGACTATTCATACCTTCTGAAATGAATAAACCTTATTTTATTGTTATCACCATACAACCACACCATTAAACAAGAACTATCAAATAATAGTGAAAAATATCCATCAAACCGACAAATCGAGTGGGAAAGATCCATATATAATTGCAAATCATTGTAATCGGGTACACACCCGAAAACCGACGGTGGTAATTTTGGACACGTAAGCTCATGAAATTATATTAATACTCCGTAGAATTTTCAATTTTCAGCCTAATAAATACAAAAAAAAGGGACAGCCCATACTCGCATGACTCCAATACACGTCAGATGGGTCTACTGCCACCTTAATTTGCGTGACCCATTTTAGGTTCATTTTAAACATTGTTATCCATATCTTCGCCCTCTCAACAACGGAGCTGATAAATACAACAAATAAAAGTGTTCTATACAACAAAACTATACTATAAGTACTTGTATTTTATGCAATAACTGTTGTACTGTTGGTGTAAGAAACATTTTTATTTGTTGTATTTATCAACTCCCTTCAACGAACTCACTCACAAACCTAGGGTGTGTAAGTGTATTCATTCGGTACATACATTTTAAGGGTAGTGAAGGATCCAGAAATTCAAGTGACCCGTAGCACAAATTTTTTCATAATATTGAATAGATAATTTTTTCATAAATATATACGATTTCATTCGAATTTAGTAGTTTTTTAGAGTAAATAACATACAAAATGGACTAATCATTTATCAAACCAGTAGCAGAACTTGTTTGGACTTGTAGCAATAGCAATAAAATCAATTATTTCTAAAAAAAATTACACTTCGCATGACGAACAGACCCGTAGCAAGCGCTACCTCTAGTTTCAACGTGGCTCCGTTGCTGTTTAAGGGATTCTAAGGGATTAAGCTTCAAGTTTTCATAATCGCAGTCCCTTAATCCCCGTATGGCAACCAAATTATAGCAATAATTATTGAAAAAAGTATAACACCCCTCGTTTACTTATAAACAATAATATAATAATGGCGACTCGGAAGCGTATATTTAAAACATACTGTCAATGTACTCAAAATGTCAATAAACTTTTTCAAATCAACTACACGACATTTCAACAAACTCGGTGTTATATAATTCAAAACACTTTTACAATTTTAAAATTAACATCAGAGTAACCGTCTGTCAAACATTCCATCCAGTCCAACAACCTCCTGCTCAATACGTCCCATTAATATACAACCTGCAGGAAGAACTGTGGTGGGGTTAGCACAACGCTAAGTGAGTGAACCAATAACAACAGTCCAACTCAGCATAATAATCTGTTTACATTAAACCACAATAAACAGATAATAAATCAATGAATCAATCACTCAATTACTAGCCGACATATACCCAATGTCATTCAAGCTACGTCAAGAGGATCGGTGGTCCCTGAGCATCCATATACCGGTTTGGCACCCAAGAACACTTATAGTTCAACTGTATTTGGCCTATACAGCACTACCGATAACTTGTTGTTGCTCACACACGACCTAGATCTCTAAACCAACAATTCAAGTTTATGAGATCTCCTGTCGTCTACAACAACAACAACAAGCCCAACTATCAAATCAAGTTGACCTCTGAATCTTACATATTAGCACAAATAAGCTAAGTAAGTAACATGCCAGTCTATCATGGCCACATGTTTCACAGATGCATCATATCACAGTAATATAATAAATTACTCTTTGTAAATCAAATCATTACAACTAAATCACACTGAGGTTACAGATCCACTCACCGACACCTCAGGCCTCCACTCAGTAGTCTAATATCACTGAGCCTTCTCCACATCTGAGAATTTACAATCAAATATAAGTTAGTAATCCATATCAACACATAACTTATATCAATCTCTACTATTAGGAACTTAACATAATAATATGAATATTACTAGTTCCTAATCATATATTAGTTATTACAACATAACTATTATCATATATGAACCTCAACATATATCAAATAACAATCACATTACTTATAAAAAAAATCAAACAAGAAATGTGACACCAGCCTATCAAGCCGCCGGCTTCTCTATGAAGCCGTCGGCTTCAAACCATCACCCGCCGGCTTCACCTTCCAAACCGCCGGGTCAATTACCAAATGCGGTAACAGAACTAAACTTCGTTTTAAAGCTTACACTACCCGCCGGGTCGGGTTTATACCCGCCGGGTTCCTGCCAGACTAACCAAGCCGCCGGCTTGCCCCACGAAGCCGCCGGCTTCATCCATCGTTCCAGCCCAGGTACGAGCTGATCAAAACCCTAACTTACGGATTTTACCCAAAATCACCAAAAACACGATTTTAAACGGTTATAAACGACTACTAACATTACATAATCAATATATAACCTTTATAACATGTTTCTAACATCTAAATATCTCAAATCATCAATTTACCCAAATTCAATCAAAATCAAATTCTTAAATACATCAAGAACACTTACTATTTGAAGAATCTGATTATGATAATCTGATGATTATGAAGTTTCACGAGGATCACAACTTCCTGATTTGATTTCTGGATTGATTTGGAGGTTTTCAGAGAGTTTCTGTGAGTTTTGAAGTTTCTCAATAAACTTTCCTAAAGAGGAAAGTGATATATATAACCGACCTCACAAACCGCCTTCAATATACGGGTATAATTTAATACCCCATCTCAATCTATTGTCTGGAACCCGAAAACCATTTACGAGTCCAAACATTTTATTGCACCGTCAACTACATTAATTTACAACAATTAATATTTCACTTATCACATTGGAATATTCGACTCCTATTCCAATTATTTCACTAATTCAAACAATATTATTTCCAAACACATTTAAATACTAATTTAAATCAAGAAATAATATAACACAATTAGGTCCATTTCGAGGATGTTACAACTCTCCCCCCCTTAAAGAGATTTCGTCCCCGAAATCTAACCTAAATCAATCTAACTATTGTGATATAATCACATACATCTTATCATACATTCGTCCTCAATAGCAACTTACAACTATACCTAGACTGTTTGAATTCTTTCCACATGTACATATCCAAATGTACATGCTTCTATCTTTTCCTATGCACACTTACAGTGCATCCATCCAACATCTCATAGGAATCAATCATCTATCTAATTTCTTTATCACCAATCAGATAAAAGTTTAAAGCACCCAATCACTTTAACCAATAACAATAAGTGAAACCTAACATCACTTACTAGGTCTACACAACCAGAAATTAGCAACATGCTAAAATCTTTAACCTATTCTCACTGTTCATCACTGTTAACAATAAAACAGCAGCAACAATATCACAACAACATTGTTTATTAAACCCCAATGTACCTAGCAACATTGAAATATAATTCAACTCACGACCAACAATCAATCTAATATACAGATTACAATCTTAAATCTCTACCATCAAAGATCTGAAATCCAAATCTAGGTCAACTTTTCATCCAAAAGTTTCATACCTACTTTCTTTTGAATACTCTATCATATTCACATATCATTTCAATCATATGAAACCTTTTACTTAAAAGTAATCCAGATTCCTATCACCTTAATAAGTACTGCAGAGGTCAACTCAGTAGGTAAAACCACAATCAACAAGTACTTTGCTCAATCAACAAAAGTACCACAATCAATCTTACCTACAATCAACCAACCTCTACATTGACTTATTTCCATTTGTAACTCCTTTCATTACTACCTATCAATTGTCAACAACATCTAAGTCGACAATAACTATTGCTCAACAATAATCACAACATTAGTGATTATACATTCCAGTACACCTATCAGTACTTAATATTTGTCTTCAAACTCTAACTAACCATCAAGTTAGAATTTATATACTACTTAAACTGGTAAGACATCAAAATCTATTCTTAGCAACCAGTTATTTTCACTCAACCTTAAGCTCTTAAGCTACTAATCACAAACCATTAGCAATTATACAACTTGAATCACTTAATCATTCAACACTAGATTCCATCAATCTAGCAACTAAGTCAATCTTAATCAACATTATGATACCACAATTCAAGTATCACAATATCACAATGTGCTACTTTACAACACATTTCAACAAAATCTACATCAAGTTAATCACAATTAACTAACCTCCACATATCCTATGGCACATTTTAATTCAATCTATTAAAACTTATCATGCCATTTATTATCATGTATACTACACATATATATTTACACAATTTCAGATATTCTCTAAAATGGACACATACACAACCATTCCATTTCATTCTATATACTAGGCCATTCAGACTGTTAAAGTCTTTATCAAGCCTTTTCAATACTACTATTCATCACATATCCATACCACAGGACATGGAACAATCAATAACTCTATGTTTCACTTATATACTTATCAACTAGTATATAACTTCAACGTTTCATTCTAAACTTTCAAGAAAAGTTTGGTGAATACAATCATCACCTATCAATCTCAAGGTTTCTCTTACTCTCCAACACTTTACAATTATACACATCAGGTTTTCAGCCCCAAATGTCAAGCAATCATTATCCTTAAACTATCAAAATAATGATCATTACACTTAATTTCATACCTGATTTCTTAAAATATGAACAACTATTCAATTTATATTTCCTCAATTATCAACAAAAATCAACTAGATCTTTAATACTACCTATTTACAGATATACTTTCATATCTTTTCTCCTTATTTGGATCTAATCCCAATTTACCACTTTATCACTTACGTCATTTGTATACAATCAACAAATAACTAAAGAATCCATTCAATTCTTTCAATATTTAAGTAACTCACCATGAGGTACCAATCAACCTATACAACTAATAATAATAACCTTCAATTATTCATCATCTCACAGTCTTACCCAATCAAAGCTATCATCACAAGCCTCATACACTGGTAAGACTTTCCTATCACAATTCTAATCAATGTGATTTAATTATTCTAACATATCTTAGCAAATTATAACTGTCATACCAAACAATGACTTCATATCTGTATAATTCTTCAACACCTATTCAGTTCAAATATCAATCATTGCTTAACTGAATACTCAATTATACTTAACACTATTTCAATTACTTAACACTAGCTTTAAGTAATTAGTCAAGTTTCACAAACTTAGAAAATTTGGGAATTTAACCACATTCCCCACACAATTATAATATTACAGTCAATATTAGACTTTTTCAACACAAACAGTTGACTATATGTCAACTCTGGTTTCAATCAACCAATCTATAAAATTTTCAAATTGCTCTCCTCAAGTTTGACCCAAACTCAAACCAATCACAAGCAATTAATTTTTATACATAATTTTCTATTCATGGTTTGACTTTCAAAGTTAACATACCATCAAGTTAACTCACAACAAACCATTTTATCTTATATGTTCTTATCAATCCTTCACAAGGACAAAATCAACCTACCTCAACTTTGGCTCCATGCAAGCCATTACACCTTGTATGTTTACTTTCAAACAAAATTTCAAATTATTATATTCAATAATACTATAAATTCCTTAAGCAAGACAATATCAACCTATCTCAACTTTGGCTTCATACAAGCCAGATACAAAATAGTGACTCATTTAAACACTATCAATTTGCCTACATGTAATCTATCACAATCAATCACAATTACATATTCAACACAATCAAATTAGTCACTTAGGTTTATTATCAAAGCCTCTATCAATGACAACTATCATTTACACTCTCACCTTTACAATCTAAAGATCACAGTTCTATCAACTGATTGTTTTCTTATCAAAACAACTATTAAACAACTTAGCATACTATCATGCTCCATATCCAAAATCACATTACATTTCTTTTATACCAAGTAGCCTCAACAAGTTCATGTGACACAACATAATATAACAACGGTGATCAGGCGTTGCAAGATTATGTTCTTCACAATCCATTCTCAGACTACTCTACATTATAATTATCAATATAACCTACTCTTATCTCATGTATGTATTAAATACTTCATGATTTCAAATCAATCATAATCTATTTAATAGTTCTTATCAGCTGATACATACTCAAAATCAGCTTACTACTTACATATTCAACCTTACATATGTAAGCCATCTCACATACACACAATGTTCTAATTTTCAACAACTGAATTACTCAGTATATCACTTATCTGAAACCTCAAACACATGATAACTCGTCAGCATAGTTTCATTACTTACACTAATCAATGTCCCTATTTACATTCAAAATTCAGGACACTTCTTACTTAATTATCATCACTTTGACATATGCTATCATATCAAGCATCACTGTCACAACAATTCTACTCAATCATGTTACTATAAACATTTCATTTACTAATTTACAATTGACCAGAAAGATCTACCACTTCCTTAATCAATTTAGCTTTATCATAAGCCATATTTCTTATAAACCTATCAGTCTTGGTTTAGCTCAAAGGTTTAGCTATAGTCAAAACATATCATATAGCCACATAACCACATATTTTCTCAATTAGCAGTCATTTTCAAATCAAATGACACAACAATCCTTACACAGAATTCAAATCACACCCTGTAACCAATCTACTAATATAATACTATCAATTATTTTGTCTCACCAATAAAGACACTCCTTAGGTTCCAACATCAATCTTGCTAAAACCTTAATCAACTCTCTGTCTACTTAAACATATTTCTGCATTTACAATTCAATCAGAAATAATCACAACAATGAACAACAATGAGCATCTCATTCAATACCTCTATCCTCATGTCAACCTATAGCAATCAATAGTTGACTCAACACTGGGGAATCATATCAGTCTGACTCAATTAACTTCATAACAAGGCTTACTCAACATAACAGAGTAAACAATTCAAGTTAATTTAAATTAACACAGGCTTATCGAAGATTACCTGACAATCTTAAGCCCACAAACGTTGAGGAAACATGAAATATACTAATCAGATACTCATGTTCCTCCATCTCTGCAATCAAACAACACTTCACAGCTTGTTAAAGGTTAGTACATATTCAACTAACTACTTTCTCACACATTCACTAATCAACTAAACCCACACCCACTGGAATGTTTGACTCAACTCATCAAAGTTTAGGATTGAACATTCTATCAAGTCCAATTCACCCAAACTATTGCTCTGATACCAACTTATAACACCCCTCGTTTACTTATAAACAATAATATAATAATGGCGACTCGGAAGCGTATATTTAAAACATACTGTCAATGTACTCAAAATGTCAATAAACTTTTTCAAATCAACTACACGACATTTCAACAAACTCGGTGTTATATAATTCAAAACACTTTTACAATTTTAAAATTAACATCAGAGTAACCGTCTGTCAAACATTCCATCCAGTCCAACAACCTCCTGCTCAATACGTCCCATTAATATACAACCTGCAGGAAGAACTGTGGTGGGGTTAGCACAACGCTAAGTGAGTGAACCAATAACAACAGTCCAACTCAGCATAATAATCTGTTTACATTAAACCACAATAAACAGATAATAAATCAATGAATCAATCACTCAATTACTAGCCGACATATAACACCCCTCGTTTACTTATAAACAATAATATAATAATGGCGACTCGGAAGCGTATATTTAAAACATACTGTCAATGTACTCAAAATGTCAATAAACTTTTTCAAATCAACTACACGACATTTCAACAAACTCGGTGTTATATAATTCAAAACACTTTTACAATTTTAAAATTAACATCAGAGTAACCGTCTGTCAAACATTCCATCCAGTCCAACAACCTCCTGCTCAATACGTCCCATTAATATACAACCTGCAGGAAGAACTGTGGTGGGGTTAGCACAACGCTAAGTGAGTGAACCAATAACAACAGTCCAACTCAGCATAATAATCTGTTTACATTAAACCACAATAAACAGATAATAAATCAATGAATCAATCACTCAATTACTAGCCGACATATACCCAATGTCATTCAAGCTACGTCAAGAGGATCGGTGGTCCCTGAGCATCCATATACCGGTTTGGCACCCAAGAACACTTATAGTTCAACTGTATTTGGCCTATACAGCACTACCGATAACTTGTTGTTGCTCACACACGACCTAGATCTCTAAACCAACAATTCAAGTTTATGAGATCTCCTGTCGTCTACAACAACAACAACAAGCCCAACTATCAAATCAAGTTGACCTCTGAATCTTACATATTAGCACAAATAAGCTAAGTAAGTAACATGCCAGTCTATCATGGCCACATGTTTCACAGATGCATCATATCACAGTAATATAATAAATTACTCTTTGTAAATCAAATCATTACAACTAAATCACACTGAGGTTACAGATCCACTCACCGACACCTCAGGCCTCCACTCAGTAGTCTAATATCACTGAGCCTTCTCCACATCTGAGAATTTACAATCAAATATAAGTTAGTAATCCATATCAACACATAACTTATATCAATCTCTACTATTAGGAACTTAACATAATAATATGAATATTACTAGTTCCTAATCATATATTAGTTATTACAACATAACTATTATCATATATGAACCTCAACATATATCAAATAACAATCACATTACTTATAAAAAAAATCAAACAAGAAATGTGACACCAGCCTATCAAGCCGCCGGCTTCTCTATGAAGCCGTCGGCTTCAAACCATCACCCGCCGGCTTCACCTTCCAAACCGCCGGGTCAATTACCAAATGCGGTAACAGAACTAAACTTCGTTTTAAAGCTTACACTACCCGCCGGGTCGGGTTTATACCCGCCGGGTTCCTGCCAGACTAACCAAGCCGCCGGCTTGCCCCACGAAGCCGCCGGCTTCATCCATCGTTCCAGCCCAGGTACGAGCTGATCAAAACCCTAACTTACGGATTTTACCCAAAATCACCAAAAACACGATTTTAAACGGTTATAAACGACTACTAACATTACATAATCAATATATAACCTTTATAACATGTTTCTAACATCTAAATATCTCAAATCATCAATTTACCCAAATTCAATCAAAATCAAATTCTTAAATACATCAAGAACACTTACTATTTGAAGAATCTGATTATGATAATCTGATGATTATGAAGTTTCACGAGGATCACAACTTCCTGATTTGATTTCTGGATTGATTTGGAGGTTTTCAGAGAGTTTCTGTGAGTTTTGAAGTTTCTCAATAAACTTTCCTAAAGAGGAAAGTGATATATATAACCGACCTCACAAACCGCCTTCAATATACGGGTATAATTTAATACCCCATCTCAATCTATTGTCTGGAACCCGAAAACCATTTACGAGTCCAAACATTTTATTGCACCGTCAACTACATTAATTTACAACAATTAATATTTCACTTATCACATTGGAATATTCGACTCCTATTCCAATTATTTCACTAATTCAAACAATATTATTTCCAAACACATTTAAATACTAATTTAAATCAAGAAATAATATAACACAACTAGGTCCATTTCGAGGATGTTACAAAAAGAATCCTCAAGAATCCTTTTTTTAGAAGCTATTTTAAGTAGCTTGAAAAAAAATCCCCAGCTCCATCTCCAACCACAATCTCGAGGTCCAACTACAATCTTCAACTTCAGCTACCTGTTTCCAAACACACCCTAGTAGGCTAGTATAGATTATTCTTATTATCATTATTTATTTATTTTTATTTTTTTGTGATTTTATTTTTTGAAGTATATAACTCTATAGTTTTTAGTATACGTGACATTAATCCGTGTTGCTTGCGTTACATAATTTGTGTAAAGCATGAGAATATAAAGTTTTCCTTTTTTAAGTCTATTTGTACACCCCTAATACGAATATAAAATTTTTATATTTGTCTCGTACACATGACTTTAACCCTCAATTTCATAGTCTAATTGACGTTATAAAGTACATAAAAATTGCCTTAACTTCATGATAATCTATAACATACAAAAGTTACATCAAAATAGTTGTGAATATTACAAATAACAATTACAGTAAATACACAATTACAAAAAGTAAATTAAACAGCAAATTAAATGCATTTTATGATTTAGTACAAAAAATATTGTAAATTAATCAAAGTTAACATTATTTAAAATCCCGTGATATACAAATATACTCCTTCGATGATAAACACGACCCGTACAAAATGATCGTGATCATATCATCAAATCGTTACGAGTTCAACTAAAGTTTGCAAAAGGGACGTAGATTGATCAAAGGGCATTGATATTTCCACCTTTGAAAATGATAAATCCACCATTATGTACAATTATTTATGCATACAGTACAACTGTCTACTGCACTATTTTGGTCGAAATATCATTTTCTTGGGTGGAAATATCATTGGCCTTGATCAAATCAGTGTAAGTTATACAAGTAAAGGTTGTGGTAAAACATAATCTTTATCTCTCTCTCTTTATATAAAAAGCACCATATGTCTTAAAATTTTAACACCTCATATCCTACATTTTTGCCATGTGTCCTTAAGCAAAATTTTCTAAAAAAAATTATCCCTTCTAATTATTTTATCAACTTTTTAAAAAATTATATCTATTTCATTTTATTAAATTTTATATCTTTAGTATTATATAAAAGAAGCTATGTTAAAAATTTGAAACATTTGTATCTTTAAGCATGCCATTCATTTTAAATATCATTTTGAACAAAATTCAAAATACCATAACATTTTATTACATGCTTGCTTAATGTCATTTTTTTTAACTTAGTATTAGTAACTTATTACTCCGTCCGTCCCAAAATAAATGTTCACATTACTATTTATATATGTCTCAAAATAATTGTCCACTTGCAAATAATAACATTAAAATTCACTAAACCCTCAATTTTACCATAATTTATTACTTTTAGTCATTTATTATTATTTTTTTTAAATAAATTCACTCAAACTTGCCTTTAATATGAGCACAAAACATACATTTATCCAATCTATCTTAAATTAAATAAAACTTGTCGGAGGAGGACTATTGGAGTATATAACTCACTTCTTCATAAGATGACTCATTAGCATCTTCCCATGAATCCATATTTTAAAGAGAAGGGTAAACTACTTATAAATGTACATGACTAACGTACGATATTTATACTGTACCAACTACTTGAACGTACATGTTATGTAAGAAACTTGTTATTTATCACATTGTATGTATTTTGGTGACGTGTTATCTATATAAGGTGTCATGTGACGTATTTACAAGTTGACATGACACAAAAATATGTTTAATGACAGTAAATAACAAGTTTTTTACATACAATGTACACCCGAGCTGAGTAGTTAGACATACACTATGAATATTAGACCTTGGTTATATACATCACAAGCACTTGACCCTAAATAGAATTTCAACTGATTCGTATAAAAAGTAAGATGCAAAACTTTGAGATTTCATCTTAATCGGGTTACAACACATTACCCGAAATTCAAATCGAGCCCGAATAACATGAACCTTGTCAAATCCGGTTTATGGGTTAATGATAAACTTGAAAATTCAATATATTTGACTTAATAACACTCTCGACGTGGGCTGTGCATTTGCACAGCCGTATCCTTACTAGTTTACTTCATAAAAACACATGGTTAGTTAAAGTATTGACACATAAGTGTGTCAAAATTTGACACATATGTGTGTCAACAATAATAAACATCAACAATAAATAAAAATTAAGAAAAATAATTAAATAAAAGGTGAAAAAATCAATTTTAATAATCATTAATTTCTTAAAATTCATATTTTTTGGTTAGTTAAAGTATTGACACATAAGTCTTATTCATATCTACTATTTCAAAAACGTGTAGATCTTATTTTGCAAAATAAAAAATAAAAAATTAGACGTCTCTCTTTCTCAATCAATGTAAGAATCTCATAGAGCATTAAAAATGTATAGGTTGCAACAAGGTAATCTTTAAAAAACTTTTTCAAATTGAAGACAATGACTTCTTTAATAACTTTGAGAAATTTAAGTCTTTACTTAAAGTTTATTGTCGAAATGTGTGTACCTTCCGAAGAAATTTTTTTTGAAGTATATAACTTATTTATAAACAAAATTGAGTGAAAAATGAGACTTTAACCAAAAGATCATTAATAGATTATTTTTAGGGTTATTGTTGGATATGCGTTTGAATTACTTTGTAAAAATATGTCATCTCTTTAATAAGGGACGTGTAAACTTCGTTTGAAAAGAACTTTATCATTTTTCTAAAAAAAAAGAAAAAATTGCTTTTTATTTTACTCACATGTATAATTCGTATAATCTTGGGTGGTGATGAGAAACAAAAATACTTGTATATAGTGTTTTCTATATCTAGATATCCTTGAATTCTCAAAAAATGAAGTCTCGGTCAGTTTTCGACGGCAACGTCTAAAGTAATTTATTCTATTATCAAAAGTGACTTCTTAATTACTTACGCATCATGCATAATTCCCTTTATATGCTATGTAATTTTGTAAGATTTTTCATATATATTTTTTTCCATATAACGTACTTGAAGCGTTGTACGTAGTATAGGGGTGTTTAATATTCGGTTTGAAGTTTTTTAATCTGGAAAGCGAACCGTATCAAAATCGGAAAAAATCCGAACCGAATTCAAATTCAGTTTTCGATTCAGTTTACGGTTATAAAATTTTGAATTCAATCAAACTGAAAATTGAATTCAGATAAATAATATATTATTATTACTCCGTAATGTATATATTATATATGTGATATTTAAATTTCCTAAGCAAGTTTATTGGTATGTCAACCCTAAATTCCATCATTAATCACGCAAAACTCATAACACCAACTCTAGCCCGGAGGGGCTGTGCTTCATGTTTACTACAGTAGTAAAATAGACACAAACCTTATACGAAATCAAATCAACGTGAAATTATAGCTAGCCAATAACATGTGTGTGAGAGATTATAGATCGAGTGGGTATGAGTTGATCTATGCCAACACCTAGCTGACTCGCGTCGACCCCATCTCACATAAACATTTTTAAACCACGAAAAAAACGGAAAATTTTAAATAACAATAAAAAAAAAAATTAGATCCGGTTAATTCGTACTGCATGCCAACTCAGCAAAATCACAAGCTTACAACACTTCCCTACTCTCCACTTCATGTTTTTTTTTTATTATTAAATAAAATAAAATATCTAAGTTTAATAAAAAAAAGAAAATAATAATAATAAAATAAAAAGTTTGTGAATTGCGGGGGAAGGAGTGGGAAGAGTTTGAGTTTTCAGGGGAAGGACTCGTTGAATATGAATTCTCAGGGAAGGACTCTCCGGCATATTATAAATACCCTCTTTTTTTCTTTCCTTTTTTTACATCACAATTTGCCACCCCCAACAACAACAACAACTCGATCTTATCATCATTTTTCTTGTTCTTTTTATCTTTACTTTCCACAAAATATCTAAATTATTATATCTATAATTTTGTGGATTTGTAAAGATGACTATCATCCTTGATCAACCCCAACATGGTAATCATTTTTTCATTTTTCTTATTTTTTTTTTATATCTTGAATTTCGCATTAGGTGTGGTCGTTGGGAAGGGTCGCATCAGATCCAAAGGATCCTGGTTAGAGTTGCTCGTCGAAACAATCTTTTTCAGTTTTTTGAACCGTTTGATGAAAATTAAATATTTGAAATGAAATCTGTTATTGAATTAATGTTATGATCATGAATAATTCGATTCTTAAAATGATTAAAATCTGCTCAAATTTTTCTTTATCCATTGATAAACAAGAAAAATAATCCAAATTATATTTGTTATTAATTAATTTAGGAATTAATTATATGTTGATTTCTTGGAATTAATTCTCCATAATATTAATTTCATGAATTAATTGAAACGGTGATCTCTTGTCATTAACATTTGCCACGCTCTTATATTTTTTTTCTCTTAAATGTTGGTATAAAAAATATTTGTCATATTGTAGAATTTATTTTATTGGAATTTCTTAATTTTCTATAAATCTATATTATTTATTTAAATACATATCTGTTTATGGTTGAGAACAGAAAATGGAAGGTATGAGCAGATCCCAAAGAACAGAGAGGAATCTGAATCAGAGTTGGTGTTGGATGGTGGATTTTGTATTCCCCATGCCAATTCTTTTGGCCACAGTTTTAGGTGCATACCTTTAATTCCCATATAATCATATAATCCTTCATTTAAGATTTTGTTAATCTATATGTTTTTAAGAGGTTGGATTTGACGATCTAAACGAATAAAAAAAATGTGTCGAATTGCTGATCACATAACAGGATTCGGATCTTGATCATAGAATCGTACGACTATGATTTATGCTTACTGGACAAGAGTTAGAAGAACTTATAACCGCAAAAAGTTAGCTTTGTTTAGAAAGAAACTAATGGAATCCAATTGATTTTCGAATTGTACGAATTAAAATATAAAAACTTAATAACAAATTTAGAAATCTAAATATCTAAACTATCCGCGCTTTACTTTTAGAAATTTGTTACACATACACAACGTATCTGATCTTATGATCTCAATCTTACATGGCGAAAACGATACTAAGTAGAATGTTTGATTCTAATTACCCTGAGTTAAATACATATTATAAGTTGTATCTTTTGAATTAATTATAAGAAGTTATATATAAATAATGAGTTAGGAAAACAGACATTTATCAATAATTCTTAGCTAACAAACGAAATTTATTCGGATTACTAGGTTCCTAGTAAAAAGACAAATAAAACTTAATAATAGGAAATATGAAAAGAAAAAAAAAACAGAGTAATTGCGTTTTGAAGTTGTATTCGACTTGAATATTATTAATTCGTTTTATAGGGATTACGATGTTGAAAGCGAAAGACAAAAAGGTGTGGAAAACTTCTATCGGGTCAATCACATCAATCAAACAGTTGATTTTGTGAGTAACTAATTTTTTTACCCTGATTAATGTGGTAAATCTTTTTTACTTTACCGTTTATTTATTTATGAACTTGGCTAATGAGATATTTGGATGCATATGCAGGTAAAAAAGATGAGACAAGAGTATGAAAAATTGAACAAGGTTGAGATGAGCATTTGGGAGTGTTGTGAACTCTTGAACCAAGTGGTCGACGAGAGTGACCCCGATATAGATGAACCTCAAATCGAGCACTTGTTGCAAACCGCGGAGGCCATACGAAAAGACTATCCTGACCACGATTGGCTTCACTTGACTGCCTTGATCCATGGTACATTTGAGCAAATGACGATACTTGTAAACAATATTTCACTTGTTATATACAGCAAATTATCCGTGCACCAAACTGCACATTCTGTTATGATCTTACGTTTTTATATTATCTAAATACGTTTGAAATGTGCTCTATAGATCTTGGAAAGGTTTTGCTGCATCCTAGCTTTGGAGAGCTTCCTCAATGGGCTGTTGTTGGTGACACATTTCCAGTCGGATGTGCTTTCGATAAATCAATCGTTCACAATAAGGTCGATTTTCATATAAGCTCATCGGTCATAT
Organism: Helichrysum umbraculigerum; assembly: GCA_949592205.1. Taxonomy (NCBI): domain Eukaryota; kingdom Viridiplantae; phylum Streptophyta; class Magnoliopsida; order Asterales; family Asteraceae; genus Helichrysum; species Helichrysum umbraculigerum. The sequence goes on along the minus strand of CATIUR010000007.1, from coordinate 66,102,611 downwards.
TAGTACTAACTCGTAATGTACTATATTAATATCTTTATGTTGTTTAATTGATGTACTTTTCTAAAAACAGTACTTTGAAGAAAATCCCGACTACAATAATCCTACTTACAATACAAAATATGGAATTTACTCCGAAGGATGTGGACTCGACAACGTTAAGATGTCATGGGGACATGACGATTACATGTATTTGGTACAAATCGACGCTTTACTCTTCATAAATTCATTTCATTTTGCATAGATCATCATTTTTAACAAATCGAATGATATTATGTGTATCGTTTACTTAGGTGGCAAAGGAAAATAAGACTACTCTTCCTTCGGCCGGGCTTTTCATCATAAGATATCATTCTTTCTATGGTACGAACTTGCTTTAAAATTGGTACTTCTTTTTTGATGTCTAGTGTATACTAATCCTCCTTTTCTTAAAACAGCGTTGCATAGATCCAAAGCATATAAGCACTTGATGAATGAAAAAGACGTCGAGAATCTAAACTGGCTTCAAATATTCAAGTATGTCATTTGTTCTCATAATACTTTTACCCAATTTCAGTAGTTAATTCGTCGGTTTAGGTTGGTTAACTATCGTTTATGCCTACGTTTAGCAAGTATGACTTATACAGCAAGAGCAAAGTTCGAGTGGATGTCGAAAAAGTGAAGCCCTACTATCAGTCTCTCATTGACAAGGTGAGAATCAAACATTATTTCGAGTTTTCGACCAAAGTTTGTGATCTTAGTTCAAGTAATTATCGACTCTTATACTCAACTAACTAATTGATCGTATGTTGGGTGCAGTATTTCCCGGCAAAGCTAAGGTGGTGAAGAACTTAAAATCAAGTAATTGCTCATGATGAGCAAATAAATAAATAAGAAATAGTAGGACACATGCAATAGATGTTTAGTTTGGTGTTATGTTTGTTTGATGTCATTGATGTTTCATTTATATTATTGTAATTTCATGTGGCTTATGTTTGGGTCCAATAATTGGTTATACCATGACCTAAACAATATGGTTTCTATCGTGTCTTTCTTGTTGGTACATGTACATTAATTTTAATTATGTTAAATTAAGTAGGAGTACCAAAGGGTTTTGCCTAACGGAGTTTGTGCAAGGGTGTAACCCTCAACTAACGTCTTGAGAGATAACAACTATCGTTTACCCCTCATTCTCCTCAGATGTACTTATCCCTCGGAACCTTATATAATTTTATCCCTCGGAACCTTACTCATAATTTTATCGAAAACATTAAAGTAAAAAAAAAAAATTGTGACGCTAATCATAATAAAGTAGAATAAAACCACTTGCATAAATGGCCCAGTGGTAGGGCGTCCACTTGGCCTCCTAGAGGTCAGGGGTTCGAACCTTGCTCTGGGTAAACATTTATCATGTTGGTACCAGCCGCTTATGAAGCAGGGCCCATGCATATGAAGACCAATTGAATACAAGGTCATGAGTTCGGATCAATCGGGCTCTATATATGCTTGGGTGCCGGTGGAGGCGCTTTAAAGGTACGAAGCTCTTGCTGGGTGGGTGACGTAGCTACCAATATGGTAGACAAGGTTACTGGTTTCCTTGCCACAATAAACCTTTTTTGAATAAAGTAGAATAAAATGAAAGGAAAATATTAATGTCACTACTAACAAGTAACAACACCTAAATTAGGTGCTTTTAGACAAAACAGAGGAACCATACTTGTACATTTATAAATGTTGATGGACTAAAATCGTAAATTTAATATTTGTTAATTAGTCAATCACACGCACCTTTAAGTGCTTTGTCGACAACATAGATGCTTTGTTCTAACTTAATATAAACAAATAATCATAATAAATTCAAATGAGAACGGCTCTAATGAGACTACATATCAAGCCATCAAGGACTTACGATGTTATAATAATGAATTAATGATTATGATTAAACACTCACACTCTCAATTATAAGATATTTGTCATAAGGAACAAAAGGTTTGGTATGTGAAAGGGAATTTAGTTTACTTATTTTTATCAAAATACATATTAAACAAATTATTTTTGCTACAAGTTTCAACTTAATTTTATCTCTACGAGTTCTCTCTCTTCAGTTTATCCTTAGAAATTAAATTCAAGAATTTCATTAAGATTTAGATCGGATTAAAAATTGATGTTAGCGGGGATTGGGGGAGGACTCACATCATAGCCAACACTGGCACGGTGACACTATTCAATTAAACCAACTTGGTGAAAGTTTATTGAATTTTTAGGAGTACCACTATTCAATAAACTAACAAGTGGAGTGAGTTTTACAATTTTTGTAACAACAACGATTAAAATTTCTGGATCCGCGAGGTTGGTAACCTTTAACTAAAAGGATGAAGTGCAAAACTATTTCTTTGAAAAAAAATAAGATGTTAGTAAACGCAAAACTAATGGGCTTTTTACTTACTTAATGGGCCGTTACAGGTCTTTTAAAGGACCACTGGACTATTTTTTAGCTTTTCTTTACGATAATGGATCTTACTAGTTACTACTATCATAGCTTCTGTTTAAAATTGTGTTACCAAATGGCTAATTTATTTTTATTTTGATTTGTGAAAAAAGAAAAGAAAAGAAGTAGTAGCATATTAGTTAAGAAGATATATTGATAATCATTTTAGTCGATCAATTCGTTAAAGATATAAACATGTGACATGTCAATCTTCAAAACTGGCTAAAAATTTAGTAATGTTTAATAGATCTTATAACATAGACCTATATATATACATACCTAATTCATCATCTATTTGATCAGAAGCTGATCCAAAAGGAGTCAACTACTGCCCCGTAGAAATCTGAATATCCGTAAAAAAAAAATTATAATATTTTCTAAGAGTAAGGTTCAAATGAGTACACCAACTTTGAGTGAGAAGGAGGGAACCAACAGATTTATGTCATGTGTCACTTTATTCTCTCTCCTCCACATTTTTAAAAATTAAATATCTCACAAATGGTAAGTCGAAAAATCATGAAAATTGCACCATAAAATTTAGCGTTTTCTCCTCTTCGATTTGCCGTCCCTCAAGGCATATACTTTCGACAACTTTTTTTTCCTTCCATTTTTTGGTGGGTTTTACAAATTAGTAACACATGTGTTAGTGATTGGTTATACATTTAATTTGTCGTTAAGGTTAGGGTTTAGGGTTTAGGTTTTAGTAGAGTTTAAGGTTTAGGGTTTGGTATGATTTAGGGTTTAGAGTTTTGTAAAGCATTTAGGGTTTAAGGTTTGGGGTTTAAGGGTTAGGGTTTAGGGTTTGAGGTTTGAGGTTTCGGGGCTACCCTAAACCCTAACCCTTAAACCCCAAACCCTAAACCCTAAACGCAACACTGTAACACATGTGTTACTAATTTGTAAAACCAACCAAAAAATGAAAAAAAAATTTTTTTGTCAAAAGTATGCCTTGAGGGACGGCAAATTGAAGAGGATAAAACGCTGAATTTAATGGTGCAATTTTCATAATTTTTTGAATTGTCGTTTGTGAGATAATTGATGTTGTGGGTAAATGAGTTTTGTACATGTGGAACATTCTCTTTGTACACATGATACAATATCATTGGTTATCTCATTTTCACACAAATTCCTATTCTCATTTGAACCCTACCCTACTTTTTATTGTTTTTTAAGTTTTACCCGCTCAAAACTATATAGAATAAAACATTTTTTTTTTTTTTTTTTTATTTTTTTTTGCTTTTCATTTACAACTTATAACTCCTCCCTGCATTTGATATGTATATCGTTGAAATCTACTAACTTAATATTTGAACTCAAAACATTTTAACTTGAACTTAACGATAGTTTAATCTGTTTGACGTTAGTGGAATTTTTGTAACATACTACCACAGTACCAAATAGTACATACTACAGTAATATTTAACAAGGTGTACAAATATTGAATTGTTAGACATTTTATGTATGTTTTTAATAATAAAAATAAATAAATAAAATAATATTTGGGGAATAGAAAAGGGAGTAGGTCTGTGTATGTGAGCAGGGATGTTAAAAAAATCCAAAGGGTTTGTTTGTGGATGACAGAAATAAAAGAATCAATTCAGCAAGTGGTCACGTTTTTCAACTGACATCTCATGTTCGTACAATCCCAATACCACACATTTCCAGTTTCCCCCCAAATAGTTTCAACCATATAATTTTATTTTTATACTTCAAAAAACTTTATTTTCGTTAAGAGCTCGGAAACCGTATTTTACTCCGTACTAATTTCAAACAGGGGTTTTGAATTAGATGACACAACTCATTAGATATTCGAGATCGACTCATTAAATTCTTAAAATTGACTCGGTACAAGTCGAGTCGAACTCGAGCTACTCGTGTAGAGTTTCGAGTTGAGCTCAAGTATTAAAATAATCGGCTCGAAAAGTTCGCAAGCCTAATCCAACTTGTGTTATTTAAAATTTTTACCCTCCATAAATTTATACTAACATTTTTACCGTATTATTTAATAAAATTTGAGTTGAATCAAGCATTAAAGTATTGAGTCGAGTCGAGCCGAGTTTCGAGCTTTTAGTCGATTAATATTAGTTCTAGATAATTTAATACTAAAATTCTAATATTTATAATCGAGTCAAATCAAGGCAACCTCAAAAATATCGGTTCATTAGTTGAGCTCGAGCTCGCTAATCGAGTGATATTGTATCAACTCGACTCGATTCGATTACACCTCTAATTTTTTTTATTTTTTTTTTGGGTAAAATTACACCTCTAATTTGAATACTAATTGTTACTAAACATACGATGGCAAATTATAAATTAACGAAAGTTTCAATTTTATTATTAGACATAAGAAATGTGAGTTGTGACCATCTGATCATTTTGTTTGAGGAACGAAAGTAACAAACAAGTTATACATAGTTTTCCGTACTAAGTACTAGTACTAACTAGTGGTTTTTCATATGGAATACGGAGTACCATTACACAAAATGTTCTGGAAATATTGATTAGGACATGATTAATGAGTTACTGAAAACATTTTCTGAGAATTCGAGATGTGAAAATGGGTTAATATAGAATGCTTAAAATTTGCGGATGAAAATGTCATGGACAATAGCTACAACTACGGTAGGCAAGTTGTGGGTTTAAGTCCAGCGATTGACATATATAAATATTCGTAAAAAATGTATATAATCGTGATGAGATATATAAGTTCATTGACTATCTAAAAAAATAAATAGTAGCTACAACTTACGATTTAAATTTCACCCCTCAAAATTTGGGAGTAAAAGAAGATCGCTACAACTTACAACTCGTAGCCAAAACTTATAACTAGTTTAAATTTCTAACTAGTTTAACCAAACTCTCAATATATATATCTACATATCTAATTAAACTTTTAGAGAGGGGTACGTATGTTTTACAAGAAGTTAATTTATTACGGAGTAATTAATTTATACAGTATATAAATATAAATTACATAAAACTTCTCTTCTACTGTACGATATTTTCAGGAAACGATAAATACCCACGGGTCTACAACTCAACCACAAGTCCACAAGTCCACAAGTATATTGTGTTTGTACTAAAGTGTGTGCTATTTGAGTTCACTCCATTAATTCTTCTCTCTCATCCATCAAACAAACAAAATGCATCTCACCGTTTTTATCCTCCTCATTCTCACCACCACCATCACCACCATTTCCGGCACCACTATCATGATGGTCAACAAATGCCCCCACCCAGTTTGGCCCGGTATCCAACCCGGTGCCACCTCACCCATCCTCGCACGTGGCGGCTTCAAACTCCCGCCCAAAAAATCCTACACTCTTTTCCTCCCACCCAATTGGTCCGGCCGTTTATGGGGCCGCGAAGGTTGCTCCTTCGACGCTTCAGGGCGCGGAAAATGCGCAACAGGTAACAACATTGTTTTGAAAACCGGACCGGTTTTTAAACTGGTCGTTTTACCATTTCACTAAAATAATACATTTTATTACTTTACAGGTGACTGTGGTGGGTCTCTATATTGCAACGGCGCGGGCGGCGTACCACCAGCGACGCTTGCGGAGATCACATTAACCGCGGAACAAGACTTTTATGACGTCAGCTTAGTTGACGGGTATAATCTACCCATCGCTATAATGCCGTTCAAAGGAACCGGGAGATGTACGTATGCCGGATGCGTTAGTGATCTAAATGTTATGTGTCCGGTTGGTTTGCAAGTGAGAACGCGTGATAGGAAGCGCGTGGTCGCGTGTAAGAGCGCGTGTAGTGCTTTTAATTCGCCGAGGTTTTGTTGTACGGGGAGTTATGGGAACCCGCAGACATGTAAACCAACGGCGTATTCGAGGATTTTTAAGGTGGCGTGTCCGAGAGCGTATTCGTATGCGTATGATGATCCGACTAGTATTGCCACGTGTACTGGTGCTAGTTATATGCTTACTTTCTGCCCTCACCATTAGTTATTTTGTTAACTACAATCTTAAGTAATGTTAATCATAATGCCACTATATTATTTATGCATTAATATCATTTTTAATTAAATTAGATTTATTTATTTACTTGTTAGATCTCTGTTTTTTCTTGAATGGGGTTATGTTTTTGGATTTATTTAGATTCGGTATGTTTTATTGTTTTTGGGCTCGGCTTTTTAGCATTGGATTCTTAAAGAGAAAAAGTAAATTTATAGTAATGTTTTATTTTATTTAAATGTGTACGGTGATGGAGACATACCAAAAGTGAAGGAATCCAACCGGTCAATAATGTTTGACTGCTTTGGATAAAGGCCAAAAGGGTACTCAAAGACTCAAACCCTATAAAGACTGAAATTTGAAACGACATCGTTAGTGAGATTAGAGTTTAGTGGGCTAAAATGTGGTTGGGTTTACTTGGCCCAAGTACGTTGTTGGGTAACCAACTAAGTGAGTAACCATCATTGAATAATCAATCAAGTAAAATAGTTTATATATTTCAAATTATTGTTCAACATTCTATTTTAGTTTGTCTTAGAATACGTGTCCACTTTTAAAGTTAATTAACTTTACCATTTTATCCTTAATATACTTTTTTTTTTTTCAAAAATGATACATGAGAGTCTATACAAAAAGCAAGGGTAAAAGTGTCATAATCACTAGCAGACGATGTCATTTCTTAAACTCTGTAAAAACTAATATCGAACACTTATTTTGGGACGAAAAGAGTATAAGAAATTATATGCTAAAGTTTATATTGTTAAACTCAAAATTTCGGTTTTTAGTAATGTGTCAGTCACACAAAATTGGAACTGTAGTACGGAGTATTATTTTTATGCCCGACATTTCCTCCTATTTTTTTTTTGAAAAGCAAAATATTATAAAATGACGACTAACAAGACGCTAGAAGTCATAAAAGAATGAAGTTCATACACCATATAAATCACCCTACTGTTAATATACCCAAATTCTAGTACCGAACTAGAAGGGAGTTAAAAAGGATGAAAAAAACATGGAGGATACCAGGAAAAAATCCCCGAAAGTAAGGGCCACACCACCAGTTTTCACCTTACTTCGGATTTGATAACTCCCCAAATGGACCCAGAATCCGAGTATATTTATAATGCAGCTACACAAATTAATATTACAAACACAGAAACATACAAATTTGCATAAAGCCTTAAACTAAGACACCAAAGGTACATCATCAGTATGCTCTCAATCTCCCAGCTTTCTTCAGATTCCTCCCTTTTACTTTAAACTCTAACCAATCTTCCCATGACATTTCCTCCTATTGACAAACCACTAAAATGTTAAATGTAAGGGTTAACCGGTGTTTAGTAGGGATCGTATACATCACTGTTCAACCTTATACTCCTACGAGTTCACGATTAACGTGCCAACGTGGTCACGTAAATTCCGAGTTAGTGGTGCAGAAATTTGGGTTGAGTTGCCCAGAGGCTCACTACCCAACTACAAACTGTTTGTGGAGTATATGTTATTAGTAGTATATGGGGCAGTGTGAAACTTTTAAAGGTAGTGATGTACAACCAATTTGTTTGTTTTTTTACATCATTTTTTTTTTCATACACCATAAAATGTATTTTACAGAGTTGTACAGTATAATACTGTAATTACATTTAGTAGTAGGGGATCTCTTTATATACCATCATTTTTTTAATAAACATACCACTAATCATTGATTGTGTACAGAAAGGTACAGAAAAGTACAGAATGTTGAGAAAAAGTGATGAAAAAACTTCAAAAAAAGTACAATAATGATTGTATTTAAAATAAAAAATAAAAAAAGGTGGTATGTAAAGTAGATCCCTAGTAGTATTTGGCGAAAATATCTTGCAAAGTACATTTGATGATGCATGACCAAATTGTAATGGTGTACAAATCATCACCGTTTTTTAAAACGGTACACTCTATGCAAGTACAACGTTTGATTCACGAAATGTTTTTGATAAAATTCAAATTCATGAAAGAATTTGAAATTTTAAGGAATATTAATTCCCTTAAGTGTGAGAATTCGATAACTTTATGTGGTTACTAGTTATTATAGATAGATCTACGGCCTCTTTCAATGTCTTTTTAATTTATTTATATTTATTACTCCGTATTATCAAATACCATTTGTGATAATCAATTCAAAGAGTAAATTCACCATATGTCAACATCATTAATATACTTTTTTCTTCAAACACTATTTAGTAGTCAAATAAGAGTAGCTTAATGAAAATTACAAGGCAATAATAAAATCATTTACAATAACAACGACTATCTCAAACTCGAAGAAAATAAAACTACTGTAAAACGCATCCTAAAACTTATAATCTTTGATATCGTTCAAAGAGTGATCAGACATGGCAAGTAAATCGCTTAGTTCATGATTTTCATATTTGTTTTCATCCTCGTGTTATCACACCCAATGCTCCCAAAATCCGACGCAGTTTCCTTGATTTCTCGTTTATGTTGTCAAGCAGGCACACCACCACCGCGGCAATGTTATTGCACCTGTTAAGGCAATGGTTCAGGAAATTAAGTAGATCACATAAATATTGTAGCTATGTATAGACAACAAATAAAATATAATAATGAAACGGACGTAGTATACTACGTAGTTGATATTGAATCCAGTCAGTTTTCGTAATACATAGGTCTTTGAAATATAATCTAATTCAATATATAATACTTGTGTTACAACCCGATTGATCGAGACCGAAATGAATCGATGGTCAACCAATTCTCTAAACAACTAGGTAAGCTAGGATTCAAGAATAGCCTACGAAATTGAATAGAACTCAATGTAACAATGATAAAGATCAATGTGTACACAGATTGAGAGACAGAAAAAGATAAGATTGATAAAGGAGGTAATTTCATGGGAAATTAAACAAAATGCCCTTTTATTTTCGGATATATATTGTTTTGCCCTTTTTTTGAAAAAATTGACGATTTGCCCCTACAAATCGCAAAAGCAAATTTGCTTTTGCGATCCCGTTTTTGCTTTTTGCGATCCCGTGCACATGGCCGAGTCGTAAACGGGTTTGGCGTGCGATGGCAAAAAGCAAAATTTTTTTTGCTTTTTGCGATTTGCCAATGGTGGGTTTTTTTCGCGATTCAGTGGGTTTGCATGCGATGGCAAATCGCAAATTTTTTTTTGCGATTTGCGATTTGCCAATGGAGGTGGTTTTTGCGATTGCTTATAAACGGCTCGATGAGCTTGTCACCGTGGCCACGTGAACGGGTTGGCAAAAAAATGGTCAATGTTTGCGATTTGCCACCGCCCGTTTGCCTAGTCGTAGTAGAGACTTACGTGCCATCGCAAAAGGTTCGCGAAAAAAACCCACTATTGGCAAATCGCAAAAAGCAAAAAAAAATTTGCTTTTTGCCATCGCACGCCAAACCCGTTTACGACTCGGCCATGTGCACGGGATCGCAAAAAGCAAAAACGGGATCGCAAAAGCAAATTTGCTTTTGCGATTTGTAGGGGCAAATCATCAATTTTTACAAAAAAATGGCAAAACGATATATATCCGAAAATAAAAGGGCATTTTTTTTAATTTCCCTAATTTCATTCAACATAATGTTCATACGAGAACACATAGCTATATATCACTAGTTAGATCCAGATTACACAATTGACCCCTGTACTATTACTATTTTCTAATATACCCCTATCCTTATTTAGACATGTCTCAATGTTGATCCATTGTACATTATCCAAAAAATAAACTACTAAATTGTTTATGATGAGGCATATATCCTCATGTTCTCTCGAGATATTTCAGTTTCGAACCTTGATAGGTGAAAACTTTTACAGAAAATATGAATATTAAATGATATGGACCAATCAAATATCTATTGGTACAACTTGTACTCACTATATTTTAGTGCTGCGGTGAAGTATATATTGGACATATGTTAAGTGATGCGAAGTGCATATCCAATTCTGTTACATATTCCAGACCCTACTAAATTGTGGAGGTCAAGGTGTGTCCCCTTGTGGGGTCTTAAGGGCAACACCCCTAGACTGATCAGTTTGGGTTCAGACCGGTCAATTTGGACTGTCCAGTGGTCTATACTGAGTACTCTAATTCGTTGGTAACTACTTACAATCGCTCCTAAGATATAAGAAAACGTAAAGTGTTTGACAAAATTAACCGTTATTAATTGGCAGAAAATGTTGAGCACTGTTTATGCATACTGTTAGACACAATTCGGGTACAAACATAAACAATTTAGGAATCTGATCTTGTGTCAAGTACATATTCATCTCTCTAGTCTTATTTCAAAAACGAATTTCGAGAACAATGACATGTTTTAAAGTCTATATATCTCTTTTATAAAGTGATCATTTACACGATTCTTCAGTCCATGTTCCATCCTAATTTCCAACACAACTCTTATTTCATGTCATAGTATAAAATTTTGTTTGTATTATTTTTTATGCAACTTTAGTATTTTTAATATGATTTATACGTATCGACCAAAAAGAAGACGTCACACGTTACTATCACGTTCTTTCTAATGGCTTACTTTCCTACTTGCAGTATGCAGTATTAGATGAGACTGATCCAATGGCAATAAAATGTTGACTGGAAAATAAAGCCAATGGGCGACTAGGCGGCAGCTCAACCCAAAGCATATATGGAGCGATGACTTGACCATTGACTTTATCAAAGTCGCACAAAACTTTTCTATATATAACATGTGACGCCAAACTCTTATTATTCACACATTCCATCTATAATCATATATCTACTTTTCATTTTTAGAGAGATGACAATCAAATCACTTAACGCTAGCACGATTATTTTCGTCTTCATGTTAATCGTCGTCTTATCACATCCCATGCACCCACAATCCGATGCATCTGCCTTAACTTCTCGTCGTACGTATCATATATTCTCTCTTTTCTTTGTGAACTGTTCATATTTTGCATGAATTATAAGTAATTATGTTCGTCGTAGCCAAATACTACATTTTGGTGTTCGACTAATTATTTTCTTCCTTATTTTAGTACATCTTGTGTCTCACGGTTGCTACATCATTATGTATATTTGGTTTATGCAGAGTTGTATCAGAAGCCTGGCTATCCACCATGTCTATGCTGTCAATCAAATGCCCCACCGCCGCCTCATTGCTATTGTGCATGCTTTGTGACCACTTCAGAAAGTAACTCGCCTTAGTGGTGAAGAAAATCACTTGAAAGAAATCACAAATACATGTCAAAATTTACTTACACTTGTAACACACTTGTAACAAATTAAATATATTGTATACGTTGTCTATTGAATATGTGAATTCGTTTTATGTCATCTAATAAACAAACTGAAAGGTTTTTTTTTTGTTTTTTGTTTTTTTTTTTGAATCCTAGTGGAATTGTGAAAGAATTCTTGCAAGGTAAGAATATAATCATGTAGATGAAGGCTAGCTTGCACATATATTGTTGGCCGTATCATACATTGATATTATCGATCTATCGATATTTCTTTGTTTTAAACCTCAATTTTCGGATTAAAGATGCACAAATATATGATATTTCATTGTTTTAAAGTCAATAATCACGTAGATTAATTAAAGATACGCAAACACGTTGAGTGTGAATGAACTAATAAATTGGTTTCTTTACACGTTAATGACAAGTTACAGATTTATTAATGATCGACTTAAACTTAAGAGATACGGAGTACTTATTATACAAGTGGAATTAAACTTATTAGACGTAAGTACGTAACAAGTAGATTACTTGATCGGTAGTCGTGGGCTCATGGCCCATGGGCTAACTGTTAATAAATGATAGGAGTAAATTACATTGTCAGCTCCTGTGTTTAGGCGTGAACAAAAAAACCAAACCCGGAACCGAACCCGATTTAAAAACCGAAACCGGAACCGATTTGGAACCGGTTTTTTCAATACCCGGCGGGTAGGACCCGGGTTGGGTTTTTGAAATTTAAAATCGGGTTGGAACCGGGTACACTACGGGTCGGGTTGGAAACCCGGTATAAAACCCGAAAAAATCCGGTTTAAAAACCGGTATTCGTGGGTCAAAAATCCGGTTCGGGTCGGGTCGGGTAGGTCAACAACCCGGTTTCGCTTCCTTTGACCTAAAACCCGGTTCCGGGTCGGGTCGGGTATGCCCGAAACCCGATTTTGTACACGCTTACCTGTGTTGTCCCTATGTTATGGACCCAGTTCCTAGGTCGGGTATTGTGCGGATCCAGTCCATTGACCCGGTTTTTTATTTCATTGTCGGTCCCTCCTCAGTTACAAAAGGGTAAAAAAGTCTTTTCTTAAACTTATTTGTTTTTCCTATTTATTGTGAATTAAATAAATCAAAAGGATAAATATAATTTGCAATTTAGATTCTTTTCACCACACACCAAACAAAAACACAAGCTTCGTCGGGTTCATCAAAGAATCAAAACAAAACAAAACATATTTTTACTTTTTTAATGATCCAAGAACAAGCTCTGCAAAGTCCAGTCACCACCTCGTCACCGGCGTCGTCGTGTTCATCAACACCACCACCATCCCTCTGTTGCCACCGTCGTGTTCATCACCTCGTCGGAATTACCACCGGTCACCGGTGCAAACTCTGTCGAATTTACAAACTCTGGCTAATTTACGAACTCCGACGCAAGATCCGATCAATTGTTTTGCAAACTCCGACGCAAAACGCACAAAACATATCTGTCAAGGTTCCAACCTGAATCGCACAAAGATGACCGGAAAATTCCAATGCTCGTTCGTTGGGTTCCGTCAGACACGATTTTGAATGTGCAATTTCGATCGTCACACGAATAGTGGTTGATAAACGCTCAAAAGTACTATATTTTAGTAGTATTTTACCCCGATTCTTGGATGTTTTTATTGCATTTATTTAAGAATAGATATTGATTTCGTTCATATTTGCAATTAGATGTGGAAATGGAGCGTTATGAAGAAAGGAACGGAAAACGGTCAATAAACGAGTTAAATGGTGCATTTTTTGAAGAATAAAGCGAAGCCGAAGTGAAGAAAAGATTAAAAGAAGAAAATATTGAAAACCGGCTGGAAAGTGCATCCATACGCCGTATGGATCATCCATACGCCGTATGGATGTGGCGGTTTAGGCCTAGGTTTACGCGGACATGGGCCGGGCTAATAATCAATCCATACACCGTATGGATCAAAAACACAGGAAGTATAAAACGCGATTTTAACCCCAGAAAACAGAGAGTTCGGCTAGGGTTTCTTCCAGTCGACTATTTTCAGTTTTTTAGGGTTTATTTACAAATTTAGTTGGTACTTTGGAGGCACGTAGAGTCAAGATTGAGGATAGTTCGTGTTGATTCTTCGTGATTCGTCTTTTATATTCGGTATAACTTCTTTTATTTGATTTCATTGATGATTTTGATCTTGAATAAATATGAGTTTACTGTTTTTATGATGAATTGAATATCCAAAGTGATTGTGTAGTTAATTAAACTCGGATTATGATTATTGAACGATTATTATTGCATATTGACTAAGTTATTTAATTGAAAACGATTATATTACTCGCGGATCCTTGTTTAATTATAATGAGTTGTGAATGTTTCATGCATAATTTAGGGAAAAGCACACAATTGACTGATCATCTTGTGACATTGGATCGATGTTTCATGTTGGACCCTAAATTGTAGGAATTAGTTGGACCCGGAAAGTTGGCTAGTTCACATTCAATTTATGATCTTTGATTAGTGACTAAATTGATATAAAAGAAATCACAATTAGATAATCAATACGTAATAAATCAAGATATATGAATCTGAGTGAAGTTAAGTATACAATTACTTATTCCTTCCTATTGTTAGTTATTTATTATTTTAATTTAAGTTTTATTTAGTTATTTATTTTACTTTATTATTTTATAAATAATTGTTCGTACGAAACTAAAACGCCCCATATTTACTGCTTTCTTAGTTAATTAGTACTTTCTATTTTTATAAATACCACCGTTCCCTGTGATCGACTCAGTCTTACCAAGTCTATACTTACATTTGATCGGGTATTCTTGCCTGGTTGTGTGAAAAGTATTTATTAGGTATTTCCATTTATAAATAAATTAAACTAGACTCGTTTCGCACGCATCAAGTTTTTGGCGCCGCTGCCGGGGAACGGTTGCGTTGTTTATTTAAATAGAAATTTGTCATTGTAAACTTTTATATTTTAATTTTTGTTAAATAAATTTTTGTAAAGTTGTTAAATTAGTTTATTAAATTGTAGCAATAAGTTTTGTTAATTAAAACTGGTTGAAACAAATTACCTTTATTTGGTTAAACCTTTAGATAATTAGTTTCAACCGGCGGATGGAAATCCATCCGCCGGTTGGAGTTTTAGTAGTTAAAATTTTGTATATGTTATTGATTTTTATTTTTATTTATTTTGTGTGAACTAACTTACTTTTCGTAATAGTGTTTGTGTTTCAGAATTAATTGTTATTCATGTATTAATCCAATGTCAAGGAGTTACGAGAGTGATGCGAATGATAACAATTTGGTTAAGATTGCTGATTCTGCTAATTCAGGTCCGAGCTCCACTGACACAGTTCCTTCTACCACCTATTTGGGCCGTAAGCCCGTTCCTGTCATATCATCTTGCCAGGGTTTGTTAGATGCTATCGAGGAATTTGGAGAGGATGTTCCTTTTATGGTTGAGTTGTTGAAGAAATCTACACTGGATTTCACTGATTACCAGTCTTTTATGATTCATGATGTGTTGAGGGTGCAGAGATAGAACTTAAGTATGGGTTTATCCGACAGTATTATAATGCACTGGCTGAGTTAGGGGAATCATTAGATTCGAGGATTGATGAAGAAAAGAAATTTTTCGCTGCTCAGAAGAATAGATGCACTGAGATTTATGAGGCTTTGATTCAATCTTCTTTTCCTTTTTCAGCTAATCAGGCATCATGTCTTCATCGTATGTTGACAGCAGTTTATCAGATGACCGGACATCCTAGTTCCGAGGCAGATAAGGAGTTTACGAGTGGGTTGCGAGATTTGGTTAGATTGATGCAGTCAGACGACCACCTTAGAGATCCGACACCCCACCGTTTCCTAGTAACTCATACTCTTCATTACTACCTTCATAGGATGTTAGCTAAAGTGGATGATCTTGCCAAGGAGGAAGTAAATAGATTACACCCTGACTTTATCCATCCTCACAGTGAAATTGATTTGGCTAGTTATTTGGCAATTCACTTAGATGTTCTGATTGACATTAATAAGGTTTTAACCCCTTGGGAGCATTTCAATTATGGAATGGTGGAGATATACACTAAACTGGTTGATATTTTCAAACATTCGGGGCTAGACTTCAGCAATAGACAAGAGAAAGTTCTTCAAAAGGTTGAAAGAAGGATTAGGGTTTTGAAAAAGGGTTCACTGATGAACAAGCATCATGAGATAGTGGAAAGTTTGTTAGAGTTTATGAGTGAGTTAGAGGAGAATAACCCCGACCGTGAGTACAAGTTGGAAGATGATAAGTTGGTGTTGGCACCTAAGGGAGTTAATAATAGGGCAATAAATGAAATCAGTTGGGACTTGATTTATCTTCAACCAGTGGCTAATGAACACTTGGCTAATTTTCCAAGTTTTGGTAATGGAGTTGAGAATGTCACTGCACAAGTCACTGGGCGTTTCCTTGCTCTCTATCCTATGCGTTGATTTCATCTTTTGCATCATTTTATCATTGCTTTGAACTTCTGACATTTTGATTATTTGGATTATTTCCGACATTGTTTATTTTGGATTTCATCTTATTTGTGTGATTGGATTTTGAATATTAATTAAGTATGCATTTTTATTTTATAGATTGTTAATTTATTTTGTTTATGTATAGTGTGGAATTATGAAGATTTTGAAGTTGTGATTCTCCTCCAGGTTTGGTATTTAATTAAATTAAATAAGTTATGGATTTAGGTTAAAAAGTGGTATGAAAATCGTTTTTGAATTTTTTTTTCTGAAATTCAATCCATACGCCGTATGGACATCCATACGCCGTATGGATTGAAAATGGTAAATGGGCTGCGCGTTGACTGGGTCGAATCTGTTTGACCTGGGCCTTTTTAATCCATACGCCGTATGGAAATCCATACGCCGTATGGATCAAAAGTGCATAACCCGCAGGTAGCCTCTTTCTTCTCCATTTTTAAAACCTAAAACCACCATCACCACCTACGGCTGCAAACTGCCACCACCCAACCACCACTTCCGGCCACGCATTCTTCCCCATTTTTATATTTTTGTGTTCCACGCACTCTCCTCTACAAGGTATAACTTCCAATTTTCATTTTTGTTGGTTAAATTTCATGTTTGGAAGTTAGGGTTTTTGAATGTGTTTTGGGTATCTCGAATTTGAGTATGATTATAGGCATTTACTGATTGAATTATGTTCTTGTTAACATATATTATGCAATGCCATGTTCATTTTTATAATGTATTACATATGTTATGTGATTCGATTTATCCGTGTTTGTTTAAAGAATGTGAATATAATGTGTAATCAATTTTTGCTATGTTTTGATTTAATACTTGTTAATTTTCTGGATACATGATGATTAATGCAAATATTTGTTTGGTACACGAATGTTTGTGATTACGGTTGTGATAAAATTGTTGTTGTTCTATTTTGTGACTGTGATAATTCAAGTTGAATATTATTAATGATTGCTAGTTACTGAGACTAATTATTAGTGATGGTAAAAAGTAATTATTTTATAGTTCATTTTGGTACCAAATTATTATAGTTCACTTTGAATCGACAATTGCCATGATTTTTAATCAAGTACTTATGTTTATTAGCAATTTGAGTAATGTTGTTTCGAGATGCAAATTAGGGATTATGAAATTGATTGTTGCGGTAGCTTTTAGGCGAAACCTTTAAGGTGGATTATTCCAGTTTTAGCATAAATGCTGCCGAAATTTTTAGTGACCTTTTTGCATTAACTGCTTATTTGAATTATTAACAATTGTTTTTTTAGCAGTTAAGATGTCTAGCAGAAGAGCTCGAGGTGGTCAGACTCTAGGGAATCCAATGATTAGACCCCATAGATATTTCACTTTTCATGATTCATACTCTGAGACCACCAGATATCAGTTTAGAGAGCGTCTGACAGCTAATATTGGACAGTCGATTAAGGTTTTTGATGCTTTAAGCTTACCTATCAGCCTTTCCAGTATCATATGCCGCAGGAGTTTATGCGACCACCACCACCACAGCCAGATCAGGCAGGCCCATCTTATACATATCAGCAGCCGGAGCCATCCCATCAGTACCGGAGCCAGGAGGATGATAGTGATTAGGATGTTGTTCATCCTATGTGGTTTATGATTCCAGACACTATTTCTATTTTTATTATTATTATGACTGATTTTATTTGTAGGATTTTTAATTATGTTGGATTGGTAGTTTTAGGTTTGGTTGTTTTAGATGTTTATATTTGGTATTGTTTAATCTTGTGTGTTGATTGATCCCTCAGAATTGTGTTGTGAGTACGTGTTATGCTGGCAGTAAGTTCAGCGCAACAAATTGAATCGAGAGGATGTGGGAATTTCATATCATCCTTGTCATGACCGTTAAGCACACTATTCCAAGGGAGTTTTTCTGTTTTATTTCTTTTATCTTTTTCCCGTTTTAGCAATTCATTATTTGTACAATGAGGGCATTGTACAGCTCTAAGTGGGGGATGGGAGAGAAAAGAGTTGACTTTCCACATAATTGTCCTGTTAAATAAGTAGATGATATGGTAATTTGGTTAGCTGTTATCTTATTAAGATACGTAACTAGGAGGTTATAAGTTGCCCATTTTTAACCAAATTTTTCAATTAAATTTTTTGTTTTTCTAGAGATAATTATTTTGTAACAATGTAGGTTAATTTAAAAATTTTCTACACTTTAAATTAAATATTAAATTGTGGAAAATGTTATTTAGTTTCATTATATGATGTATTGATAGGCGATCTATGTGAGAATTCTTGAGCTTTTAAGAAATGAAAATAAGGAGTGGATGTTACTTTTAGATGAACTTTAGTTATGTATGACGTATGTCTTAATTTTCATATTATTAGCGTGCAATATGTCATATTTTTGGAAATTTAATTAACATCATTTGGGGATATACTGGGTGTTGTTTCCTCTGTTGTACGAAAGTACAGACCTGGACTCCGTCAGTATATCAAATGAAAGAGAGCAAAAGAGTTTAATAACTCAAGATTTTAAAATGTAGTCAAATTAAGTTGCTTTGTTGTACTAAGATACAAACCTGCCACCAATGGTTTGACTAAAAGTTTTATAGTGCTAAACCAAAATCAAGTTATATCGCTTTGTTGTGTTGAGGCACAGACCTGTCACCTCTGTCTTGATTTGAAAAATGATTGTTTTGATTAAAATTTTAAAATATGTAATATTGGCATGTTATGAGTTTGAGAGTATATAGCTTTTGGGAGTTTAAGGGAACATCTACGTGAATAACAATAAGTTGAGCTCAATTATTTAAATATAGATTGTTTAAGTGGATAACAATATCAGTAATCATTGTGAACTATTTGATGTTTTGAGAATAATAACTTTATGTGTAGATTATTTTTGTAATCTCGTAGTTTCTTAATGATTGTTTTTAGAATTAACATATTTTTTTTTAAATTTAAATGTTTGAGTTGAAGAAGGGTAATGTTGTGTAATTCCTTTATTAGTTATTTAGATTAATGGAGATGACTGTTTTCTTAAGAATTTGATTTTTGAATCGATAGTCTACTTGAGGACAAGTAGGATTCAAGTGGGGGATGTTTGATAAACGCTCAAAAGTACTATATTTTAGTAGTATTTTACCCCGATTCTTGGATGTTTTTATTGCATTTATATAAGAATAGATATTGATTTCGTTCATATTTGCAATTAGATATGGAAATGGAGCGTTATGAAGAAAGGAACGAAAAACAGTCAATAAACGAGTTAAATGATGCATTTTTTGAAGAATAAAGCGAAGCCGAAGTGAAGAAAAGATTAAAAGAAGAAAATATTGAAAACCTCCTGGAAAATGCATCCATACGCCGTATGGATCATCCATACCCCGTATGGATGTGGCGGTTTAGGCCCAGGTTTACGCGGACATGGGCCGGGCTAATAATCAATCTATACGCCGTATGGAAATCCATACGGCGTATAAAACGCGATAAATCTGAGTATATAAAACGCGATTTTAACCCCAGAAAACAGAGAGTTCGGCTAGGGTTTCTTCCAGTCGACTATTTTCAGTTTTTTAGGGTTTATTTATGAATTTAGTTGGTACTTTGGATGCACGTAGAGTCAAGATTGAGGATAGTTCGTGTTGATTCTTCGTGATTCGTCTTTTATATTCGGTATAACTTCTTTTATTTGATTTCATTGATGATTTTGTTCTTGAGTAAATCTGAGTTTACTGTTTTTATGATGAATTGAATATCCAAAGTGATTGTGTAGTTAATTAAACTTGGATTATGATTATTGAACGATTATTATTGCGTATTGACTAAGTTATTTAATTGAAAACGGTTATATTACTCGTGGATCCTTGTTTATTGGTAACTAGTAGTTATTGTTGCTCAACGTGGTTAATAAGATTGATGAGATTGAGTTCCTTTAATGTTATTAATTATTGATAGTTACTATTTTAGGATTTGTGACTATTGCTAAATATGTTGAGTCTGATAGGTTGAGTAAATGATAATTACCTACTTTAAAATGAACAAGACAATAAGTAATTATTGGGTATTGTTGAGTCATACCACGAGTGTTAATTATAACGAGTTGTGAATGTTTCATGCATAATTTAGGGAAAAGCACACAATTGACTGATCATCTTATGACATTGGATCGATGTTTCATGTTGGACCCTAGATTGTAGGAATTAGTTGGACCCGGAAAGTTGGCTAGTTCACATTCAATTTATCATCTTTGATTAGTGACTAAATTGATATAAAAGAAATCACAATTAGATAATCAATACGTAATAAATCATGATATATGAATCTGAGTGAAGTTAATTATACAATTACTTATTCCTTCCTATTGTTAGTTATTTATTATTTTAATTTAAGTTTTATTTATTTAGTTATTTATTTTACTTTATTATTTTATAAACAATTGTTCGTACGGAACTAAAAGGCCCTCTATTTACTGCTTTCTTAGTTAATTAGTACTTTCTATTTTTTATAAATACCACCGTTCCCTGTGATCGACTCGGTCTTACCAAGTCTATACTTACATTCGATCGGGTATTTTTGCCTGGTTGTGTGAAAAGTATTTATTAGGTATTTCCATTTATAAATAAATTAAACTAGACTCGTTTCGCACGCATCAGTGGTAGTCAACTATTGTTTTTAGTGGTGGTGGTAAACGGAATAAAATCTCAATGGTACTTCTATAATATATTTATTTTCTTTGTGTCTTATTTGCATTTATGGTTTTATGAGAGTTGCAGAGAAAGTTTTTTATGTATTTGATTGAGGAGAAAACTTCATAAACCATACATGTGGTTTACACACATTTTCACAAATCATACATGAGCTTTTTTTTTTTCCAGGTTTTCAATACAATAAGTTTCAAATTTGCAAATTATTGGTACCTCCGTCCAACTCCGTCTATTTTTGTCGTTAAGTTTTACCACGTGATATGCACGGAGGTATCATTTACAAGCAATTTTGAAACTTTTGGGTATCATTTACGAGCAATTTTGAAACTTATTGTATTGAAAATAGACGGAATTGGTAAAACTTAACGACAAAAATAGACGGAGTTAGATGGAGGTACCATTTACGAGCAAATTTGAAACTTATTGTATTGAAAACCTGGAAAAAAAATTCGGGTATGATCTGTGAAAATGTGTGTAAACCACATGTGTGGTTTATGGAATTTTCTCTTGATTGAGGAAAGAAAATTAGGTTTAGGGAGTTGAAAAGGTTGGGTGTTATGTGTTTAAAATTTAGGAAGAAGGTAAGGGTATTTTAGTATTTTCATTTCAATTCATGTGGAGGAAGGACTTGCAATGAAACAAAAAACTGGGTCAAGGGACTGGATCCGCAAAATACCCGACCTAAAGACTGGGTTTGTAATATAGGTATAACCACAGGGACGGGTAGTATAATTTACTCTAAATGATAGCAAGTTGGACCAAAATCTTAAGAAAATAAATAAATTAATAACCATAGATAAACATTTAAGATAAAAATTATCAAGCGAGACATTAAAAAATGCAATTAATTTGTTTGAATGTGCAAACTTCAAGCTTTTATTTTAAATGAAAAGCTCCCATTAGCGTTCAAAAATATTAGAAGCTTTTTATTTAATAAATTACCTATATACCCTTTAACAAAATAACTTATTACTCTGTTAATTTATTTATTTCTCGTTTGTCCCCTATCGAGTTATGCTCCGAATATTGTTTTAAGTTTTCGTAAGCCTACCAAACTCTTGTGTATATCAGTATGATCCCTGGGTTATACATCATATATTAGAAACTAGTAAGTATACATGCCGTGCTACGCACGGCCCGCACCCAAAATTCGAATGATAATTCGTGCGACGTTCTATGCATATTACCTTTAAGTATGATCGTGGTTGATATTTCTTCACTTTAATGTCAAATATTAGCACTTTGATTGGAGCTTTGTATGATATACCTTGAACCATAGATTATATGGAGTGAAAATTAGTTGTAAGACTCAAGGAAAACTCCATAACATAATCTTATATTTTAATAATCTATAGTTTCATATGACCAATTTAGCTATTAATTATGCATCCATAATAATTGTTCTATACGTCGACCAAGAAGCTACCATAATTAAAGAATACGATTGACATATATGATCAAATATATATGTACAACCCGTTATAATGTGGAAAGTTGAATTTATGGAATATGAACCTTACGAAATCTTTAGTTGTTAAATCGAAGATATCTAAACAAAGCTAAACATACATAATGGTAATGCCAAAAAATATATATGAATATCATTTTATTGTATAAGAAGAACATGCATAAAAAGAGTTTTCATGTCATTGTTTATAGAATATTATGATATTTTTGGTTAATACTCCGACTCTCGTTAATCGACTAACTTTTGAATTATAAAAAGTGATATACTCAAATAAAAAGAAATCAAATTCATATAACTTCAAAAGTTCTACACACATACATTGAAAATTTATTTAGGCAAAATTTCAATTTTTTCAAAGCTATTCATAGTGAAAGACTTTGTCACCGATATGAAAGACTATTTTAAAGACTTTTTTGTAAAAATAACTTTTAAAGCATTACATTTATAATGTGTGTAAGAGATTGAAAACTTTTTCAAAACTCACAAAGAATTTAGATTGAGAAAGTGAAAGTGGTTTGATAAAACAGTTAAAGCATTAGATAAAGAAACAATACACAATAAGTTGTAGACATGTTCGTGTCGAAAAAGTAGACTGACATTTAGAATACATTATATAAAAAGTAGTATGACTCTTGTAATAAGAATGCATGATGTGAGAAAATTTTATTAAAAATACAGAGTGTCTTTCTAAAGAAGGGGAAATATAGAATGTATCAAATAGTAGCTACGACAAATTTGAAGGAGGTTACATATATTTAATTTATAAAAAATTGCTAGACAGATTTTTTTGAGAAGTTATATTCTCAACAATTTTTGTTCAAAATCATTGATGTGTCCAACAAAGAGGTCAAGAAATGTATTATTTTGAGTATTCAAGTCAAATTATATTTTTATAAAGAGTTATTATTATTATTATTATTATTATTATTATTATTATTATTATTAATTATTATTGTCATTATTATCATTGTTATTATAGATATTATTTATTATTTATATTTATATATTTCTTTATTTATTATTTTTTAAATACACATGGCAATTTTTAATGAGCTAATTAGGTGGCACAATTTAAGAACATGTTGTTCTTTTTATATAACATTTAACTAAGTTTATTGTGGTTATTTATATTTTAAATAATGCAAATATGTTACATTAATATATGAAATAATGACTACTATTGAATCCGATCAATAAGATACTTTTTTTATAGAGTGAACAATATTAATGTTTTTTTTTAATGTCATTTTACATTTTTAAGTTACAACTACACCTAGTTACCAAACACTTTTATACAAATAAAGCGATAGCTTACAGCTACGGCCTACAACTACAGCTCATAGCTACAACCTACACGTATTTTACCAAACATACCCTAAGTGTGTGTATCACGAAAAATAGATTTGTGTATCTTATTAACTTTATGTGCTAAGTGTGTGTATCACGAATAATAAGTTTGTTTATCTTATTAACTCTAGGGGCAATTTCATATATGTCCTGAAAAAAATGAAAATTACATATATATCCAAAACACGTTTTAAAGTCATTGTATATCATGCACTAAAAACTTGTACTATCACAAAAATAAATCTGTGTATATTATTAATAAGTCGTGCCTTAATAATATTTTTTTGAAACAACATCAATTTTAATACTTTTTCGAGGCTACATCACAACTTCACAAGTATCAGTATCAGTGTATCACACAATAGTGATTTTTATCGACTAATAAAGTAACTTCCATGTCATTTTCTTTATGCATGGACCTAAAGCAAAACCCACATTATATTTTGCAAGGATATTGACGTAATTTAAGAAGTTTGTAAGGATATAAATGATATTATCGTTATATATATCTATTTCCTTTTTAAAGAATAATAATAAAAAAACTTAACTACATTTTCACATTTTTATAGTAATAATCTATCACTCAAATCAAAAAAGACATATGGACCGAGTATGACAAATCAAGAACAAAATCAATTAGTCATTTGACCTAAAAGTGAGGAAATTGGACAAAAAGAGAAGATCTATGGAGAAGGATAACTATACGACATGTAACGGTGGTCGAAGAAAAATCAACAGTGGTGGTTCATGGTGCAGCAGCAACAACGATTTTCAGTGGTGGAGAAGGTGTGTTGATGATGGCCAGATTTCACGAGCAGGTTGAGAATGGGTTTTGTTGTGTGGAAGAGGGGAAAATAAAGGAGGTGGAAGACAAGGGCATTTTAGGTAATTATTTTAATTAAGATGTCTATATGGGGAGCACATGACTTTCTTGGATGCCTCAATAATCTCTACAGACAGGCTTGGTGACCGAAAAAGTCCTAAGTAAACATATAGATGTGTTGACCGAAAAAGTCATGTAGGCTATTGATTTCAGTAAGTTACAAGTAAACAGCTCCTTAGTTATTGAAGTAGCTTAATACGATTTGTCCTTATTTGATTTTAGTTATGAGCATTGGTGATTTATATTATAATTTTATACTAGTAAATATATATAGGTTGTGCGATGCACAACTCTTGCCTGACTATGTTAATTTTGATTTTTTTCAACGTTATGTATATGTTATCTTCAAAAGTTATGGTTCAGGCCCGACCCAAGGGGAGTGCAAGGTGGGCCATTGCACAAGGCCCATCTTTTATAGGGGGCCTATTTTCTGTGAGTCCAGTACTTTATATATATGTATTTATGTTAGTGAAGCCCACAAAAAAAACTTGAACTTATACTATGTTACACTTTTTATTAGTCTGGCCCAGTTTATTTATATTAGTTGATCATCGTTAACTTTTAGTTTTTATCAATTTATAAGAAAAAATTTTCCATGTCAACTGCAAACCCCTTAAATTGCCATTGTATTATTTTGCCATCCAACTTCCATTATTAACCAAGCATAACTAAACCGTCTACAAAGGTAAGGGTATGACTGTCGACAAATTGTTATGCATACGGGTCTGCCATAGGTCTTTCTGGAAGCCGTCTCTTTACCTTCGGGTAAGAGCACGACTGTCTACATCTCACCTCCCCCATACCCTTCGGTGGGATTGGATAGTGTTGAGTTCTTGAGTTAAGTTACTAAACCGCCTACAAAGAAATAGAAAATTAGCCCATTGCCCTATCTTTTTATTGCATCTATTCTCGGTTACGTAATCTTGGTCACAAAGTGCTAACGAAGAGCGTTTTCCGTGACATGAGCTCGTGATATTTTTTTAAACTTAATATATAAAGAAACTTAAATTTAGTCGCCCACGTTGTCGCGGGTCTTAAACCTAGTTATTTAATAAAAGGAAATGAGATAATAAATGAGTTTATCAATAATCCAAGGCATAAAGAAGCATAAAGAAGATTATTGAAAAACTATTGCACAACTGAAAAATTATTAACTATTTATTATAGAATTCTTAAGTTTACGTTGGTTTTAAAAAATTTAAAAATTATGTCTTTTGTTTATATATTTCTTTAAGGTTGGAAATATTGATTTCTAAGGTTAAGATGTATATTAATGTTAATGTTTAAGATTAAGATGTGAAAATGATAAAGAATATATATTTTAGATGTACTAATCTTTTAGGTTTAAATTAAGTTGTATATTTATACTAATATTAAATTTAATTTAATATGTAAAATGAAATTAACAAAAAGAAATTAAGAAGTTTAATATTAAATAGAATAATGACACATGACATGTTATTGTGTCATCTTAAAGTGGAAGGCTTTCTTTATATAATAAGTAATGAATAAAGATAACAGAATACTTATTTCATCATTGCTTTGATGAGTTGATCCCTTTGCATAAAACATGCACCGACACAACTCATTTAAAAATTAAACATATCTCTTATAAGCTTAAAATTTTAATTACTTTTGTATAAAAAATTTTGATAAAAATTTTAGTTACATAAATGACATGTTAAAGTTTTTTTCAAATTCTTTTAACTAATAACACTGCTACAAAAATGTACATTACGTACGTGAAAAAGCTCATTACGAGCGGTGATTGACCCACCATCTATGCGAGGGATGTTTAAAATAAATACATATTTAGAGGCGGTGAAAACACCCCCTTATAGAAATATATGTAAGGCGGTTCTAAAATTTTACGGGCGGTTTAGTTTTAACACTGTGCGCGTATTGAGTGTCATTTAAGGGCGGAGATTTTAACATATATAAAGGCGGTTTTCTTTGTTGTATTAATGGCCTTTAATCTTTTTGAGTTATTAATTGTTTATTATTTAAATTTTATAGAGGTGTATGTGACCGCAGTTTTTATTATTTATGGTGCGAAAAAATAATAAAAACTACCGGATATTATACAGATATTAGGTGGTTCAAATAACCGCTTTTAACGGTCTGTATTTTATTCCCGCCAAAATTTCTAGTAGTCGCGCGCTATCATGCAATTACCAAATTCCAGTAGCAAAATACTAACCATATCGATTTCCAGCAAGCCAAATAACCAGATTCACAACATATATACATGGTGCAAACATCTACCAAATATCGTATAAGCATATAATTGCAAAACACCTTGATATCAAGTTCATCTAAATTGATCACGACAGTTAAACATTGGCAAACCTTTTACATCCATTATATACCGCATCGTCCAAGTCCATATATAAATAACTCATTGTGTTTCTCCATTTCTATAACCAAGTTCAATTAACAAGTTAAGTAACTACAACGAGCAAATTTGTTATATTTTCATATTTGTTAAGACTTACATTAGTTGTGAAGTTTGTTTGCTTAGTCGTCATCATGGTAAACATATTCTTCATAATGTAATAACCACATTCCCAACTCGATAGTTGTTGGAGACAGTTCACCATATTCCATTTTCAGCTCCCGACACGACACCTGATATAAAGAATATTATTAACTTAATAAGTTTAAAAACAATATTCATCATATCTTAGAAATATCCATATTGAAAATTCTAACTCTTCCACCCGAGCAACAAATGCATAATCATTTTTAGTTTTGGAACCCTTCAACGAATCTAATATGTAGCCGGTATGTGTGACATTGTCGAGAATGAAGAGGATCCAATGTTCACTAAACAAATATTTAAATACTTGATTGTAAGTAAAGTAGTTATAGTTAAAATGTAAAACGTACTCACACATACACACACACGAACACACATTCGTATAAAACGTACTTGTGATGATTATAGGGAGCCTTAAAGAACTGTTTGGCACTGTGATAGTTAAAGTGCGAGATGATGTGATCGGTAACACTCTTGTGATGAGCTTCATGTTCACTAAACAAATATTTAGATATTTGATTGTAAGTAAAGCAATTATAGTTAAAACCGTAAAACGTACTCATACACACACACACACACACGAACACACATTCGTATAAAACGTACTTGTGATGATTATAGAGAGCCATGAAGAACTGTTTGGCACTGTGATGGTAAACTACGAGACGATGTGATCGGTAACACTCTTGTGATGAGCCTCATGATCACAATACAATTATTGGCATATAGTAGGATGTAGGAACGCACATGCATTTGGAGGTGATTGCACCTCGCGATGGACCCACAAGTCCCTAATATCAAAATTATGATTAAAATAGTGATATTAAGATATAAGAATATAATATATAAAGACACTTTTTATAAACATTATAATAGAGCTTACATCGCCCACCAAGACACAATGGTTATATCGAGCAACCCATTCGTTAGCCAAGTTAGCAACGCATCATAATCAGTCCATTCATCATACGGATCAGATTCAGCATACATCCCCTGTGGCAATATAACTTTGATTGGACAAGGTTTCACTACAAAGTGGTTGAAAAAATGTTAACCCAACTCTCTAATTCTTTGAGGTCTACTCATGAGCTTAGCCTCCAAATGTATAATACTTTGGGCCCTTTACAAGAACTCTTTAGGTTACTCGTTGTGGTAAATGTGGTTCCACAATCTACATTAACAAAGAATTAATTAGATGATAAATATGGTAAATATAAAAATATATACAAAAATATTAGAAAATAAAGCACACATAATGATCCGCCGATTGTACTGAAGTTTGGTGACTAGTGGACTCATGTAGCGATGTATCGAGGCCAAGCTACATTGTTAGAATTGAAAACAGTTACTGAATAACTTGAGCATATATATATATATATATATATATATATATATATATATATATATATATATATATAAGAGTTTCACATATAATTAATTATAATATAATCATAAACCAGGCCATTAGGCCATTTAATTACCGAATCCCTAGGTGCTGAGTCGCGAGGACACACAAAGTTGAGTGGTGACATGTCATCTCCAAGCTACATTTAAACAAAACGGTTAACTATATTATTAACTGACACACACCTTGATCCAAATTAAAGGTTACCAACCTTGATCGCTTTGCATGGCCGCTGACTAACTTCACTTCTTGTATCTTTTAAACATTTTTTGTCTGGCAACCGGGATAGACATTACTTCACAAACATCCTCGACGGTATCCACTTGTACAAATACATAACCTGGCTGTAATCCTTCCTTCTCACTAAGGTTTGTCATCCCTATTGCCCATCTATCGACGTAGTCACCATACAGCTTCATAAGTTGACACGGGGCTGAATACTATATGTATATATATAAAACTAGATTTTGACCCGTGCGATACACGGCAATCCCAAATAAAATAGCTAAGAATTAACAAAGAGATTTAACTAAACGCTTACTTTTTAATAGTTTTAGTCAACAAAGTTAAATCATCAGCTTATTAAAATTTTCTAATTAACATAATTAGAGTTCAACCAAAAGGTACAACCAAAGATTAAAATTTATACATTAAACTTGAGCTGCAAATCTATAGTCTGAAGGGTAACATGGCTACTTAAAACTGATTAAAAGTAACCAAAAAACATTGGCATATAACTACTTTAGACCGATTAAAGTAACAAAAAAAAAAAAACAAAAAACACAGAGTCTCTTACCTGACCTTGTATATACATGATTAAGACTTAGATCCCAATCTCCATCGTACATCAATATGCAGTCATTATTCATAAATATGCTTCAAGTAAGTTTCATCATAAGTCATTATTTTCACGTCCAAATTTGGATCGAGTCCATACACCAAGAGTTCAAACTTTAATAAAATACTTCAATTTGATTAATTCTGCATAGGGTTTATTGTTTCGTTATCTATTAAACTTTACACTTTTACTATTGTATGAGTTGAACTTTGAAAACGTCTATTGTATGTATTAAATTTGTAAATATAGTATATTGCATGTAAAATTTCTTTTTTGGGTAAGGCCCAAATAGGAAAGTATATTTTTTTTGTCTTACCCAAAAAGGAAATAATACATACAATAGACCATATTTACAAGTTGACAACATAAAATAGAACAAATGAAAATATGTCGCATACATTTTTAAAAAGTGTAAAGTTTAATACATAACGAAATAATAAACCCTTCTACATATAACAACACATACAATTTGATTAAATATATATAAGTATATGACGTGTATTAGCAACTATATATATCAATAGTTACGAAACAGAATGATGATGAAGATAAAAGTTGGATAACTAAATCTCATAATTAATTTTAGTTGTTTGATTCATAGACAGGGGTTCCCGTACGCAGCGTTTTAAAGTACGCAACATACGCAGTCACTGATAAGCATCAAATAGATAGTATATTTAATAGTAATTTATCCTTATATTTATATAAATTTTATTGCATTTATATGATTTTATATACTTATTTTGTTAATAATTGCAGAAATGTATTTTAATTAAAGAATGAAGAAAATGGAACAAGAACGAGACCAGAACTGAAGAATTAAAGCACTTAAAGAAATAAGGATTAAAGACCTTGAAGAAATGAAGACTAAAAGAGTTAAAATGAAGAATTCGGCCAAGAAAACAAAGAAGTCTGGATATGAAGATTGAGAGTCCAAGAATTAAGCCTAAGCCCGAAAATGGAATATTCTGGAATTAACATTCAACCGGCGGTTGGATTAACCAACCGGCGGTTGAGCTTTAGGGTTTAAGGCGGTGCAGACACGTGGAGTTGGACCCGGATTTAAATAACTCCAACCGGCGGTTGGAGTACCTAACCGGCGGTTGGAAGGTCGGTTTTTAAAACTATATATAGAGGCAATTTAGCTTAAACCATATACGATTCAAGAATACTAAAACCGAAAGTTAGGGTTTTAGGACGACTTTAAGGTGCGATTTTGGAGGCAAAGGAGCTAAGGTTTGAAGGTTTTTAACCCTAGGAAAAGCTGGTTTGCTAATTGGTTCGGTTTCTTTATCCTTGTAACTTTATTAATCTTTTGGGTTATTTTGGATATTGTTTATTTGAATTAATTGCTTATTAGGTTTTCATTATGAATGTTTAAATGTATGTTTATTAGATTTATTATATGAATTATATGTTTATGTTGGAACTATATTATTGAATGCTTATTATACAAGAATTGTCTGTGTTATATTAATATTGATAACAGTTAATTGATTTATATAGATAGCTTTACTAATCTTGTGAGTTTTATAAATTAATTAATGATTGTCAATTATTAATGTTAAGTAACATTGTAATTCAACCTAATCTTGGAATTGTATTAATAAACTGCTGATAGATCTTAATAAATAGTAATACTTTACTTAATCTTTGGGAGTGTTGCTATATGAAAATTATCTTAATCTTTGTGATTTTCTACATTAGTAATTCACCAATAATAATAGCCAACAAAACAAATAGACATAAGTTGATATAATACGTTTAATAAATAATTGTTTAAATAGTTATAATCTTATATCCAATTGAGTATACTTAAGTTGTTTCCTAGAACTTATCTATTAGAATCTGTATCAAAAATATAAATATAAATATGTTCGTTCGGAACTAAAACGTCCCCCTTATCTTGTAGATTATTGTAAATTGGATCCTTGTATTTAATTGTATTATAATTGTGAATATTTGTAATTAAGATAAATAGATAATTAGTTATAAATAAGAATAACGTTTCTTGTGTTCCTTGTGTTCGAATTTGGACTTACTTATTAAGCTATATTACATGAACGGGTCAATCTTGCCTGGATTGTGTGATAGTATTATTTAGTATTTCCTTAATTAAACTTGTTATTATAATTGCATATACTTTCCGCACATCAAGTTTTTGGCGCCGCTGCCGGGGAACACTTAACCGGAGGAACTTTTATTTTACCGGGGGAGCGGTGTATTTTATTTTAAACTAATTATTTTACTTGTATAATTTTTATCTCTGATACTTTGTAAAATCGTTAAGAAATATCGGCTTACCCATTGAGAATACTGACAAAAACAAATGTATAAGGAGAGTAAAGACCTACCTCATTGATTTATCATATAATAGGTTAGGTGCTTCTCGAAAGAAATAGGTTTTTAATAAGCTTAGCGCTGACCTGTTTCTCTGCTTTTGTGTACTATCAATGGAGCTACCGAGATCTTTTTGACTAGCAATGTAAATGAAGTAAAATTAAAAATTTAATATTAAGATTTAAAATAGGACTAGATAAGTAATCTGAACTATGTGATATTCTTTGTGCTCAGAAAAAATTAGCTGTTATTAGAATGGAGTCGATGCAAATGGACTTTGGAAATGAGAAAATGGATTTCAAAGATATAGAGATAGATGACCAGTCTTTTGAACCAAACAAGAAGATCAAGCTATCTAATGAAGAAGAAGACTATGAATCACCACCTGTAGTTTCAAATATGGAAGATATGATTCACTATTTAGAGTATCATGAAGATGAGCTTCGGTTTATTATGGAACTTATACACAAATCTACTTTAGAGTATACTGATTACCAGAAAGAGTTGATTAGGATAATGGAAGAAGAATTCAATGCTTGGGTTATATCTAATGAGACTAGAGATACAGATGATTTCATAAACTGTGTAAATGAGCTGAAATATGATATGAGCGAGCATGAGATGGTAGATCCAACGTTTTGTGAAGAGCAGTTGTTGAAGTATACATATGTGCATGAAACATTTGAGAAGTCTTTGTTTCCTTATTCTGATAAACAAAGAGAAATGTTAAGAGAGCTTAAGGAGATAATAGAGCATGCCACTGGGAACTTGAGTAAAATGGCTGACATATGTTTACTTGAAAATTTTCAAGATTTCTTCAATTCGATAAAAGCTAGAGAGCATATTGGTTCTGGAAAATTCTTTATTGATTGTACGGTTGATTTTTATGTCCAAGAAATTGTTGATGAATTTTACTATGGAGAATGGGATGAAAGAACGCGTATAATTCCTGAGTACTTCTCTGACGAACCAATGGCAAACTTGGTCACTTATGCTAAAATGGAGTTGCACCTAGCTTACAATGGAGTTCATTATAATCAAAGGAATAACCTTTTTCATTTAGGGTTATCTGAAGTTTACTATCAGTTGGTAGATACTTTTAGGTATCTGGGATTACAACGGAACATCAAGAAGGATACTATAGGAGAATCTTAAAATACATAGGTAAGGCAGTGAGAACTCATAATACATATGATTATCATGATATACATTTAGGTTTCTATGGGTTAATGGATTCATTAAGACATAATCATGTGGAACGAGAAATAAAGGTTGAATCTAATTACATGGTTACTGATGAAGAAGGAAGAATAGCTAAGAAGGTTAAAAGGGTAACTGACACACTTATAGAAGTAGAAGATGCTGAAAGGATTCATCATGAAAGTTTTTTTGAATATGCTTCACCAATACCCGAGATAACTAATAAGATCTATTTGCACTTTCGAAGAATTTATCCTTAGAACTTTGGAAGACCTGTTAATGGGAATTAGGCTTAAACCTCATTTCTAAAGATCATTTGCAAACTCTTCATTTTTAATAATTAGTTAAATTTTTTCTAATTTTAGTTTTAGTTTTATAATGGATTAGGATTTGAATGTTAGTTGGATATTTAAAGTTTAATGTTTTTAGTTTTATGGTTGATTAATATGAATTTTATTGTTTTCAGAATTATATGATTATCTCATCTTTATTTGTATTAGCTACACAAATGATAGGAATTTTAAGTATTTAGAATTGATTTTTTCACGAGTTGCAATAGTGATAAAAATTATTTTCATAAAATACTTAGAAGAGATTATAACATTAAGTTTTGGAATTATGCTTAACATTGTTCACAAGATTGCAGATATACAAAAATATAATATTTTTGGTGACAAAAAGATTGAAACAATATTTGGAATTCGATAAAGTCAACAATATAATTTCCAAACGGTGGATGAGTCGACACAATCACCGATTGAAAAAATCTATGTATACCAAGGTAAGATTTATTATATCTGTTATTTGTCACAACTAACAGCATTATAGGAATTTGTATTAAAAATACATATTGTCAAAATAATATTTTATTATTTATCCATTTACCATTTAAAATTTTAAAAATAATTATTATCTAAAACACACATAGATTATGATTTGTAGATATTGTGTAAATGTAAATTGTTATAATACGCATTTTATTCGAATTAATAGTTAAGTATTAATGGGCTTAAAGCCCAAAAGAATTTTAATTGGGCCGAAAAGGGCCTGGCCAGATTTTAAACCAACCGGCGGTTGGGAAGCCCAACCGGCGGTTGGACACTTTTGCGATCAAAACCAGAAAACCATCGGGTTTTCGCCATTTACACACACACACACATACAAACGCATACATACGATCGGAGAAACGGATTTCGATCGGTGATCATCGCATTTTCATCCTTGCATTGCGTTTTTGTGATTTACATCACCAAAGGTATTATCTAAACTCGTTTTGCATTTTTTCCGAATTTTAATCCGAAATATATTGATTGTTTGCGGTTTTGGATTGATTCTTAGTTATATTGTTATTTTTAATGATTAGGAATGCGTAGAAATTAGTTTAGGTTAGTTAGACATTAATTTTGTTGATCGAGGTTTGGTTGCGGATTGTTGCGGATCGAATCGATTAGCGGTTCGACTTTTACTTTGAATGTGTTAGTTAAACCACACTTATAAAAATGGTACATTTTAAATATAAAAGATACATTTTTGATTCAATAAAATTTTGAAATAAAATTCAACTTCATATTTGAATTTGAATTATATGAGATGAAACAAAAATATTATTTAACATTTTACAAACTTTTTAGAAATAATTTTGAAAATACTTTTTGAAATAAAAACGTTTTATATATCATTACATAAAAGTTTTGTTTAGATTTGATATTATGAGACTATGTTAAAAATTACATTGACATAGTTTTAACTATAAAATGTGTAAGATTTCATGAATATTATTATAATGAATCGATATATTTTCAAAACAAATTCTTTTTAATATAAATTTTTGAAAGTGAAATTTTGAACATATAGGGTATAAATGGTGAATGATTTAATATAACATATAATTATAATCAAAATAATTTTTGAAATATGTCGTTATAAAATTCGACAGTTAAATTATATTAAATATTTATTACTACAATCTATACACCTTGTTGGATTCGATATTATTTCGAGATAATAAATATTGTAGAATTCATATATTTTGATTCGATATATTATTCTGTTTAGTTTTAAAATTTAGAAAATAAACAGGTGGCTATCAAAAATTAAGTAGAAATGCTGCCCAAATTTCTTTTGAAATGTAAATCTAAAACAGTTATTTGAAGTTTGTTTTACAGTTTTGGCTACCAGGAGACAGGTAGGACGTGCATTATTAGACAGGGAGGATTTCCAGCTACATCCTTACCTACGTTTTGAGCATGAGTCGATTACACCAGAGAGGAGAGCAGAGTACGCTGATGGATTACTGGAGCATATTGCTCAGCCGGTAGAGACACCGGATGTTTTGGATTGGACAGTTATGGAGAGAGGTATAGATCCACGCAGAGAGGGTGAGACTGGGGATGCTACTTTGAGGAGGCTGATGACTCAGAGTTATCTATTACCATCAGGTGATGTTGGTTTTGTTTCTCTGGCTTGGGTTCGATTATTTCAGATTCAGGAGATTATTTATAGGGAGCTTGTTATTGAGTTTTATACTACCCTTAGGTTTGATAGTGCTTCTAGACAGTTTGATCAGCCTTCAATTTTCTTTTATTTGGGAGGTCAGCCTAGGACCATGAGTTTGATTGAGTTTGGGGTAGCTGTGGGGCTCTATACATTAGATGAGCTCCACAACCATTCTTTTGGAGATCATTTTCTTGCAGGTATGGTAGAGCAGTATTCATCTGTTGAGATTGCATAGTTATGGAGACATTTGGCGATTGTTGATTATGGAGAGAGAGCGCCTTCAGATATACATATGAGGAGCCCGGTTCATAGACTGATACATAGGTTGTTATCATCTTCTATTTGTGGTAGGCACACTGGACCTAAGAAGGTCTATCAACCCGATTTCTTTTATTTGCATACTATGATTCAGGGGACGCTGATCAATGTTCCTTGGAGATTAGTTCATTGGATGACCACTGGGCGACAGGACATAGGAGGACCAGTAGTTTATGTGGAGGGCAGTATGTTACTAGGTTAGCTCATTATTATCAGATGGGAGCTGCTGATTTTTTGACTTGTACACCAGATACACCTGGGATGTCCTTGCTAGGCGAGGACAAGTTGATAGAGTTAGGTATTATTCAGGAGGGTGTACAGGAGGGAGTTTTGTTGTGGACACCAGAGGTTACACCTGGACAGCAGCCTGTGCAGAGAGCGAGATTGAGAGGACCCCCTGTTCCACCAGCAGCAGTTATACCACCAGTACCGGAGATACCAGAGATTGATCTGCCAGTAGGTAGAGGCAGAGGACGTGGTAGAGGTCGTGGTCGAGGTGATTTGTATGATGATATTCAGCAGAGACTGGAGAGGATTGAGATAGAACATGGTAGGAGATTGGATACGATTGATAGGAGGTTTGCCAGGATGGAGCAGAGGTTTGATAGATTTGAGAGAGAGAGTTTTCGTAGATCTGATTATCAGTTTGGATTGTTACAGCAACTGTTGAGAGATAGGTCTATCGAGTTTCAGCCTTATATTCCTTTTGTTGATGATGGAGCTGGACCTTCGAGACAGCCAGGGCAGGAGGATTCAGATGATGATTAGATTCTGTTGGATACATTTGATACATATATATTTGGGATGACTGTACTTATTATTATGTTTACTTTTCACGTTTATTATATTTATTATGCTGATATGGTTGTTATTTGTGATAGCATTAGACTGACAGTAAGTTCAGCACTTTATTTATAAAGTTCTAACTTATTTATTAAATATGAACTTTGTGGGTGTGTTCACTGGAAACCCTCACGAGACTATAACTCGTCCACTTGGGATACCGAGGGGTTTAAAGGCTTATTGCATATGCTAAATGCAATCGTGATTAACTACGAAAGTGTGAATGTTGTATATTATTTTTCAAGAGATGAAGGAATCAACCAAGAAGATTTTTCTTAGCCGATGATGAAATTTATAATTTCAGTCAGGGGAGTTTTTCTGTTCTATTTTTCTTTCCCTTACTCACTTTTTGTTTATCATTTTTATACAATGAGGGCATTGTATAATTTAAGTGTGGGTATAGGGTTCGTAAGAAAAAGAATTTCTTTAATTAAACATTTAAGTTTCTATTGTTCTAAAATTTTGAAAATTTAAAACTTTAAGTGAATAACTAAATATTTATTAGTTAGAATATTTTTGTTAAAAGTTTTGTTTTGTATTTAAAGGTTTAGACTTTAATGTGGATTAACTGTTTTGTATATATAACGTAAGCTACTTAATAAGGAAGTGATATATAGTTATATGATATGATGTACTAATAGGCAATCTATATGAAGATTTCTGAATTTTAAAAAATTAATAAAATAACTTGTTTATTATTTTATGATACATAATATGATGTATGACATAAAAGTCTTAATTTTTAAATTTATTATGCAATAATTTTATATCTTTTTACTTATGTGAGTACATTTGGGGGTATATATTGATGGTTTCCTCTGTTATACGAAAGTATAGACCTGGTTTCTATTAATATATACTTAAAAATTAAGCAAACGCAAGTCAAAAGTACTTGAAAAGTCTTAAAAATAAAAGATACCTAATGAGGTCGCCAAAATGGTTTGACCAAGTCTGGTTTTGCTTAAACCTGAATCAAGTTATGTCGCTCTGTTGCATGAAAATGCAGACCTGTCACCAATGTCTTGATTCTTAAAAATGTATTTCATATATTTAATTGGAATATAAAAGTAAATTGTATAATTAAATTTAAAGGTATATCATATGTGGAAATCATAAGTAATATACATACTAACAATAAAAAGGGTATTCAGAAGTATAAATATAGATTGTTTAAATCGGACAAATATATTAGTAATCATTCATGAACTATATGTTGCACAACAAATTATAATAATTTTATTTATACATTATAGTTATCCATGTTAATTAAATTGTTTAAATTTTTAATTTATGAAACAGATTTTTAGTATTGGTATTCTGATTTTTAAATATTAGTTTGATGCTTATTTTTAAATTAATATTCAGTTTTCTACTTGAGGACAAGCAGAACTTAAGTGTGGGGATATTTGATAAGCATCAAATAGATAGTATATTTTATAGTAATTTATCCTTATATTTATATACATTTTATTGCATTTATATGATTTTATATACTTATTTTGTTAATAATTGCAGAAATGTATTTTAATTAAAGAATGAAGAAAATGGAACAAGAACGAGACCAGAACTGAAGAATTAAAGCACTTAAAGAAATAAGGATTAAAGACCTTGAAGAAATGAAGACTAAAAGAGTTAAAATGAAGAATTGGGCCAAGAAAACAAAGAAGTCTGGATATGAAGATTGAGAGTCCAAGAATTAAGCCTAAGCCCAAAAATGGAATATTCTGGAATTAACATTCAACCGGCGGTTGGATTAACCAACCGGCGATTGAGATTTAGGGTTTAAGGCGGTGCAGACACGTGGAGTTGGACCCGGATTCAAATAACTCCAACCGGCGGTTGGAAGGTCGGTTTTTAAAACTATAAATAGAGGCTCAATTTAGCTTAAACCATATACGATTCAAGAATACT
Source organism: Helichrysum umbraculigerum (assembly GCA_949592205.1). NCBI lineage: Eukaryota > Viridiplantae > Streptophyta > Magnoliopsida > Asterales > Asteraceae > Helichrysum > Helichrysum umbraculigerum. Next base: position 66,064,169 of record CATIUR010000007.1, on the reverse strand, counting down.
AAAACCGAAAGTTAGGGTTTTAGGACGACTTTAAGGTGCGATTTTGGAGGCAAAGGAGCTAGGGTTTGAAGGTTTTTAACCCTAGGAAAAGCTGGTTTGCTAATTGGTTCGGTTTCTTTATCCTTGTAACTTTATTAATCTTTTGGGTTATTTTGGATATTGTTTATTTGAATTAATTGCTTATTAGGTTTTCATTATGAATGTTTAAATGTATGTTTATTAGATTTATTATATGAATTATATGTTTATGTTGGAACTATATTATTGAATGCTTATTATACAAGAATTGTCTGTGTTATATTAATATTGATAACAGTTAATTGATTTATATAGATAGCTTTACTAATCTTGTGAGTTTTATAAATTAATTAATGATTGTCAATTATTAATGTTAAGTAACTTTGTAATTCAACCTAATCTTGGAATTGTATTAATAAACTGCTGATAGATCTTAATAAATAGTAATACTTTACTTAATCTTTGGGAGTGTTGCTATATGAAAATTATCTTAATCTTTGTGATTTTCTACATTAGTAATTCACCAATAATAATAGCCAACAAAGCAAATAGACATAAGTTGATATAATACGTTTAATAAATAATTGTTTAAATAGTTATAATCTTCTATCCAATTGAGTATACTTAAGTTGTTTCCTAGAACTTATCTATTAGAATCTGTATCAAAAATATAAATATAAATATGTTCGTTCGGAACTAAAACGTCCCCCTTATCTTGTAGATTATTGTAAATTGGATCCTTGTATTTAATTGTATTATAATTGTGAATATTTGTAATTAAGATAAATAGATAATTAGTTATAAATAAGAATAACGTTTCTTGTGTTCCTTGTGTTCGATTTTGGACTTACTTATTAAGCTATATTACATGAACGGGTCAATCTTGCCTGAATTGTGTGATAGTATTATTTAGTATTTCCTTAATTAAACTTGTTATTATAATTGCCTATACTTTCCGCACATCAGTCACCAAAATTTGACATCTGTCCTTCTTCTCCGTTCAATTCTTTGTCGACCGCTCCGCATAAATTGGTAACTTCACCCAATTTCGTTTACCTTCTTCTCCTTGCTATTCGATTCGTTAATTACTCCGTTAAATCCCAGTTTACCTTCTTCCTTTATTCTTCGTTAATTACTATGTTTTCACCCTTAATTCTACAATGTCTACATCTACCTTTGTTCTAGAATCCACAATTTCAGATGAGAATGTTGATTGTTAAGGCATTCCTTGTATGAAAACCCTAGAGATTAAAATAAAAATGATACACAATAAACATTCTGAAAACCAAAAAACATAAATAAAAAAGTGATACACGATGAACATTTTTGAAAACCTGATTAAAATAAATACGTGATACACATTGAACATTCTGAAAACCTAGAGTATGTTTATAAAATATAAAACTAACAATTGATACACAATGAACATTATTAAAATTGGTATGTTGTGTAGTGTGTATCATTTGTATTGTGTATCATAGGATGTGTATTGTGTATGGTGTGTATTGTGTATCGGCTGTATAGAGTGTATTGTGTATCAACTTTATGATGTGTATTGTGTATCAATGTGTGTTTCAATAAAAAGAAGGACTGCGTACACTGCGTACCTTAATGGGCCTCCGCCCAAGAACCTCACCCTTGATTCATAATAGTTACCTTTGTAATTTATAGGGTATATCTCGACCCATCAAATAACATGTATACAATATAATCTTTTAAATTTATCTCTAAATCTTTAGTTTAATTAATATATATTAATATATTAATAACTAATATAAATTAATATGTTGATATGTATCTTACGTTTGTCTTTTATAAATTCTACTTCGACATCAAAAGGTAAAACTTAGTCCATTGTTATATAATTTAATAATTAATAATTAGAAATTAGGTGAAATCGACACGTGGCAAATTATTAAAGCTTCGATTAACAATAATATGCTTACGTGGCAAATCCTGAAGTCATTATTGATACTCGCTTAGTATATAAATAGATATAGTTTTAGACGGTATTAATTCAAGCTATACAAGTTAAGAGTTTTTATTTGATGAAGTTACCACATCATCATCATCATCATGATGCTCTCCACCACCTCGGGCCATGCTTGCTTCAATCTCCCATATATGGCATTGCTATTATTATATATAGGGACCCTTGTTTTTCATTGATGGCTTGCACTTCTTCTAATAGGCATTGTTGAGTTCCAGCCATCTGCTTCTTTAATGCGTCAAGATCTTCAACCGTGATCGTTTTCCTCTTTTGACCCTGATACGGGCTCAACCAGTCAGCGGTGTTTAGAAGCTTGATGCCTTCTCCTGTCACACCCCACCAAAACAGTAAGTACGATCAGTTAAGGCGGAAGCACGCGGCGTGACGTGATCATCAGGTAAATCAACAAGCATATGATTATCTCAGAACATTAATATTAAGATGCCATAAGTTGTTATTACAAAAGTTACCACTTATCGAGTCGTAAAAGTAGTAGTGTTATCAAAATAACAATCGTCTTCCGAATACAATATTATACGGGGATTTCATAAATATGACTAAAAAGAGTTATAGTTATAAAAAGGAAATCCCGTTTTTCAAAAAAAAGAAAAGAAGCGGCATCCTAACTTCGTAGGTAGGCGTGGTCCCCAAAATGCATGCAATTCTTACTTCGATGCTAATTTCATGAAAAACATAGTTAAAACGTCAACAAAATTGTAGAGTGAATCCAAAGGTTTACGACTCTATCATTAAACCAGTTTGTAAATCAACCGTTGCAATCATAAGCCTTTGCAAAGTCGTATAAAATTAGTTCGTATAAATGTGGTGGATAACCTCCAACCGTTTGTTCGTATATATGTGGTGGATAACCTCCAACCGTTCATTTGTATAAATGTTGTATAAACACAGACGGTGATCCCCCGAATGCTAGCTAGGCCTTACGAGTTAAAGTGCCGACACCCAGTCCCATAACAAAACCACGACCTGTTGTGTATCGTTTTTGCCTTGGACCAGTTAAATATACGCTCCTCGTTGTGACATAATGTCGATGGCTAGCATGACTAACAAAATGTGGGAGGGATGTCATCCTGATAGTACTATTCGTATATTTAGTGGCTAGCGTCATCTAGCTAATGGTTATAGTTTGCAAGCAAAAAGACTTCTATGCACTACAGCTTGTTAATGTAGGTTCGCACAAAGATTCGTTGCCAAGTTTTCAAGTGTTGTATGAAAATTATTCATAAGTTGACAAGTTTTCAAGTATCACATGAAATTCAGTTCATATGTTTTTCACCCCAATTTAAAAGAAGTAAAATAGTAAAATATGGGCTGTGAACTCACCTCGTGAGTTGCGTGAATGCTAGCGTTTAAATGCAAGAGTGTTTGTCCAAAAATAGGCTCCTAGCGCCCAGTTTTCGAGGGGTATCACATCTCCGACCGCCGCTCGTCGTGTCATGGCGACGAGGTGGGAGGAGCCCGGTATCGGATGTTAGTTTTAAATTTATAATGAGCTGGGGCCCAAATTATAAATACTACCTACTATTAATAGTAAGTGATAAGTATAACCAAGGGCCGTTCTTCAAATCACACATATTGTGAAGCCAAGCTGATGTTTTCAATAAACGTTCAATTAAAAAGGTGAATTTCAGACCGACCGATCGGGCGCCATCAAGGTCACATATGTGGGGTATGAGATTTATAAAAAAATTAACAACTAACCAAATAAAAATTATAAATCTTACATTTGGGATAGAGCCGTTGAAATCCTTAGAGACATTTAGTCGAACATCTCGTGTGCATTCACGAAACTTGAAAATTTTAATTAATCGATGAAAACACATTTGACGATCGAAGAAAAAATAAATTAAAAATGAAAAATTAAAACTACTATTAACAATTTAACAATACTGATAGTCCCGTAATCACTATTAACTAGTGATATGGAATCTCAATATGTAAAGTTTAATTGTAGAAGGGGGGGTTGAATACAATTAAAAACTATTTCAAAGTTTAATTGAGTTATTTAACTAGTTTTTAATTGATTGAACATAAACAGAGTATGAGAATAACAGATATGACAGTATCAAAGTAAACATGCAATAAATAGCTAAACTGTGAATTTTATTATTTATAGAATTCACTGAGTATTGATTGCGGAATGAATTAGCCAAAGTTAATTCAAATCAATTACTCTTAGCTAACTATTACAACAGAGATAAACAGTAGTGGACAAACACGCTAACTGCTTTTCTCGCTGAGTTACAATACGTATTCAGACAAGCTGCATTCACTGACACACAAGCGAATAATACGTATGGACAACTAGCCTTAAATGAACATAATACTGGACTATATATACTACAAGGATCCCGTAAATATCTCCTATAAAATAGGATCTTGGAAAGACACGTGTTGCTGTTTGATTGGCTTAATCTCTGATGAACCGACATTCTGCGGGTCCCCAATTCTGTTACCGCAAATATCTCGTCTTCATAAAACCAATCACTTGCTGCGACGTAATCCTTTAAACATTCTTCAAGTACGAGAAACTCTTGCTGATGTATATAAGTACAGTACTTTTGTACTTGTAGTTTGAGAGGCTTTATTGAATAGTCACTGAAGATGCAGTAACTCTCCTCACTCACTGCGAGCTAACATGCTCTTGTAGAATGACTTGAAATATTGTTCTTCAGTGACTAGTTGTTATTCGGGCAGTGACTTTTGCCTTTATTCATTTGAAGATATAGAACTCTCGCTGCTTGTATCAGCGACACACAAAGTTGAGTTTTAATCTTCCTCAGCATGTTAAATTTAGAAGTAGAATGAGTGGCGACCAGTGAGTACTAGTCTTCAGCAACAACAGCTTTGATACAAATCATTTCTTCATCAAGTTGTATATTATTGAGTTGGTCAGCTACCAGTGACTTATCATGGTCAGCGACCAGTGACTCAACAAATACATAGTGCATATATATAATAAAAAAGTTAAAGAAAATATCCAAATTCGAATTTATAAATGATGAACTGTTTGACAATCATTATTATGTGAATAAAGATTAAACCTTGATTTGTATTTACCTTAAATAATTGAAAATTTAATTTAATTGATTTTTGAAATAAGAATTAAGTGGTAGTTTAGACATTTGATCATCACCTCTCCACTATTTAGGTAGTCATTATATCAAGGTAAGATCAATGGTCTAAATTAAAAGTTTTAATTTATTAATAGTGAAGATTAGTTTATAGATTACTAAAAATAAAATGACTATCTAATTCACACTTCATTATTATTATTATATTATATAAATATAGATAGATAGATAGATATAGATAGATTATATTCAAAATATCCATGACGTATCATTCGGCTTTAAAATTAAAAACCTTTGACTATTTAATTAAAGAGTTTAAAAGTCTTTGAGGTAAACTTCACATTTCTTAAAAATTTCGGTGGAACTTTTTAAAATATGGCTTTTGATTTAGTGGGGACAAAGTATAATATATTTTAATCAATAAAGTAAAATATAGTACTCCGTAATACTTTTGGGTTTGTTGAAGAAGTTGAGATTCATGATGTAATCATCATCAATTTCATGTCATCCTTACCAACTTCGTCTTTGCAAACATTGACATTTAGCCAATCAATAAAACGTTCTTGAGGATTACATGCAAAATCATAATAAACTTAATGTATATAATATTTGATAATACAAATTAAATAAATATCGACCATTAAAAATTATAAAAAATTTGTGTATAATTAAGAATAGATAACCACTACCTTCAAAAGCATTTGGATATTCATGTTGTTCGGACGAAAATTCCTTATTCGGATAATCATGTTGTTCATAAGGAGGTTCCTTCCCTGCAAATACTTTATAAACTCAATATAACAAATCCAAAACATATTAAAATACAAATCACGATATATATAATCATAGGCGGAGAATATTAAAATTACGAAAAAGAGAAAAAATGTAACACCCCCAAATTTTATGATTTGCGGAAGCACGATTTGGGTGTTACTAATCAATGACAAAGCACAAAGATATATAGTAAACGACTCTATATGCGTCGTTTTAACAAAATATATTAATATTGAAAATGTTTACAACATTTATAGCTTTACATAGCTCGAGTTTAAATAAAAGGAGATTTCAGTACATAAGTACTTGTACAAAATATACTAATGCAAGAAAATCTCAATCGTCTGTATGCTGACTCGAGCTAAAAGTCCTGAAGCCGAAGCAAATCTACTGCTTAGTACCTGCGATACATGCTGTAACAACCGCCAAATTAGGGCTAGTATTAGCGCCTAATTCTTTGTTAATACATGTAATTAGTTCTGTGTTAGGCTAATTTATGTATCGGATTATATGTTGTGAATATATACAACTTTGCGATTTGATTAAATCGTAAGCAACTTAAATAGAATGAAATTCTATTCGGTTAATACGGACGTTGGTGAACAAATGTTTAAAAACTAAAAATAACGCAATTATAACCAAAATGCTATTTTATAACAAATAGTAATTATCTCGTATCACCCGATAAAAACTTACGCGATTTAAAAACAAGAGTGACTAAATTTAATTTAAACTATTAAAGATTTACGGAAATAATTTAGGTAAATTATTTAACAAGATCTGTGATTTTATAAATATAATTAAACGCGTAAAATAAATATTTAACGCCTAAACGACGGAGAAAACGAACACCGCCCGGAGCGCGAGAGGAGACCGAAAATGGGAGGTTAAAACCTCCCACTCCTTTTCTTTCTTCCCACTTTCCTTTTTCCTTCTCTCTCTTCTTTTCTTTCTCTCTAATCACCAACCACACCACCACCCAAAATACTACCAAAATCGACAAATAAACGTACTAAACGAGCTTGGATCACACATCTCCTTTGGAAGAAAACGTTCACCATCACACGATCTACATTCCTATCTTTTCGGATTTTCAATCCGACACTTTGTAAGTTTTCGACAAATCCCGACATCTCTCGTTTTTGATCATTTTTACTAGATTATGGTTTAAATAGGCTTAATATGTTCATATAAGGGTTGGGTAAAAGATTTGGACCCAACGGAAACCGGGAAACTCGTTTTCGACTAAATTTCCGGCCATCAGACCGCTACGTCGCACCTGGCCAGGGGCCTCTGCGACGTTGCGACCTACGTCGCACAAAAATCCCAACGTCGCACTAGCGACGCAGCCTATTACGTCGCATTAACTTGCGGACGTCGCACGTAGCGACGTAGACTTTAACGTCGCAAACCGAACCAACGTCGCATTAGCGACGCCGCCCCCTACGTCGCATTGATTTGCGAAGGTCGCATCATGCGACGTACATGCCCACGTCGCACCTTACGTCGCATGCGACGTCGCACAAACCAGAACCTTGAAAACTCACATTTTCACTAAGTGTCGAACTTTTACAACCTCAAATCCTTATACGATACGACCTAACAATCATAATAAAACATACTTTCCTATTACAATTACTCTAATTTGCGTATTGAATGATAAACTTTAAATATAACGGGTTGTATGAACAACTAGCCTAGATGGTCTTGCGAGACATCTACTTACTTAACCTTACGTGTTTAGGCACTAGAAGGTTACGGGTTCGGAGAACCTACTTGCTTTACTACTACTTGCTATTTACCACTGCTCGACTCAGGTGAGTCTTACAGCCCCACTTTTACTGTTTTATACTTTGGGGTGAGATACTTAGCAACTGTTTTACGCATGAACACAATGTACTGAACTGAAAACATTACTGTTTACAAACAAACGCATGAGTTACTTTTATCCACTGAAAGCCTCCTAATCGTAAGTTGTTAGTTATGGACTTAAGCGCGATTACTAATAGATGGATCCATTTGGGACTGACAATCCCTGTCTGGGGTGGTAGCGCCACCACGTACTGATTTACACGTAGAAACAGACATATTAGTATTTGTTACATATGAGTGTGCGGATAGCACTCACGGGGGTACGTGATATATTCACACTACACGGTTAAGCTTCAACTTATGAGCTCATGGCACGGTACTAATTTACTGATTGACTTACTTTGCTTGATAGCAATACGGGTACATACTTGTGGTTCATAACACCTACTTATTACTAAACCTGTGAGATTCACCAACCTTTTTGGTTGACACTTTTTAGCTTTGTATCTCAGGTACACTTACGGAGTAGGATCACTCCAGGATTAATAGCTAGAGTCGCATGATTTACAAACTGCATTTAACGGAGATTCTTTGGCATTATCTTTTGTAACTATGGTGATGTAATAGAATCTCCCGCTATACGCGTGGGCTCTAGGGAATTACATTTTGTATACGAAAACCTATGGTTTTCAAACGATTATTAATTATGAAATGTAACTATTTTACAAACGTCTCATTTAGAGGTCGTTTACTATTAATCTTGTGCTTTGTATTTTGATTAGTAACACCCAATGTATGCTTCCGCAAATCGTTAAATTTGGGGGTGTTACAGATTGGTATCAGAGCCTAAGGTTATAGTGAACTAGGTTGCATTTAGTGGGCCTAGACTATGACCGTTAGGCAGTATTTCCTTACTAGGCATGATTGGTTCAGGAATTTCATCATACGACTTTAATTTAACATAGCCTGATTAACTATGTACAATTAAGGAAAGATGATGTAAGGTCTGAAATGGTTATGTTGAGCCGGAATACATTAGTGACTCTGATCTCGAGAGAACCGAGACTTAAACATGTTTATGCTAGACACTCAATAGGCTATATTATATAGGAACTATATGAATATAGGCCTTAATCTTACTAACACTTTGTCTCAGAAATGGCAAATATCCCATCCAATTCATCTCGTTCTCAATCCGGGTCGCAGAACCCAAGGGTAGCAAGGAGGAACAACAGGTTGCCTCGAGCTGGCCCGTACTCTACCCACTTCACCTTACCGACCTTAGCAGCTAGGGTGAACCAACACGAGCAACGACTTCGCACCATGGATGTCGTGTTGCAGGAAACAAACGAAAACTGGAGACTTACATCACTGGAGCGCATCGAACAAGTCTCTGAGGATCACGAAACCACAGTTAATAATGTGGACGTTCTTTTCAACAAAGTGGTGGAGATAAGCGTGGAAACCGCTCTTTTGAAACACAGACTTGATGAGTATGAACAACGCTCACGGGAAATGGAAGAATCTAACCGCGGATTGGTACAGCGACTAGCATTAGCTGAAGACAATGCTCGACAAGCCAGCAGACTTGCAAATACTGTGGATCGTCTCATCGAAATGATGGAGCAGATTAACCTACGTTAAGACTAGCGTAGTCTTTGTTTTGTAAACTATCCTGTAATCTAGTAACTATCTAAGCGCTACTCTATGTTTAAGTCGGATGTAATAATTCCCGACACCTTTTGTAATACATCCGCAGGATGTAACCTTTGAACTCGTATCATCTATCAAATATTCCTTGCTGTTTCGACACATATTAATTGCCATAATCTTTTTCATATTGATGTTATGTATTACCAACTTTATACATGTACATCTGAAATAAATGCAATTTTCTTACAAAATCTCATGTATCTTCATTTCTTTTATTGAAGAATCATGCCGCCAAAGTCAAGACCTTACACTGATGCTCAGATCACGTCTCTCATAACCCAGGCTGTTACTGAAGCCTTGGCTCGGAATACTCTACCTAACTCCACAAGAAACAGCGATGCCGCTGAAACCTCTGCTGCTAAACCTTGTTCATACAAGGATTTTCAAAACTGCAAACCCTTGAGCTTCAAGGGAACCGAAGGAGCCATCGGACTTATCAGATGGTTCGAAAAGATGGAATCCGTTTTCCGCATCAGCAAATGTGCGGAAGACGACAAGGTCAAATTCTCCACCTGCACCCTCGAAGATGGTGCCCTCTCGTGGTGGAATTCCTATACCCAGTCCGTGGGGATTGACACCGCTTATCTACTCCCTTGGGAGGATCTAAAGAAAATGCTCACGGATGAGTATTGCCCGTCCGAACAACTTCACAAGCTGGACGAAGAGTTCTGGAACTTAAAAGTGCAAGGAACTGATATCGTTGGATACACCACCAGATTCCAACAACTCACCGTCCTTCGCCCAGCTATGGCAGGTACTGGGCCCGACAAGATTAAGAAATACATCCGCGGCCTCCCGGAACCCGTCCGGGGAAATGTCGCCTCATCAAACCAAACCACCCTTCACGGTGCCATTCGGTTGGCCCATGAACTTCTAGCTATGAACGAGGACCCAGAACCACCCACTCCATCCTCCGACAACAATAAAAGAAAATGGTCCGACAACCACAACAACCACCAAACCAAGAAACCCGAGACCATTAAAGCCTACACCTCCAATACTGATGACAAGGGGGCGTACAAGGGAACCAAGCCCTATTGCTCAAAGTGCCAACGACACCACCATGGTTCGTGTCCCTGTAGCAAGTGTAAGAGATTTGGACACTTGGCTAAGGACTGTAGATCAAACACCACTGACACCAACACCTCTGCACCAAAGACTTGTTATGGGTGCAACGGTACGGGGCATTTCAAGAAAGACTGCCCGAAGCTGAACAACAACAACAACAGGAATAACAACAATGCTCGAGGAAGAGCTTTCGTGCTGAAATCTGGGGAAGCCCGTCAAGACCCGAATGTGGTCACGGGTACGTTTCTTCTCAACAACTTGACTGCATCGGTATTATTTGACACTGGTGCTGATAAGAGCTTTATTTCTGACGAGTTTTATCCACTACTTGACACCACACCTATTGCCTTAGATTCTAAGTACACGGTAGAATTGGCAAACGGAAAACTTATTGAGGCCGACAGTGTGATACCTAATTGCACTCTAAACTTAGCTAACGAGCTCTTTTCCATTGACTTGATACATGTCGAAATCGGCAGCTTTGACCTCATCGTCGGTATGGATTGGTTGTCCAAGCACCGAGCCGAAATCGTTTGCTTTGAGAAAATTGTACGCATTCCTCTCGTCACCGGTGGAACTTTGAGCATACAAGGGGAGACCGGTGGGACGAGAATAAATATCATTTCTTGCATGAAAACCCGAAAATACTTGAGAAAAGGGTACCAGGCAATCCTCGCACACGTTATGGAGAAAAGTCGGTGGAGAAGCGACTTGAGGATGTACCTATTGTTCGAGACTTCCCAGAGGTCTTTCCTGAAGACTTGCCTGGCCTACCGCCAACTAGACAAGTCGAATTCTCTATTGATCTTGTGCCCGGCGCAGCTCCCGTGGCACGAGCCCCTTACCGACTAGCCCCATCCGAACTTCAGGAGTTGTCTACTCAGTTACAGGAACTCCTGGACAAGGGATTTATTCGACCAAGTTCCTCACCTTGGGGAGCTCCGGTCCTGTTTGTGAAAAAGAAAGACGGTTCTTTCCGCATGTGCATCGACTACCGAGAACTCAACAAATTAACTGTCAAGAACCGTTATCCACTTCCTCGCATTGATGACCTGTTTGACCAACTTCAGGGGTCGAGTTTTTATTCAAAAATCGATCTACGGTCAGGTTATCACCAACTCCGAGTTCGTGGTGAAGATATTCCAAAAACTGCTTTCCGAACTCGCTACGGGCATTATGAATTCCAAGTGATGCCATTCGGCTTAACCAACGCACCGGCTGTATTCATGGACCTTATGAATCGGGTGTGCAAACCTTACCTTGACAAGTTTGTTATCGTTTTTATCGATGACATCTTGATTTACTCGCGCACTGAACAAGAACACGCGCAACACCTGAAAACTATCCTAGAGCTGCTCAAACACGAAGAGTTATACGCCAAATTCTCTAAGTGTGAGTTCTGGATGCAAACCGTTCAATTCCTTGGGCACGTCATTGACAATCAAGGGATTCATGTCGATCCTTCAAAAATCGAGGCTATCAAGTGTTGGCAAGCACCTACAACACCAACCGAGGTACGTCAATTCTTAGGACTTGCCGGATACTACAGGCGGTTCATTGAGAATTTTTCGAAAATAGCTCTACCTCTCACTGCACTGACTCAAAAAGAAAAGAAGTTCGATTGGACTGACAAACAGGAGTCAGCTTTCCAGCTACTAAAACAGAAACTCTGCAGTGCACCTATCTTATCCTTACCCGAAGGCAACGATGACTTCGTGGTATACTGTGATGCTTCACACCAAGGTCTTGGTTGCGTGCTGATGCAACGAGACAAGGTTATCGCTTACGCCTCTCGACAACTCAAGGTCCACGAAAAGAATTACACAACTCATGACCTAGAGTTGGGGGCTGTTGTATTCGCTCTAAAAATCTGGAGACACTACTTATACGGTACCAAGTGTACCATCTTTACTGACCATAAAAGTCTCCAACATATCTTCGATCAAAAGGATCTCAACATGAGGCAACGTCGATGGGTCGAGTTGCTTACTGATTACGATTGCGAAATTCGCTATCATCCAGGCAAGGCGAATGTTGTCGCCGATGCCTTAAGCCGAAAAGAACGAGTGAAACCACTTCGAGTTCGAGCTCTCGGTATGACCATTCACAACGACCTCATCAATCAAACTCTCACCGCTCAACTCGAAGCACTCAAACCAGAAAACTTGATAAACGAGGCCTTGCGAGGCATGGACAAACAATTTGAAACCAAACCTAACGGGGCCAAATACTTCTCGAATCGAATCTGGTTACCAAGTTTTGGGAACCTTCGAGACTTGGTGATGAATGAAGCTCACAAGTCAAAATACTCTATACACCCCGGTGCCGACAAAATGTACCACGGCATCAAGGAAATGTACTGGTGGCCCAACATGAAATCTGACATTGCAACCTATGTTGGCAAGTGTCTTACTTGTTCCAAAGTTAAAGCTGAACACCAGAAACCCTCCGGTTTGCTACAACAACCCGAAATACCACAATGGAAATGGGAGCAGATTACCATGGATTTCATTACTAAACTTCCGAAAACATCTAACGGTTGCGATACCATTTGGGTGATTGTCGACCGACTCACTAAATCTGCTCATTTCCTAGCCATCAAGGAAACTGACAAGATGGAACGTTTGACACGGATCTACCTGAAAGAAATCGTGTCAAGACACGGCGTGCCCATCTCAATCATCTCCGACCGAGATGCTCGGTTTACTTCTCGCTTCTGGCAATCACTGCAAAAATCTCTTGGTACTCGTCTGGATATGAGTACGGCTTACCATCCTCAAACCGACGGCCAGAGCGAACGAACCATACAAACACTGGAAGACATGCTACGAGCCTGCGTAGTTGACTTCGGTAAAAACTGGGAAAATCATTTACCGTTGCGCGAATTCTCGTACAACAACAGTTATCACAACAGCATAAAGGCTGCACCCTTCGAGGCACTGTACGGTCGTAAGTGTCGGTCACCTATCTGTTGGACTGAGGTGGGGGATACACAACTCACCGGTCCAGAAATCATACATGAAACAACTGAAAAGATTGTCGGCATACAAAACCGACTAAAAGCCGCGCGTGATCGTCAGAAAAGCTATGCTGACGTGAGACGCAAACACCTTGAGTTCCAAGTAGGGGACAAGGTACTTCTCAATGTGGCACCATGGAAAGGTGTCATTCGATTCGGAAAACGAGGCAAACTAAATCCTAGATACATCGGACCATTCGAAATCCTTGAAAAGATTGGTCCAGTGGCATACCGCCTGCAACTTCCTGCTGAGCTTAGCAGCGTTCACAACACATTCCACATTTCTAATCTGAAGAAATGTCTGTCTGACGAGACACTGATTATACCGCTCGACGAAATTCAAATCGATGATAAACTTCATTTTGTCGAGGAACCTATGGAAATCATGGACCGCGAGGTCAAACAACTAAAACAGAGTCGTATTCCCATTGTAAAAGTCAGGTGGAATTCTAGACGTGGTCCTGAATTCACCTGGGAACGGGAAGACCAAATGCGACAGAAATACCCACGTCTCTTCCCAGACAACGCACCGACAGTGCAATCGAGCTAATTTCGAGACGAAATTCTTTTAACAAGGGGAGAATGTAACAACCGCCAAATTAGGGCTAGTATTAGCGCCTAATTCTTTGTTAATACATGTAATTAGTTCTGTGTTAGGCTAATTTATGTATCGGATTATATGTTGTGAATATATACAACTTTGCGATTTGATTAAATCGTACGCAACTTAAATAGAATGAAATTCTATTCGGTTAATACGGACGTTGGTGAACAAATGTTTAAAAACTAAAAATAACGCAATTATAACCAAAATGCTATTTTATAACAAATAGTAATTATCTCGTATCACCCGATAAAAACTTACGCGATTTAAAAACAAGAGTGACTAAATTTAATTTAAACTATTAAAGATTTACGGAAATAATTTAGGTAAATTATTTAACAAGATCTGTGATTTTATAAATATAATTAAACGCATAAAATAAATATTTAACGCCTAAACGACGGAGAAAACGAACACCGCCCGGAGCGCGAGAGGAGACCGAAAATGGGAGGTTAAAACCTCCCACTCCTTTTCTTTCTTCCCACTTTCCTTTTTCCTTCTCTCTCTTCTTTTCTTTCTCTCTAATCACCAACCACACCACCACCCAAAATACTACCAAAATCGACAAATAAACGTACTAAACGAGCTTGGATCACACCTCTCCTTTGGAAGAAAACGTTCACCATCACACGATCTACATTCCTATCTTTTCGGATTTTCAATCCGACACTTTGTAAGTTTCCGACAAATCCCGACATCTCTCGTTTTTGATCATTTTTACTAGATTATGGTTTAAATAGGCTTAATATGTTCATATAAGGGTTGGGTAAAAGATTTGGACCCAACGGAAACCGGGAAACTCGTTTTCGACTAAATTTCCGGCCATCAGACCGCTACGTCGCACCTGGCCAGGGGCCTCTGCGACGTCGCGACCTACGTCGCACAAAAATCCCAACGTCGCACTAGCGACGCAGCCTATTACGTCGCATTAACTTGCGGACGTCGCACGTAGCGACGTAGACTTTAACGTCGCAAACCGAACCAACGTCGCATTAGCGACGCCGCCCCCTACGTCGCATTGATTTGCGAAGGTCGCATCATGCGACGTACATGCCCACGTCGCACCTTACGTCGCTTGCAACGTCGCATGCGACGTCGCACAAACCAGAACCTTGAAAACTCACATTTTCACTAAGTGTCGAACTTTTACAACCTCAAATCCTTATACGATACGACCTAACAATCATAATAAAACATACTTTCCTATTACAATTACTCTAATTTGCGTATTGAATGATAAACTTTAAATATAACAAATCACCAACGGGCCGTATACTTTGATACGAACGCGAACAAACCAACATTTAAACACAACGGGTTGTATGAACAACTAGCCTAGATGGTCTTGCGAGACATCTACTTACTTAACCTTACGTGTTTAGGCACTAGAAGGTTACGGGTTCGGAGAACCTACTTGCTTTACTACTACTTGCTATTTACCACTGCTCGACTCAGGTGAGTCTTACAGCCCCACTTTTACTGTTTTATACTTTGGGGTGAGATACTTAGCAACTGTTTTACGCATGAACACAATGTACTGAACTGAAAACATTACTGTTTACAAACAAACGCATGAGTTACTTTTATCCACTGAAAGCCTCCTAATCGTAAGTTGTTAGTTATGGACTTAAGCGCGATTACTAATAGATGGATCCATTTGGGACTGACAATCCCTGTCTGGGGTGGTAGCGCCACCACGTACTGATTTACACGTAGAAACAGACATATTAGTATTTGTTACATATGAGTGTGCGGATAGCACTCACGGGGGTACGTGATATATTCACACTACACGGTTAAGCTTCAACTTATGAGCTCATGGCACGGTACTGATTTACTGATTGACTTACTTTGTTTGATAGCAATACGGGTACATACTTGTGGTTCATAACACCTACTTATTACTAAACCTGTGAGATTCACCAACCTTTTTGGTTGACACTTTTTAGCTTTGTATCTCAGGTACACTTACGGAGTAGGATCACTCCAGGATTAATAGCTAGAGTCGCATGATTTACAAACTGCATTTAACGGAGATTCTTTGGCATTATCTTTTGTAACTATGGTGATGTAATAGAATCTCCCGCTATACGCGTGGGCTCTAGGGAATTACATTTTGTATACGAAAACCTATGGTTTTCAAACGATTATTAATTATGAAATGTAACTATTTTACAAACGTCTCATTTAGAGGTCGTTTACTATTAATCTTGTGCTTTGTATATTGATTAGTAACACCCAATGTATGCTTCCGCAAATCGTTAAATTTGGGGGTGTTACACATGCTAAATGGGTCAGCTAAAGCTGGTGAGCTCACAGGTTTGAAATCAAGTAATATAGTATGAACCGCAAGATTTAATAATGATTGAATTGCATCCAGCAATTGATAATGTATATGTATACAGCCATGAGCACATAGTTGAGCTTAACTCGAGGGCCGGGTCCCCAATAGAGAATTCAGGGCGAGGTGCCTCCACGAATGCCTAATCAACATTCGTCTTCCCAAATATTAGTACGTCCGTTTACCCGGTTAGTGCTTGCTAACCCGAACGAGGAGGGTCAATCCTATATGGTACCATATACTAATATTCACGCTACAACGTATTAACAACTATGCTGACGGAGGACTTTAAATGATTAGTTGTGAAAAACTCATGTAGTATATGAAATGTTTGTACTTGCGTTCACATGTTAAAAATGAGCAATATATCGCACCCCTGAGTAAAACAGTAAAAAGAGGGGCCATGAGACTCACCTGAGTCTTGTGAGTTTAACTTAATAAACTTGAGTTGATTAGCCGAGTATGAAGTCCAAGGACTTGTAACCTGAGGGTGTCCACGACACGCGATGGTTATAAACATGAGTGGGTATCTCAAAAGATCACCCTTGTAGTTGTTACACAACCATATATATGTCCAAATTACTACGATTTGGTTGATTTGTTAAGTGTTTGAAAACGTGTACGGCCCGTTGGTGATTAATTATAATAATAGTCCTGATGTTATCACATTGATTTCGAAGTGTTATACTCGAAAAGTATATTCCATTATGTTTGAAAAGTTGTATCGTATAAGCATTTTGAAGTCATACAAGTTTGACACTTGGTGAGAAATGTGCTCACGGAATCTAACTACGGGGGTCCGGGGGCAGCGCCCCTGGCGGGGTCCAAGGGGCTGGCCCCTGGTTGGGGTCGAGATGCCAGGTCAGCTCGAAAAATTTTTATTTCTACTATATTGCTTTGGTGAAAAACGCATCAGGGATCTGAATTCGGGTAAAATCGAGTGATAAATTTCGAGTCTCGACACTTAGTAAAAATCTGAGTTTTCTGTGTTTTGCGACACAATATGCGACACAAAAGTTTGTCATGCGACACAAGTGTTGTGTCGCATAGGAATGCGACACAAGAGCTTAGCGACACAAGGGTTGTGTCGCATAAGCGTTCGATGCTAAATCAATAGCGACATAAGGGTTGTATCGCATGGTATTTGCGACATAAGGTACGACACAATATTGTGTCGCATAGGATACAACATAACTGGCTTCATACGACACAAGGTACGACATAACAGGTAAAATACGACACAACATGCGACACAAGGCTTGTGTCGCATTGAAGAACATCAGCCCAGAAAGTTTCGACTGCCGAGATTTTTCCGGCCAAAACCCAATTTAAACTCATTTTTAAGCTATGAAATCGTGTTTTACTCTTTGCAATGGACATATATAAGTTATATAAACACTAACAAGTGAAAATGCTAAGAATCGAGAGTTTTCGGGATTTTGTCGGAAACTTACAAAGTGGCGAAATGGAAATCCGGAAAGAAAGAAGTGTAGATCGTTGCGAGGTGGTCGTGAATCTCTAAAAATATTGACGATCCGATTGCGTATAAAGGTGTTATTTAGCGATTTTAGTGAATGGTGGTGTTTTGGTGGTTTTGGGAAAATGAGAGAAAAGAGAGTAAGAGAGAGAGAGAGAATAAGAAAGAATGAGGAAAAGAAAAGAGGAGGTGGAGGTTATCCTCCAATTTCAGTCTTCGCCCCGCGCTCCGCGTGGTGTTCGTTTTCTCCGTCATTTAACGTTTTAATAAATATTTTGCGCGTTAATTAACCATTTTAAAATACGAATTTTTGTTTAATAATTTAATTAAATTGTTTTACCAATTACCTACTAATTTAAAGATTTAAAATGTGATTTAAATAATTTGCGTATTTTGTTGTTAATTAAGTAAGTTTCAATTGTACGATACGAATTGTAAATTTGAACATTATTAAAATAATATTTTTAACATAATAGTGTTACTTAATAAAATTGGTCACCAACGTCCATATTTATGGAATCGAAATACATTCGATTTAAATTGCGTACGATTTAATCAAATCGCATTTTCATATATATTCAACAATATATATAATTCGATACATTAATTAGCCTAACACAGAACTAATTACATGTATTAACATATGATTAGGCACTAAGTACTAGTCCTAATTTGGCGGGTGTTACAAAAAATTTTAAGGTATTAATGACATTTTAAAACTTTTACCCCCACTAAACTATAAAAGAAATAAAAATAAATAAATTTTCGCCCCATCCACTTGATTTCCTAGCTGCGCCCTTGTATATAATGTTCAACAAAAGGTTGAATGTCTAAAAACAATTATGAATATGTGTTGGTGAATTCAACGCTTTCAAATGTATCTTTAACAATTAACAACAAATGATATAACATACCTTTGAAGTTGTTACAATTTTTTACATCTTCAACAATATGTTCTTTGGGGGATGAGGGATATGATATTATGAAGAAGATGAAGATAAAGACCAGGGGCAGAGCCATGTAGAAGGTAAGGGTAGCAGTTGCTACAAGTCCATTACCAATACGCAGTGTAGATCTAATAAAAAATAACATTTTTAGTTGAATTTTTTGTTTGTGCTACGGGTTTAGAAAAATTAAGATACAATTGCTACGGATCACTAAAAATCCTGGATCAGCCACTAATAAAGACGATGAATAAATCATATATATATATATATATATATATATATATATATATATATATATATATATATATATATATATATATATATATAGATATAAGGAATTAATAGACACATTTAAGTAAACTCATTTAACATAATAATATAACAATAATAATAATAATAATATAGATATAAATATAAATATATAATATAATAATAATATTTAAAATGGAGATGTGTCACAGTAGAAGATTCTTGAGAATCATATGCCAGTTATTTATTTTTTTGTTATAAATATAAATTTGTTCACTTATGTTTAATTTACTTTTACAAAGCAGAGTAAGGTTCAAATGAGAATAAAAACATTTGTGAGAATGTGGGAACCCAACCAGAACGCGTCACGTGTCATGAACCCATTTTCCTTCACGTTTGTAAATATTGAATATCTCACAAACGGTAAGTCGAAAAATCATAAATTTTGCACCATAAAAATCAACGCTTTATGCTCTTCGATTAGAGATGTGACACGGAATAATTTCGACGAACTTTTTTTTTGTTTTTCGATGGGTTTTGAAAACGAGTAACACATGTGATACCAGCGAGTAAGACATTTGATACTAATTTGTAAAACCCATAAAAAAAATCCATCGGAAGTATACCTTGTGACATGACAAATCGAAGAGAAAAAAATACTGATTTTTATGGTGCAACTTTATGATTTTTCGACTTACCGTTTGACATATATTTAATTTTAAAAAACGTGGGAGAAAGTGGGTTTTGTGACACGTGACGCATTCTGGTTGGTTCCTTCATTCTCACAAAAATTTCCGTCCCCATTTTAACCTCACTCATATAAAGTATTATATTATTATTTAGGAGGTTTAGGGGTGGTAAGTGTAACTATCAAGGTTTAATCTCGATCGTCGGATCGATTTTGAAAAACTCATCAAAGGATCAAGATTTCTCCATGATATTTTGCTTTAAGTATAGTTTATTTTTATTTATTATAGAGGATTTAGCCATAAAATCCTACTTTACACAACTTTAAGATTATTTGAATCAATTAGATGACTTTGTTTGAAATTGTCATACAAATTGAGATCGTTTCTATGAGAATGAAAACATAACTATTTTGGCTACATGTTTGCGTCAAGTCATGCTACTTGAAACAAGCTATAGCTACAAATTTTTTAGAAATAATACCACGATCAGACGTTTTGGTTAACATTCCGTCGGGATGAATGTTAAAGATTTTTCGTTATAATATTCATCAATTAATATTATAACTTATGGAAAGGGAAAAAAATATGAATGAATATTGTACGGAGTATAGTAGTAGTTATAGTATTAATTTTGATTAATAGTTATTGTTAAAAATAATTTTGTTTTACATTCGCTGACTATAATGTTACTCATTCCCCAAAAATAATGCTTCTGCAAATCTCTCCACCCCCAACGGATCGAAATAATAATAATAAATAAAAAAAAAACATCGATTATATATGTCACGTACTTTAT
This sequence comes from Helichrysum umbraculigerum, assembly GCA_949592205.1. NCBI lineage: Eukaryota > Viridiplantae > Streptophyta > Magnoliopsida > Asterales > Asteraceae > Helichrysum > Helichrysum umbraculigerum. Next base: position 66,043,580 of record CATIUR010000007.1, on the reverse strand, counting down.
CTACAAAAAACTTGGTCTTATTTGAGTCATGGAAACACAGACACAGAGTACATTATTTTGGCAAACCTTTGCGTCAACTTACTTTATTCGAAACACCAACGAGCCATATACTTTACTTATCATAAGAAACATTCAGATCATATACTTTACTTTATATTCTCACAAATCATATACTTTACTTTATATTCTCACAAATCATATACTTAACTTATCATAAGAAACATATAGATCATATACTTTACTTTATATTCTCACAAATCATATACTCTACTTATCATAAGAAACATACAGATCATATACTTTACTTTATATTCTCACAAATCATATACTCTACTTATCATAAGAAACATACAAATCATGTACTTTACTTTATATTCTCACAAATCATATACTTAACTTATCATAAGAAACATACAGATCATATACTTTACTTTATATTCTCACAAATCATATACTCTACTTATCATAAGAAACATACAAATCATATACTTTACTTTATATTCTCACAAATCATATACTCTACTTATCATAAGAAACATACAAATCATATACTTAACTTATCATAAGAAACATTCAGATCATACACTTTACTTTATATTCTCACAAATCATATACTCTACTTATCATAAGAAACATACAAATCATATACTCTACTTATCATAAGAAACATACAAATCATATACTTAACTTATCATAAGAAACATACAGATCATATACTTTACTTTATATTCTCACAAATCATATACTCTACTTATCATAAGAAACATACAGATCATATACTTTACTTTATATTCTCACAAATCATATACTCTACTTATCATAAGAAGCATACAAATCATATACTTTACTTTATATTCTCACAAATCATATACTTAACTTATCATAAGAAACATACAAATCATATACTTTACTTTATATTCTCACAAATCATATACTCTACTTATTATAAGAAACATACAAATCATATACTTTACTTTATATTCTCACAAATCATATACTCTACTTATCATAAGAAACATACAAATCATATACTCTACTTATCATAAGAAACATACAAATCATATACTTAACTTATCATAAGAAACATTCAGATCATATACTTTACTTTATATTCTCACAAATCATATACTTTACTTTATATTCTCACAAATCATATTCTTAACTTATCATAAGAAACATATAGATCATATACTTTACTTTATATTCTCACAAATCATATACTCTACTTATCATAAGAAACATACAAATCATATACTTAACTTATCATAAGAAACATACAAATCATATACTTTACTTTATATTCTCACAAATCATATACTTAACTTATCATAAGAAACATACAGATCATATACTTTACTTTATATTCTCACAAATCATATACTCTACTTATCATAAGAAACATACAAATCATATACTTTACTTTATTCTCACAAATCATATACTTTACTTATCATAAGAAGCACCAACGAGCCAGGCTTTCAAATATAATAATCGCTATAATTGTGGAAAAGAACTTAATGTTGAGACGTACATAAGCTATCTATCTAGGTGTACTATAAGACTCTATAAGTGCTCTAATTAAAATCCAACTCGATTAAGCAAAAATACTACACATGCACTCGATCTCTTACACTTCAAACTTAATTTATGCAACATCTTTGAGGGCTGAGGCTAACACCTTGAATGGCAAATGATACTGATCTGGAACTTGGAAAGGTCAACATCGTTGACCAAACTTTCAAAAATTACTTCTTGCTTGTAAAGAAAAAGGACATGCTCGTGTCCACCAACCATCTTTTTTAAGGTTCCTAGTGGCCTCAGCCCTCAGAGATCTCAGTCCGAACTCTTACAAGCCTAGGGTCGTCTCTATTGGACCTCTCCATAGAAAAGACACAAATGTGCAAGCAATTGAAGCACGGAAACCCACGTATCTACAGAATCTATTGATTGCTTTAAAGCTCCACCATGAGGAATTGAAACGTTGAAAACATGTGTGGAGAAGGTAACTTCTTCAATAAAAAGAATAAAAGAAAGCTATGATGAAATGCCATCCTACACTACTGATGTTAAACTTGCTCAAATGATGGTTGATCATGGATGGTCTTTTTCATCCTTGAGTTCTTTTACAACTATAAAACTAATTATATAGATTGGTTACTTGACATCTCCATCATCAACGATTTGCTGCTATTAGAAAACCAAATCCCTTTCTTTGTTCTTCAAGACCTCTTTGAACGCACTTTTTTTAAATGTCCACCACATACCTCTCTGATTACACTTATTCTTGAAGTTCTTAAATCTGTCGACATGTTTGTAACAGACTTCAGAAAAGAAAATGTTTTCCGAGGAACTACTCTGGATCATATTCTTGGTCTTCTACATATATGTTACCAGTCACATAAATCTAAGCAATCTAAATTTTTTTCAAATGCAACAATGTACTCTGCTACCGAGCTAGACAGGGCTGGTATGAAATTTAAGCCTCTTAAAGATCCAAGTTGGCCAATGGCAATAGAATTCCAATCATCTAGATTTGGATATTGGGGTAAGCCTACTCTCGCAATGCGGGTGTTTAATATTTATGTCCAAACACAGTCAATCATAAGAAACCTCATTGTTTACGAGCAAACTTCCCAACATGTTCCTTATTGCATCACGTCGTATGCTGCCGCCCTTGATAATTTAGTTGATACTAAAAAGGATATTCTCATGTTGGTGGAATCCGGTACGTGTTCATAACAACAATTGGGTTCACACCAAGAAGCTGCATATATGATTAACAACCAAGCCAAAAAAACAATTGTCAAGGATTTTTACTCTGTCCAGTGGAACAAATTAGATGTATATTACAACGGTTACTGGCAAAGAAATTCAGCAAGGTTGAGGCGTACATATTTTAATAGTCCATGGAATATCATAGCCCTAATTGTTGGAATCGTCCTATTTGTTCTAACCATTGTTCAAACCGTCTTTACAATCAAGGCTGTTTAATCTCATTGCACGTACCTGAGTGTATCTTACCGTATTCTTCGTTATAATAAACATATATATTTGGATATAGATGAGTATTTTGAAGGTTTCAAAGGATATTGGTGTAATTTTGTAGTTTACACCGATATAGACGTAAATTGAAGAGTTTGCTAGAATATACATGAAATTCTCCCTAATTTAAACCGGATTCAGATCTGATAGCTCAGATTGACTCTCTAGTTTTCAACCTTTGGAGTTACGTCTGTAGATGTTCAAATGAATATAGATATAGCAGTAGCTATATAAGGAGAGTGGCTGGGTAAAGTCATTACTTGGTACCCGTACACAAATCATAAAGATAAAAAAGTTACCCTCTCCATCCCAAATCAAACGTTGACATTACAATTTATACATGTTTCAAAATAATTGTTAATTTTCAAAAATCACTAAACTCTCATTTTTATCTTTAATTATTACTCTAACCATTTACTTCTTAAATAAATTTAGTCAAACTTCTCTTGAATAGGGATTGGATCTACATAGAACCACACATTTGTAAGGAACCAGGGAACCAGTTTACTACCGTTAGATCATTAATCATCTATGGGTGAAAATATAGTTTCAAATTTGTAAAATAGGAATTGACCCCGTATGGTGTACTACCGTTTAAAAAATATTTAGTATAGATATAATTTATAAATATAATGTTGTTGACTTGAATGTGCAATTATTATTGAAATGAAAATGACTAATAAGATAACAAACCTATAAAAGGAAAAAACAAATTTTGAAATTCTATATATACTACTGCAATAATAAAAAGTATAGACCAAATAATAAAAACGTAGACCGTAGAGTTTAACGTACGTTAACTAACATAAAGAGACATTAAAATAAAGATGCAATAATCATTTTTTATCAATTTAAATTTTAAAAGTTAGTAAATGACAAAAAAAAAAAAATTATGAGATTAATCTAAACAATAAATGAGTTAACAAATGTATATGTATGATTCATTTTATATGGTGAGATTTTAGCTAGACTCCATTTGGTTCATATTTATAAACAAGAGTAATTTTTTTAAATCGTGAGTTGCGGCGAAGTGTAAAAAAATCACATTTTTGAACTCTAATGTGATAAACGAATTTCCAATCAGCGAATCAGTGTTAACTTTGTTTTCTTTATTTTTGCATTGAAATGTTGTAATTCCACGTCCTTCGGTTGCATCCATCAGGCGCTCTGTGAACTTGTAAAGTACATCTAATTGTGTTGAGAGTGAGACTCCACAATATTGAATTATTTGAGTTCGGTTACAACCACAACTTTATTTGGGTGAACAGTCAATTTCAGATTCGTGTATTATTTTTGTTACAATCTATCTACTAAAAGCATCAAATACGATTCTAATTGAACTCTTAAACTGTTAATAAAAAACACCAAGTCTAACTACCACTTGGTAACAATAATACTAAATACTACTCCCTCCGTCTCATTCAAAGTGTCCATTTTGACTTCACAGAGTTTTAGTATTTTTCACTGACTACACTTTTCACCAATCGATCAAATAAAATATTTACCCACTAAATTATCTTTCGATTGGTTGAAAAATGGAAATAGATACTTATTTGAGACAACCAAAAACTGTAATATAGAGACTTGTGATGGAGCCGGATGGAGTATTTAACTTTTGATATTTTGCAATTGTAGTTTTCTTTATTCTATTTGTTTTCGATACACATACCAATTTGTGTCAAAAAAAAAAAATATATTCGCACATCAATGTTTTATAGTGTATTCGTTCTTTTTAAAAGAAAACATGAAAAGTGATAATCTTTGATAATTATTATAGATGTCTTATTTGTCAATAACACACCATACCCCATCCCTATCATCTCATATATCTTTCCTCCCTCACCAACTCTCTATCTAGATCATATACTACTCTACAACTTTAATATTTATAAATCATAATTGAATAAAAATATTATAGAAAAAGGAACATATATGTGTCTATACGATTGGCTATTCACTATTTATTTAAAAGTGTCATTTAGCAATCCCTGCTAAATGTTAGTTATTCAATAATTATTTCATGTGACGTGAAATAGAAATTTTATGCAAGCAAAATTTTCTTCAACCCCACGGACTTTTTTGTAAGTTATTAAATAATGTGTAGGTGAGGTTGTCAGTGAAAGTTATACAGGTTTCTCATTCCTTTCTTTAATATATATAAAATCCTAAAATTTGGGCCACGTCTTCCGCGCTTATATATATAATCATCCAAGCAGAGAGATATCAGCACTAATCCAACATACACTTTCGTAAGCGTTAAACTTTGTGCAACCATCTCTATCTCACCAACCATCATATTCATTCATATATCTAGAATAATACAATGGCAAATAATGATTTGGAACTTGGAGATGTCGGAATCGTTAGCGCAACTGTTAAATTACTTCTTGGTCGTGAAGTAAAAGGACAGAATCGTGTCCACCGACCATCCATTTTCAAGGTTCCGAGTCACCTAAGAAATCTCAGTCCGAACTCTTACAATCCTCAGGTTGTATCTATCGGACCTCTCCATAGAGATGCCCCAAATGTGCAAGACATGGAAGCACAGAAACCCACTTATCTACATAATCTATTGGCTTCTTTAGACCTTCCCCCTGAGCCAACGTTGGAAGCATGTGTTCAGAAGCTAAATGGTTCAATTGACGCGATAAGAGGAAGTTATCATGAAATGAAGACCTACACTGATGTCGAGCTTTTACAAATGATGATTATGGATGGTCTTTTCATACTCGAGTTCTTTTGCAACTTTAAAGAGCATCTAATAGGTACGCCGTTACTAGTCCACGCCGTATTCGGTGATTTGATGAAGCTAGAAAACCAAATCCCTTTTGTTGTTCTTCAAGACCTCTTTGATTGTACTATTTTGGAAGGTGCAACAGATTTCTCTCTTATTAAAATGATTGCTAATATTCTATATAATGCCAAGTTATTTAAAGAAACGATCAGGGAAGACAGATCTCTTCAAGGAGATACTCCTGATCATATTCTTGGCATTCTACATAACCATTACCTGCCGGAGAAATCTATTATATCTAGAGATTCAGATGCAACAATCCACTCCGCCGTTGAACTAGACAGGGCAGGTGTGAAATTTAAGCCTATTCAAAATCCAAGTTGGCCAATGGCAATAAATTTCGAACCATCTAGGTTTCAATGTTTTTCCTGGTCTTGGGGTAAGCCTACTCTCAGAATGCCAGTGTTGTGTATTCAAGATCCCACAGAGTTAATTCTAAGGAACCTCATCGTTTACGAGCAATCTGCTCCCCATGTTCCTTATCACGTCACGTCATATGCTATCGCCCTTGATAATTTAGTCGATACTAAGAAGGATATTGCCATGTTGGTGGAATCAGGCATACTTGAAAACAATATAGGTTCAAACGAAGACGCTGCAAATATGATTAACAACATATCCAAAGGAATAATCGTCGAGAGAATTATTACAATGAAGAGTGGGACAAATTAGATAGATATTACAACGGCTACTGGCCAAAGAGTTTAGCACATCTGAGGCGTACATATTTTAATAGTCCATGGAATATCATTGCCCTAGTTGCTGGAATCGTCCTGTTTGCTCTAACCATTGTTCAAACCGTCTTTACAATCAAGGCGGTTTAATCGCAATACACTTGATCGAGCTGATTGAATCTATCGTATACTTTCTTTATTCACATATTCAAGGAGAGTTTGCATAACATGCACTCTAAATAAGTTTTATAAACTAGTCTATAGTATTGTGTGACGTAGCACTTGTAATCATATTGTGATTGTACTTTCATTTGTGCTTGTGTATTATTACTGCTTAATCGATTGAGTTGGTTTTATAATTAGAGCATTTGCAGTTATCCCGTTATGAGCTTGTTGTGAAGACGTTGACGGAGAGTCATGAATAAAACCTCTTAATTAGTTGTGGGTTTGTCGTGGCAGCAAATAAATAAATAAATAAATTGCGTAATATAATCATAATGCCAGTGGCAGCAAATGTAAGCACATATATGTTTCGGTCTGTTGTGTTAGACATTTGTATATCATTACTATTGTTATTTATCAAACTTAACCCTCTAAGAGGTGACATTTCAACGACACAAATAAATAAAATAAAAACAGTACGTAATATATAGTTACGTTGGTTACGTTAATGATCAAGTTGCAGTTAAAATCTAATCTCGTATTTTAGTACGTAGTTTTTTTATTCAGTAAACGCCTGAATTTCGAGAAATAAAATATATTTTTGTATGTTTATGCAGGTATTTGAATTTTGAATAGTAGAAAGCAGCACTCAGAAGCATGTTTCCTTACGCTTAGATAGAGACTCCTCCTTACGGGCGTCGGTTTTGGGCATCGGTTCGGACCGACGGGACCGACGCCATAGGCACGGCCCGTCGGTGGGGTGCGTCGGTGGTGCACGTCGGCCTGGCGACGGAAGAGAGAGAGGGGGAGTGGGGACCACGAGCCAGGTTTCTTTCGTTTTATATATAAAAAAAAAATTAAAAAATTAAAAATTTTTAAAAAAGACCCTAAACGGTTAAAAAAAAAAATTTAATTTTAAATTTTTTTTTCTTTTTCACACACTATAAATTCAAACCAAATCCAACCAATTTTCCACAACACTCACACTCCAACTTCAAAATATTCCACAACTTTATATAATTTTACTTTCCAATTTATCACTTTCAACCTATTTTCCACAACATTCACACCTTAACTTCCAAATATTCCACAACTTCTACAATTTCTACAACTTTAATATTATTTTCATTTCATTTCTTTTACCCATTTTTTTACCACTTTTATATCAAATTCATCTACAAAAAAATACCATTTAGTTAACATGTCCGGATCCGATTCCGATCGAGACGATTTAAATGTCGTCCTAGCCGTATACAATCCGATCGCCAACCGTATACAACAAGATACGTCATCCGATTCGGACGAGGAGACCGAAGTTACAACACGTGTTCCACGTCGGAGACGTTATTTTCAAAGAGATCGTTATGGCGCCGGCGCACGTTTATATCAAGACTATTTTGCCGAGAACCCGACATTCCCGCTTGATTTCTTTCGTCGTCGCTTTCGGATGAGTCGGCCATTGTTTATACATTTATGCCAAGGTATCTTATCGTACTCTCACCTTCCGATACCCCCTTACTTTTCTTTTTTCCATCAAGGTCAAGACGCAACCGGAAAGCCCGGATTTAATGTTTTCCAAAAAGTCACGTCGGCCTTACGGCAAATGGCATACGGTTGTGCGGCCGACGCATTCGATGAGTACTTACATATGGGTCAACAAACATCATACGATTGTTTGGACAACTTTTGTAAATGTATTTTTCATTTGTATTCACGTGAAAATTTAAAAAAACCAACACTCCATGATGTGCAACGATTGCATCAACGTCATGCGGAACTACACGGTTTTTCGGGTATGCTTGGAAGTATTGATTGTATGCACTGGGCTTGGAGAAATTGCCCAATCGCATGGCATGGTCAATACACTCGGGGTGATCACGGCTACCCAACAATCATGCTTGAAGCCGTTGCCTCCTATGATTTGTGGATTTGGCACGCTTTCTTTGGTCCTGCCGGATCGAACAACGACATCAACGTTCTCAATGAATCTGATTTATTCCAAGACTTACTACAAGATCGAGCTCCTCAAGTCAACTTCACTATTGCCGGTCAACAATTCAACAAAGGGTATTATCTCGGCGATGGAATATATCTGGAATAGTCGACGATTGTGAAGTCGTTCAAGTATCCGTTGATAGAAGCCGAGTCAAGGTTCAAGAGGTACCAAGAATCGGCAAGGAAAGATGTGGAACGGGCATTCGGGGTACTTCAAGGCCGTTGGCAAATCTTGAAAAACCCCGCTAGACCATATAGCGTCAACAAAATACGGCGAATCATGTATTGTTGTGTAGTTTTACACAACATGATAATCGAAGACAATGGACGCAATATGTGTACACACGAGGAAGAGTATTGGACAAACCCGGAAAATCTACCTCAACGAACGTGGGAAGAAAGGGTAGCGGTGCAACTACGTATGGATAAAGAATTGCGTGACCGTGTCGTGCATCATCGTCTTCGCAATGCCCTCATCGAACACATTTCGAGCCTCCCACCAAATTTCCGAGGGCGTTAGCTAATTTTAATTTCTTATTAATAAATGTATATTTTTTTAGGATTTGTAATATTTTTAATTTCTTTTTAATTAATGTAATTTTTTTTTTTTAGGATTTGTAATATTTTATTTTGAATTAATGTAATATTTTTAGTTTTAATTTAAGTGTGTTATTTAAGTTTTGTATTAAATAAATAGATTAAATAGTGTGTGGGGCCCTGAAAATAAGGGAAGTGATGTTGCTGTTGGCAGTGGAGTGTCAGTTTGTGTCAGTTTGGGGAAAAGCTGACGTGGCGCTGAGCTGGCAGGCAACTGACGCGTCAGTTCGCGTCACCATTGGGAGGAGTCTAAGTCGATGTATTTATAGTTTACACTTTGGGTGTCATGCAATTAATGAATTTCAAGTGTGGATGGTAATTAAAATTTTAATTTGTCCCACGTACCTAACGTTTATACAAAAGTGTATAAAACTATAGATCTCAGTGGTAGAGCACCAGTAGGAGGTCAAATGTTCGAACCTTGCTTGGGACATTATAAATTCCATTGGGGTCTTGGCCCAGTGGTCAGGGAGTTTTCCATAAGGTTTCTTTTTGGAGGTGATGAATTCGAGACTCGTTGTGAGGGAGACTCCTGCGATGCTATACCCATCCAAGACATGGGAGAGCAACCCCTTTAGTGCGTCGCCTTGGCTACGAACTCAGGGGTGGTTACTCGATTCCAGGGAAGTAACCGCTTGTGGAGATGATCGGGTGGACCAAAGGTCCGTCAGTGATTACACAACTGCCTTTCAAAAAAAATTACCCAATTGAATGACGTATACAAATTGAGGTCGAGACGTTAATGACGAGTGCGATAAAAATCTATTTTCATAGTTATAAATATTTAATGATGCAAGGCATCCAATGAAAACGAGTACTGTTCCGTGGCCATTGGCTACTTACTGTCTTTCAAAAAAAAAAAATTAATCATCTACGTACGCTACATTATAATAAGTTGGCGTTTTATATTTGTTCATACCATTATCATTCTACAAGCTGTATAAGCATTCTTAGTAGACTTTGTTATTTATTCGATTATTAAAGACCTTGTATGTTTGTTGGGGTGTTATTATTCGGACAGATTATTAGGTTTTTGAATTATTCAGGTCATATTAATCGAATTTTGAACAATCACAAATTAACCCTTAATTCTAATCAAATAATAAACGGATTAATCGGATATATCTTAAACTGTTTCAGTATAGTGTTCGGATTAAAAATTACTCACCTTTTAATTATACAAATTAAACTTTTAAGACACACTTACTTAAGCTATGACTATGAGGCTATGACATTGCATAAATAGATCATTAGTTTTGACATTAAAATGATAATAAAAATATAGGAAACTCTAATCCATCCAATATTCCAATGCTTTGCAAGTTTGCATGCTAATTGTACAAACTACAAACACATTTTGAGTAAGTTGTTAGAAATCACTTATCTAAACAAATGTAAGATGTACTTCCTCCGTCCCAATTTTATTGTCTCCAGACAAAATACATGCAGCTTAAGAAATGATAATCATCACTCTTACTTTTTGTTAAGATGACAGTTTTACTCTCTACTTTTTACTTACTTTTTTGTCTTACATATGTAGCTTAGGGTAAAAAAGAACTTTATATCATTATTATTATTTATTTATGGAAGTGAACAATAAAATTGGGACATTCATAAAAGGAATACCGGACTATAAATATGGGACTGAAGGAGTAGTATTAGACTTAAAATTCAAATTCCAACTATCAACTTCTATTGAAACATTAATCAATTATTTAAACTAACATTAACATATTACTAGAGATGTATTATTTAATTATTTAAACCTTATTCAGATTATCTGAATATTTAAAAACTTTAATTTTGATATGTTATTCTATCCGTGTAATCCATCTATGAAATTCGCAATCCGATTAAATAACTTGTAATTCGAATAATCATCTCCATTTAATCTAACTCAGAATTGAATCACGTGAATTATTTGAATACGGATAAAAGTGAAAACTGTGATATATATAGCCAGACAATCGAGACTTATTTGAGTTATACCCACGGCCCACTTCTAACATGGAAAACAAGTTAATGTCACAAACAAACGGGTAGTCGAGGCCCATGGGCCGGCTAGCTGGTTGCAGGTGATATTTCTATGGAGAATACATAAATTCTTATATAAACATGTAAGATAGAGATGAGCAAAGCCCAGTTTAAACTGTTTTTCAGTCCAGTTCAAAATAGTCTAGTTTTAACAGAAAATTAAAAATCAGTCTTTTCTAGAACTGGTCCAGTTTCAGTCCAGTTTTTCAGTTTTTCTTAAAATTTCAGTCCAGTGCTAGTCATTTCCAGTCCTTTTTTTCATGGTCGATAATTTTGTTAATACTTACAATTTGAACTTTTATTTATTTTTAATCAAGATTTTATTGATAGTTATTAACAACAAACTTTTGACGAATAATATAACTTCATATTTCATGGTGCAAAATTTAAAAATCAATAGAAAAAATCAATAAATGCGAAGTACGAAAAATTAAAATGAATACAATTGAAATTGTTGATGTGAAAAGAAAAAAGAACATAAATAAATAAAGAAATAAAAATGTATCAAATATAATTTACTCCAAATTTTAATTTTATAAGGAAAGATAAAGGTGAAAAAACAATAAATAAACATAAGTATCTTATAATCCATTTAAGTCTTTTTGCCCATTATAAATCAGTTTCACTCTTTAACCAGTTTAAACTGATTTCAATCCAGTTTTTAACCAGTCTTCTGACTGAAAGTAGGACTGAATTAGGACTGTCAGGTAGTCTTAGGACCATTCCAATTTTTTTTAGGACCGGTCCCAGTCCGGTTCAGGATCAATTTCAGTTTTAATTAGACTGTTTTGCTATCTCTAATGTAAGATAATATATATACAATTATTTGCCACTATCACACTATGCATAACACTAGCTTATAGTTACATTGTTAAGCTGGTTTATGTCATTTTCCTTATATTGGCACTTAGACCACGAACAAATGAAGTAGTAGTTTGTGTTAAATCAGTAAAACTTAGTAACAACTGACTGAATACTGTCAACCTTAACTCTTCACTTCACTCAGCTCAGTTTTTCTGGACCATACATTTACTAATATATCTTTATTTTCATACACTAAACAAAAAACAAAACAATGTTTTTAGTGTTGTGACTAGTGACCCCACCACCTTTCGTCGCCAACCTGTCAGATATCCGATGTGGAAGTGTTTGACGCCAAAATGATGGGGGCATGCCAACCCCATCAGTTAAGTGATGCAAACCGAAGCTCCAACTGATGCTTGCTTTGGGAGTAGTCTTATATACTACTCCATATAACTTGTTCCATTAGTACAACGATTCGACTATCAGTATCACGGTATCCAACCAACTTATACGGAGTCCTAGACATACTCTCAATTTGAACCAATTGTAACATTAAGTTTATTTTGAAGGGATAAAGAATCAATGAGTACGTACTTTTTATTAAAAATCAGTTAGAAATTGTTCAGTACGTTTCCCTTCACTTAATTGAAGTTTTTTTACTAATTTATTGGATGTCCCATGTAAATGATAGTAGAAGAGTTGATAAAAAAAAAAGATATGAATCAGAAGACTAATTTTATTAACTTTCGGTTATTTATTTTAGCTTTTCAATGATCATATATCATTGTCTTTGTTATGTTGTCCATAGCATCTTGTCAGGGAGCTTTTCTTATTTGCGGTTCCTTAAAAATAATCTCATACATCTGAGATTGCCCATCTTGCCTGGACGCATTTTAAGCGCGAAGATGTGGGGCCAAGTTCAGGATTCATATTAAATAAAAGCGAAACCTGTAACTTTCATCTACACCCTTTCACATTATAAACTATGTATTTGAAAGTTTGTTATTTAATTTGTATATACGATCGTCGAGTGATATTAGTTCCTCGCAGTGTGTGTGTGATTATTGTGAATTATATATGTAGACATAGATAATAGATAATGTTTGTATGATGAATTTGACATGATGTGACAATGATATGAACTTATTTTAAGTCCATATACTTTGAGCATATGTAGTGAGTGGTGATAAATACAATATGGTATTTGATCCATACAACAAAAGTTTACACACTTAATTATTGATGTACATATTTATTGTATTAATCAAAATCTATGTTGTGTTTATCTTTATAGCTCATTTGGATGATGAGAGTTGTGACACCCAAGTTTATATGTAAAGTTCACGGTGAATAGGATGTGGATTCCACCTTCGCTTTTATACTCTTTATGTTAAATATCAAAATTAGACAATTAGTCAGACCTACCATTGCTATTTTTTTTTTCTAATCATGAAATTATTATACTACCTCCATTTCAAAATTATTATTCTGTTTTGACGTTTTGAATTCTTTTTTTTTTTTTTAACTTTAACCTTAAATATTTTTGTTTGTACTATATAATACTTGATGCAAAATATATGAATGTATTGAGTTTTAAATGTATTTTCATTAGTATAATTTTCATTAAGTATTATATAACATAAACAAAAATATTTAAGGTCAAAGTAGAAAAATAAAGGCTTCAAAAAATCAAAACATAACAATTTTGAGACGGACGGAGTATATTGTAAATAAAACAAGTGTGATAAAGCTATGAAGTATGAACTTAGGGAAGTTTTATGGAAAGTATATAAGTTTACATAAAGATAATGTGGCATGACTTAGTAGTGCTATAAACTTAAAGATGTCCATAGCATTAAAATGGTGTTAGACTGTTAGTGGCCTTCAAGAAACAAACAATGTAAACAAAATAAGATAAACAAATTTGTGTAACACAAAACCTTTCACTATCAAAATAAAATTGTGTAATGTTTAGTGTAGATAGTGTACTTGTAATGTTTAGTGTAGATAGTGTACTTGATTTTTTGTACCTTTTACACTGAGACTTGTAAAAAGTATATTTAATGATTTAATGCATACATCAAAGATGTTTTTAGAGAAAATTGCATACGAGTGTGTAGATATGTAGTCCATTTGTTAATGATCAAGTTGTAATTAACTAATAACAACTTCCTTTATTATTATTTTTTGGGGTTAGTGCGCGCAAATGTAACAAATTATAGTCTGACATTCGTTGTATGTAGCGAACTACTCGGACCTCCATTGTATGTAACGAACTTTTAATTTCATTACATTGTATGTAATTTAGGGTACTTTTTCCACGTGTAGATTATATAAGCTGACACGTGGCTTCCCTTACAACCGTTAATCTGACCAAAATACATACAATGTAAATATATTAAAAGTTCGTTACATACAATGGAGGTCCGAGTAATTCAATACATACAACGAATGTCATACTATAATTTATTACATTTTGGAGCTCTAACCCTTTATTTTTTTTGGATAAAGAACTTTCTTTATTAATTGTTTTCTTCATCATTAACAATTCAATATTTTATCATACACATGTGACATGATTCCAGTTTCAAGCTTTGGCAGTGGTGGAGCCAGAAAATTCAACTGTAGGGGGCGAAAAAAAATTATTTTTTTTTCTTTTATAGTTTAGTGGGGCGAAAATTTTAAAATGTCATAAATACCTTAAAAAAATTTCTTTTTAACGTAATTTAAATTTCTTGTTGGGTCGGTTGCCTACGCTGCCTCTGCCCTGTCTCCGCCAGTAAACTTTGAGCCGGGGTTTGGTATAGATGCTCAAATGAATAAAGAAATAAAGATAAATAAAGATAAAGATATAATATTATAAGATGATGGGTAACCCAATGTAACATGACTCGGCTCGGTTTTTTGTGTAAATTAAAAAAAATTAAAAAAATTTGAGTTGTTAGATTAAAGCATAAACGGTTTATATTGACGAGAATCACGTGTGACATGTGTATAGTTTTGAATATTTCACACATGATCTAAAACGGTAATCAATTTTGACAACATTTTCTAAGGAGAGAGATATGAGCACCAATCCAACATACACTTTCTTAAGCATTAAACTTTGTGCAACCATCTTTTAATTATTTCACCAACCATCATCATATTCATATTCATATATCTAGAATAATACAATGGCAAATACTGATTTGGAACTTGGAGATGTCGGAATCGTTAGCGAAACTGTTAAATTACTTCTTGCTCGTCAAGTAAAAGGACGGGATCGTGTCCACCGACCATCCATTTTCAAGGTTCCTAGTCACCTAAGAGATGTCAGTCCGAACTCTTACAACCCTCAGGTTGTCTCTATTGGACCTCTCCATAGAGAAGCCGCAAATGTGCAAGACATGGAAGCACAGAAACCCACTTATCTACATAATCTATTGGCTTCTTTAGAGCTCCCCCTTGAGCCAACATTGGAAGTAAGTGTTCAGAAGCTAAATGGTTCAATAAACGCAATAAGAGGAAGTTATCATGAAATGAAGACCTACGATGATGTTGAGCTTATACAAATGATGGTAATGGATGGTTTTTTCATACTTGAGTACTTTTACAACTGGGAAGAGCATATAATAGGTTCAGAGTTTCTAGACCGCATCATATTCTGTGATTTGGTGAAGCTAAGCTAGAAAACCAAATTCCTTTTGTTGTTCTTCAAGTCCTCTTTGACTGTACTATTTTGAAATGTAAGCCATATTCGGATCTTATTTTTATGATTGCTAAAATTCTACTTATTGCCATGTTATTTAAAGAAACGATCATAGAAGACAGATTTCTTCAAGGATGTACTCCTGATCATATTCTTGGCATTCTACATAACTATTACCTGCCGGGGAAATCTATTGAATCCAGACTTCCAAATTCAACACACTCCGCCGTTGAACTAGACAGGGCAGGCGTGAAATTTAAACCTATTCAAGATCCAAGTTGGCCAATGGCAATAGAAGTCGAACCATCTTGGTTTCGATGTTTTTCCTGGTCTTGGGGTAAGCCTACTCTCAGAATGCCAGTGTTACTTATTTATGATCGCACAGAGTTATTTCTAAGGAACCTCATCGTTTACGAGCAATCTGCCCCCGTCCTTCTTATCACGTCACGTCATATGCTCTCGCCCTTGATTTTTTAGTCGATACTAACAAGGATATTGTCATGTTGCTGAAATCGGGCATACTTGAAAACAAGATGGGTTCAAGCGAAGACGCTGCAAATGTGATTAGCAACATGATCAAAGGAATAATGGGCAGGTATTATTACGCTGAAGAGTGGGACAAATTAGATGAATACTACAACGGCTACTGGCCAAAAAATTTAGCACGTCTGAGGCGTACATATTTTAATAGTCCATGGAATATCATTGCCCTACTTGCTGGAATCGTCTTGTTTTCTCTAACCATTGTTCAAACCCTCTTTACAATCAAGGCGGCTTAATCGCAATACACTTGAACGAGCTGATTTAATCTATCGTATTCTTTCTTTATTCACATATTCAAGGAGAGTTTGCATAACATACACTCTAAATAAGTTTTATAAACTAGTCTATAGTATTGTGTGACGTAGCACTTGTAATCATATTGTTCTTGTGTATTATTACTGCTTAAACGACTGAGTTGGTTTTATTAGAGCATTTGCAGTTATCCCGTTATGAATATCTACGTTTATTAATTGATAATCTAAAGGCTTATATGTAATTGAATTGCTTAATTGATTTCCTATGTATTCACTAAGCATTTTATGCTTACTCCGTATCATTTAAATGTATTATAAGTAATATTTCTCAAAGAAAGGATAAGGAAATCAAGAAAGAGTAGCGTGGATTGGTTTGCAAGCTTGTAAGTGCAAGCTCTCTCTTTTGGTATCGTTTTGATGAAACTTGTGAAATACGCCCAAGATGTTTTGAAATACATTAGAAATATGTAATATGTGGTTTTGGATTTAGTTGACATTAAAAGTCAACAACTAGTGTAAATTATGTATTGAAAGTGAAATAGAAGTCTTAGCATGTTACTTAATGGTAAATGGGTCGTAAGTGTCAAAATGGGTCAATAGTGATCCATGTGTGTATAATGAATTTTATCAAGGTTATAGAATCCTGGTTAGTTGCTTTAAGTTTGTTTGGGTATTTTGGAAAAGTGGTGAAAAGTGCAATAGCTGATAATGTGGGAGTTGTATTTTGAGTTGTCAACCAAAAGTGTCAAAAATGGGCGAAAATAAGTCATACGCTCAAATGTTTCGTTTTTGTGAAAATTGAAAAAGTACAAAAAGGGAAACCTTCGTTTTGGTCATTTGAAAATATCTGCAAAGTTTTAGAATCAAATTCGTTACGGTTTATGAGTTACGATTGATTGAAATCTGTCAAAATTTGAATTAAAGTCTGAACTGGAAATAAACTAGTAAACGCGATCCGGCTGGAAGCCCGGGATCGCGTTCTGCTTTGAAAAATTACCAACTTCGGTTTTGAACTAATAAACGCGATCCAGCTAATGTGTCAGGATCGCGTTCGTCAGTGTAATTTCGTCACAGAACATTTTTGAACTTAAAAACGCGATCCGGCTAGTTGTCCTGGGATCGCGTTCGTGCGTGAGAAATTGGTATCCAGTTTATTTTACAACCTTGGAAGAAAATTGAATTAAAATTATTAAGATACTAATTGAGATAACATAATTTGAATTATTAAGAAGTAATGGGACCTAAATGTATTCGCTAAAAAAAAAAAAAAAAAATTTTTTTTTTTTTTTTTTTTGGGCGTTTCAACTGTTCACCGTACAACGTCCCTCTCCGGACGCTGGGAGACTCGACGTTTCCCTTTTTTTCTTTTTCTTTCTTTTATAATTACGTTTGTATTTTGTTTTGAGTGTGTTTTTAAATGCGTTTGTGTGTGTGCTATATTACTGGAAGGGGAGAGTAGGGAAGGAGACGAAGGTGTAGGGAAGAAGAAGCAATAGCAGAAAGTAGGGAACAAAAGTTTTCAGCGTGTGTTGTTAAGTTTTAATTTTTTGTGGGTTTTAAAATTGAGTTGGACCAAGTTTAAAACCAAATTGGGCTAAGCCCATAAATTATTGTATTAAAAAATAAAACGTAATTTTGTTCTTCATAAATTTTGTATTTATATATTTTTTATTTTATAAATTGTAATTTTTTTAATTGTTTAATAAATTAAATGTTATTTTATCTAATTTATTTATTTTTTATATATATTAATTTATACAATTATCTTTATTAAAAAATCAAATAAATAAATAATAAAAAAACTCCAGAATACTGTCCAGAACACTGTGATTTTAATTTTACCACACCACATAATTCTCACTTTCAACATTCTCCAGAACACTGTCCAGAACACCGTTTCCAACACCCTGTGCTCTTAACAATTCAATATCTTATCATACACATGTGACATGATTCTAGTTTCAAGCTTTGGCAGTGGCGGAGCCAGGAAATTCAAGTGGAGGAGGCAAAAAAATTTATTTTTATTTCTTTTGTAGTTTAGTGGGGTGAAAATTTTAAAATGTCATAAATGCCTTTAAAAAATTTCTTTTTAACGTAATTTAAAATTTCTTGTGGGAACGGTTGCCTACGATGCCTCTGCCCTGTCTCCGCGAGTAAACTTTGAGCCGGTGTTAGGTATAGATGCTCAAATGAATAAAGAAATAAAGATAAAGTAAAGATAAATAAAGATTAAAGATATAATATTATAAGATGATGGGTAACCCAATGTAACATGACTCGGCTCGGTTTTTTTGTGTAAATTAAAAGATTATAAAAAAATTTGAGTTGTTAGATTAAAGCATAAACGGTTTATATTGACGAGAATCACGTGTGATATGTGTATAAGTTTTGAATATTTCACACATAATCTAAAACGGTAATCAATTTTGACAACATTTTCTTAGCAGAGAGATATGAGCACCAATCCAACATACACTTTCTTAAGCATTAAACTTTGTGCAACCATCTTTTGATTATTTCACCAACCATCACCAACCATCTTTTGATTATTTCACCAACCATCATCATATTCCTGTTCATATATATAGAATAGAATAATACAATGGCAAATACTGATTTGGAACTTGGAGATGTCGGAATCGTTAGCGAAACTGTTAAATTACTTCTTGCTCGTCAAGTAAAAGGACAAGATTGTGTCCACCGACCATCCATTTTCAAGGTTCCTAGTCACCTAAGAGATCTCAGTCCGAACTCTTACAACCCTCAGGTTGTCTCTATTGGACCTCTCCATAGAGAAGCTGAAAATGTGCAAGACATGGAAGCATAGAAACCCACTTATCTACATAATCTATTGGCTTCTTTAGAGCTCCCCCTTGAGCCAACGTTGGAAGCATGTGTTCTGAAGCTAAATGGTTCAATAAACGCAATAAGAGGAAGTTATCATGAAATGAAGACCTACGATGACGTTGAGCTTATACAAATGATGGTAATGGATGGTTTTTTCATACTTGAGTACTTTTACAACTGGGAAGAGCATATAATAGGTTCGGAGTTTCTAGACCGCATCATATTCAGTGATTTGGTGAAGCTAGAAAACCAAATTCCTTTTGTTGTTCTTCAAGACCTCTTTGACTGTACTATTTTGAAATGTAAGCCATATTCCGATCTTATTTTTATGATTGCTAAAATTCTACGTATTGCCATGTTATTTAAAGAAACGATCATAGAAGACAGATTTCTTCAAGGAGGTACTCCTGATCATATTCTTGGCATTCTACATAACTATTACCTTACGGGGAAATCTATTGAATCCAGACTTCCAAATTCAACACACTCCGCCGTTGAACTAGACAGGGCAGGCGTGAAATTTAAACCTATTCAAGATCCAAGTTGGCCAATGGCACTAGAAGTTGAACCATCTTGGTTTCGATGTTTTTCCTGGTCTTGGGGTAAGCCTACTCTCAGAATGCCAGTGTTACTTATTTATGATCGCACAGAGTTACTTCTAAGAAACCTCATCGTTTACGAGCAATCTGCCCCCCGTCCTTCTTATCACGTCACGTCATATGCTCTCGCCCTTGATTTTTTAGTCGATACTAACAAGGATATTGTCATGTTGCTGAAATCGGGCATACTTGAAAACAAGATGGGTTCAAGCGAAGACGCTGCATTTATGATTAGCAACATGATCAAAGGAATAATGGGCAGGTATTATTACGCTGAAGAGTGGGACAAATTAGATGAATACTACAACGGCTACTGGCCAAAAAATTTAGCACGTCTGAGGCGTACATATTTTAATAGTCCATGGAATATCATTGCCCTACTTGCTGGAATCGTCCTGTTTGCTCTAACCATTGTTCAAACCCTCTTTACAATCAAGGGGGCTTAATCGCAATACACTTGAACGAGCTGATTGAATCTATCGTATTCTTTCTTTATTCACATATTCAAGGAGAGTTTGCATAACATACACTCTATAGTATTGTGTGACGTAGCACTTGTAATCATATTGTGATTGTACTTGCATTTGTGCTTGTGTATTATTACTGCTTAATCGATTGAGTTGGTTTTATTAGAGCATTTGCAGTTATCCCGTTATGAGCTTAATTGTTGTGAAGACGTTGACGGGGAGTCATGAATAAAACCTCTTAATTAGCTAGTTGTGGGTTTAATTTGTCGTGGCAGCAAATAAATAAATAGTGTAATGTCAATTGCAGCAAATGTATTTATTACATATTATTATTATTAATTAATTAAGCACAAAAGATCGATGTAAGTTTATATATATGCAGCTATTTGAATAGCAGGAAGCAGCAGTCAGAAGCGTGTTCCCTTACGACATTAGAGCTTAGAGCTTCTAATTTGTACCATGTACCTAACGTGCTTGTATACAACCGTATATAAAACTATTTATTACCAGCTGATTGAATGACGTATACAAATTGAGGTCGAGATGTTAATGACGAGTGCTGTAATTAATAAATATATAGTATTTTTTATTTAAAATTATAAATATTTAATGTAATGATGCATGGCATCCAATGAAAACGATGTGGCTACTGGCTAATTCTATCTTTCTGAAAATATTTAATCAGTTACGTTCGCTACATTATTATAAGTTGGCGTTATCTAATCTATTCATACCATTCATTATCTTAATTATTAATTAAATTATATATAAGAAACATCTTTATGATGTCATCATTCTAATTAAGTTTAATTTGTCAATTAAGTTCTTTAATTTTAGTAAATTTTCAAAATAAGATTCTTAACTTATTAAAAAAGA
The DNA here is from genome assembly GCA_949592205.1 of Helichrysum umbraculigerum. NCBI lineage: Eukaryota > Viridiplantae > Streptophyta > Magnoliopsida > Asterales > Asteraceae > Helichrysum > Helichrysum umbraculigerum. Next base: position 66,022,201 of record CATIUR010000007.1, on the reverse strand, counting down.
ATTTTTTCTAATCAACTATTCACTTACATATAAAAAGAAATTTAATTCATTAATTAAAATATCATCCAAATCAATCTGTAATGTTTATATTATTAATTCACCGAGTAGGAATAAAATTATTTGAAAATGTTAATATAAACTTAAAATAATTAAATTGTTTTCACTAACTTGGTTTCAAAAATTTATAATTTTTTAATCTCTACTTATACAAATCCATTTACATAAAGAAATATTATCATGAATCGAACTAAACACTTAACATACATATTAACTTACACACTTTATTATTAGAAACAAGGTACTAAATTCGAAATTTCATATTAAAAACCAACGGTCCGTGTGTATACACAGGTTTAAAGTCTAGTACTATACTATAAGCTTTCTTTGTAGACTTTGTTATCTATTCAGCTATCAAGGAACTTGTATGTTGGGGTGTTATTTGGACGGATTATTATTCGGTTCATACGTACTAATCGGATTTAGAACAATCACAAGTTAACCCTTAATCCAAATCGAATAAGAAACGGATTAATTGAATGCAGTTTAAAAGGTTTCGGTTTATTGTTCATATTGAAAATACTATACTCACCTTTTTACAAACTTTTATAACATGATTACGCTATGAAATTTGCATAATTAGATCATTAATTAATTTTGATATTTAAAATAAAATTATAATTATAATTATAATTAAAATAAAATTGGAGACTCTAGTACGTCCATCCAATATTTAAATGTTTTGCAAGTTTTGCATACTACTTGTACAAACTACAAACACATTTTGAGCAAGTCGTAAACAATTTATGAGAATCGATTATCTAAACAAATGTAAAATGTAGTATTAGATCATAATATAAGATTCAAATTCCAACTGTCAACTTCTAAAGAAACATAGATTAATGATCTAAACTAACTTTAATAAATCTGTAGAGATATATTTTTTAATTATTCAAACTTTATTCGAATTATCCGGACATATTTGAAAATTTCAATTTAGATCCATTATCATATCCGTGTAATCCACTTATGAAACCCGTAATCCAGACAAACTTCTCTATTCCAGTTAACCTAACTCAGATTCGGATTGGATAGATCATTTGAATACCGATAAAAGTCACAACTCTAATGGAGTATATATATATAGCTCACAATCGAGACTTTGTTTGACTTATACCCATTGCCCACTTCTAACATGTAAAACAAGTTAGTGTTACGTTAATTCTAAACAAATGGGTAGCCAAGGCCCATTGGCCGGCTAGCAGATTACAATTGATATTACTTTGCAAAATAAATTCTTGTATAAACATGTAAGGTGAATAAAATATATACAATTATATACCATTATATCACAATGCATAACACCATAATGTAGTTACATTGTTAAGCTAGTGTATGTCATTTCCCTTACATTTCACATATATAGTATACCTGTTTCATTACTATAACGATTCGACGATCGCCCGTTCGGTATTACGGTTTTCAACCAACTTGTGCTCAGTTCTAGACATACTCTTAATTTGAACTGATTGTAACATTAAGTTTTATTTAAAGGCATAAATAAACGACGAGTATCTACTATTAAAAATCAAAATTAGAAAGGGCGGTGATTTTAATACCTCAATTTTTTATTTTTTTATTTTTTGAAAAAGGGCCCCAATAACTACTGATTAGTAGCTCTTAAATTCCATTACTGATTTGTAACTTATCGTTAAGAAAACATTTTATTTGTGCTGATTATGGGAGAATATTTGTATATTGCAAGAAAGAAAGAAAAAGAAAAGAATTCTTTCAAAATTCTCACTTTCCCAGTTTCCCATTTTAAGAAATACTTTATGAAATATGAAATGTGACTTGGGCCGGATCAATCTTTAACTTTGGGCCAATCAGAAATAACTTTGGGAAATGTGACTTGGGCCGAAATTATCATGCATAACCATAATGATGCAACCACACACTTTCAGAGTTTCAGTATGTATAGAAATCTTTAGAATCACTTTGCGAACTCCAATTGTTTTGTAAACTTAACATCTTACGTAATGTATTTTCAAACGTCTCATATAGAGTCGTTCATTATATATCTTTGTGCTGTTGATATTTGATTAGTCGCGCCCCGACCCGATTCGCTTCCGCACCGTAAATTTGGGGGTGCGACAAGCAAACACCAAGACAGTGGTATAAGAAGTTTGAGTCGGTTATGGGAAAGCAAGGCTACCGAAAGACGACTTCAGATCATTGTGTTTTCTTTCAGAGGTTTGGTGATGATGATTTCATTATATTGTTGCTATATGTTGATGATATGCTAATTGTTGGCAAGAATATTGATAGAATTGCGCAGTTGAAGCGAGAATTGAGTAAGTATTTTGCTATGAAAGACTTGGGGCCAGCAAAACAGATCATTGGCATTCGGATTTCTAGAGATAAAGGTGCCAAGACTTTACAAATGTCACAAGAACAATATATTGAAAAGGTGCTTAGCAGATTCAACATGGATAAAGCTAAAGTGGTTAGTTCCCCTCTTACTACCAACTTTAAGCTAACAGATAAAGATTGCCCTTCTTCAGAGATAGATGTTGAAGAGATGGATAGAGTTCCATATGCCTCGGCAGTTGGAAGCTTGATGTATGCTATGGTTTGTACAATGCCTGATATAGCTCATGCAGTAGGTGTTGTTAGTCGGTTTATGTCAAATCCGGGAAAGAAGCATTGGGAAGCAGTTAAGTGGATCTTGAGATACTTGCGAGGTACTTCTAAATTGGGTATCCCATTTGGAATGGGAAGTCGATGCTTGTTGGTTATACAGACTCTGATATGGCAAGAAACAAAGATAACATGAAATCCACTTCTGGATATTTGATGACCTTTGCAGGGGAGCAGTTTCATGGCAATCAAGATTGCAAAAGTGTGTTGCCTTGTCTACAACCGAGGCTGAGTATATGGCATCAACAGAAGCGTGCAAAGAACTATTGTGGCTTAAAAGGTTTCTACAAGAGCTTGGTTTCAAGCAAGAGCGCTACGTGGTACTTTGTGATAATGATAGTGCAATCATCTTGCTAAGAACTCTATGTTTCACAAGCGAACAAAACATATTGATGTGCGGTATCACTGGATTAGAGATTGTCTTGAAGATGGTTTATTTGAACTTGATAAAGTTCATACCGATGATAATGGTTCCGATATGTTGACAAAGGCTTTAGCAAGGGAGAAGCTCAAGGTTTGTTGCTCGATCGCCGGGATGGTGACCTCTTCCTCATAATCGGAAAATGGGAGATTTGTTGGGTTTTATTTAGGTTTTCCAAATATGAGGAAGAGTTAGAGCCCAAAAAATTAGGCCCAATACAAGATCCATTAAGTCTTGTATGCTAGGGTTTTTATAATAAAGAGTTTGTAGCCACTTTTACACAAGAGAGAAAAGAAAAAGAGTGAGAAACACAATTCCCGTTTTTGTGCACAGCAGGCCGGAAAACTGAAGATCCTTGGAGATTGAACCGTCGGATCGTGCTGATTTTTGGACAGTGTCTTCCTGACATCTGGGCCAACGTTTTGACCGTTCAGTTTTTCATTCTGAGCTCTGGAAGTCGAGTTACAGCTCCTGGACAGAGGGCAGTTTATTTGGTGAAGTTTATTCCTCTTTTGTCTTTAGATTAATTCCATACTTGTTGATGCTATTGTTCAAGAGTATGATGATTATTGTTTACCTCTAGTGAATCTAGAGAAGACTCGTTGTATTGCTCTCTTGTTGATATTAGTGGATTTTAATTGGCCTAAAGGTCCCATGGGTTTTACTCTCGCCTTGAGAGGTCTTCCACGTAAAAAGCTTTGTGTTCTTGGTTATTATTTATTTCTGTGATTTGGGGCTGATTTTGGTTGCATTTGGTGTACCCTAATTGTTTGCATCCTCGTTGGTTTATACGGGTCGGGAAAGTGTTTGTCAACCGAAGGTTTAATTCCGCATTTGTGTTTACCGTTGTGGCATATTTCCTATCAAGATTAATGATCTACACTAACTTTAATAAATCTGTAGAGATATATTTTTTAATTATTCAAACTTTATTCGAATTATCCGGACATATTTAAAAATTTCAATTTAGATCCATTATCATATCCGTGTAATCCACTTATGAAACCCGTAATCCAGACAATCTTCTCTATTCCAGTTAACCTAACTCAGATTCGGATTGAATAGATTATTTGAATACCGATAAAAGTCACAACTCTAATGGAGTATATAGCTCACAATCGAGACTTTGTTTGACTTACACCCACGGCCCACTTCTAACATGTAAAACAAGTTAGTGTGTGTTACGTTAATTCTAAACAAATGGGTAGCCAAGGCCCATGGGCCGGCTAGCAGATTACAGGTGATATTACTTTGCAGAATAATTTCTTATATAAACATGTAAGGTGAGTAAAATATATACAACTAGTATTCAACCCGTGCGATGCACGGCTAGAAAATATAATTTCATAATAGATCTCATAATGTAAAACGGTAAATGAAATGTTTTAATAATGATATTCAATTTTATGTTGTATACACTTTATATATGGCTGATGATTAGTACATTGTTATCGTCTTATTTGTACACCATCACTTATGCTTTAAAATGTTGTATTATTCAACAGTGTAATATATATGTGGTATACGGTTAAAAAAAGTAATTTCCAAATGACTTCCCTTATGATCATTTTTTATAACATTTAGAAAATAATGTAATAATATAATTAAGTATGTATGAAGAGATGGAGGACAACAAACCTCTTAAAACTTTCAAATTGTGTAACAAATATTTTTTTTTTATCGTTATTAATGATATTTTATAAGTTTTGACTATTTAAAAAGGAAATAAGAACAAAAATTTTTCTCCCACTAATTATGAAGGTAGAAAAAGATGTGTATATTGTAAAGTGATATGTCTAGCTAAAACAATTGTTTGGTAATAATAACATTTTTGTTGTTAAGGTTGCAATAATTTGTTGACAAGACATATGTACATAGTTTTAACGAAGATAAATTGTAGCGATTAATATAACTATTCATGCATTTTATTGAACAACTAATGTGCATCTACATATACAAAATCAATCTATAGTGATGAGATATATATAGATACTTAAATTAGATATTATGGACGGACGTCTATAGATGGTAGGGTAGGGTGGGTGGTACCGCTCAGATTGTGGCCAATCTTCCTAACCGCGAAAAGTAATAAAGAAATTATAAAATTGCACCTCTTACCAGCCGAATGTAAAATTATAATTAGGTTGTGTTATTAAAACTAATAAAATATTTAAAAGATATCATAAACTTGATCTACCGATACTCAGATTATAAATTAAATGAAATTGAGATCCCTGAGCTTGTAAGATAATATTTTTTTTTTTTATCAAATTAAGAAGACGACGATAAAAGTTATAATGATATTAAAAATTAAGTTATCTCAATTCACTAAAAGTTATATTCTTTTATAGATCTTAAAAAAGGAATGTGAAGATTAAGATAAAGAATAATAAACTAATTTATAACTCAAAATTAGAGAGGAAAAAAATAGATAAATGAATTCATGATCTTCGACTTTAATAAAAATATTATACTACAAATATTATCTAATGAGACATTAGTTTGGAATGAATTGGTTATAAGTTAATTATCTATTTTAGTATTTACTATAAATAAGATAAATGAATTCATGATCTTCGACTTTAATAAAAATATTATACTACAAATATTATCTAATGAAACATTAGTTTGGAATGAATTGGTTATAAGTTAATTATCTATTTTAGTATTTACTATAAATAATGACACTTTAAATTAAATTTGTATAATATATTTTAAATTTTCTAATATACTATTACCTTATTTATCATATGAGTGTAGGAGAATCCATGTCATCAAATTACTTGTTTCATATAGTGATGACACATAGGATTTTGGTGATGTGGCATAGGTAAATAGTTGCCAAATCATTTAAGGTCTCATAACTTAGTTATATAGATAGATTATATACCATTATATCACAATGCATAACACCAAAATGTAGTTACATTGTTAAGCTAGTGTATGTTATTTCCCTTACATTTCACTTAATATAGTATACCTGTTTCATTACTATAACGATTCGACGATCGCCCGTTCGGTATTACGGTTTCCAACCAACTTGTGCTCAGTTCTAGACATACTCTTAATTTGAACTGATTGTAACATTAAGTTTTTTTTAAAGGCATAAATAAACGACGAGTATCTGCTATTAAAAATCAAAATTAGAAAGGGCGGTGATTTTAATACCTCAATTTTTTATTTTTTGAAAAAGGGCCCCAATAACTACTGATTAGTAGCTCTTAAATTCCATTACTGATTTGTAACTTATCGTTAAGAAAACATATTATTTGTGCTGATTATGGGAGAATATTTGTATATTGCAAGAAAGAAAGAAAAAAAAAAAAAGAATTCTTTCGAAATTCTGACTTTCCCATTTTAAGAAATACTTTATGAAATATGAAATGTGACTTGGGCCGGATCATTCTTTAACTTTGGGCCAATCAGAAATAACTCTGTGAAATGTGACTTGGGCCGAAATTATCATGCATAAGCATAACCATAATGATGCAACATTGCAACCACACACTTTCAGAGTTTCAGTTTGTGAGTTCTTGACATGTAGATTTTTTTCGAAAAAAAAAAAAAAAAGTTAGGAAGATCAACTTGTTTTCTAAAGTTGTCACCCAGTCACAATGCATGTATAAACAAATTACGGTTGTTTTGATATAATTCTTCACGAACATAACTTAGAAAAGTTAATGTTGTCAAAACGCAAAATTGATTACCGTTTTGGATCATATGTGAAATATTTAAAATTTAGACACATCACATGCGATTCTAGTCAACTATAAAGAATAATAGTAATTAATTAAGATGATCTGATGATGGGTAAGGTGACTTGGCTCGGTTTGTTACTTCTATCTATATATATAAAAGAAAGATTTTAGCTTACTTATTAGAGCATGATATTTTAGGTAACGATGACTTGTCATTAATTTACAAACTTTTGAATTAATCTTAATTTTTAAATATGCCACATGGCTTTCCATATATCAAATTATTTAATTTAATGTGATAATAATAATAATAATAATAATAATAATAATAATAATAATAATAATGATTGAATCCATTATATATCTTACACACGATGATCAAGCCACCTAAATATCATATCAAATTAATTAATAACGATGAAAAATGAACTTGCCACCTAAATATCATATCAAATTAATAAAAAACGATGAAAAATGAATTTATTTATCTTAACGAATAACCATCAAACGTAAAGTAAACTAAATTAATAAAATTATATATTCAAAAGTATTTACTCGCAATATTAACAACAGCTTCAGTCAAACCATTTATTTCGGGTTAATACTGATAGATGGTATAGTTTATAAAAATTTTGTGTAACATTTGTGAATTTAACATATTCGGTGATATATTTGTATGTATAATACTTTAAAATTCATTGTTTTTTAAATGTTTTAATCTATACTAATAATTATTTTTAAAATTTTAGTGAAAAACTTACAACTTCAGACAACAGTACTAATAATATCTGACGTGCATCGCACGTGCTTAAAAACAAGTGTTGTATAACTTACGCGGTATGTGTTTTTCCCTTAAAAAACCTTGATTAATAATTACTACTAAGACTATTATTTATCAATTATACTTTATTATAATAGCCTTTAAAATTGCTATATTATATTTAATATATAACAATTTTTACCTACATAAAAAAAAGATTCATTTTCTAATCCATATCTTATACGGAGTACATTACAATTAGCAAATATTATCATCATCAACTACCATGTTTTAAGAAAATTAGTTTTAATAAAGATATTTGAAATTGATTATTTTCTGTACATTTTGGTATATATTAATATTGAATTTCAATAATAAATTTAAAACTTTCAACAATATTAAGATACAGTTGAAAACTTAAAAAACATATGATTAATTTTTATTTTTTTAATTATCTTGCATTGCATAGGCTCAACAAATGTATGAAAACTTAATATAATAACTTACAAACTAATTTAATGGTATTATGTATTCGAACTTAAACATAATAACATACAAACTAATTTAATGATATTATATAAATGGTCGTTTATCGCACAAACTCAATGCTTAGTTTTTATATATAAAATAAAATTTTAAAGTGTATTATTTTAGTTAACGATTACGTGTTATTAATTTACAAACTATTGAACATTGTTTTCAAATAAGTTTGGTTTATAAGTAAAGGAATTATATATATATGAAAAATATTGACGTAAACGTAAAGTAATTGGTCAACAACACAAATTAATTGTGTTATCAATAACACTGATTATATGTCCATTAATATATTTAGCTACTTACAAATTACTATATAACTGTACTTTTTAAACGACCATGCATCGCACGGGCTCAATGCCTAGTTTTTGTATAAATGAAAAAATAATAATTTGTGTTATTTGTTAGTGAGGAAGAAGACAAAAATACAAAGTAAGTTGTTATTTGTTAACTACGTACAGCTTGATCTTTAAAAAACGTGGACTACATATCTAAGCAATAGCTGGTAGACAATTCCTTTCTTCTAACAGCATGCAATACTAGCATACAATTTAAAGATTAGCTTGTTTGTAGCACATCATGGAGACCAAAAGACTGCTGCACAAATCGTTGCCTCGTTGGCCACCACTTTTTATATCCTTTTCCTACTGAAGGCCCCTCCAATGCACAAAAGCCTTTAAAATCCTTAGGCATAACCCACACATTGTAACACTAATTGCTGATAGCTAGCCTACCATATTAACCATGATTGTTCGCAATGCAATTTAAATGATTTAGTGATTCAAATTCCTGACACCAACTACATTCGAGCTTGAAATCTTCAAAATGCATACCACGTTTGTTCAAGAAATTCAAAGTTGACAATCCGTTTGGTTGACAATCTGTTCCTTGAGGGTGAACAGATGAAGTGGATAGGCATCTAATAGCGTCTTTACCTTTGAATGTGCCCTCTTCGTTCCCTAACCATATCAAATTTATCTAATAGCGTCTTTACATTCGAGCTTGAAATCCGTTTGGTTGACAATCTGTTCCTTGAGGGTGAACAGATGAAGTGGATAGGCATCTAGTAGTTCCATGCTATTATATGAAACTTCAATTTAAAATCCTCTGTACTTATATAGTTATCCATTCAACTACAGTATAATTTAAAGATGTACTACTGTTAACATGATAATCTTCCCCTTCTTTTGTAAAATCAAATAAAAGATACATTATGCAAAAGTATTATATATGTAACCTTGTATTACATTAGGCACTCTTTTTATTAAAAAAATACGATAATTATATTATGAGACATTACAATATGGTCTTTGATTTTCATGTAAATAATAGTATGCTATAAAAATTGAAAATTCTATAGAATGAAAGTTCTACAAATACTGAAAACAACGTCAACCCTTATTGTTAATTCTCTTTCATTTTCTAAATTTTGTTGTTGTTTTAGTTAAAAGGAAGATTTTTTTTCCCGTGGTCGCACAACCTAGTTCATCTCCATTTGATGTTAAATAATCTCCGATTGATACTCCAATAACAAATGTAATAGAAAACAACAACAATCGGAGATAATGCAAAACGTAAGTATTTGAAAGTTGATTTAAATCTACTATCTGCCAACCCGATTGTACGACCTGTTTATATTTGGTATTAGTGATTCGACCCGTTTATTTTTTAGTATTGCTTTGTAGCCTCAACTAGGTTATTGAGCAAGGCATTTTTGAACCATGTGAATTAATGTTCTAGATCCGCCACTGGAGAGGACCCGAGCATTTAACTCCAATCTGATCTCTTCGTAAACTGGTGATATCTTTCCAGATTGAAGATTACTTTGAAGAACAGGCATGATCGTTACTATACCTTTACGCTAAAGAAGATAACATAAAAAGAAATTTAATGCATATATCGGCAAAAGTTATAATAACGATTTTACACACTAGGATTGTACGTTCAATTTTGTCTAAAAATAGGTAAACATAAGGTTTAATTTGCACAATAATCAGTTACATGTTCATCTATTTGGTACATTACGATTTGTTCAAAACTCAATTATTATGCAGAATTAAAATTTTGTTCCTTTTTTATACAAAACACGACGTATAACTCTTTTATTGTGTAGGATCACTTTATGTTCCTTTTATTGACCATTTTCACTACTAGAAAATGACCTTTTAATTGGGGCCTGGACATTTAGCTACTTGATATTCAACGTCACTAATTGAGGCATAGATAGCGTCATTATTAGTGTCACTTCGGCATTTAGCTACTTGATAAATGCGAAAGTGTGATTTATGTTGTGAGACTTGTTTCTGATTGTTAAATTGAGCTAATATAGTTCGAACTGAAGTACATTTATTGAATTCATATGTAACTAGAAGTTGTACAATACGATTGACTTGTTGAGAAAGAAAATTAAAAGGATAACATGAATGTGTGAATAACAATAACAAAAGAATACAATAAGATTCAATCAGCAAAAGTCTAATGAGATGAATTAACAGGGTAGATCGTAAAGATGGTTTGAACAATGGTAAGAGCAAACAGGATGATTCCAGCAATTAGGGCAATGAAATTCCATGGACTACCAAAATAGGTACGCCTCAGTTGTGTTATTGCTGGGTAAATATGTTTTGGCCAGTAGCATTTGCAATATTGATCTAACATCCACCACTGTTGCGCATAGAAAGATTCCACGCACAAAATTTCTCGGCAGATGTTGTTAATGATATTTGCAGCCTCTTGATTCGAATTTAAAGAGTTAATAATAACTCCCGATTTCACCAAAATGGCGATATCCTCCTCGGTATCAACTAAATCATCAATGGCAGCAGCATATGATGTGATGTAATTAGGAACATGAGACAAAATTTGCTCATAAACAATGAGGTTTCTTATAATCGACTCTGTGAGATCATTAATAGACAACACAGGCATTCTGACATTATGCTTACCCAAATTCCAGAAAAAACGTCCTAATTTAGATGATTCAACTTCAATGTCCATTGGCCAACTTGAATCTTGTATGGGCTTAAATTTCACACCTGCCTTGTATAGTTTAACAGCAGGCTGGATATCCCGATACCTACGATACTTTTTAATGGGTTCCTTCGGATGGTAACATTCATGTAGAAGGCCAAGAAGATGATTTGGAGTAGTAGTTCTGCAATGAACAGCGTTTCTTCCAAATCCTAATTCGACTTCAAATATGTCGACCTCTCTTAGAAGATGAACACTAAGCTCAATAAGTGAGGCATTTGTTTCAGATTCCTTAATAGTGCATTTAAAGAGGTCTTGGAGAACGAAGAAAGGGATTTGGTTTTCTAGCAGTATCAAATCGTGAAGTATGGATCGGAAAAGCATCACGTCTGAAATACGCTTTTTATAGTTGTACACATGGTCAAGTATGAAAATACCATCCATAACCATCATATGTGTAAGCTCATCATCACTATAGGAGATTATTTCATCGTAGCTTTGTCTTATTCTACTAATTGAAGCATTTACCATCTTCACACATGCTTTCAATGTTTCCTTATCGGGGAGGTCAAAACTATCCAATAGATTACGTAGAGAAGTGCCTTTCCGCGCTTCCATTGCTTTCACATTTCTGTTTTTTCTATGGAGAGGTCCAATAGAGACCACCCGAGGTTTGTAAGAGTTTGGACTAATATTTCTGAGGACATTAGGAACTCTGAAAATAGATGGGCCGTGGACATCATTACGTGCTTTTACTTCCCGTGCAAGATGAAGTAATTTGAAAATATCGTCAACGACTTTGACAACTCCGAGTTCCAAATCAGTATTTGCCATGTATTCAAGACGATGTTAGCTTGAAAGATGGTTGCACAAAATCTACAACTGTAAGAGCTAGAGTCGTGTATGTGATGAGATTGTGAGAGATTAGTACTCATCTTTCTCTCTCTCTGAACGCTCAATTATATATAGGGTCTAAATCGGCTTTGTTGTCCCAATTGTAAATCTATTTTTGTAAATTTTGTTGATTAGAAAATAAATATAAAGTTATTTGTTATTGTTAATTGTTTGTTTTACACTAATTACGTAAAGTTGTTTATTTAATCTCTCAGTCGTACAATCAATTTATACAAAGTTTAAGAAATTATATTGTCTAAAAGTATGACACTTTTACGTAATTATTAAACTTACAAAGTCCTTGCACTTGGATCAAATTCATCACATCAAATATTCATTCTTACTTCGGTTTACATTTCAAGTGCATTTTAGGAGATCGGATTAAACTTCGTTCATTTTTATGGATTTTGAGGAGAGTAAATAATGTAAACATAACGTGGGTCGATTGGATTTGTAGTCCAACTTAAAGCCTATCTAACATATTGTAATCGTTTTCTTGCTTCTTGATAGTTTAAATCTAATTCCCCTTAAGAAAATAAAAATTTCAAGTGCGTCTTGTATAAGTAAAAACATTATCTTAAGTTTAATCAAAGATAACGTAACAACAATTTATTGGTTTGTCATTTTAATTTTAATTTTTTTCGTCACAAGTCACAACAACTCAACTATTGAATTACAGTACACACATGCCGATCACGTGAAAAACTGGGCTGAGTCCTGTTACCCATGGTCCATCTCATCTCTTTATAATTAGCTTAGGCTAAAGTAAAAGTAAAGGACTAAAGGGAGTTGATAAATACAACAAAGAATGTGTTTTTTATATCAAACTGTACAACATTTTATGCTTATAATACAAGTATATAATAACATAAATGTGTTGTATGAATCATGATATTGCCCAAAAGTAAAAGGCGAAAACCGTGTGGCACATATTAACCATTCATCGCTTTTGCTTTACTTAATTTTATTTTCAAGAAAAGCATCATGTCTGCTTCAAGTTTTCACAAACACATCTAGATTTTCAGTTTTTAGACGCAACATATAATTGGTCTTATACACTTTTTTAGTTGCAAATAATTTGTTTTGAGTAAAAATATAGAAAAAAAAATATAGTATACACAAGAACCATTTAAAAAAACTTGTCAAATACTATATTTATAAATGTGATGTTTTTAGGGTAAATAATGGTTTAATCACCAAACTTTCAATTTTTTTTCGTTTTAATCCTTCAACTTTTTTTTTAATGTTTTAAGCCTTCAACTTACGGGTTGACCAATTTTTAATCCCTTCACTTTAATTGACCGTCGCTGTAGGGTTTTAGCGATGACATGTCGTCGCTGTAGGGTTTTAGCGACGCCATTTAGCGACGACATGTCGTCGCTAAATCTTTGGCTCCGGATACAAATGGCTTTTTCGTACGGTCAATTAAAGTGAAGGGATTAAAAATTGGTCAACCCGTAAGTTGAAGGCTTAAAACATTAAAAAAAAAGTTGAAGGGTTAAAACGAAAAAAAATTGAAAGTTTGGTGATTAAACCATTATTTACCCATGTTTTTAATAGAAACTTGTGTATTATATTAAGTAAAACAAAGAATAATTACCACTGACATTTTTCTCGTTATATTATAGATAATTAACTAAATATAATCATATTAACGTACATATTAACGTTTATAATCAGTTATGATGTTAAAATATGATACTGTAATTTATATTAACGTCGAATGTATTAAGCATATTAACGTGCATCTTATACTACTCCGTATATTCATAAATATACATAATATGGCACATATTTTGATATACACGGCTGATGTGATGTTTGCCAATTTGGTGATGCGATAGTTCTTAAAAAAGTTTCTATTTACGTTAGAAATAGAAAAGTTTTCTTTTTAGCCATAAGAGGAAAATATACATACAATAAACGATATTTATAAGTTCAACACATAAAATATAACATATTAAAATATGTCTCATATAATAATAAAAAGTGTAAAGTTTAATACATAACGAAACAATAAACTCGATGATGAAATGGAGTCCTACAATGAAGTATGTTGACCTTGCAAAAATGATGGTTATGGATGGTTTTTTCATACTCGACTTCTTTTACAAATTTGATGATCATTTCTCAGACTTGTTGCTTCTCCAATTAACACTTTACGATTTGCTGCTTCTAGAAAATGAAGTCCCTTTCTTTGTTATCCGCCTATCCGGGACATCTTTTTGAATGCAATATTTCGAATTGATGCCAACAAGATCGATGTCTGATGGAGGCCCAAGTGTGGAAGACCAAGCTCTAATGTATTTGGAAGCCCAAGATTGTGTGACGAAAAGGGCTGCACGGAAAGGGGCATAACTTGGGCTACAGGGGTCCGTTTCAGGCCCATGAGCAGGCGAATCGAAGCTCGGTTCGAGGCCCACCAAGCCGCTAACAGCCGGAGGCGGTTAGCCCAATGCTCGAAGCCCAAAAACGGCTCCGTTTGGAAGATATGGGCTTTTTAATAAATTTTCTGTTCGAATTAGACTTTTGTTTTGGGTTTGTGGTTTGGCCCGTTATGTTTTATCGGCCCATTTAAATTTCTGCTTGTTTATAATGGTTGGTATGACATTGTTTTGGAGTTAGTTTTTCATTTATCAAAAATCAGATTTCACTCTCAATTTTGTGAATCAAAGTACCCATTCACGGCATTCTTTGTGAATCAACGTGATTCGGAAGAAATTATTCCTGGTATTCATAGAAATCAACAGGTTTAATTTGGTTATCCTTATTTCTCGCTACATCAATGTCTCTCTTATTACACTTTATTATTAGCTAGTGATGTTCAAAATTTTAACTTTCATTTTGTAGAGTTAAGAGAAGACAATGTTCTTCAAGGAACTACTCCTGATCATATTTTTGGCCTTATACATAAATGTTACCCAAAGAAATTTATTCAACCCAAATTTTCAAATTCAACACTACTCAGCTCTTGAACTAGACAGGGCAAGTGTGAAATTTAAGCCAAGTCTAGGGCATAAATAAGTAGACGTTAAGTTCTATAATTGTAGATATTTTGTTATGCATTTGAGGAGATGTAGGTGTGTTTTGGATGACACAAAATACAAGAAAAAAAATAAAAAAAAAATAAAAATTTAAAGTTAAAAGATTAAACTCCCAACCACTCATCTGCCAGCACCGTGTTTATTATCTTTGTTGTTAATAAAAATGGTTCGTTGGTGACCTCGAAACAAAAGGAAAGTATATTAATGATCTGCGACTTAACCCTAATATTTATTTGAGTTATGTACATATACAGGTACATGTTACCAATATTTTATCTTTAATTGATTATGTCGTCAGCTAGTGGATGTAAGCAGATGGACCTGCGCCTTCGTCATAAATTCGTTAATCGAGATCTATAGATTTGGAAAAAGATAAACCAAAAGAATTTCTAAGACCACTACTATTGGATGCATCATTCCTTTCTTTGGTTTGAAGTGACGAAAGGAGATTGATGGCAACGCTTGTGTGGTTGTTTCGTTGCTTTTCATTCTTCGGCTAACCGAAGAAAGAAAATAAAGTTTTCGTGGGGCCCAGCTTATATTTAGTGTATTGTTATTTTTGTTTAGTGTATGTAAATGTAGGTATATTGGTAAATGTGGGGCTCACAAATTGAAGTGATGAAACCACCACTGGCACCCTTGTGTCTGTCTTTCGTCGGTTTTTGATGTGCTGATGTAACACAACTGACGAAAAAAGTGACGAAACCACAGTTGTAAGTGGTCTAACAATATATGTTCGGTAAGATAGAAACAAAAGTAACACTTAAGGTGGATTGTTACCTACATATATAAAAATCAATATTTACTCGGTATGGCTTCATCAGACGCCGGTTCGTCTTCAAGAAATGTTCATTCCGAAAAAATTGAAACCCTTGAAGCCGTTAAGAAAACCCCTCTATTGCAACAAAAAGCAATAGAAACGATTACCGAAAACAATTTGAAAAAAGCGGCTTACAAAGCGTTTAGTTTTTTTGTAAAAAAATCCCAAAACGTGCATCAAAAAAAGAACTCAAAATTATCAAAAGCGTTCGGAAAAAAGTGGTAACGCTCTATCAAAACAAGTATGGAGGAGGCGGCTTGGACGAAGATGAAGACGGAGACACGAATGAAGCCGACGAATCGAGCTCGGATTAGATTACTATATTTAAATTCTAGTGTTTTTATTTTAAGTATTGTAATGTTTTTATTTAAATACCAACTTAGAATTTTTCCTACTTCTGAGTTAAGACTTAATTTTGCACATCACTGGAATAACTTTAACAAAGTTTAAGTTCAATATAAAAGCTACACTGTAGAATAATAATGCAAGTTTCTTTTGAATGCTTAATATTTAATGAACGATGCAACTTTTAACTTTATTTTCTATTGATTCTGTTGGAAATCCAAAGACAAACAAATACAATGAACAATACGAAGCGGAAGCTTTCAAATACAAATTGCAAATCGAATTCAAACAAACTAACAAATTTCTAATTTCAAAGGTTTCATGGTTACAAAGGTTTCAAAGGTGGTGGTTTTAAATGAACTAAACTAATTATTCCTATATATAGGCTAAACAATTGGTATACTAATCCAAATCAAACTTCTAATACTAATACAAATCAAATTTGTCAACCAATGACAACTAATAACAACTAATACAAATACAACTCAACTTTGACTCAAACTACTAATACAAATCAAATTCTAATTTTACCACTAATACTTAATGTTTAAGTCATATACCAACAATCTCCACCGTGACTTAAACTTCTTCAAACTTCGATCCAAATGCTATCCAAGTCAAATTTCAAACGCTAGTGATACTAGCCAAATTCAAATTTTCCAAACGATCAATTTTCCAAAATGATCCAAATCAAACGCCGACAACTTCAAACCAAACAATCAAACGCTAACCGACAAATTCAAAACGGTTAACCAAACAAAACCAAATCGGCTTCAAACGATCTTCAACACCAACCATCAAATTCGGGCACCAAATTCAAAAGCCCGACAAACGAAGATCTTCAAACGAACAAATTTCAAACGATCGAACAAATCCAAACGACATGATAATAATCAAGTCTTCAAACACCAAATCGATCTTCAAATTCCAAATATCCAATTCAAATTCAAACGACCCACTTATTTGATAAGAATTACGGTCCAAATTTCCAAATTCAAACGCGATCCAAAAAACAAATGATCTAGTCATAATTAGATCCCAAAACCAAAGATCGCTCCACCACAAAACCAAACCAACGAAAAACAAAACAAACTCCAACACAAACAGGATCCCTCCGGATCGTCAACAATTATCCGACGACCGGAGGATGACTAATTCAAAGCATCGAACCAAGCTCTGATACCACTTGTTGGAGATTCAAAGACAAATCAAATACAATGAACAATACGAAGCGGAAGCTTTCAAATACAAATTGCAAATCGAATTCAA
Source organism: Helichrysum umbraculigerum (assembly GCA_949592205.1). Lineage (NCBI taxonomy): Eukaryota > Viridiplantae > Streptophyta > Magnoliopsida > Asterales > Asteraceae > Helichrysum > Helichrysum umbraculigerum. The sequence continues at coordinate 66,004,746 of CATIUR010000007.1, read as the reverse complement.
ACAAACTAACAAATTTCTAATTTCAAAGGTTTCATGGTTACAAAGGTTTCAAAGGTGGTGGTTTTAAATGAACTAAACTAATTATTCCTATATATAGGCTAAACAATTGGTATACTAATCCAAATCAAACTTCTAATACTAATACAAATCAAATTTGTCAACCAATGACAACTAATACAAATACAACTCAACTTTGACTCAAACTACTAATACAAATCAAATTCTAATTTTACCACTAATACTTAATGTTTAAGTCATATACCAACAGATTCAATCACAAAATTATATATCTTAATTGCGGAAAGAATAAGATGTGTAAGTTGAGAACATATTACCTCTCATTATCAATTAACAAACTCTTAGAAATAGTAAATTGTTTCTCTTTTCTTAACTCATATTCTTTATCTTAATAAATTTGTTTACGTGTGAAAGTAAATTATGATAGATTTTTGGCCTAAAGGTAAGAGCACACGGTGTGGCATTACGTGGCATCACCGTTCAAGGGCGAGAACGCCGTGCGACGGCGTTCTGCCGCACCGTGCCGGCGTTCTCGCCGGCGTTCCCGTCACTGTTTTGGCTCCGGCGTCCCATTTCAGACGGTGAATCGGCGACGTTCTTCTTTTGTTTTTTCATTTTCCTTTTTTTGTTTGTTTGTTTTTTACACATAAAATGGAGCTGGTGTGTGTGGCTGCATGATTAAAAAAAAATGGAGCTGCTACGTATTGAAGTTGAAAGAAGAAGATGAACAGTGTTGACTTGATAATGAGCTAGAATTAATGGGCTAGATAATGGGCAAGATAATTATTTAGATAATGGGCTAGATAATTATTAATGGGCTAAAATTTTATTTAATGGGCTATATAATAATTTAGATGAAGCTACGTATTGACTTGTATTGCATTTTTAGTGAATAAAATGTTGTTTATTTAATTTATTTGTTTTTTATATATTAATTTATACAATTATCTTTATTAAAAAATCAAATAAAACAAATAATAAAAAACTCCAGAACACTGTCCAGAACACTGAGAATTCAGTTTCACCACATCACACAATCCCCACCTTCAACATTCTCCAGAACACTGTCCCAGAACACCGACACCACACCCTGTGCTCTAAGGGAGTCTCATATAACCTTTAGGTCTTGAGTTCAAGCATTTAGTATCTTTGTTTTTAATAACCCGATTTTAGTATCTTTAGCGCCATGTTTATTATCTTTGTTTTTAATATTTAGGTTTAAAGTTGCAAATCGGCAATGTACTTTCCTTTTTGTTCTGATGTCACTAATAACCCGATTTTATAACCAAGATCAACACCGTATCTTCTAATTTTTGTTCCATGGTCACCAACAAACTCTTTTTTTAGTGAAAACTTTTCAAAAAATTTGACGTGTCATTTCCATGTCATTTCAATTAAATGATAAGCATCCACTTAAATTATTAACGTACATGTGGCAACCACGTAGACTGCAAAATGTATTTATATTAGAGCAAAGGGTGTGAGGAATGGTGTTCTGGACAGTGTTCTGTAGAATGTTGAAAGTGAGGATTTTGTGGTGTGGTAAAAAATTATTCACAGTGTTCTGGATAATGTTTTGGTGCATATGATTATTTGTTTTATTTGAAAAGTGAAGAAGAAAACAAAAGAAAAAAAGAACGCCGGCCGGTTCCAACGTTTGTTCTTGGACGGCGACTTCAAATTTGGATGAGAAGGCCGGCGAGAACACCAGGCTGGTGTGCCAGAACACTGTTGCTCGGTGTTCTGGATGGAGAACTTTGTTGCCACGTTTGAGCACACCGTATGCTGTTATCTTTTTATTTTATTTTATTCATTTATATATGTTTCATTCATCTTCTTTATTAATACGAAGAATATCATCGGCCAAATCAAGAATAACATCATCAACATTATATCATAGCAACATCATGTGAACAAAAACCTCATAAAAATTGTAAACACCCAAATCATGTGAATAACCTCGTTTCATTAACCATAAACCCAAACCACCGGATTTCACAACCACCAAACTGAATCGTAGATTCACCATGACCAGCACCATTTTCGTCCAACAGATCCGTCATGATTTCCAACAAGTTACATCCGGCGTAACCATCAACGCCACCGACGCGGCAACGATTACTTTCACTTTGTCGGCTGCACACCGACACCATCGCAAACCACCAACTTCTGTCACTACCTTCTTCCTCTCGGTCCTGCAACTTCCGGCCAGCCTGCACATCTGTCCTAGATTTTCCGGCGACTTCTAGATCTATGGTTATGGTGGTTGTGTAATATTTTGGTATCAATCGATGGTGTGGACTGATTTTTGGAGATGGTATCTAGCTATTTTAATATGATTATGATTTGGTCAGATCTCGTTTTGTTTAGTTTTGAGTAGATACGAAGGTTATTTAATTGGATCTAGCTAGACAAAGAGCTGTGGTTGGTTTTATTTTTGATTTAGGATCAGAGGGGAAGGTTGATTAGAGCACACGGTATGCGAGTACGTGGCATCGTCGTTCACCATCGAGAACGCCGTGCGACGGCGTTCTGGCGCACCGTGCCGGCGTTCTCGCCGGCGTTCTCGTCAGTGTTTGGGTGCCGGCGTTCGGTTTCAGACGGTGAAGGCAAGCAACGTTCAATGTTTTTTTTTTCCTCCTCTTCTATTCCAGATGCAAGCAATGAAATGAAGCAATGAAATGAAGCTTCTATTTAAGTTAAGTGTAGATGAGAAAAGAATAGCAAAAGGTGGAATTGATTTACAAGAGGATGAGGAAGATGATGTATTTTCATTTTCCACTCAAGATTATTTTCACTTTCAACCCTAGAGTTTAAAATGTTTTAGTATTGTTTTTTTAACATTTTATTTGGTTTTCAAAATAAGTCAAAGGGTTTATAATTGACAATTTTAAACATTTTATCACAAAATGGTTTGATTAAATTTTGAGATGTTATACATTTTTGTTATTCACATAGTTTTTATTTATTTATTTTATTTGTTATTTAAATTAATTAATTCAATTAAATGTATTAAAAAAACAAATAATAAAAAACTGAAGAACACTGTCCAGAACACTGTGAATTCAGTTTCACCACACCACATAATCCTCACTTTCAACATTCTCCAGAACACTGTCCAGAACACCATGTACCACACCCTGTGCTCTTAGGGAGGGAAAGAGGGGCATGTTTATCTTGACCGTCCATTCTCAAAATCAATGGTCCAAATTGATGCGGGGGTGTTCCGTAAATATGTAAAATGAGAACTAGAACTATAAAACTTATTGATGAGTCAGGGGGTAAAGTTGTCTTTTTGTGTAGTCCATCTAATAAAGCTCTCACTTACTTATGTCCGACAAACACAAACACTTTCTCTTTCTTCTCCACTATGCCTTCCGGCCAACCAACCACCACCCTCCGCCGTTGTATTCATGTCGTCGCCGAATATCGGAAAAAAAAAGATTTTTCGTTTTTTTACTTAGTTATTTTTGTCGGACGTCGTCATTATTATCATCATTATCTACATACGCCAACAACAACAATTACATGCAGCAACATCATCTTCAAATAACATTAGTAACAGATCTGTTCGATCCACGACGAAATCGTCTCAAGATATGAACATTTTTATTTCTCCAATCTCGGAAAATCATCGTGGCAGTGAACGTGTTTTCGAAACCGGTAATTTGTCTCTGTCGAAGCCCACCGCCGCCACCGAATTCCACAGCCGGAACAGCTGTTGAAGTTGATAATTAACTGAATCGATATCAAAAAAAATTTACATGAAATAACAGTACACATAAGTTAAAAAAATACATACGAGATAAGAAAATAAAGATACGAACGATTTGGTAAGGTGTGTGAAATGCAATTTCGTAATGGTCAAAGAATAAAGAAATTAAAGGGTTGAATAGGTCAAATTGAACACATGCTGGTTCTGAAAAACATTAGTATCATCAGAAATGTCAGGTACTACTTTTTTGAATGGTCATTCCTTTCACTGAATATAATATAATATTACTCCCTCCGTCCCGGTTTAATAGTCCATTATTTCCATTTTGGGATGTCCCAAATTAATTGTCCATTACCAAATATAGAAAGGTAACATGATTCTTTTTACTATATTGTCCTTACTTTAAAAATTAATTTACAAAAGTGAAAGTAAGTTCAAATTAATTAGTTAGGGGTAAGAATGTCATTGTGCAAAAAGTAAGTAATAATTATTGTGTTTATCTTAAACTGCATGTAGTTCTGTATGGGAACAATTAAATTGGGACGGAGGGAGTAGTTAACTAGATAATGGTAACTTGTTGTACGTTCAATAACTTTTGAAAAAATTAATAAATACATCTGTATCTTCTATAGGAATTTTAAAAAGTAATATCATTATACAGTATATTGTTTTATTAAGAACAATGTTTATTATAGTTTGATATCACAACAGTATATGACTATATGTAAATGTAACTTTGAATCAAGTTTAAACGATAATGCAGTGTACTTTATTGAATGATGGTATACAATTTGGTTGGGATCCAACGAGCGAGGTAGACAATTCTATCCCTGGTTTTTTCTTTATCTACATATCAAATTTACTGCATCTTGATATTACTGCATCTTAAAATCATTACATATTAACATCACCTCATCTTACCCTTACAAATTTGCCTTAAGATGTAAACGATGATGATGCTGTGTTTCTTTTAGCGAATGATGATGCTGTGTTTCTTTTAGCGAATGATGATACAGTGTTATTTCTAGGGAACGATAATGCAGTGTTTTTCTTAGCAAACGATGATGCAGTGTTTTTTTAGCGAACGATGATGCAGTGTTATTTTTAGCGAACGATGATGCAGTGTTATTTTTTGCGAACAATGATGCAGTGTTATTTAAGAGCTCAGACAATATGATGCAGTGTTTTTATAGCCACTATTGTTCCAATCGCTCTTGATCGTGCTTTCATCCGCTATTGTTCTCAATCGCTCAACCTTGAGTTCTGATACCAGTTGTTAGGAATTTAGGACCCAAACAACGCGTACAATTGACCACAATTGTACCCACAACAATAAATGAATAACCAATTGCTAACAAAGCAATCAAACAAGCAAAACAAGATAAATAAATACGATACGAGAATGTAAACGACACAAGGATTTAACGTGGTTATGTCCAATCTCCAACTTGGAGATTGGTTTAGTCCACGGGGCCAAACCAGAGAGTTTTCTTTTTTTCTTATACGGCTCAAGGGTTACATGTACATAGGATTTAATTATATATGCTAAACCTAACTGTAAGACCCGACTTTTCACACAAAAACATATCATATTATATTCGATGGAAGCGCGCCCCGAAACATATTTACCTATAATTACATATGTCCAAAAGTACCAAGTTTTTAAAACATTACACACTTATATGTTTAATTACAAACATCTACTAAAGAACCGGGCGTTATGTTAACCATCCAAAAACCAAAGTTAGTTTCCCAAAAAAAAATCAGAGTATGTGCTGTGACAGTCAATCATCCCATTAAGCATCAACGTCCCGATCCATATCTAACAAAAACCTGCAAAAAGTTTAACAACGAGGGATTAGCTCACGCTAAGTGAATGAAACTGTATCCGACAGTTCAATTCATAAATAACAAGCCTACAACACACAAACAACAAGCAAATAATGTTTACCGCTTAAAGCAACGTAAACAAACAACCACACAAACTATGATTACCGCCTAAAGCATCGCAATCATAAACACGTATCGTCAAGGAGGACCGGCGGCCCCTGGTTAGCCAACCAGCGAAAGCCTTCAACCACTGCCGGCCACAACAGTGATTTACCGATAGTTTGAAAGCTATCTTCACTGACAAGGATTCATCCCTTAACTACATGTATCGGGAAACCCTGCCAGCCAAACAATAGCCCCAAACCCAACCAGCGTTGACCTCTGAAACCACATATGCCCCTAGGCCTAAACATCACATATTGCATAATCGTCATGCCAATACGTAGTATCCCTAATCATACCGCATAATAATCATGCCAACCAAATAATGATAATAACCAAGTAATCCAAATCATAATATCAATAGCCCTGCCAATATCTTAATAATTAACCAAAACAAAACTAGTAACCGAAGGTTCATCCGTTGCAACCAACTCGTTACAACGAAATTGAACCGAGGAATACAATTCCACTCACCGATATATCCAAGTCTTCAACTCAGTGGTCTAATGTTACTGAGTTGCCGCCCGCTTATCTGAGATTACAATAATAACAATAAGTTAGTAATAATCCAATACTAACACTAATGTTATGTACATATAACATATATTCAAATATAATCATATATCCAACAATACCTATTTATAATTCATTTGACATATCATATATTAAGAAATCCTAAACACATATGATATATATATATATATATATATATATATATATATATATATATATATATATATATATATATATATATATATAAACCAAAATAAGCCAAAGTATCAGCACAACAATATCCACAAACCGCCGGCTTGGCAACCTTAGCCGCCTGCTAATGGGTTTAGCCGCCGACTGAAACCCTTAACCCGCCGGGTGAATTAACGTTTTGCACATCAGAATCAAAAGTCCCTATATAAGCCCGAAGAAGCCGCCGGCTGAGGCTAGAAACCGCCGGCTAAGGAGACAAGCCGCCGGCTTGTTCATACAAACCCAGAATCAGCAAACAGGAAACAAGCACAACTCGAACAAAACCCCAACTTCCTCAAAATCCAGCTACCAAATACGAATTTATCAAGAAAATGTCCACACATATGAACCACAAACATATAATAACATCAAACTAGAAATCTTAACATGATTTATTAGCATACATCATTGTCAAATTCATAATTTCACCAACCCTAATTATTAAGCTCAAATATGAAGAACACAACAATTTCTTGCAACATATCATCTTGTAATCAGCAAATATCTATTATATTATCATCCTATAATCATGATATAACCAAGTTCTAGCTTCAATTCCTCATTAAAATCATTAACCCTAAACTTTCAATCAAAATCATATTATTGCATAAACACTTAAGAACACTTACAATGATTCAACAAGATAGAGATGATAAGCAAGATGGATTTAATCTTCTTTCAAGTATTTACAATCCAAACCACAATTTAGTTTATTGTTTTCTTTGAAGAAATGAGATATGAGAAAGAGAGAGTTTAAGAAATGTAAAAGAAATAGAAATGAGATTGAGAAAGAGTTTGGTAGGTGGGTTGATCATATCCCCACCGTCCCCATCATTTAATCTGTTTAAATTTTATCCCCTTCCTAACCTATTGTCTGGAACCCGAAAATACCCGTGAACCAAAATACTTTTATTTTACCGTCAACTTTGTTTAATTAAAACAAGCAATATTTTATTAGTCACAATTAATTCGGTGACTCTTTTAACCATTTATTTTCAAATGAACCGAATAAAGTATTTCCCGTCATTAAAATATTCGAATAATTCCAGGCCCAGAAACAGGATGTTACACTAACTTTGGGAACAAATTATCACCAATTAATTTAATTAATCTTCACATTTATATTATTAATATAAATGGTTATGGATGGTTTTTTCATACTTGAATTCATTCACAACTTTGAAAACCATCATTCAGATGTGTTGCTTGCGCAATTCATAACGGATGATTTGCTCCTAATAGAAAACCATATCCCTTTCTTTGTTCTACAAGACCTCTTTGAATGCACTATTTCGAAATGTCAACCAAGTGTCTCTCTTATTACACTTATTCTTGAAGTTCTGGAAGTTGTTAGCCTTTTTGTAGAAGATTTCAAAGAAGACAATGTTCTCCGAGGAACTACTCCCGATCATATTCTTGGCATTCTACACAAATGTTACCAGCCAGAGAAATCTATTAGGCCCGACTTTCCAGATATAACAATCCACTCTGCCGCTGAACTAGATAGGGTGGGGTGTGAAATTTAAGCTGAATAAAGATCCAAGTTGGCTAATGGCAATAGAAGTTGAATCGTCTAGATTTGGATGCTTTTCCTGGTCTTGGGGTAAGCCTACTCTCAGAATGCCAGCGATGCGTTTTCAAGATCCAACAGAGTCAATTATAAGAAACCTCATTGTTTACGAGCAATGTTCCTCCCATGTTCCTAACTACATCACATCATATGCTATTGCCATTGATACTTTAGTCGATAGTAAAGAGGATATTGCCATGTTGGTTGACTCGGGAGTTATTATCAACGATTTAGGTTCAACCGAAGAGGCTGCAAATATTATTAACAGCATCTCCAAAGAAATATGCAGCGATGATTTTTTTTACAATCAACAATGGGTCAAAATAGATGAATATTACAATGGTTACTGGCCAAAAAATTTAGCACGACTGAGGCGTACATATTTTAGTAATCCATGGAGTATCATTGCATTAATTGCTGGAATTATCCTGTTTGCTCTAACTATTGTTCAAACCATCTTTTCGATCAAGGCTGTTTAATCTCATTACAGTTTGAGCTGATTGAGTCTTATCGTATTATTTCGTTATTCACACATTCGGTATATCATTTTAATTTTCTTTTTCGAAAAATCATGTTGTACTACTTGGGAGACGTATTTGTGACAAATCGATTAGTTTGTATTCAGTAACTCGATCGACGAGTGCTCTTCATGTGTTTGTTTTATTTCCCTGTGCAAGACGTATGTGACGCAGATCTGTCATGAATCGTACTTTCGTTGTTGATTAATTATTATTAATTAATTACTAAGACATGGGAGAACAACCCCTTTAGGACGTCGCCTTGGCTTCGAACTTATTGGAGATGATCAGGTGGACCATAATGGGGGTCCGTCAGTGATTCCAATACTGCCTTTCAAAAAAAGATATATAGTTAATGTTTGTTAACGATATATCTAGTTGCAATTAACAAATTATGTGTTTTAACTTTTTTCTTCACAAAACGACTCAACGATATGATTGTATTGGTAAAGTTGTAATCGTGGTAAACATACATACAAATAAAGTCAATTAAGTGAAAAAATAATTTAGAGTAGGTATATATTGGTTCAAATAAAAAGAAGCTTAACGTAAAAAGGGGTAAGAAGCCATGATATAGTGACACGTGTCCTTTACAAATAGCATTCAATTACATTAAATGAAGATATAATCATGTATCAAACTACTATGTATCAAAATCATGATGTATCAAACTACAATCGAATATGTATCATTTTTTAAGGTTTATCGAGAATATGTATCATTCTTTAAATGAAATTGTATCAACTTGGCGAAGTATGTTTGTACAAGTTAAATATACGTTTCTTCATTTTGTATTGATCCACATGAACCATTTTCTTTAAAGCAAATATGAAATCTAATATTGTTTCTTATCCTTTTTCCTTTAAATGTCTTTTTACAATAACCACACCCTATATGTATATACTAGGAATTTTTATAGGCCGCACGATAACTAAAATTGATTTTTAGTGGAGTAGAATTCAAACGATGGTAAATTAATTAAACAATCTGTCTATTACAGAAAAACATAAAAATTCATGCGATAATACTTGAATATTGCAAGGTTAAAACATGAAACAATCAACATTACGTAGTGTTAGACTTAAATATCAACATAGAGTAAGGTTCAAATGAGTACACCAACTTTGAGTGAGAATGAGGGAACCAACAGATTTCTGTTATGTGTCACTTTATTCTCTCTCCTCCACATTTTTAAAAATTAAATATCTCACAAACGGTAAGTCCAAAAATAATGAAAATTGCACCATAAAATTCAGCGTTTTCACCTCTTCGATTTGCCGTCTCTCAAGGCATACCTTCGACAACTTTTTTTTCTTTCATTTTTTGGTGGGTTTTACAAATTAGTAACACATGTGTTAGTGATTGGTTATACATTTAATTTGTGGTTAATGTTAGGGTTTAGGGTTAGGTTTAGGGTTAGGATCAGGGTTTAGTAGGGTTTAGGGTTTAGTAGGGTTTAAGGTGTAGGGTTTAGTATGATTTAGGGTTTAGAGTTTTGTAAAACGTTTAAGGTTTAGGGTTTGGGGTTTATGGGTTAGTGTTTAGGGTTTAGGGTTTGAGGTATGGGGTTTCTCAAACCCTAAACCTTAAACTAACAAATGTGTTACTAATTTGTAAAACCCATCAAAAAATGGAAAAAAAAAAAGTTGTCAAAAGTATGCCTTGAGGGACGGCAAATCGAAGAAGATAAAACGTTGAATTTAATGGTGCAATTTTCATAATTTTTCGATTTGTCGTTTGTGAGATAATTGATGTTGGAGGTAAATGGGTTTTGTACATGTTGAGCATTCTTTTTGTACACATGGCACAATATCATTGGTTCTCTTATTCTCACACAAATTCATATTCTCATTTGAACCTCACCCTTTCAAGTTATATTCTTTTTCAATTCTAACTTTACTATTTCCAGAAGCTATGTGCTACTCCTATTTACTATTTCCAGGTTCTTTTTACTATTTCCAAACCATATTTAAACACAATCGTTATTTGCAGATTATATTAACTATGCTTACGATTTTATTTTAAGCTATTAATATTTTATTTACTTTATTATAATAGTTTATATTTAGTTATTTCTTAATTTTTTTTATTCGTCTCTTGAAAATTTTAGAGGTTTACTTTTCTCTATAGGGTCGACAACTAAGATGTATATTGGTTTATAATAATATTATATAAGAATGATATTTAGTTCTAGAAAACCACTTTATAATTGTTTTTATAATTTTATCACATAGAAAATACACTTGAAAAATATAAATTACCTGGTTTTAAAAACATTTTACAAAATTTTAATTTAAGCCTCTTTGGCCCGAGCCCGTTATGACCCGAACCCGTTATGACCCGTACCCGTTTAAACCCGCTTACCCGAACCCGTCCACCCGCCCACCCGTTTTACCACCTCTAGGTACAACCATCTTCATTACTTCCACATCTACTTTGCGTTCTCATCTCAGCCTGCAAACGAAACTACAGAAAATGAAAACTTACTTTAAAATTGATCTACTCTCACAAAAACACATACGCTTAGATGCTTTCATGTATAACTTGTAAATCGAACATATCTAGACTAAAAATAATGTTACTTACATAACATTAAATAACGAAATGATGCCAAACACCTAAAAGAAAAACGCAAAGACATATAATCAGTGTACATATAACAAGAAAGGAAAGCAATGACTTACTAAAGAAGATGATAGTGGCCGGAGATAGTTTTGATAATTTTAGGTGTTTGTGTTTGTGTGTTCTGCAAATAAGTAAGATAAACTAAATGGGAGGGATGATAGAAGCTTGTACAATTATCGGATTACCTTATACATTTACGAGTTGGTGAATGTTGACAAACATATAATAATAATTTTTAAAGTTCGTCGTATAGAATAGAAAAAAATAAAGTTTAATACATTATCAAACAATAATAAACCCATATTAAAATGGTACATACATACGGTGGTGGTACCAGTTCTTGTAGAGCTTTAGTCGTTCCGTCCCGAAAACCATACATGTATACTTTCAAAGTAATTATAACTTTGAGGTTTTTATTCATTGACAATATATGTGACTTGTTTCAAGTCTGATGTAAATTAATAATGTGAATGCATTTTAATATAGTTCCTCATATATTGTGCCCACATCTTCCAAGCTTAATATATAGAAGTGCAAGCAGAGAGAGACCAAGTCGCCAAACACTCAAACAGGCAAACACTAATCTCACATACACTCTGTTGAACTTTCAATCTCGTACAACTAACGGCAATGTTGGACTTTAATGTCAAATGGGCCAAACAAAATTAGGAATGGGTCATGTATTATTGTACGTATTAATGGGTCAAAATAAAGCCCGGGTGGTGTTTGTGTTGTTGGGCCGAAGGCAACAAACACACCCACGCACAGAAGAAACAGAACAGTTAGTTAGTTAAGGGATGCAACCATTCGATTAAACCGATTAGAATGAAGCGATGTACCTATTCATGGTACCTGTTCGTGTAGTATAAATATGTATGTATCTGTAACAGATTCTGTAACCCACATATTCAGAAAGATCAATATATACGTTTGGGTTCAACCCGTTTTCTTGTTTTCACGATGTTGATTCTTGTATGTTGATTGTTAACATGCTGCATGATGTTTGATATGTATGAATGATTCTGGAATGTATGTGGATGCCTGTGATTCTACAGTGGTATCAAAGCGAGGAATCAAACATCGATTAAATCATGTTGCAATTACCATTCAAAGAATCAACCAATCGAACGAAAAAAAAAAGAAAGACAATCTGATTCAATCTGAATCAATCAAGTAAGAAATAAGGAAGGAGAAACCTGTTCATTCATCGATTGGAGAAGTTACAGATGCAACCGGAGTAAGATCACAGAAAGAACAACAGGAGCATCGAACAAAATTCAAACGAAAGAAAGAAAGAAAGAAAGAAGGAAGACGAATACCTGTTTATAGCATCGGTTTGTATTGAAGTTCGGACAGAATCAACAGGACAAGCGATCGATTTGCTTTTGATATTCATACCAGGCTGTAACACCCCAATTTTATCAGGAATTTAATTTCGTATACGGATATAATTTTATAATGAGGTAATATTGTGTAAATAATAAGATATAGTGAAAAACGTAAAACGAATTACCAGTTCCAGACTGTAAAACAATAGAAATTAAAATAAGTCTACAGATACATATGGAAATGTCGTGGGATATATGTGTTTATTCTCTTTAGTTCCAAAATATTCCAGTGACTTCAAGGGAATTGAGAAAAACCGCAGAAACCATTCTCATCCTCAAATCATCAAAATTAAACTCTAATCTTGGAAGAATCAACCTCTAATCATCATCTTCTTCCATCATCTTCCATAAGTTGTAAGTGATTCTTCATCTTATTTAACCTAAATATGGGGTTTTAGTGGGTTTAGTGAAATTAGTGTAATTAAATACGAAATTAGGGTTTATAATGGTTAGAAGTGTTGTTTGTTAGTGATTATAAGCTTAGTGATACTCCAATAACAAGTTAAAAGTGATAAATATGATTAATTGATTATGGGTGTTCTTGAGTAATTATGGGTTTTTGGTTAAATATGTATGAATTAGTGTTAATTGGTTAAAAGTGTAACCTATGATGTAATTAGAGTATGAGAACTATGTTAGAACATGATTTAAGTAAAAAAGTGTTAATGAATCATTTAGGTTAATCAAAGTGGGGGAGGATTCATATGTGGTTAATGGTTTAGTGCCTTGATTTCATTAAACTTAAATGTATAATTATGTGTTATGTTAGGTGTTAAAGAGTTGGATAAATCGTTGTGATCATACTTGTTTTCAACATTCAAGAGAAGAGGTGAGTGATATAAGGATTTGATCAAGTAAATGGTAATATGTGTCCGGATTACTTTTGAGTATGAGGAGCATATGATCATTTGAAGTTAATTGTGTTTTAATTGTTTAAATTGATTTATGGATTGTTAAAGATACGGATTGATTGTACATGTTACCGGATAGCTTCCGAGCTAGAGGTGGGTACAATCAAGTGGAGATTTAGTGTATTATGTGTATATGATCATAGTGATATGAATTGTGATTGTACATGTTACCGGATAGCTTCCGAGCTAGAGGTGGGTACAATCATAAGTTAGTGATATGAAGTTTATGAAGTTATGATATAGAGTTGCTAGTTTTACTAGCATAGTGTTTATGTAGCTATGTTATGTATTATTTGATTAAATTGCTTATATGCTCACTAAGCAAAAGTGCTTATTATTTAAGTGTTTTATGTTTTAGGTGGAAGTGGTCAAGGAAAGGGGAAAGCGGTTTAAAAGGGATAACGTGGATTGCATGATATTAGTGTATGGCAAGTTCTCTTTTATGTCGTTTGGATAGTACTTGTGTAAATCGCCCTTGTAGACATGTTTTAAAAGATAGTCATGGTGAGCCATGACATATGAAATTTTGATATAGTTTGATCTTTGAGGTCAAGAATAATAGTAAATGATGTATATTATGGTTTTCAAGTTTTAATGTTAGTGTTTGAATATATTAGTGTTTTTTTTTAAAATGAGTTTATGGTTGAAAATAGTCAAATTGTGTTTTCATTGTATATGGAACGTTGACATGTAGTCAAACCTTCCATTAGTCAATTATGGGTTGTGATTGGCTAGTCAATAGGTCAATGTAGTCATTGTGGGTCAGCGGGTCAAAAAGGGTCGATATGGGTCATTAAATGCATTCGCGGTTTAAAACGGGTTAGAGAAGGGTTAAGGGTGTGGTGATGTGTCTTACAACTTTGTTTTGATGTGTATGATGAGTGGTTAAAAGCTCCATGTCACAGCCTTCATGGTTAGTGATTTAGTATGTTCACCAAATGGTCATTTTAGTGCCGAAAAGAGTCATGCGTCCAAATCCCGAGTTATTTTGAAAATTGGAAAAGTGCAAAAAGGGAAGTCTTCGTTTTGACCATATGAATGTACCTGCAAAATTTTATAGTTTAACTCTGTGTCGTTTTGAAGTTATGCTCGATCAAAGTTTGTAAAATGGTATTAAGCAAAACTGGGCTCCAGGTCTGTTTCAGACCTGGGAATCTGGCGGATTGGTGGGAATACGGCGGATTTAAGGGAATCCGGGCGTATTCCCTTAAAAATGGTCTGATCAAAAGTTAAGTTGAAAAAGCCCGGGAATCCGGCGGATTCCCCTGAATCCGGCGGATTCCCCTGAATCCGGCGGATTCCCCTGTTTTTGCAGAAGTTGTTATTTTGTTGTCGTTGCGTGGTGTTGAGTAATGTTTACATTGTTTTAAGTTGTTAAATGATATTGTATGGGACCTATTAAGTGTATAAAAAAAATGGTTGCGTTTTCGGGGCGTTTCAAGTTGGTATCAGATCAATAGTTTAAGAGAATTATGTAATCCACTTTAGGATTGCGTAGTCTTAAACTATTATGAATGCATGATTATGTTTTTATATGATTATCAGATTTATTTTGTTATGACTGATTGTGTTTAAGAGTAATGAATAGAAGTGTGTGGTAAGTCTAATATGATTTCGTCGGGCCAACGAAATTAATATTATACTATTGCACATGGGTGATTCATAGTACTTAAACATAATGCAGAGAGAATTGTTTTGATAAATGGTGTATGCAGTTTCAATTGTTGTTTATATTATGTGGAGATTGAAAGTACTAATTGAGTTATTGATTTTGTGTTAGATGGATGCTAATAAGAATACCAGTGAACGTTCTCCCTCGCAAGAGGAGAACCGAAATTTGACTCATGAGGAAGAAGTAATGATAAATAGGATAGTTGGACAATCCTTAGAAGCCTTTACCCCAACGATGATTACTAGGATGGAAAACATGTTGACTGAGAGGTTTAGTGAGTTTGAAAGACAACATATAGCTCCTTTAAGAAATATTAGTACTTCCTCAACTCATGTCGAGACGAATAAAGAGAAAGAGAAGTTTGAATATAAGAGTTTTGCTACGTGTAACCCGCCCAAGTTTAGTGGAGAGTTAAACCCAGTTATTAGTAATCGTTGGATTAGTGAACTTGAGGAAACCTTTTTGTTGTGTAAGTGTCCGGATGAGTCCAAAGTGATATTTGCAGCTCATCAACTTAAGAAAGATGCTCATGAGTGGTGGAATTCACAGTTAGAGACGTATGGTCCTGAGTTAGCTTCGAGGTTTACCTGGGATAAGTTTAAAGAAATATTTAGAGAGAAATTTTCACCACCTGCAGAATTAGAGAAGTTAAAAGGAGAGTTTTTAGCGATTGAGCATGGAAGTAAGTCAGTTGCCGAGTATTCTAAGGCATTTCATGAGAAAGCTAGGTTCTGTCCTGAGTACACCTCCAATCCTAAGTTGTTGACCGACCACTTCTATCGTCATCTTAACCTTGAGATTCGTGAATCCATTGACCCACTTGTTTATAATACCATTGCTAAGATCTTGAATAGAACATTAGTGCGTGAAAAGGATTTACAAGCTAGAGTTGCTGAATCAATGAGTAAGAGAAAAATAGAACACACCACTTCACCATCTGTTGTGTCTAAGAAAACACGTTTTGAGGAAACCATTCCACAACCACAACCATTACAACAAGTTAGTTCTCAAACTCAACCAAGAGAGATACCCCCATGTGAGAAATGTGGTAGGAAGCATACAGGGGAGTGCAAATGTTTTAAGTGTGGAAGGCCGGGGCATATGACATCGAATTGCCCAAGTCTTCTTCGTTTGTGTTATTATTGTTTCAAAGATGATCATCTTCAGGTTGATTGCCCTGATCGGGCAAGAGATAGGCGTAAGAGAATGGAAGAGAAGGTAGCTATGACTGTTCCAAAACCTAAGGTTCGTGCTTATCAGATAACTGAGGGAGAAGAGAAGGAGTCATCAAATGTGACGTCAGGTACCTATATCCTTAAATCTCATACCTGCTTACATTTTGACTCTGACACCGTTGAATTTCTAGTGTTCTTGTTGTTATGTATGTATTAATAATCTTAAGATTTGACTAAGATATAGCATGTACCTAGAGTGTTCGTGAGGACACGAACAGTTTAAGTGGGGGAGAGATGTAACACCCCAATTTTATCAGGAATTTAATTTCGTATACGGATATAATTTTATAATGAGGTAATATTGTGTAAATAATAAGATATAGTGAAAAACGTAAAACGAATTACCAGTTCCAGAATGTAAAACAATAGAAATTAAAATAAGTCTATAGATACATATGGAAATGTCGTGGGATATATGTGTTTATTCTCTTTAGTTCCAAAATATTCCAGTGACTTCAAGGGAATTGAGAAAAATCGCAGAAACCATTCTCATCCTCAAATCATCAAAATTAAACTCTAATCTTGGAAGAATCAACCTCTAATCATCATCTTCTTCCATCATCTTCCATAAGTTGTAAGTGATTCTTCATCTTATTTAACCTAAATATGGGGTTTTAGTGGGTTTAGTGAAATTAGTGTAATTAAATACGAAATTAGGGTTTATAATGGTTAGAAGTGTTGTTTGTTAGTGATTATAAGCTTAGTGATACTCCAATAACAAGTTAAAAGTGATAAATATGATTAATTGATTATGGGTGTTCTTGAGTAATTATGGGTTTTTGGTTAAATATGTATGAATTAGTGTTAATTGGTTAAAAGTGTAACCTATGATGTAATTAGAGTATGAGAACTATGTTAGAACATGATTTAAGTAAAAAAGTGTTAATGAATCATTTAGGTTAATCAAAGTGGGGGAGGATTCATATGTGGTTAATGGTTTAGTGCCTTGATTTCATTAAACTTAAATGTATAATTATGTGTTATGTTAGGTGTTAAAGAGTTGGATAAATCGTTGTGATCATACTTGTTTTCAACATTCAAGAGAAGAGGTGAGTGATATAAGGATTTGATCAAGTAAATGGTAATATGTGTCCGGATTACTTTTGAGTATGAGGAGCATATGATCATTTGAAGTTAATTGTGTTTTAATTGTTTAAATTGATTTATGGATTGTTAAAGATACGGATTGATTGTACATGTTACCGGATAGCTTCCGAGCTAGAGGTGGGTACAATCAAGTGGAGATTTAGTGTATTATGTGTATATGATCATAGTGATATGAATTGTGATTGTACATGTTACCGGATAGCTTCCGAGCTAGAGGTGGGTACAATCATAAGTTAGTGATATGAAGTTTATGAAGTTATGATATAGAGTTGCTAGTTTTACTAGCATAGTGTTTATGTAGCTATGTTATGTATTATTTGATTAAATTGCTTATATGCTCACTAAGCAAAAGTGCTTATTATTTAAGTGTTTTATGTTTTAGGTGGAAGTGGTCAAGGAAAGGGGAAAGCGGTTTAAAAGGGATAGCGTGGATTGCATGATATTAGTGTATGGCAAGTTCTCTTTTATGTCGTTTGGATAGTACTTGTGTAAATCGCCCTTGTAGACATGTTTTAAAAGATAGTCATGGTGAGCCATGACATATGAAATTTTGATATAGTTTGATCTTTGAGGTCAAGAATAATAGTAAATGATGTATATTATGGTTTTCAAGTTTTAATGTTAGTGTTTGAATATATTAGTGTTTTTTTTTAAAATGAGTTTATGGTTGAAAATAGTCAAATTGTGTTTTCATTGTATATGGAACGTTGACATGTAGTCAAACCTTCCATTAGTCAATTATGGGTTGTGATTGGCTAGTCAATAGGTCAATGTAGTCATTGTGGGTCAGCGGGTCAAAAAGGGTCGATATGGGTCATTAAATGCATTCGCGGTTTAAAACGGGTTAGAGAAGGGTTAAGGGTGTGGTGATGTGTCTTACAACTTTGTTTTGATGTGTATGATGAGTGGTTAAAAGCTCCATGTCACAGCCTTCATGGTTAGTGATTTAGTATGTTCACCAAATGGTCATTTTAGTGCCGAAAAGAGTCATGCGTCCAAATCCCGAGTTATTTTGAAAATTGGAAAAGTGCAAAAAGGGAAGTCTTCGTTTTGACCATATGAATGTGCCTGCAAAATTTTATAGTTTAACTCTGTGTCGTTTTGAAGTTATGCTCGATCAAAGTTTATAAAATGGTATTAAGCAAAACTGGGCTCCAGGTCTGTTTCAGACCTGGGAATCTGGCGGATTGGTGGGAATACGGCGGATTCAAGGGAATCCGGGCGTATTCCCGTGGCGTATTCCCTTAAAAATGGTCTGATCAAAAGTTAAGTTGAAAAAGCCCGGGAATCCGGCGGATTCCCCTGAATCCGGCGGATTCCCCTGTTTTTGCAGAAGTTGTTATTTTGTTGTCGTTGCGTGGTGTTGAGTAATGTTTACATTGTTTTAAGTTGTTAAATGATATTGTATGGGACCTATTAAGTGTATAAAAAAAAAAAAAATGGTTGCGTTTTCGGGGCGTTTCACAGGCGATTTGGTGAATATGATCAGGAAGATGGATGTTGTGGTTGGTGAAATAAAAAAAAAAACACAACACAAAGGAATTGGTATTCATCCTTTGACTTTTTAATCGAATGAGATTTTAGGTTTTAAAGAAAAAGGGAAGAAAGTAGGGGTGGGGTAGATTTGGGAAAAGGGATTTAAGTAATTCTATACTTATTTTTTCCTCTCAATTATTAGCAAAAGTTAAAAGGATATAATCCCAAATCATTTGAAGAAAGTAAGAAAAGCAAGTCTTGTATTTTTATCTAAAGGGAAAATTTCGTTTTAGATGAAAAATTACAAATAGCAAGTAAGAAATCGAACCATTGTGGTTCATGTAAGAAAGTAAGAAAACCGAGGAGTTGCAAAAGACCGGGCAACCCCTAAACGGACTAAGTTCAGTACGAGTACGAAATAGACAACCATGACCGGCGGATTGTCTAAGTAAGAAAGTAAGACGGAAACATAGTGTTGTTAGAAACCTTAGCGTTTCCAAGTAAGTAAGTAAGAAACAACTCTAGTGTTTCCAAGTAAGACAGTAAGAGAAACCACAGTGTTTCAACAAGTAAGAGAAACCATAGTGTTTCAACAGTAAGAGAAACCATTGCGTTTCACAGTAAGAGTTTGATCATACGATCAAAAGAAAGAAAGTAAGAAGTAAGATTGATCACGTTTGGTGATCACAAGAAACCAAGTAAGAAAGGAAGAGAAGATGATCAAGAAGCAAGTATGGGTAACAAAGCAAAGGGAGTGTGCAACAATGCAATAATTCGGCTCACGAGCAGTAAAGATGATAGTGAACCAAGCATTGAAGAATTTGAGTACCCAAGTAAGGAAGAAAGCAATCAAGAAGATTGAAGACTTTAGCATTTGACGTTAGGGGGGAATATGTTGGACTTTAATGTCAAATGGGCCAAACAAAATCAGGAATGGGTCATGTATTATTGTACGTATTAATGGGTCAAAATAAAGCCCGGGTGGTGTTTGTGTTGTTGGGCCGCAGGCAACAAACACACCCACACACAGAAGAAACAGAACAGTTAGTTAGTTAAGGGATGCAACCACTCGATTAAACCGATTAGAATGAAGCGATGTACCTATTCATGGTACCTATTCGTGTAGTATAAATATGTATGTATCTGTAACAGATTCTGTAACCCACATATTCAGAAAGATCAATATATACGTTTGGGTTCAACCCGTTTTCTTGTTTTCACGATGTTGATTCTTGTATGTTGATTGTTAACTTGATGCATGATGTTTGATATGTATGAACGATTCTGGAATGTATGTGGATGCCTGTGATTCTACAGGCAAATGGTACTGATGTGGAACTTGGAGATGTTGAGCTGGTTGACCAAACCGTCCAATTTCTCCTTGCCTGTGAAGAAAAAGTACATGATCCAGTCTTGCGACCAACTATTTTCAAGATTCCCAGTAATCTTAGAAAGATCGGTCCAGATTCTTACAACCCTCAGGTCGTCTCAATTGGACTCTCCATAGAGAAGCCACAAATGTGCAAGCAATGGAAGCGCGGAAAGCCACTTATATACATACTAGTGTTAAACCCGTGCGATGCACGGCTAGCATTATAAAATGTCATAATATGTGAATTATAAGTCAAAACGGTATATGAACTGGGGGAAACTTTAGATTATGAGAGAAACGTTTTTTATCGTTATTAGTGATACTTTATAAATTTTAACCCCTCAAAAATGAAATAATAACATTTTCCCCCACGATATATCAATGAAATAGGAAGGTTAACAAATATATGTATGTTATAAATTGACATTTTTGTAGCTAAAAATAATTTTCTAGTCATTGTGACCTTTTCGTTTCATGTAGTTATAATATGTTAACCTTGCAACAATCCGATAAACAATGTGTATATTAATAGTCTTGGAAAAAAAAATTGTAACAATTACCATAACAATTTAGACATTTTATTGAATAACTAATATGCATATATATGTACAAAACATAAATCATTCTACAACAATCAAATAATATATTTGAAAAGTAATATAAAATTAATAGAAGTAAACATCTTACCATTTGGATACTGATTTGTAATTGAGTTGTGTGATCTAAAAAAAATAGAAAAAAACTCTTAAAATAAGAGATGATGAACTTGATCTGCCTATCCATAAAGTTTGTATTCAGTTACTAAATATTGAAAATTGAATTCCCTTATTCTGTGAGATGATAATAATAAATTTCAAAATAACAAAACTTCAATGAAAGATATAATTACATTAAAAACAAGTTCTCATAACGTACTAAAAGTTTATTTATTTATTTTTTTAAAAAGAGATACTTAGAGAAAGTTAGAGAAAGAAGAGTTAAGAGTAAGATGAAAAAACTAAAAGATTTTATAAACAAAATTAGAAGGAAAAAATAGATTAAAGGATGTCATGAGTTTGGACTATAATAAAAAAATTGTAAGTGTTAGCACATGACACATTATTTTAAATTAAAATGGTTATAATTTAATTTTATTAATTACCTTATTAAATGAAAATAGTTATAATATAATTTTTCATTGAATATTACCTTATTTGGAATAAAAAGTGTAGGAAAATCCACATCATCAATTTCTTTTATATGGTGATGACACATAGGATTTGTATGATGTGGCATGAGTAAATATTTGACAAATAATTAAGGGTCTCCTCCCTTAGTTATAAAGATAGAATCTATTGGCTTCTTTACAACTCCCCAGTGAACCAACATTTGAAGCATGTGTGCAGAAGGTAATTGGTTCAATGAAAGAATTAAAAGAAAGTTATGATTGTTGCACAGGCATACTCCACAATTCCAGAATCGTTAATCATATCAAACATCATGCATCATGTTATCAATAATCATCAATAATCAATATCAGGAACACAAGAACATTGGTTGAACCCTCTGTATATGTTAAGCTTTTCTGAATCAGGGTTACATCAAACTGTTACATACATATGCATATATATACTACACGAACAGGTACTACGAACAAGTATGTCGTTTGGTTGAAGCATTGCAACCCTTCACTCCAAACGGTTCTATAAACCAATACGACTCTTAATATGATAACTACCCTAACTGCTAACTTCTAACTTGCGTATAAGTTTGTTGGCCCATTGCCCAAACCAGAAAACTTAACAGGCTTTATTTAATATTAATACTACTTGACCACCCATTCTAATTATCTTTTGGCCTGTTTCTAACACTCTTCTTCTTGTGATGATCGGGATTAATCCAACAATGATGAAATGAAGTTCTATGCTCATCTTGAGCTTGCAAAGATGATGGTTATGGATGGTTTGTTCATACTTGACTTTGTTTACAACATTGAGAAGTATCTCTCAAACTTGTTGCTTGCCCAATCCATATTTCACGATTTGCTGTTGCTAGAAAATCAAATCCCTTTCTTTGTTCTCCAAGACCTCTTTGGATGCACTATTTTGAAATGTAAACCATATGTTTCTCTTACTAAAATCATTCTTGAACTCCTAAAAAATGTCCACCTTGTTGAACAAGAGGACAGACGATACAATGATCTTCAAGGAACGTAACTACTCCTGATCAAATTCTTGATCTTCTACACAAATGCTACCAGTTGGAGAGATCTACTGTATCCGAACTTCCAGCTTCAACATTTCACTCTGCTACTGAACTAGTAATGGTAGGTGTGATATGTAAGCCTAGTACCTGATCCACATGAAAGTTGGCCATTGGAAATAAACTTCGAATCATCTAGATGCTTTCGGGATAGGCCTACTCTCAGAATGCCTGTGTTGTCTATTGATGATTCCACAGAGTCAATTTCAAGAAACCTCATTGTTTATGAGCAATCTTCCGCCCATATTCCTAATTACATCACATCGTATGCTATTGCTATTGATACTATAGTCAATACGAAAGAGGATGTTGCCCTGTTGGTGAGATCGGGCATTATTATTAACAAGTTAGGTTCGAACAAAGAGGCTGCAAATATGATTAACAGCATAACCAAAGAAATTCATGGCATGGACTTCTTTTACGCTAAAGAGTGGGACAAATTAGACGAATATTTAAATGGTTACTGGCCCAAAAATAGAGGGCATCTGATGCGTACATACACAGATTTTAATACTCCAATTAGTGTGCTTGGCCTTATTGCTGGGGTCGTCCTGTTTATTCTAACCGCTGTTCAAACCTACTTTGCGGTCAAGGCTGGTTATTAATCTCATTACACTTTGAGCTGATTGAATAAAATGCACGTATTCTATCGTTATTCACACATTCACGCTATCATTGTGATTTTATATCTCAATAAGTCAATCGTATTGTGCAAATTTTAGTTGCAATGTTAATTTAAGCTAGTTTATGTCATTCTCTCTACATTGTCGTTGTATAGGCATCTAATTGGAGATCTGAAAATATTATCAAGGGTTGTAGTACGTGACATCAAATACGTGGGAATTCTACTTCGTCCGTCCGTCCGTTACAAAGAAGGTTGTCGGTGGTTTATATGTATTTACACTGTAATTTTGAATTATGAGACTTTTTTATACGTAATAAGAGGAAATTTCAGATGTTTCTCTCACTTAAATTATCTCAATTTTTATATATATAGTGTTGTGATCAATAGGAAATTTTTTGGAGGAAACGTTATTATTCATCATGAAACATCTTACAATTATCAATTAAAATGTCAACAAAAAATTACTTTTATATGTAAATAGTAATCAAAATCGATGCTATAAATAATATATTAACGAATGAATTTCATTTTTAAGTCCAAAAATTAGTTGATGAATCTCTGTCTCTATCTCTACTTATATACACTTTCCCGCCCCTATTACATTACTACGCGTGCCTAAATTGCTAGGGCTCCAAAAAAACGTTTTCCTTCTCCCAAATCAAACGCCATAGAACCCAGAAACCTCCAAACCCAAAAATCGCAGGCATCATCCATCGTGATTCCGTCCAGATCAATAAAAAAGGTGACGACAGAAGAAGATCAATCGGAATGGCAAGGATTCAAAGGGTATTCGAGCGATAGAGATACAGGAGCTTCGATAGCTATCACCCTTACATCCGCCGCGATACACCACTTCCGTCGTCATCCGATGCCGGCGTCCACGAAGTAAATCAACATAATGCCTCCGATCCAGTTCACAGACCTCGTATGACATCATAATGAATAAAATTAGGAGAAATTGATTGTCTCTTATCGTATTCTTAATTCTTTCGCTACTCTCACATTCCTATTATCATTTTTAATTTCATTTTCAATAAGTCTATCGTAGTGTTTAACTTTTAATAGTTACACTGTAAAGCTATTTTATGTTATCTATTCTCTATATTATTGTTGATTCGTTGCATATATAGGCTTCAAATCATGGGCGGATCTTACTATACTAAGTGTATATATATATAACGATAACGATTTTCATGATGATTTTAGAAAGAATGGTCGAATAAAACTTAAACTTTTACTTTAATTGAGGTATTCTGAGGGGTGAAATGGGGAACATGACCCATATCCTTTTGTTACCTTTTATCTTTAATACCCCTATCATTATTAAATATGTTAAGTTTCAACCCTTCTATTTAATAGGTTATCAGTTTACCATTCATTATTGATGTTTGAGTTTAACATTTTTTTTTATTATTATTATTTTGTGAAGCTAAAAAACAACCTCAATATTTTACTAGTATTATGCCTTTGATGCTAAAGTATTGTTAAAATTATTATATTTAATATATATGTAGAATAATGTTTACAATACAATGGAAGGCAGACGGGCAACAAGTTGCGCCGCAATAAATATTATGTATTGTTTGAATGAAAAGTAAACATATTTACTATAAATACGTATGGATGCTACATGGTCTGTTATTTAGTGATAATTCATATTTATTTTTTATTGTTTTGAAATTTATTTTTTATTGTATTGAGTACACACTAGTTGGTATATAATCCATATATATGAATTTTAATGCCAAATAGATCAAATTGATATTAATACTTGTAATAAAAGAGCATGCCTATGTATATACTTGTTTAGCATAATAAAATCAAGGTTCGAAGTACATTCTTGATGTCATATGATTTTCGCCCCTCAACCATTATGTTCAAGTTCCGTCACAACTTCAAATATCAACTTTCATAGCTTATCTCATAATTGCTGTACATTCTAGTATGTGTGTTTAATGTAGTTAATTTATTAGTCTAATTAAGTTATATAAAACACTTGGATTTTGCAGAGGGTGTTGTTATTTGCACCATCTAATTTGATAGATCCACCAAACATATGCATTAACTAGTTGTACTGTACAATCAGTTACTGCATACTTTTGGTGGATCTATAAAATTGGATGGTGGAAATATCATCTCCCTTTTGCAGGTTATTTACTCCGTATTAAACCCAAGAAGAGTAGTTTCTAGTGGACAGTGGTTTGCTGAGATTTGATTTGTTCTTCCAATTTTAGTTATAAAGCCTAACAATTTGGTTGTCTTTGAAAGTTTATTTTTTAGATCGTCTTTTAGGGTGGACGATGTGGTCGACCATCCGGAACCTTTAATTTTCAAGTGCCTCTAAATTCATCTCAAAAAGTGTGATACATTTAGTATATATATGATAAATACAAAAGAAATTGAAATCCCTTTTATTTTGAAAAAATAAAAATTTTGTTAGAAAATAGCATATATAATTCAAAAAATATATAATTCAAAATATATATATATATATATGTCGATTGAAGGACTATGATATTAAAAATTGAATTGACGTATTAAAGTTTGACTAAAAGAGTTAAAGAATCATCTATTGGAATTTGGGACATATTAGAGAGATAATTAACTTAATTGAAAACCATATTATTGAGAACTATTTTTGTACAACCTTAAATTGACTTGTTTGACATCTAATTATTGGGTCTCATTATCGTAACACGACAATTTTGATAAAACCTCTAAAAATTTGGAGATGACCATGTTTTTTTTATATAAATGCTCGCTGCAGCTGAGTGATACGTGATTGCTCTTTGTGCACTGCCGTTTAATGTGGGTTACACACTTACGTAACGTGCTTAATCAATATTTACGTGCTTAATCAAAATAAATATTATTTTCCTTTTTATTTGTTTACTATGTGAACAGCAGATAGGTAGCTAGTGTTTGTATGATGAATTGCCCGTCGTGGAAGATAGTTGTACAAGGAGCGCACATTCCGTAAAGAATAAAAGTAATAACTTGTAGTGTATTTTGTAATTAACAATACCACTTGTAATCGTGGTATTAATTACACCAGTCTGAGTCATGTTACCCATGATTCTATCTTAATATTATTATATCTTCAATTCAATTGTTTATTTATGTCGTCAGCAAGCGGACGTATGCAAGAGTGATCGATAGTTCCTTCTATTATCATATCATATATAAATAATAAATTACGACCATTTTAAAAATATATAGTATAGATATAATCTGTAAATATAATGATGTTGACTTAAATGTGCAATTATTATTGAAAAATGAAAATGATTAATAAGATAACTAACCTATAAAAGGAAAAAACAAATTTTGAAGTACTAAAAGTAATAGTAAAAAGTATGGACCAAACAACGGTTAATACACAAATAGATCATTGTACTTTGCGAAAATGTTTATCTAGGTTACTAAACTTTAAAAATGTTCAATTGGGTTACTGTACTTGTAAAACGTATCATCCCGCCTATTTTGCTTAATTTTGGTTAAAAGTTTAGTGACCCAATTGCACATTGTTAAGTACATTTTTACAAGTACAGTAACCTAATTGAACTATGTCGAAAGTTTGGTAACCTAATTGAACATTTTTACAAGTACACTAACCCAATTGAACATTTATAAAGTTTAGTAATCCAGATGAACATTTTCGTAAAGTAAAGTGACCTATTTGTGTATTAACCCACCAAATAATAAAAACTTAGACTTTAACGTACATTAACTAACGTAAAGAGACATTAAATGAATATGCAATAAACACATGTATCAATATAAATTTTAAAAGTTAAATGACAAAATATATATTTCATGGGATTAATTTTAGTAATAAATGAATTAACATATGCATCATTCTTTTAATTGGTGAGATTTTTGTTAGACTCCGTTTGGTTCATATTTAAAAATAAATATTTCATCTGAATGAAATAGAAATTTTATGCAAGCAAAATTTCCTTTAACCCCACGGACTTTTTTGTAAGTTAATAAATAATGTGAATGGTTGTTAGTGAAAGTTACAGGTTTCTCTTTTCTTTCTTTAATATAAATCCTGAGAGTTGGGCCACGGCTTCCGCTCTTATATATGTAAGCTTCCAAGCAGAGATATATGAGCACCAATCCAACATACACTTTCTTAAGCGTTAAACCTTGTGCAACCATTTTTTTCACCAACCCATCACATATCTTGAATATAATGGCGAATACTGATTTGGAACTTGGAGATGTCGGAATGGTTAGCCAAACTGTTCAATCACTTCTTACTCGTGAAGTAAAAGGACGGAATCGTGTCCACCGACCATCCATTTTCAAGGTACCTAGTCACCTAAGAAAGCTCAGTCCGGACTCTTACAACCCTCAGGTTGTCTCTATTGGACCTCTCCATAGAGATGCCCCAAATGTGCAAGACATGGAAGCACAGAAACCCACTTATCTACATAATCTATTGGCTTCTTTAGAGCTCCCCGTTGAGCCAACGTTGGAAGCATGTGTTCAGAAACTAAATGGTTCGATAAACGCAATAAGAGGAAGTTATCATGAAATGAAGACCTATACTGATGTTGAGCTTATACATATGATGGTAATGGATGGTTTTTTCATACTTGAGTTCTTTTACAATCGTGGAGAGCACAAAATAGATTCTGCTTTGGTACGCCAGCCCATATTGAGTGATTTGGTGAAGCTAGAAAACCAAATCCCTTTTGTTGTTCTTCAAGACCTCGTTGAGTGTACTATTTCTAAACGCATACTAAATTTCTCTCTTATTATTATGATTGCTAATACTCTACAAATTGCCATGTTATTTAAAGAAACGTATAGAGCAGACAAATTTCTTCAAGGAGATACTCCTGATCATATTCTTGGCATTCTACATAACTATTACCTGCCGGAGAAATCTATTAAATCCAGAGATTCAAATGCAACAATCCACTCCGCCGTTGAACTAGACAGGGCTGGCGTGAAATTTAAACTTATTCAAGATCCAAGTTGGCCAATGGCAATATATGTTGAACCATCTAGGTTTCAATGTTTTTCCTGGTCTTGGGGTAAGCCTACTCTCAAAATGCCAGTGTTGCGTATTCAAGATCCCACAGAGTCAGTTCTAAGGAACCTCATCGTTTACGAGCAATCTGCCCCCGATGTTCCTTGTCAGGTCACGTCATATGCTGTCGCCCTTGATAATTTAGTCGATACTAAGAAGGATATTGCCATGTTAGTGGAATCGGGCATACTTGAAAACTGGATAGGTTCAAACGAAGATGCTGCAAATATGATTAACAACATGACCAAAGGAATAATCAACAAGGATTATTACACTGATGAGTGGGACAAATTAGATGAATATTACAACGGCTACTGGCCAAAAAATCTAGCACGTGCGAGGCGTACATATTTTAATAGTCCATGGAATATCATTGCCCTAATTAATTGCTGGAATCGTCCTCTTTGCTCTAACCATTGTTCAAACCGTCTTTACAATCAAGGCGGTTTGATCTCAATACACTTGATCGAGCTGATTGAATCTATCGTATTCTTTCTTTATTCACGTATTTAAAGAGAGTTTGCACTCTAAATAAGTTTAATAAACTAGTCTATAGTATTGTGTATTTGTGTAACGTAGCACTTGTAATCATATTAATTGTGATTGTACTTTCATTTCTGCCTGTGTATTATTACCGCTTAATCGAGTTAGTTTATAATTAGAGCATTTGCAGTTATCCCGTTATGAGCTTGTTGTGAAGACGTTGACGGAGAATCGTGAATAAAACCTCTTAATAATTAGTTGTGGCCTGTGGGTTTGTCGTGGTAGCAAATAAATAAATAATGTAATGCCAGTGGCAGCAAATGTATTACATATTTTCATTAATTAAGCACATACATGTTGATCGGTCTGTTGTGTTAGACATTTGTATATCATTACTCTTGTTATTTATCAAACTTAATCCTATAAGACCATTTGCAACCCTGCAAGGCATTCTGGGGCATTCTCACTGCAACATTAGCGTCGACTCCTAGTCAGCACGTGCAGTGGTAAAACCCAGAACGCCCAGAACGCCCATCATCAACTATTAAGACCCCACCATTTTCATTTTTTAAACAAAAAAAACATTTAAGTAATTAATAAAAATGCAATATAAAATAATTAAACAAACCAAACACATTTCATTAACTTAAATAAAAATACAATACAATACTTAAACAAACCAAACACAAATTAAAATACAATATACAATACTTAAAAAAAATTTCATTTTCATACAATACAATACAATGCCCCACCATTTTCATTTTACATTTGATTTCACAAGCACACATCATCATGGGGCTCACAAAAAAAAAATTTTATTTTTTTTTTATTTGGTCTCAAACGGAAGGGAAGAAACCATTTAAAAATTCATGGGGCCCACGAATTCACACCCACGCTTGCCCGTTCTTATTTGCTCGACGCCCCACCTTTTCCTCTCCTAGAACGCCCCATTGCCGGCGTTCTGGGGCGTTCTCAAGCTCCAGCTCGGCCAGCACGCCTCCATTGCAAGTGGTCTAAGAGGTGACATTTCAACAACACAAATAAATAAATAAATAAAAGAACAATCAGAAGCATCTAATCTCGTATTTAAGTACGTAGTTTTTTATTCATTAAACGCCTAAACTTTTATAACTAAAATATAACAATCATAAAGCTAGGTCAAGTAAGTTTATGCAGCTATTTGAATTTTGGATAGCAGAAAGCAGCAGTCAGAAGCATGTTTCCTTACGGCATTAGAGCTTATAAGTTGATGTATTTATAGTTTACACTTTGTGTATCATGCAATTAATGAATTTTAAAAGTGGATGGTAATTAAAATTTTAATTTGTCCTACGTACCTAACGTTTATACAAAAGTGTATAAAACCATAGATTAATTACCCAATTGAACGACGTATACAAATTGAGGTCGAGACCATAATGACGAGTGTAATAAAAATATATTTTCATTATATAAATATTTAAGGCGCGTTTAGTTACAGAAAAGTTTCTCAATTTTTCTTTTTCCATTTCTTAAGAGAATGAGAAGTGTTTTAGTTCTCTAAAAAAGCATGGAAAATCTAGGAAACGTGTTTAGTTACAAGGGGTGGAGTTTTCATTTTCCAAGGAATAGTAGTGATAGAAAACTTAGAAAACCATCAAAAGTAGTTTTCAACTTTATAGTTATAAAAAGGAATCAAGGATTTTCCTTTTCTTGATAAAGTTTTTTAGAAAACTTGAATTTGAACGCATTTTCTAATTTTCTTGTTTTTTTAAAGAATTTTTTCAGAAAAGTGAGGAGCTTTCTGTAACTAAACGCACCCTTAATGATGCAAGGCATCCAATGAAAATGATTGTTCCGTGGCTATTGGCTACTTACTATATTTCAAAAATCTTTCATCAGACGTACGCTACATGCATTATTATAAGTTGGCGTTATTATATTTGTTCATACCATTATCATTCTACAAGCTGTATAAGCATTCTTAGTAGACTTTGTTATTTATTCAATTATTAATTAACTAGGTTTTAAACCCGTGTATAAACACGGACCTTTTAAAACAATTATATAGCACAATTAAATACAAAGTCTGTCATCTTTTGAACCGTAAATTGAAAAAGATATGATTTGGTATTTGCCTGCCTTCTTAATTTCTATTTCTTTCCTTAAATTTTACAATTGTCCTAAAACTTTTAAAAATTAAAATTAATTTAATTATGTTGTATTATCTAAGTAAAAAAAAAACCAATAATTTATTTTAAGATATTAATGTATTTTTCTTTCCTACTTTCTTTTTCAAACCAATACATGTTATCAAACAACAAACAAATACAATTACTTTTGTGGTACCTTTTTGTATGTTATATGGATGTTCCAAATTTATTGTCAACTTTCATAAATAAATAAAAATAATATTATAAAGTGTTATTATACCCTTAATATATACATGTAAGACAAAAATTAGGTAAAAAGTAAAGAGTAAAATTGTCATCTTATCAAAAAGTAAGTGGAGTGATGATGTTTTCTTAACAAATATTTTTTTCCGCAAACAATAAAATTTGGAAGGAGTAAGTAACATTTTTAGGGTGATTATGTTTGTCACAAATAGTATGTTAAGTCTTTTTTCATTATTACCCGTGAGAAATTGATACATAGCAACAATGTTGTCATTGATATATATTCAATTGATGCACTTTAAAACGTATAAGTTGAATACTTTTTCATCATCACTCGTGTGATACATAGCAACAATGTTGTAATTGGTATAGATCAATTTGAATATGCATTTTGAAGCTTACAATTGTTCTATGAATAAAGTGTAGTTAATTGTAACACCCCAATATTCGAGGTATTATTTTAGTGTATCCAGAAATATACATCTTATGAAATAATATTAATTAAATAAGAAGATATGATGTAAAACGTAATCGAATTCCTCAGTTCTATACTGTAAATTAAATAAAAGAAAGGGATTTATATGTAAAATTCGTATTTATCCCATATTTCTTCTAAAACTCTCCAGACCTTCACTTTGTGAGGAACCAAACTCGCTAGACTCATCATCATCACATATCTCTTGCTGTTAATTCATGAATAAGCTCATAATCTCCAAGTAATCATCTCTAGTATCATATCTAACTCTTTTGTAAGTATTTTCCTTCTTAAATCATAATCTAGGGTTTAAGTGGTTAAAGGGTTTTGGAGATTTTCATCAATTGGGTTAAATTAGATTATGAAATTGACTCAATTGGTGTTTATTAGAATGATTATCACTATTAGAGATCATCTTAACTTATGAAAATGATGAAATCATTGTAGGGTTTATGATGAAATTTTGGGGTTTTGCTAAAAACTCTCTTGAATTGAGTTTACTAGTATGATGAATGATTAATTATGTTGATAGAAGTATTAATAGGTTATGCTAATAAGAAATCAATTAGTTGAGAGCTTTGATTAGTGAATTACTTAGACTAATCAAAGTGGGGGAGAATGAATTGTAAACCACTATCTAGTTGTTATGAAATTTAGAATCTAAAGGTGTTATTATGTATCATATGTATAGGTGATAAAGGATTGGAATAACTATTATCTTGCTAAGTGAATTCATCATCAAAGATTAAGGTGAGTACATTGTGAATCAATTAGGTGAAGGTTATGTGATTTCGGATTGCTCACGAGCAAAAGATTTTGCATAATCATGTTATTGTTATTATTGTTATGTTTATGGAATTGTATGATCACGAAATAATAACTAATACGAAATATGTGCTTTGCACAATTGTATCTTATGGGCCGCGGATCCAAATTGGTATCTATTGCTATTTGTGTTTATTATTTGATAGTATAATAGCTTTATTGTGATTGAATTGCTTAATTGATTTCCTATGTATTCACTAAGCATTTCATGCTTACTCCGTATCATTTAAATGTATTGTAGGTAATATTTCTCAAAGAAAGGATAAGGAAATCAAGAAAGAGTAGTGTGGATTGGTTTGCAAGCTTGTAAGTGCAAGCCCTCTCTTTTGGTATTGTTTTGATGAAACTTGTGTAATACGCCCTTGAGTCAAGTTTTTTGAATGTTAAACAATGTACGTGTCTTTTGTTGGATGGTTGACTTTGAAGGTCAACCCTAGTGTCGAGAGGAATAGTTATATGTTTTGAACTCATGGGAATATATATATGGAGTTAGAAGTCTTATCATAATTGTGAAATGATGAATAGATAGTGGGTGTCAAAATGGGTCACTTTTGACCCATATGTGTATAATAACTTGACCAAGGTTATGAAAGTTTGGTCATTTGCTTTAAGTGTAATTTAGCATTTTAGAGAAGGGGTGAAAAATGCAAGAGTTGTTATTGTATAAGTTGCATTTTAAAGTGTTCACTAAAAGTGCACAAATGGGCGAAAACGAGTTACATGCCCAAATGTTGTGTCTTTGTGAAAAATGAAAAAGTACAAAAAGGGAAACCTTTATTTTAGTCATTTGGAGATATCTGTAAAGTTTTAGAATCAAATTCTTTACGGTTCATGAGTTACGATTAATTGAAATCTGTCAAAATTTGAATTAAAGTCTGATCTGGAAATAAACTAGCAAACGCGATCCGGCTAGAAGCCCGGGATCACGTTCCTCTTTGAAAAATCACCACAATCGGATTTTTAACTAGCAAACGTGATCCAGCTACGGTTTCAGGATCGCGTTCGTCAGTGTAATTTTGTCACAGAACGTTTTTGAACTTAGAAACGCGATCCGGCTAGTTATCATGGGATCGCGTTCATGCGTGAAAAATTGGTATCTGGTTTATTTTACGACCTTAGAAGAAAACTGTATTAAAATTATTAAGGCACTAACTGAAATAACATAATTTGAATTATTAAGAAGTAATGGGACCTAAATGTATTCGCTAAAAAAAAAAAAAAAAATTCTGGGCGTTACACGTTGGTATCAGAGCGATAGTTTAAGAGAATTACGTAATCCGCATTAGGATTGCATAATCTTAAACTATTTCGAATCTATGATTATGTTGATAATCTTATTGTGAAAGAATCTTGTTTTGTGAATTGATGTGGAACCTTAAGAATGATTGTTGCCTTGCTTAAATACGTTCAAGAGGAATGAATAGAAGTGTGTAATTGGTATAATATGTCTACGTCTGGCCAACGCAATTGTATTATACTAGTGCACATGGGTGATTCAATACCCTTGAATGTAATATGGCTTTGGTGAATGATTGTTCTTGATGGTTTATATAGGGTATCTTTAACTTGTATTATTATGTAGAAATTGGAATATTTTGATTAAATTGTTAATCTTTGTAGTAAATGGAATCAATAAATCAAGGTGATCGGAATCCTCAGGAAAATTCTCCTCAACATGAAGAGAATGTCGGTGATAGAAGTTTAAATCCTGAGGATGAAGTTGTGATTAGGATAATTATCGGGCAAGCCCTTAAAGAATTCGGCCCAACTGTAATCTCTGAAGTAGATAATGTTGTGACTTCTAAAGTCAATCAAGTAGTAACTGATAAGTTAAAAGAATTTGAACAACAACACCCTATTCTAATGAATCCTTTAGTAGCCACGGGACTCTTGACTACTCAAGGGTCGGCAGAAAGCTATGATTTCAAAAAGTTTTCCGGTTGTAAACCACCTGAATTTGAAGGTGAATTGAATCCTGTTGCTAGTCTTAGGTGGTTAAGTAGAATGGAGGAAACGTTTCTGTTATCTAAATGTCCTAATAATTTGAGAGTGCTGTTTGCTGCTCACCAACTCAAAGGTGATGCTCACGAATGGTGGAATTCAAAGATTGACACCTATGGATTTGAAACAGCATCTCAGTTTTCTTGGGACAAGTTTAAAGAATTATTCAAAAGTGAATTTTCACCACCAGCTGAACTAGAAAAGTTAAAGGGTGAATTTCTTGCGATTAATCAAGGAAGGATGTCTGTAGCTGAATATTCCAAATCCTTCCATGAAAAATCTCGTTTCTGTCCGGAGTACACTTCTAATGAGAAGTTGTTGACTGATCATTTCTATCGTCATTTGAATCTCGAAATCCGTGAATCTATTGATCAGTCATTTTATAAGGATATTCCAACGATATTGAATCGAGCCTTAGTAAGAGAAAAAGATTTACTAGCTAAGCGTGCTGAATATGCTAGTAAAAGAAAAGCTGAGCAATCTGCTCCATCTCAATCATCATCGTTTAAGAAAAACAGAACTGATTCGAAATCACCATCACAACAATCCTCACAAAAATCTCAATCACAACAACAGTTTTCTCAACCCCGTACTCGTGAATGGCCATTATGCGATAAATGTGGAAAAAGACATCTTGGGGATTGTAAATGTTTCAAGTGTGGGAGGCCTGGACATATGGCACCGGATTGCCCAAGTCCTTTCCGTTTATGTTACACCTGTTTCAAAAGCGATCATATTCAGGCGGATTGTCCCGTTAAGAAAGATGAACAGAGAAAGCAACAACAAAGGAAAGATTCTGAGAAGAAAGGGACAACTGCCAGATCGGGAGCCAAAACCCGTGCTTTTCAAATCACAGCGGAAGAGGCTAAGGAATCACATGATGTGGTGACAGGTACCTTTATTATAAATTCTATACCTGCCCATGTTCTGTTTGATTCCGGAGCTTCCAGATCTTTTGTATCACTTTCGTTTTGTAAATGTTTAAATATTTCTGTATCTAAACTTGATCATCCCTTAGAAGTTGAAATAGCTGATAATAAGCTAGTAATAGTTTCTGATGTGTATAAGGGGTGTATCATTGAAATAGGAAGTGATAAATTTAATGTTGATCTAATCCCAATGCAAATGGGGGAGTTCAACATAATAATAGGAATGGATTGGTTAGGACGAAATAAATGTGTAATCAATTGTCATGAAAAAGTTATTTTCCTGAAAGCACCTAGCGGACAGGATATAACTGTTTATGGCGAACGTATCAATCGAACTATTCCTGTATGCACATATGCACGAGCTAAAAGATTTTTATCACATGGGTGTCGAGCCTTTTTGGCACACGTGATTGATAACTCTAAATCTGTTGTTGTTCTTTCTGATATCTCTGTTGTCAATGAATTCCCGGATGTATTTCCTGATGAACTCCCTGGTCTTCCACCTGATCGACAAGTTGAATTTAGAATTGATTTAATTCCTGGAGCCGTTCCAATTGCTAAAACCCCATATCGGTTAGCTCCAACCGAAATGCAAGAGATGATGAATCAACTGCAGGAACTCCTTGATAAAGGTTTTATTCGTCCTAGCAGTTCGCCTTGGGGAGCTCCAGTGTTATTCGTTAAAAAGAAAGATGGATCTTTAAGGATGTGTATCGATTATCGGGAATTAAACAAAGTGACCATTAAGAATCGTTATCCTTTACCTCGAATTGATGACTTATTTGATCAACTGCAAGGTGCCAGTTTCTTCTCAAAAATTGATCTTCGGTCTGGTTACCATCAGTTGAAGGTAAAGGAAGATGATATTTCTAAAGCCGCTTTTCGAACTCGATATGGTCACTATGAATTTGTTGTCATGCCATTCGGTTTAACCAATGCTCCAGCTGCATTTATGGACTTGATGAATCGTGTATGTCGTCCTATGCTGGATAAATTTGTGATTGTTTTTATTGATGACATTCTCATTTATTCTAAAAGTGAGAGTGATCATTCAATTCATTTGAGACAAGTTCTGGAAATGCTTCGACGTGAAAAGCTTTATGCTAAATTCTCCAAGTGTGAATTCTGGTTGCGTGAAGTTCAGTTTCTTGGACATGTGATTAATGTCCATGGTATTCAAGTTGATCCTTCTATAGTCGCGGCAGTTCTTAAGTGGGATCCTCCTTCGAGCCCCACTGAGGTCAGACGTTTTCTTGGTCTTGCGGGTTACTATCGTCGTTTCATTCAAGATTTTTCTAAGATTGCGACCCCATTGACTCAATTGACTCGAAAGAGTGTATCTTGGAAATGGGGTGAAGAACAATCTAAAGCATTTCAATTGTTGAAAGAAAAGCTCAGTCAGGCTCCTATCCTTGTTTTACCGGAAGGTAATGAGGATATGGTGGTTTATTGTGATGCTTCTAAGCTTGGCTTGGGCTGTTTATTAATGCAACGTGGGAAGGTTATAGCTTATGCTTCGTGTCAACTTAAATCTCATGAACAAAACTATCCTACTCACGATCTTGAATTAGCAGCTGTGGTCTTTGCATTGAAGATTTGGCGACATTATCTATATGGAGTCAAGTCTACCATTTATACTGATCACAAAAGCTTGAAATATTTCTTTGATCAGCGAGATTTGAATAACAGACAAAGAAGGTGGCTTGATCTGGTCAAGGATTACGATTGTGACATTCTTTACCACCCTGGTAAGGCTAATGTCGTTGCGGATGCTCTTAGCCGAAAGGCTATTCATTATATTCTTTCAGTGAAATCTCTTAGCATGATTGTGTTTCCTCAACTGCTTGATTCTATAAAAACTGCTCAAATTGACGCATTATCTTCTAATGACCTGAGTAAGCAACGCTTAAAGGGTCAACTCTCTGAATTAATTGAAGATTCTCGAGGGCTGAGAACTCGTTATGGTAGAATCTGGATACCAGTAACGAGTGATGTGAAGAAATTGTTATTGGATGAATCTCATAAATCGAAATATTCTGTTCATCCAGGTGCCACCAAAATGTATCGTGATCTGAAATGTGATTACTTGTGGCCTGGTATGAAACGTGATATCATTAAATACATCTAAAATTGTCTCACTTGTCTTCAAGTAAAAGCTGAGCATCAACGACCATATGGAAAACTCCAACCTTTGGATATTCCAGTTTGGAAATGGGAACACATCACCATGGATTTTGTTACAAAGCTGCCGAGAACTCCTCGCCAGCATGATGCCATTTGGGTGATTGTGGACCGATTAACAAAAAGTGCTCTTTTCATACCTATTAAAGAAGCATCATCTTCGGAAGTATTAGCAGAAATCTATATTCGTGAAGTTGTTGCTCGCCATGGAGTACCAGTTTCTATTGTTTCTGATAGGGATACTCGTTTTACCTCTCGATTCTGGAAGAAATTTTAAGAAGTTTTGGATACTCAACTACATATTAGTACGGCTTTTCATCCTCAAACGGATGGACAAAGTGAACGTACTATTCAAACTCTAGAAGATATGCTGCGAGCATGTGTCATTGACTTTGGTGGTAGCTGGGATTCTCATCTCCCATTGGTGGAATTTTCATATAACAATAGTTATCATTCTTCCATAAAGATGCCACCATATCAAATGCTTTATGGTCGAAAGTGTCGTACTCCCATTTGTTGGGGAGAAGTCGGTCAACGTGAGCTAGGCAGTACTGATGTAGTTCAAATGACTACTGAAAAGATTGATCAAATCCATGAAAGGCTAAAAATGGCTCAAGACCGACAGAAATCTTATGCTGACAAACGTAGACGACCAATAGAATTCCAAGTTGGTGATAAAGTAATGTTAAAAGTTTCACCTTGGAAGGGTATCATTCGTTTTCGGAAGAGAGGAAAACTAAGTCCAAGATATATTGGACCTTTCGAAATACTCGATCGTGTCGGTCGTGTAGCTTATCGGTTACAATTACCGGATGAGCTTAGTGGTATTCATGATACATTCCACGTGTCACAGCTTCGAAAATGCCTTGTTGATGAAGCTTCATATGTACCTCTTCCTGAAATCCAAATAAATGAGAAGTTGAATTATGTTGAAGAACCCGTCCAGATTCTTGATCAAAAAGTTAAACAATTACGTAATAAGACGGTTTCTATTGTTAAAGTTCAATGGCGACATCGAAAAGGTTCTGAATTTACTTGGGAACCTGAAGAATGGATGATGGTGTACTACCCTGCAGTACATCAAGAATGGTTCGTGAGGACACGAACAGAATAAGTGGGGGAGACTTGTAACACCCCAATATTCGAGGTATTATTTTAGTGTATCCAGAAATATACATCTTATGAAATAATATTAATTAAATAAGAAGATATGATGTAAAACGTAATCGAATTCCTCAGTTCTATACTGTAAATTAAATAAAAGAAAGGGATTTATATGTAAAATTCGTATTTATCCCATATTTCTTCTAAAACTCTCCAGACCTTCACTTTGTGAGGAACCAAACTCGCTAGACTCATCATCATCACATATCTCTTGCTGTTAATTCATGAATAAGCTCATAATCTCCAAGTAATCATCTCTAGTATCATATCTAACTCTTTTGTAAGTATTTTCCTTCTTAAATCATAATCTAGGGTTTAAGTGGTTAAAGGGTTTTGGAGATTTTCATCAATTGGGTTAAATTAGATTATGAAATTGACTCAATTGGTGTTTATTAGAATGATTATCACTATTAGAGATCATCTTAACTTATGAAAATGATGAAATCATTGTAGGGTTTATGATGAAATTTTGGGGTTTTGCTAAAAACTCTCTTGAATTGAGTTTACTAGTATGATGAATGATTAATTATGTTGATAGAAGTATTAATAGGTTATGCTAATAAGAAATCAATTAGTTGAGAGCTTTGATTAGTGAATTACTTAGACTAATCAAAGTGGGGGAGAATGAATTGTAAACCACTATCTAGTTGTTATGAAATTTAGAATCTAAAGGTGTTATTATGTATCATATGTATAGGTGATAAAGGATTGGAATAACTATTATCTTGCTAAGTGAATTCATCATCAAAGATTAAGGTGAGTACATTGTGAATCAATTAGGTGAAGGTTATGTGATTTCGGATTGCTCACGAGCAAAAGATTTTGCATAATCATGTTATTGTTATTATTGTTATGTTTATGGAATTGTATGATCACGAAATAATAACTAATACGAAATATGTGCTTTGCACAATTGTATCTTATGGGCCGCGGATCCAAATTGGTATCTATTGCTATTTGTGTTTATTATTTGATAGTATAATAGCTTTATTGTGATTGAATTGCTTAATTGATTTCCTATGTATTCACTAAGCATTTCATGCTTACTCCGTATCATTTAAATGTATTGTAGGTAATATTTCTCAAAGAAAGGATAAGGAAATCAAGAAAGAGTAGTGTGGATTGGTTTGCAAGCTTGTAAGTGCAAGCCCTCTCTTTTGGTATTGTTTTGATGAAACTTGTGTAATACGCCCTTGAGTCAAGTTTTTTGAATGTTAAACAATGTACGTGTCTTTTGTTGGATGGTTGACTTTGAAGGTCAACCCTAGTGTCGAGAGGAATAGTTATATGTTTTGAACTCATGGGAATATATATATGGAGTTAGAAGTCTTATCATAATTGTGAAATGATGAATAGATAGTGGGTGTCAAAATGGGTCACTTTTGACCCATATGTGTATAATAACTTGACCAAGGTTATGAAAGTTTGGTCATTTGCTTTAAGTGTAATTTAGCATTTTAGAGAAGGGGTGAAAAATGCAAGAGTTGTTATTGTATAAGTTGCATTTTAAAGTGTTCACTAAAAGTGCACAAATGGGCGAAAACGAGTTACATGCCCAAATGTTGTGTCTTTGTGAAAAATGAAAAAGTACAAAAAGGGAAACCTTTATTTTAGTCATTTGGAGATATCTGTAAAGTTTTAGAATCAAATTCTTTACGGTTCATGAGTTACGATTAATTGAAATCTGTCAAAATTTGAATTAAAGTCTGATCTGGAAATAAACTAGCAAACGCGATCCGGCTAGAAGCCCGGGATCGCGTTCCTCTTTGAAAAATCACCACAATCGGATTTTTAACTAGCAAACGCGATCCAGCTAAGGTTTCAGGATCGCGTTCGTCAGTGTAATTTTGTCACAGAACGTTTTTGAACTTAGAAACGCGATCCGGCTAGTTATCATGGGATCGCGTTCATGCGTGAAAAATTGGTATCCAGTTTATTTTACGACCTTAGAAGAAAACTGTATTAAAATTATTAAGGCACTAACTGAAATAACATAATTTGAATTATTAAGAAGTAATGGGACCTAAATGTATTCGCTAAAAAATAAAATAAAATTTCTGGGCGTTTCATTAATATTCCAGGGGATGACACAAATATTGTTCAAGATTAAGTAATAGGATGTTTAGAACCACACCATCGTTGTTTAATTTTGCAAGACAAATCACAATAATATTAGAAACACAACTTAAATTGTTACAAATATTAAAAGTAAAAAAACCTGGTGATTTATAGTTTATATTTAATTTTTAATAAAACTAAAATCATTATTAATATACATTGCGCTCATTATTAATAGTACTATATGTATTATTAACGGGAAAGATATAACATGAAATGTATTATTAAAGTTCTTTCTTTACAACTTTGACAACTCTATAAGCAACAACATGTATGTATTCCGAGTAACTAAACTCCAAAAAGATTTATAGTCTAAAGTTGATTCTAAGCGAAAAGCAACACATGTAAGCACACGTATTCACTAAAGTCTTTTTATGGCATTAACATGGCATTAAGTTTAAACTTAAGATGACTCCCTCTATCATTAGATCATTTGACATCGAGTGAACACCCACACAATTCAAATAAAGACCTTAGTTTCACAATGAGAATAATAAAAACAAATGCAAATAATATTTTATTTTTAGATATAAAGCTATGATAAAAAAATAATGTTGTTAAAATAACCATTAACTAAGACATCATCTATCCACACTATAAGAATTTTAATGGTATAAAGATTTCGATAGAGTAGGGAATACTACATATTAGTGGAAAATTATGATTGCCAATACTTATATATATGCAATATATATATATATACTTAATAACATGCATACATAGTTTAATACTATACCTAATGTGATATTGTTGTTTTGGAAGATTAGGTACGTACATACCTTCCATATGAATATTGTAAACATAAATTAAATTTTATTTAATCTATATGGAATCTAGAATATTAATAAATTATTATTACCAAATTGGAATTTTAATCCTATTATATCTACATAGCAAGTAATTGTATTAATTAAATATTAAATAAATATATTTTGTGTTTTGGATAAAATTGTTGAATAAATAATATTGAGTACGTGCTTTTAATATATCACGGATTATTTGTTTTAAAATTAAATTGTTAGCAAAGTTTTAGGAAAATTTATGGATATGATTGGTTAATTGAAAGTTGAATGAAATCAAACAATTTGATTGGTTAATAGGTCTTAATTTTAACAAAAATTTTTAATTGAAATGTTTTCTTTTATTAAACATGAGGATTGAGGAGATCAAATATGTTGATTCTAGAAGACATATATAATCTTCAGCTAATCATATTGAAAGATGGATCAAAAAGTGTATTCAACATGTATCAAACGTTGATATACATTTGATCAAAAGTTTTATATTTAATTTAATAAAAACAAAATATTAATCATAGTTATCAGATTAGTAATTTGGAAAGTGTTACTTGACTATAATAAAGTGTGCACATTTGATTGATACATGTTTAATTGAATATATGTTGTTAGCTTAAAACTTGTGTATACACGGGTTTAAAAAATAAATAAAAGTTGGACATATCACTTATATTAAATGGATTATACATATCGGGGTTCCCAAATCGCAAATTAACTATGAAGAAAGGAGTACCCGATGGTGCTTCCAAACATGGATCAGTCTAATGGATTTTGCAATGGAACAAGATTACAAATTAGACAACACGGTGAACATGTAATTAAGGAAAAAATATCTCATGAACCAATGTTAGAAACAAACAGTAGATTCCAAGAATCCGCTTAGTTCCATCTGATAAAAGAAGGGAAATTAAAAAAAATGCCACTTTTTTTAAGTTAATATATCGTTTTGCCATCTCCAAAAAAAAGTTGACGATATACCACCCCCAATCGCAAAAGCAAATAAATTTTGCGACTGGGTTTCTTGCTTTTTGCGATTGCACCACAAATCGAGTCGGTTGGCCGAGTAGCGGGGAAAAAATAAAAGTTTTGCGTTTGCACCTCGGCCCAGTCGCAAAACGCAAATTTTTTTTGCTTTTTGCGATTTGTGCTTGCACTGCACGATGCTCGACTGGAAGTTTTGCGTTTGCACCTCGGCCCAGTCGCAAAACGCAAATTTTTTTTGCGTTTTGCGATTTGCTCTTGCACTACACGATGCTCGACTCGATTTGCTCTTTCTCCTCGGGGAGTCGCAAAATTTTTTTTTTTTTTTGCGATTTGCTTTTGCATTTCACGATGCTCGACAATCACTACCGAGCCGCAAAATCAAAGGTATGGCTTCTTTAATATTATTTACACTATTGTTATATATCGTATTCACAAAATTTTTATTTATATGCATATATTTTTTAAAAAGTTTGTTAAATATATATACACATTATTTATATATATATATATATATATATATATATATATATATATATATATATATATATGTGTGTGTGTGTGTGTGTGTGTGTGTGTGTGTGTGTGTGTGTGTGTGTGTGTGTGTGTGTGTGCTCCCCTTCCGATAACTTCATTTTTAGATAAGATTTTGCGTGATTTTCGGGATATAAGATTTTTGGATAAGATTTTTGGATAAGCTTTTCCGTGATTTTCGGGATTTAAAGTTGTTGGATAAGATATCCGGATAAGATTAATCGATAAGATTTTCTCTGATTTTCGTGATATTCTGCCATTTATAAATAGTGTAACTGTAAGCAGGAACACATTGTTAAGATTTTCACGAATTTTCAGAAAATACAAAATAAATTTTTTTAAAATGGTTCAATCAGGTCATTTTTGGCAATTCTGATCCATTAATGAAGAATCATTTACCGAAGAATTATACGCAGAAGTTCCCGAATTGTTTTCAATCGCTTTTCATCACGGTGGACACTTTCAGGGCGCAAAAAGAATGTACACGCAAGGTTTGTTGACCTTTATTGACTGCGTAGATGTCGATGAATTTTCCACCAAATTTCTGGATTACGCTTTGGAAGAGCTAGGTTATTGGGCTCCAAAGAAGTGGTTCTGTTACTATAAAGAGGCTGGTAAAGACCTAGATACTGGTTTACAATTGATAACTGATGATGTCGACCAACTGAAGCAGATTACTGACTACGCAAAAATACATAAAGAAATTGAGGTGTATGTTACACGTAACGATCTGGCACATTTCTCAAATTCCGATCAAACAATGCCAATACGAATTTCTAAAATTAGTACTGGTTCTTCAAGTGCAAGACGTTTATTTGACTAGTGAGTGGTCAAATCTTGTAATTCGTATCTATGTTTCAATCAATTGGATGTTTGCCAAATTATGTTAGTCCTTATATAAGCTGTTTATCTAGTTTCCATTTAATTGTTATGTAACGTTAATCATTATGTAATGAAGATGTTTTAGTATTGTTCAAACATGTCAAACTGAACATCAAGCAATTTCATTGATTCAAATTAACCATGACAATAAAAACATAAATAACATTGTTAACTAGTACATAACATAGGTTTTCTATTATAAATAATTTAAGGGTCACTCAAATGAACACTTGGATAGCTCTGAGTCGGTTGAGACGTGGTTGCAGCTTCGTCCTCGATATGGCTTTTCGTTGATTTTGTGGACGCTTTCTGCAAGTAAATATTTGAGGATGACATTAATGATACAATGTAATATGTTAGTTTTTATATGAATATTTTTGAGAACTCACTTTTTTCGATCTTGATTTGGATCTTGATTT
The DNA here is from genome assembly GCA_949592205.1 of Helichrysum umbraculigerum. Lineage (NCBI taxonomy): Eukaryota > Viridiplantae > Streptophyta > Magnoliopsida > Asterales > Asteraceae > Helichrysum > Helichrysum umbraculigerum. Next base: position 65,960,326 of record CATIUR010000007.1, on the reverse strand, counting down.
TGACCTTGACTTGGATATTGTTGTGGTTCTTGATCGGCTTGGCTCGTCTGTTCTATCGTATGGAGCCATACAATTAACTCGACTATGACCATGTTCCTTGCAACGGCTACATTGCTTTGTGTATTTTCCTTTCTCCTCTCCTTTAGAAGGAATCCGTGCACGCCCAGGTGGGCGACCAGATTGCCTTTTCACAAGTATCGGCGGTACGCAAATCTGCAGATTACCGGGATCGGCCCACTCTGAAGGATGAGGCAGTGGACTTATAGCCTCACTGTACGCCGCTCGATATGTTTCCGTGGTGAAATACCTCTCTGCAAAGCCGGACACGTTGTCCATATGAAAGTGACGGGTCACTGCCGATACGTGTCCGCAAGGTAAACCGGATAATTGCCATTGCATGCAAGTGCATGTTCTCGCTTCCAAGTTGACTGTCCCATTCTTCTTCCCGTCCACCACCTCACATATCATATTTGTCGATGGGTTAACCCTCCAGCGCAACGATTTGTTAACCCTTTTACCTATTTTGTGCTCCGCATATGGTGTGACAGGTGTTGTAACAGCTGCGGCAGTATTCCGATGTTTGAAATACCATTGTTGTACTGAAGATCGAAAAAACTCCAATAGCATTGTGACCGGCAGTTTCCTTGCATGCTTGGTCATGGCGTTAATGGACTCCGCACTGTTAGTTGTGAGGTAAGCATATCGTGTCCTTGTTGAATGATGCCGTGACCATCTTTCTTTCCCCACGTCCGTAAGAACCTTAGCTGAAGCCGGTAAATGTCTAGAAATGGCATCATAATGGCGATCGAAATCTGACTTACGGTACGCCTTACACATTTGCCAATAATGCCATTCGAAGTGCTTGACCTTTGAAGATTTGCTTTTCAAGTTCATCAACAGATGACGACAACACAAGGCATGAAATGCCTCTGGAAACACAGCAGAGATGTCGGATGCAATTGCTGGAGCCCTGTCAGAGATGAATGTCAGGTTGCTAATTCCACCTGCAGATTCAATGGCGTCTCGTAAGTTTCCTAAGAACCACGTCCAAACATCGGACGTCTCTCCCGCCCCTATTCCATACGCTAGTGGCAAGATGCCATTATTACCGTCCATCGCCACGGCAATCAAGTTAGTGCCCAAGTAACCCCCCTTCAAATGGGCACCATCGACGATGATAATTGGGCGTGTATGGTTGACAAAAGAACAGACCTGGAAGTTCAGATTAAATAACACATAAATTATATATGAATGTACGTATGCGAACATAAGATGTAAACCAACAATCATTACTTACAGCTGCACCTATGGACATGTAACACATTAAAATTTATTCTTTTTTTCTGTATGGAGATTCGTAATGCTCCCCGGGTTATATAGCTTTAGGTTGTGGAGGTAAATGGGAAGTTTCGTAAACGATTCAGCTGGAGTACCTCTCAACAACTCTATAGCGTAACATTTTGCTCTCCATGCTTGGTTGTATGTAAGGCTTATTTTAAAGCGTTCAGTCATATCAAGTTTGATTTCTTTGCCCCTGTATACACGTCCTTCCAAACTCATCGCCTCTTTTAAGATGTTACCAAGCACTTTCTTGCTCGCAGAACGGCTGTTAGGCATGTTTTGAGTACGCGAACAAGTGTGAACATCACGCAACTTCCTAACTTGGAAGTTGTGACTATCTCTGATACACGCTGCACTAATCTTCCAATCACAATTAGGCAAGATACATTTTGCTGAGTACCTTTTCTTGTCTGAATTCTTAAGCTTAATCTGAAAACCTTCTTCGAGACACTTTGTATGCAACTGGAGAAGAAATTCTTGTTTAGTTTCAAATGTTTGGCCCTCTCGAATCCGACTAGATGTCTCGTACATGGTCACTGGTCGTTGTTGAACTTCTTCTTCTTCGTTTTCTAAAGGCGATGGCATATTCCAGAATATGTCTTTTTCTGCTGCTCTTTGTGGTATTGGTTTGTCATATGTATCTCTTGGATCAGGCTCGTCCTCCTCATCATCCTCATCATCACTAACAATGTGATTACAAAATGGATGGTCATGATCCTTAGGTGGATTGACATTTTCTTCATCATAATGATCAAAATCATCAGGATGTGGATCCGGCTCCTCCGGCTCCTCCACATAGTATTCTGAATTAGTGTGATCATAGTGAACATTCTCATGGTATTTAGAATCATCTTGGGTTTCTTCATGTACCTTAAAAGATGTGTCTTGGGTGTGTTGTGTAGGATAGTTATGCATCGGCATGTCTTGGGTGTGTTGTGTAGGATAGTTATGCATCGGCATGTCTTGGGTGTGTTATGTAGGATAGTTATGCATAGGCATATCTTGGGTGTGTTGTGTAGGATAGTTATGCATCGGCATGTTTTGTGGAGCCGCATGATAATGAAATTGATATTGTGATTGAAAAGGAAATGGAAATTGTTGAAATGGTTGTTGAAATGACTGATATTGGTGTTATAGGTTATAATCATTAGTGTGTAGTTGTTGAAATTGTTGGTGATATTGGTTTTGAATGCCAGAACTACAACTGCCATGTTGATTGCTACCCATACCCGAAACATTCCTTACAATATCGGCAATGTAAATTTCTATCGGAGCATTGTTAATTGCATGGCACAAAAAATCTCCAAAATCTTCAGCATCATCATTTATATCAATAACATATTGATCTACTTTATATTTCAGACAAACTGGTGTATCAAGTGGCAGACCAACCTTTTTTAAAACGTTTTTCAACAATACTTTGCATGTCATGGGTTTTTCTGGTGCCACTGGAAGTTTTAATGGCACTCTACCACACTCTATTGGCAAATACATCGGGATGTTATCAATATATTCAAAACGACCACCATAACATATAAAAACTTTGAACTTTTCCATAATGAAAGTAAACAAAACTAAATCTTATCAGAACTCGTACCTGAAAATGTTATCGAATGGAACTGAAGAATAAAGGGTTTTTGCCGAATGGAAAATGTGTTTACAATTGGTTGTGAATGCGTTTACAAATGGTTGAGATTAAAGACGGATCTTGTGAGGTCATGTTATAAGTACATTTCAATTGTGATAGTGTTATCCGAAAAAATCTTCAAAATCCCTGAAAAGTGACGTAATATCTAAAAAAATCTTATCCACAACGGATAAGGATAAGGTTATGTCAGAAAATCGCTTTAAAAAATCTTATCAACGAAGGATAATGTTATGTCAGAAAATCTCACCAAAAATCTTATCAATAATGGATTAGGTCAGTCGCAAATCGCAAAATACATTTGCTACTACATAATTGTCAACTACTACATTATTTTATGGATAACACATTATTTTTAGGATAACAACAACATACACACGGAAATTAAAAAGACATTACACTAGAATTTAAATCCTACATAACAACATATGAAAGATAACTGCGATTTGCACGACGCCACAAAGTGATTATGACCGGCATTGTGAATCCCTACTCGAAACGTTCATCGGTAGTAATGTCCGTTGCTGTCGTCACTCGCATACCCACTGAAATGCAATTCGGGTTCTTCATCCATGTACACAAGATATAACTCAATACCGTCACAACATTCTTTTGCATGTTTTACTACGATATTCCATTTTTCATCGGACACAAGCATACGAGCTCCAGCATTTTGGAGATTGCCGGCCTCACAGTAGTATACATCACTAAAAGTGAAATTTATTGTCTCCTTAAGATAGGAAAATAACTTACTGATATCAAACTCATTAACATCAAAATCGACGAATGTTTGTTTCACCCCATTTTCGTACGACTTATTGTCATCACGAAGTTCCCCCCCAGAAAACACAGTAAGGTCAATCAGTTGCATTCTGGTACCAAAGATAAAAATAATTGAAATATATAATAATATGAAGATGAATGAAGACTGATGTAATGAGCTCTATTTAAAGCTAGATTTCAATCAAGATAAGGATATCAGAAAAATCTGCATAGGTGGATAAGGTTATGTCAGAAAATCTTAGTGAAAATCTTATCAACAATGGATAAGGTTAATCGCAAATCGCAAATCACAAAATCCATTTTGCGATTTGCAAAGGCACATGATTTTTTGCGATGGCATCAAATTCCAAGTAAACTAAAGTTAACTAGTACATAATTGTTAACGCACATGATTTTTTTTGCAACGGCAACAAATTCCAAGTAAACTAAAGATAACTAGTACATAATTGTTTTACATTACAACTACGTCTATCACTATATAAGCCTAAGAAGTATGTGGCGGTGGCGGTGGCAATGGTGGTGGCGCTGGCTCCCAATCAAAACGTGCACTAAAGAAAGTATCAATCATCCGCCGCCTATAGTCCATAGCAATCAAATCAGTCTCCCCACTCACCCTGTAGTCTTCCTGATAGGCAAGCTTCTCCATGTTTCTGCACACCCATACCCCACAATCCCCTAGAAACCCACCTTGTTGAGGCACCTCCTCCATCATGTGAGTATGAAACTCACGGGTATCACCCTCAAAAAACCTTCCTTCATCAAGATGCCTCCAAAAACCAATGACGTCTAGAT